>JAUIMM010000194.1:1525000-2125000 GCA_031769625.1 Taudactylus pleione
TGTCCAGGGGGTGCTCTGTCCATCAGGGGTGCTCCCCCCAAGTGCTAAAAAAATAATATATTTTCTGTGTTTGTGAATTGTGTGCGCAGTAGCCGCACGTGCATCAACAAAGTAGTGCCAAGCGTGCGCCTGTGTCATAAGTAAAGGGCCGGCTGGCTTGACCGTTAAGGGTGCTGTAACCCCCGAAAGTACACTCCAGTCCAAACCAAAAAAAAAATTATTTTCTGTGTTTGTGAATTGTGTGCGCAGTAGCCGCACGTGCATCAACAAAGTAGTGCCAAGCGTGCGCCTGTGTCATAAGTAAAGGGCCGGCTGGCTTGACCGTTAAGGGTGCTGTAACCCCCGAAAGTACACTCCAGTCCAAACCAAAAAAAAAATTATTTTCTGTGTTTGTGAATTGTGTGCGCAGTAGCCGCACGTGCATCAACAAAGTAGTGCCAAGCGTGCGCCTGTGTCATAAGTAAAGGGCCGGCTGGCTTGACCGTTAAGGGTGCTGTAACCCCCGAAAGTACACTCCAGTCCAAACCTAAAAAAAAATTATTTTCTGTGTTTGTGAATTGTGTGCGCAGTAGCCGCACGTGCATCAACAAAGTAGTGCCAAGCGTGCGCCTGTGTCATAAGTAAAGGGCCGGCTGGCTTGACCGTTAAAGGGTGCTGTAACCCCCGAAAGTACACTCCAGTCCAAACCAAAAAAAAATTATTTTCTGTGTTTGTGAATTGTGTGCGCAGTAGCCGCACGTGCATCAACAAAGTAGTGCCAAGCGTGCGCCTGTGTCATAAGTAAAGGGCCGGCTGGCTTGACCGTTAAGGGTGCTGTAACCCCCGAAAGTACACTCCAGTCCAAACCTAAAAAAAAATTATTTTCTGTGTTTGTGAATTGTGTGCGCAGTAGCCGCACGTGCATCAACAAAGTAGTGCCAAGAGTGCCCCTGTGTCATAAGTAAAGGGCCGGCTGGCTTGACCGTTAAAGGGTGCTGTAACCCCCGAAAGTACACTCCAGTCCAAACCAAAAAAAAATTATTTTCTGTGTTTGTGAATTGTGTGCGCAGTAGCCGCACGTGCATCAACAAAGTAGTGCCAAGCGTGCGCCTGTGTCATAAGTAAAGGGCCGGCTGGCTTGACCGTTAAAGAGTGCTGTAACCCCTGAAAGTACACTCCAGTCCAAACCAAAAAAAAATTATTTTCTGTGTTTGTGAATTGTGTGCGCAGTAGCCGCACGTGCATCAACAAAGTAGTGTCAAGCGTTCGCCTGTGTCATAAGTAAAGGGCCGGCTGGCTTGACCGTTAAGGGTGCTGTAACCCCCGAAAGTACACTCCAGTCCAAACCAAAAAAAAAATTATTTTCTGTGTTTGTGAATTGTGTGCGCAGTAGCCGCACGTGCATCAACAAAGTAGTGCCAAGCGTGCGCCTGTGTCATAAGTAAAGGGCCGGCTGGCTTGACCGTTAAGGGTGCTGTAACCCCCGAAAGTACACTCCAGTCCAAACCAAAAAAAAAATTATTTTCTGTGTTTGTGAATTGTGTGCGCAGTAGCCGCACGTGCATCAACAAAGTAGTGCCAAGCGTGCGCCTGTGTCATAAGTAAAGGGCCGGCTGGCTTGACCGTTAAGGGTGCTGTAACCCCCGAAAGTACACTCCAGTCCAAACCTAAAAAAAAATTATTTTCTGTGTTTGTGAATTGTGTGCGCAGTAGCCGCACGTGCATCAACAAAGTAGTGCCAAGCGTGCGCCTGTGTCATAAGTAAAGGGCCGGCTGGCTTGACCGTTAAAGGGTGCTGTAACCCCCGAAAGTACACTCCAGTCCAAACCAAAAAAAAATTATTTTCTGTGTTTGTGAATTGTGTGCGCAGTAGCCGCACGTGCATCAACAAAGTAGTGCCAAGCGTGCGCCTGTGTCATAAGTAAAGGGCCGGCTGGCTTGACCGTTAAGGGTGCTGTAACCCCCGAAAGTACACTCCAGTCCAAACCTAAAAAAAAATTATTTTCTGTGTTTGTGAATTGTGTGCGCAGTAGCCGCACGTGCATCAACAAAGTAGTGCCAAGAGTGCCCCTGTGTCATAAGTAAAGGGCCGGCTGGCTTGACCGTTAAAGGGTGCTGTAACCCCCGAAAGTACACTCCAGTCCAAACCAAAAAAAAAATTATTTTCTGTGTTTGTGAATTGTGTGCGCAGTAGCCGCACGTGCATCAACAAAGTAGTGCCAAGCGTGCGCCTGTGTCATAAGTAAAGGGCCGGCTGGCTTGACCGTTAAGGGTGCTGTAACCCCCGAAAGTACACTCCAGTCCAAACCTAAAAAAAAATTATTTTCTGTGTTTGTGAATTGTGTGCGCAGTAGCCGCACGTGCATCAAC
This sequence comes from Taudactylus pleione, assembly GCA_031769625.1. Taxonomy (NCBI): domain Eukaryota; kingdom Metazoa; phylum Chordata; class Amphibia; order Anura; family Myobatrachidae; genus Taudactylus; species Taudactylus pleione. The sequence goes on from JAUIMM010000194.1 coordinate 1,527,350, forward strand.
AAAGTAGTGCCAAGCGTGCGCCTGTGTCATAAGTAAAGGGCCGGCTGGCTTGACCGTTAAAGGGTGCTGTAACCCCCGAAAGTACACTCCAGTCCAAACCAAAAAAAAATTATTTTCTGTGTTTGTGAATTGTGTGCGCAGTAGCCGCACGTGCATCAACAAAGTAGTGCCAAGCGTGCGCCTGTGTCATAAGTAAAGGGCCGGCTGGCTTGACCGTTAAGGGTGCTGTAACCCCCGAAAGTACACTCCAGTCCAAACCAAAAAAAAATTATTTTCTGTGTTTGTGAATTGTGTGCGCAGTAGCCGCACGTGCATCAACAAAGTAGTGCCAAGCGTGCGCCTGTGTCATAAGTAAAGGGCCGGCTGGCTTGACCGTTAAAGGGTGCTGTAACCCCCAAAGTACACTCCAGTCCAAACCAAAAAAAAATTATTTTCTGTGTTTGTGAATTGTGTGCGCAGTAGCCGCACGTGCATCAACAAAGTAGTGCCAAGAGTGCGCCTGTGTCATAAGTAAAGGGCCGGCTGGCTTGACCGTTAAAGGGTGCTGTAACCCACAAAGTACACTCCAGTCCGAACCAAAAAAAAAATTATTTTCTGTGTTTAGCCGCACGTATATATCAAATCGATATAACATAAATGGAGGACCAAACTTTCTCCGATAAAAATAAAATAGAGAAAGATCAAGAACCACTTCCTCCTAGTGCTGAAGCTGCTGCCACTAGTCATGACATAGACGATAACATGCCATCAACGTCGTCTGCCAAGGCCGATGCCCAATGTCATAGTAGAGGGCACATACAATCCCAAATGGCAAAGTTCAGGAAAATGACCTTGAAAAAGACATTTAAATCAGCTGAAGAGAAACGTAAACTTGCCAATATGCCATTTACGACACGGAGTGGCAAGGAACGGCTAAGGTCGATCCCTAGTATGTTCATGACTAGTGGTTCAGCTTCACATGACGATGGAAGCACTCCTCCCACTAAAAAAATCAAAAGAGTTAAGCTGGCAAAAGCACAGCGAAGAACTGTGCTTTCTAAGAAGATATCACAAATCCCCAAAGAGAGTCCAAGTGTGGTGGTGGTTGCGATGCCTGACCTTCCCAGCACTGGACGGGAAGAGGTGGCTCTTTCCACCATTTGCACGCCCCCTGCAAGTGCTGAAAGGAGCACCCACAGTCCACTTGCTGATATGCAAATTGAAGATGTCACTGTTGAAGTACAACAGGATGAGGATACTGGTGTAGCTGGCGCTGAGGAGGAAGTTGGCGAGGAGGATTCTGATGGTGATGTGGTTTGTTTAAATCAGGCTCCGGGGGAGACAGTTGTTGTCCGTGGGATGAAAAAGCCCATCACGGTCATGCCTGGGCAGAAGACCAAACATTCCACCTCTTTGGTCTGGCAATATTTCTATCCAAATCCGGACAACAACTGTCTTGCCATATGTACCATATGTAAAGGTGAAATAAGTAGGGGTAGGGACGTCAACCACCTAGGAACATCCTCCCTTATACGGCACCTGCAGCGCGTTCATAAAAAGTTACTGTCAAGTTCAGAAACTTTGGCTCAGACCGTAAGCAGTCCAGGGACACCTAAATCCCGTTGTCCTGTTGTATCCAAGCGCCTGCAAACCACACCGTCAACTCCCTCCTCGTCAATTTCCTCCTTAGTCAGGATCGGAAGTAGTCCTGCAGGCCATATCACTGGCATGACTGACTCTCCTATCCGGGATTCCTCCGGAGGATCCTGCATTGCTACGCCTACTGCTGCCGCTGCTGCTGTTGCTGCTGCTGCTGGGAGTCGTTCATCATCCCAGAGAGGAAGTAGGAACACCACTACTTTTACTAAACAATTGACCCTCCAACAGTCCTTAGCGAGGAGGATGAAGTACGACAGCAGTCATCCTGAAGCAAAACGTATAACTGAGGCCTTGACTGCTATGTTGGTGTTAGACGTGCGTCCGGTATCCGCCATTAGTGCAGTGGGATTTAGACAATTGATGGAGGTAGTGTGTCCCCGGTTCCAAATCCCGTCTAGATTCCACTTCACTAGGCAGGCGATACCGAGACTGTACAGAAACGTCAGAAAAAGTGTCCTCAGTGTCCTGAAAAATGCCGTTGTACACAATGTCCACTTAACCACGGACATGTGGACAAGTGGAACAGGGCAGACTAAGGACTATATGACTGTGACAGCCCACTGGGTAGATGTATCACCTTACGCAGCAACAGCAGCAGCGTCACCAGTAGCAGCATCTCAGAAATGCCAGCTCGTTACAAGGCAGGCTACGCTGTGTATCACCGGTTTCAGTAAGAGGCACACCGCCGACAACCTCTTAGAGAAACTGAGGGAAATCATCGCCCAGTGGCTTACCCCACTTAGACTCTCCTGGGGATTTGTGATATCTGACAACGCCACCAATATTGTGCGGGCATTACATCTGGGCAAATTCCAGCACGTCCCATGTTTTGCTCACACAATAAACTTGGTGGTGCAGAATTTTCTGAAAAGCGACAGGGGCGTGCAGGAGACGCTTTGGGTGGCCCGAAAAATTTCTGGCCACTTTCGCCATTCAGCGACTGCGTGCCGAAGACTGGAGCGCCAGCAAACACTCTTGAACCTGCCCCGCCATCACCTGAAGCAAGAGGTTGTGACGCGGTGGAACTCAACCCTCTATATGCTTCAGAGGATGGAGGAGCAGCAAAAGGCCATACAAGCCTATACATCCACCTATGACATAGGCAAAGGAGGGGGTATGCACCTGACTCAAGCGCAGTGGAGAATGATTTCCGTGTTGTGCAAGGTTCTTCAGCCCTTCGAACTTGCCACACGTGAAGTCAGTTCAGACACTGCCAGCTTGAGTCAGGTCATTCCCCTCATCAGGCTTTTGCAGAAGCAGCTGGAGAAAGTGAAGGAGGAGCTAAGATGGAGCGATTCCGCTCGGCATGTGGGACTTGTGGATGAAGCCCTTCATTCGCTTTGCCAGGATTCCAGGGTGGTCAATCTGTTGAAATCAGACCACTACATTTTGGCCACCGTGCTCGATCCTAGGTTTAAAGCCTATGTGGTGTCTCTCTTTCCGGCCGACACAAGCCTGCAGAGGTGCAAAGACCTGCTGGTGAACACACTGTCAGCTGAAGCGGAACGTGACACGTCAACGGCTCCTTCTTCATTTTCTCCCGCAACTGGGGCTGCCAGGAAAAAACTTAGGTATCCTAAGCAACCCGCTGGCGGTGATGCAGGGCAGGCAGGACCAAGTTTGGACATCTGGTCCGGACTGAAGGACCTGGCAACAATTTCTGACATGTCTACTGTCACTGCATATGATACTGTCACCATTGACAGAATGGTGGAGGATTACATCGGTGACAGCATCCAAGTAGGCATGTCAGACAGTCCATACCTGTACTGGCAGGAAAAAGAGGCAATTTGGAGGCCCCTGTACAAACTGGCTCTATTTTACCTGAGTTGCCCCCCCTCCAGTGTGTACTCCGAAAGAGTGTTTAGTGCAGCCGGGAACCTTGTCAGCGAAAGGCGTAGGAGGTTGCTTCCACAGAATGTGGAGAAGATGATGTTCATCAAAATGAATTATCAGCTCTTCCAGGGAGACCAGCCTCCAGAAGGTACAGAGGGACCTGTGGTGGTGGATTCAAGTGGGGACGAGTTAATACTTTGTGAGGATGAGGATGTACACACTGAAGAGGGTGAGGAATCGGTGGATGAGGAGGATGAGGATGACATCTTGCCTCCGTAGAGCCAGTTTGTGCAGGGACACATTAATTGCCAGCTTGTTTTGTGGGGGCCCAAACGAACCAATCATTTCAGCCACAGTTGTGTGGCAGACCCTGGCGCTGAAATGATTGATTTGTTAAAGTGTGCATGTCCTGTTTATACAACATAAGGGCGGGTGGGAGGGCCCAAGGACAATTCCATCTTGCACCTCTTTTTTTCTTTGCATTATGTACAGTTTGGGGCCTAGTTTTTCTAACTGCCATCCTGCCTGCCACTGCAGTGTCACTCCTAGATGGGTCACGTGTTTGTGCCGCCCACTCGTGTCGCTTAGCATAGTCATCCAGCTACCTCGGTGCAACCTTTTGGACATAAAAACACTATTGTGAGGTGTGAGGTGTTCAGAATAGACTGGAAATGAGTGGAAATTAAGGTTATTGAGGTTAATAATAGCATAGGAGCAGAAAAACCTACAAATTCTGTGATTTTAGCTGTTTTTATGCTTTTTTTCAAAAAAATACAGATCCAAAACACAAAACCCAGAACCCAAAACACGGAAGGGTGGTTTTGGCAAAACCAATCCAGATCCAAAACACGAAGAAAGATCCAGATCCAAAACCAAAACACAAAACACGAAAAGTGGCCGGTGCACACCCCTAATATATATATATATATATATATTAGGGGTGTGCACCGGCCACTTTTCGTGTTTTGTGTTTTGGTTTTGGATCTGGATCTTTCTTCGTGTTTTGGATCTGGATTGGTTTTGCCAAAACCACCCTTCCGTGTTTTGGGTTCTGGGTTTTGTGTTTTGGATCTGTATTTTTTTTAAAAAAAGCATAAAAACAGCTAAAATCACAGAATGTGTATGTTTTTCTGCTCCTATGCTATTATTAACCTCAATAACCTTAATTTCCACTAATTTCCAGTCTATTCTGAACACCTCACACCTCACATTAGTGTTTTTATGTCCAAAAGGTTGCACGGAGGTAGCTGGATGACTATGCTAAGCGACACGAGTGGGCGGCACAAACACGTGACCCATCTAGGAGTGACACTGCAGTGGCAGACAGGATGGCATTTTGAAAAACTAGGCCCCAAACTGTACATAATGCAAAGAAAAAAAAGAGGCGCAAGATGGAATTGTCCTTGGGTCCTCCCACCCACCCTTATGTTGTATAAACAGGACATGCACACTTTAACAAAGCAATCATTTCAGCGCCAGGGTCTGCCACACAACTGTGGCTGAAATGATTGGTTCGTTTGGGCCCCCACAAAAAAAGCTGGCAATTAATCTGTCCCTGCACAAACTGGCTCTACGGAGGCAAGATGTCGTCCTCATCCTCCTCATCCACCGATTCCTCACCCTCTTCAGTGTTGTGTACATCCTCATCCTCACAGAGTATTAACTCGTCCCCACTGGAATCCACCACTACAGGTCCCTCTGTACGTTCTGGAGGCTGGTCTCCCTGGAAGAGTTGATAATTCATTTTGATGAACATCATCTTATCCACATTTTGTGGAAACAACCTCCTACGCCTTTCGCTGACAAGGTTCCCGGCTGCACTAAACACTCTTTCGGAGTACACACTGGAGGGGGGGCAACTCAGGTAAAATAGAGCCAGTTTGTACAGTGGCCTCCAAATTGCCTCTTTTTCCTGCCAGTACAGGTATGGACTGTCTGACATGCCTACTTGGATGCTGTCACCGATGTAATCCTCCACCATTCTGTCAATGGTGACAGTATCATATGTAGTGACAGTAGACATGTCAGAAATTGTTGTCCAAACTTGGTCCTGCCTGCCCTGTTGTCCAAACTTGGTCCTGCCTGCCCTGCATCACCGCCAGCGGGTTGCTTAGGATAGCTAAGTTTTTTCCTGGCAGCCCCAGTTGCGGGAGAAAATGAAGAAGGAGCTGTTGACGTGTCACGTTCCGCTTCAGCTGACAGTGTGTTCACCAGCAGGTCTTTGCACCTCTGCAGGCTTGTGTCGGCCAGAAAGAGAGACACCACATAGGCTTTAAACCTAGGATCGAGCACGGTGGCCAAAATGTAGTGGTCTGATTTCAACAGATTGACCACCCTGGAATCCTGGCAAAGCAAATGAAGGGCTTCATCCACAAGTCCCACATGCCGAGCGGAAACGCTCTGTCTTAGCTCCTCCTTCACTTTCTCCAGCTGCTTCTGCAAAAGCCTGATGAGGGGAATGACCTGACTCAAGCTGGCAGTGTCTGAACTGACTTCACGTGTGGCAAGTTCGAAGGGCTGGAGAACCTTGCACAACACGGAAATCATTCTCCACTGCACTTGAGTCAGGTGCATACCCCCTCCTTTGCCTATGTCATAGGTGGATGTATAGGCTTGAATGGCCTTTTGCTGCTCCTCCATCCTCTGAAGCATATAGAGGGTTGAGTTCCACCGCATCACAACCTCTTGCTTCAGGTGATGGCGGGGCAGGTTCAAGAGTGTTTGCTGGCGCTCCAGTCTTCGGCATGCAGTCGCTGAATGGCGAAAGTGGACAGAAATTTTTCGGGCCACCAAAGCGTCTCCTGCACGCCTCTGTCACATTTCAGAAAATTCTGCACCACCAAGTTTATTGTGTGAGCAAAACATGGGACGTGCTGGAATTTGCCCTGATGTAATGCCCGCACAATATTGGTGGTGTTGTCAGATATCACAAATCCCCAGGAGAGTCTAAGTGGGGTAAGCCACTGGGCGATGATTTCCCTCAGTTTCTCTAAGAGGTTGTCGGCGGTGTGCCTCTTACTGAAACCGGTGATACACAGCGTAGCCTGCCTTGGAACGAGCTGGCATTTCTGAGATGCTGCTACTGGTGACGCTGCTGCTGTTGCTGCATAAGGTGATACATCTACCCAGTGGACTGTTACAGTCATATAGTCCTTAGTCTGCCCTGTTCCACTTGTCCACATGTCCATGGATAAGTGGACATTGGGTACAACGGCATTTTTCAGGACACTGAGGACACTTTTTCAGACGTTTCTGTACAGTCTCGGTATCGCCTGCCTAGTGAAGTGGAATCTAGACGGGATTTGGAACCGGGGACACACTACCTCCATCAATTGTCTAAATCCCACTGCACTAATGGCGGATACCGGATGCACGTCTAACACCAACATAGCAGTCAAGGCCTCAGTTATACGTTTTGCTTCAGGATGACTGCTGTCGTACTTCATCCTCCTCACTAAGGACTGTTGGAGGGTCAATTGTTTAGTAAAAGTAGTGGTGTTCCTACTTCCTCTCTGGGATGATGAATGACTCCCAGCAGCAGCAACAGCAGCGGCGGCAGCAGGAGGCAAAGCAATGCAGGATCCTCCGGAGGAATCCCGGATAGGAGAGTCAGTCATGCCAGTGACATGGCCTGCAGGACTACTTCCAATCCTGACTAAGGAGGAAATTGACGAGGAGGGAGTTGACGGTGTGGTTTGCAGGCGCTTGGATACAACAGGACAACGGGATTTAGGTGTCCCTGGACTGCTTATGGTCTTAGCCAAAGTTTCTGAACTTGACAGTAACTTATTATGAACACGCTGCAGGTGTCGTATAAGGGAGGATGTTCCTAGGTGGTTAACGTCCCTACCCCTACTTATTCCACCTTTACATATGGTACATATGGCAAGACAGTTGTTGTCCGGATTTGGATAGAAATATTGCCAGACCAAAGAGGTGGAATGTTTGGTCTTCTGCCCAGGCATGACCGTGATGGGCTTTTTCATCCCACGGACAACAACTGTCTCCCCCGGAGCCTGATTTAAACAAACCACATCACCATCAGAATCCTCCTCGCCAACTTCCTCCTCAGCGCCAGCTACACCAGTATCCTCATCCTGTTGTACTTCAACAGTGACATCTTCAATTTGCATATCAGCAAGTGGACTGTGGGTGCTCCTTTCAGCACTTGCAGGGGGCGTGCAAATGGTGGAAAGAGCCACCTCTTCCCGTCCAGTGCTGGGAAGGTCAGGCATCGCAACCGCCATCACACTTGGACTCTCCTTGGGGATTTGTAATATCTTCTTAGAATGCACAGTTCTTTGCTGTGCTTTTGCCAGCTTATCTCGTTTGATTTTTTTAGCGGGAGGAGGGCTTCCATCATCATGTGAAGCTGAACCACTAGTCATGAACATACTAGTCATACTAGAATGACACACACTAGTCATAGGGAAAGACCTTAGCCGTTCCTTGCCACTCCGTGTCATAAATGGCATATTGTCATGTTTACGTTTCTCTTCAGATGATTTAAATGTTTTTTTAAGGTCATTTTCCGGAACTTTGTCATTTGGGATTGTATGTGGCTTCTACTATGACATTGGGCATTGGCCTTGGCAGACGACGTTGATGGCATGTTATCGTCTATGTCATGACTAGTGGCAGCAGCTTCAGCACTAGGAGGAAGTGGTTCTTGATCTTTCTCTATTTTATTTTTATCGGAGAAAGTTTGGTCCTCCATTTATGTTATATCGATTTGATATATACGTGCGGCTAAGGCGCACACAAACACAGAAAATATTTTTTTTTTTGGTTTGGAGTGTACTTTGGGGGTTACAGCACCCTTTAACGGTCAAGCCAGCTGGCCCTTTACTTATGACACAGGCGCACGCTTGGCGCTGCTCCTTTGTTGATGCACGTGCGGCTACTGCGCACACACTTCACAAACACAGAAAATATTTCTTTATTTGGTTTGGACAGGAGTGTACTTTGGGGGTTACAGCACCCTTTAATGGTCAAGCCAGCCGGCCCTTTACTTATGACACAGGCGCATGCTTGGCGCTGCTCCTTTGTTGATGCACGTGTGGCTACTGCGCACACAATTCACAAACACAGAAAATATATTTTTAATTGGTTTGGAGTGTACTTTGGGGGTTACAGCACCCTTTAATGGTCAAGCCAGCTGGCCCTTTACTTATGACACAGGCGCATGCTTGGCGCTGCTCCTTTGTTGATGCACATGCGGCTACTGCGCACACAATTCACAAACACAGAAAATATTTTTTTATTTGGTTTGGACTGGAGTGTACTTTGGGGGTTACAGCACCCTTTAACGGTCAAGCCAGCCGGCCCTTTACTTAAGACTCAGGCGCACGCTTGGCGCTGCTCCTTTGTTGATGCACGTGCGGCTACTGCGCACACAATTCACAAACACAGAAAATATTTTTTTATTTGGTTTGGAGTGTACTTTGGGGGTTAAAGCACCCTTTAACGGTCAAGCCAGCTGGCCCTTTACATATGACACAGGTGCACGCTTGGCGCTGCTCCTTTGTTGATGCACGTGCGGCTACTGCGCACACAATTCACAAACACTGAAAATATTTTTTTATTTGGTTTGGACTGGAGTGTACTTTGGAGGTTACAGCACCCTTTAACTGTCAAACCAGCTGGCCCTTTACTTATGACACAGGCGCATGCTTGGCGCTGCTCCTTTGTTGATGCACGTGCGGCTACTGCGCACACAATTCACAAACACAGAAATATTTTTTTATTTGGTTTGGACTGGAGTGTACTTTGGGGGTTACAGCACCCTTTAATGGTCAAGCCAGCCGGCCCTTTACTTAAGACACAGGCGCATGCTTGGCGCTGCTCCTTTGTTGATGCACGTGCGGCTACTGCGCACACAATTCACAAACACAGAAAATATTTTTTTATTTGGTTTGGAGTGTACTTTGGGGGTTACAGCACCCTTTAACGGTCAAGCCAGCCGGCCCTTTACTTATGACACAGGCGCACGCTTGGCGCTGCTCCTTTGTTGATGCACGTGCGGCTACTGCGCACACAATTCACAAACACTGAAAATATTTTTTTATTTGGTTTGGACTGGAGTGTACTTTGGGGGTTACAGCACCCTTTAACGGTCAAGCCAGCCGGCCCTTTACTTATGACACAGGCGCATGCTTGGCGCTGCTCCTTTGTTGATGCACGTGCGGCTACTGCGCACACAATTCACAAACACAGAAAATATTTTTTTATTTGGTTTGGACTGGAGTGTACTTTGGGGGTTACAGCACCCTTTAACGGTCAAGCCAGCCGGCCCTTTACTTATGACACAGGCGCACGCTTGGCACTACTTTGTTGATGCACGTGCGGCTACTGCGCACACAATTCACAAACACAGAAAATATTTTTTTATTTGGTTTGGAGTGTACTTTGGGGGTTACAGCACCCTTTAACGGTCAAGCCAGCCGGCCCTTTACTTATGACACAGGCGCACGCTTGGCGCTGCTCCTTTGTTGATGCACGTGCGGCTACTGCACACACAATTCACAAACACAGAAAATATTTTTTTATTTGGTTTGGAGTGTACTTTGGGGGTTACAGCACCCTTTAACGGTCAAGCCAGCCGGCCCTTTACTTATGACACAGGCGCACGCTTGGCGCTTCTCCTTTTTTGATGCACGTGCGGCTACTGCGCACACAATTCACAAACACTGAAAATATTTTTTTATTTGGTTTGGACTGGAGTGTACTTTGGAGGTTACAGCACCCTTTAACTGTCAAGCCAGCTGGCCCTTTACTTATGACACAGGCGCATGCTTGGCGCTGCTCCTTTGTTGATGCACGTGCGGCTACTGCGCATACAATTCACAAACACAGAAAATATTTTTTTATTTGGTTTGGACTGGAGTGTACTTTGGGGGTTACAGCACCCTTTAACGGTCAAGCCAGCCGGCCCTTTACTTATGACACAGGCGCACGCTTGGCACTACTTTGTTGATGCACGTGCGGCTACTGCGCACACAATTCACAAACACAGAAAATATTTTTTTATTTGGTTTGGAGTGTACTTTGGGGGTTACAGCACCCTTTAACGGTCAAGCCAGCCGGCCCTTTACTTATGACACAGGCGCACGCTTGGCGCTGCTCCTTTGTTGATGCACGTGCGGCTACTGCACACACAATTCACAAACACAGAAAATATTTTTTTATTTGGTTTGGAGTGTACTTTGGGGGTTACAGCACCCTTTAACGGTCAAGCCAGCCAGCCCTTTACTTATGACACAGGCGCACGCTTGGCAATACTTTGTTGATGCACATGCGGCTACTGCGCACACAATTCACAAACACAGAAAATATTTTTTTATTTGGTTTGGAGTGTACTTTGGGGGTTACAGCACCCTTTAATGGTCAAGCCAGCCGGCCCTTTACTTATGACACAGGCGCACGCTTGGCACTACTTTGTTGATGCACGTGCGGCTACTGCGCACACAATTCACAAACACAGAAAAAATATTTTTTTTTAGCACTTGGTGATGGACAGAGCACCCCCTGGACAACACTACAGCACCCCTTTAGGACTGGGACACTGCACAGGACTTTGGAGTGGACACAGCCCCTATGGAGAACTGACTGCACAACACAGTCCAGCCAGCCCCTATGGACTTTGAAGTATTGGACACAGCCCCTATTAACAACAGCAGCACAGCACAACACGGCCAGCCCCTATGGTCTTTGAAGTACTGGACACAGCCCCTATGGACAACAGCAGCACAGCACAGCACAACACTACTCCACACTACACTACACAGCCCAGCCAGCCCTAACTCCCACCTCCCTCTTCACTGTCCACAGCCAAGTGAGAAAATGGCTCCAACGCGGGTACCTTATATAGGATCCAAAACCTGCGAGACCCGGAAGGCGGGATGATGACGTTTTGCCTCGATTTCAGATCCGAGTCAGGCGGGAAAAGTCGAGCCTGACTCGGATCTGCCTTGGATCGGGGGGGCTCGGGGGGGTTCGGATTTCAGAAATCTGAACCCGCTCACCCCTAATATATATATATATATATATATATATATATATCAAGAGGACCCTGCACTCGCATTCATAGAAGGGTGTATCGTCGGGGTGCTTCCAAGGACACAGGGCCCCTATATAGTCCAAAAAATATCCAATAAGGAAGGTTGCACTCTCCTCTTTAAAATCAATAATACAATTTATTCTTGTTGCAAAACATCATGGTAGCCACAGAGAATCTGTAGTCGCAGTCAACGTTTGGTTCCCAAATGAACCTTTCTCAAGACCTTTTCAAATAGTAGACATCAAACGTGTAATGACAAAAATCTGTGAAAATGACAAGAAACACAATAATCTGTCTAGCAGGCTCCTAAATACCTAAAGTCACATATACACCAGTCCAAGATTGAACAACCAGCGAACCGGCAATAGGGTCATGGACACCCAAGGCTCTTTGATGCGTGTGGAGAGCATAGGCTAGCCCATCTGTGCTTATCCCATAGAAAAGCTACTGTAGCACAAATTGCTGATAAAGTTAATGCTGGCTGTATTAGAGAAGTGTCAGAACACACACTGCATCGCATCTTGCTCTGTATGGGGCTGCATAGCCGCAGACTGGTCAGAGTGCCCATACTGACCATGAATCACCTTTACTTTCACATCATGTTGATGGCCGGGTGCGTGTGCATAATTTACCTGGCATTCATGTGGATGTTACTTTGACACGTACCACGTACCTAAACATATTTGCAGACCAAGTGCTCCCCTTCATGGCAATTGTATTCTCTGATGGCACTGGCCTCTGTCAGCAGGATAATTTCTCTTGTCACACTGCAAAACTTATTCAAGAATAGTTTGAGGACAAACAGTTCAAGGTCTTGATTTGGTCTCAATATTCCCCAGATCTCAATCAAATTGAGCATCTGTGGAATGGTCTGGAAAAACAAGTCTAAGCCATTTCACAATTAAAAGACCTGTTTCTAATGTCTTGGCACCAGATACCACAGGACACCTTCAGAGGTCTTGTGGAGTCCATGTCTAGATGGATCAGGGCTGTTTTGGTGGCGCAAAAGGGTTCTACACAGTATTAGGCATGTGAGTTTAATGTTATGGCTGATCGGTGTATATATATACTGTGCATATATATATATATATATATATATATATATATATATACATATTATTTTTTAATATTCAGTTTACTGTAAATAAATATGTTTATAGTTATATAGTGATCACTAATCCCTATGAAACTAAAAGTATGATCATCTCTACCACTCAGCTTATCTTCATAGTGAGCAATGCTCCTTAAGTTGAGATACTCCTTAAGTTGAGATACTCCAACTTACTCCCATGCTGATAAACACACCTCAGAGTAAGGGAACATGGGCACAGAGAAAACATCCATGTCTGTTCTCCTTCAATAGAAGTAAAATAACAAAATAATCTATATTTTCTATTGCAAAGACCTATTTTGCAACCTATTCTTAACCACGTTACCAAAATCACTACATTATATATGCAGTATACCCCTGTACCTGTTTCTATCTCCTCTTGTACATGTCCTTTAACTAAAATAGCATTGATACTGTACTTTACTTAAAATCAATGCAAATCCGCTTACTAAACAATGATGCTTATGGTTGCAAAAAGAAATCAGCTGATGTTGCTTTGCAAGACTTTCTGATAAACCCCACTGATCAGCTGAGGTACCATACCAGTAAAAGTGTGAAATATGAAAGTGCAGAGAAGCTATGACAATTAATATACATAGGAAGAAGGAATAATTTTAAAACTGTTTTTGGAGTGCTTTTCTAATATTAATACTTTTTTCAGTAGAGTCATTGACATGTGTAATAATACGATTAATTAATAAAAAACATATGCAACATACTAGAGATTAACAAAATAAAAATAAAATAAAAAATAAAAGTGGTCTTCTTCTTGTATCGAAATACAACAACAAAAAAACTGAAGCAGCATTCACTCACCAACAAAAAACAATAAGAGATCAACATCACCTCTTGAAATAGACTTACAGTGACCCAGCATGTAGGCTGCAGTATTTCTTACCTTAAAGAAGTGATTTCTCCAGGTCCTGAATGAGGTCACTGGATGAATAGATGAAAGATGAAAACACACAATGCCTGCAAAACAGTTTTCGCCAGGTAAGTATACATCTCATCTTTTAACTGTAATCAATGCCTATGTCCTTGAGAGCCCCTATCAGCCAAATTCAGGGGTAGAAATATTGTGTTTTTATCAGAACAGTATTTCATAATCATATCAGTCTTAATGCATTTTCTAACTGCCGAAGAACAGATTCATTTTGTTGCCTTTGACATTGTTTTTAATATGCATTTATGCTACTCGATATTCCTAATTTTTTTAATGAGTAATACATTACATATTTCACAGTACTGTATACAGTACTACTGCTACTACAAACACATAATTATAATTATTAGAGATGAGCGGTTCGGCTTTGGCTTAGATCTTCCTGCCAAGTTCAGATCTTAGAAAAAGGCAAAACACCATCTTTCACGGACATCTGTGCCGAGATTTCTGTGAAAGATGATGTTTTACCATGTTCTGAGATCTAACTTGGTGGGAAGATCCGAGCCAAAACTGAACCTCTCATTTCTATATTATTATTATTATTATTATTATTATTATTATTATTATTATTATTATTATTAATAATAATAATAATAATAATAGTATAATAATAATTACAATATTATTGATAATTAATATATTGATAACTAGCTGGAGTACCCGCGTTGCCCGGGATTTTAAGAATGTTTGTTTACACATCAAATCTCTCCTTAGGCAGGCCTCACGAAAAGTGTGACAAACTTCCCCATCCACAGTCCTAAAGTCTTTACAGGAAGTAGGACCTGTAACGGTGTAAAGCAAACTTCGGAGATAGAAGCATTCAAAATTTGTCGGATGTACAGTGTAAACACGGCCAAGAGCTTCTGTTGATCTGATACCAGGATGACTGTGTACTTCCTGGTTGCTGGATTGCACTATGAAATGCACAGCAACTACTTCCAGTTTCTTGTGCAGCTGTTTCCGGCATTCAGGGTCTCCACGGTGTATAAGATTCACCCAATAGGTTTTACCCTTCAGGGGCTGACAAAGGAATGAACCGGAAGTAGCCTCTGTGCGTTCCATAGTGCGGTCCAGCAACCAAGGAGGTAGACAAAAAGTTTGGTCACCACTGTTGACACCATCTAGTTGTGTAAGCTGATGCATGAGCAAGCATAAATAAAAATTTGTGCTGCAGAGCTGCGTTTTTGCATCCCATTATAGTTGCCATCTTTATGGGCCTGACTGTAAATCAGATGGATCTCTCCTCATGGATGCAGATATAAATTTTTACCATATTCAGACTCATAATAAGCCTGGCTTAATATCAATAGTGGTTCCTCAGTGCAGGTTTGCTGACTGTGTCGGCAGTGCAGGGGTGTTCTCAATGCAGGGTGCCGGCGATGTCGGCAGTGCGGGGGTGCCAGCGGTGTGTTCTCAGTGCAGGTTTGTTGACTGTGTTGGTAGGCAAGGGTGTTCTCAATGCAGGGTGCCGTCGGTGTCAGCAGAGCGGGGGTGCCAGCGGTGTCCTGAGTGCATGTGTGCTAATGTCGGCAGTGCAGGGGTGCTGGTGGTGTTCAAAGTGTGGGAGTACCGGCAGTGTCAGCAGTGTGGGGGTTGCTAAGAGTGTCCTGAGTATGTGGGGCAGCATTGCAGGGGTGCCGGCAGTGTCGGCAGTGGTGGTGTTGGCAGCGGGGGATGCTGCCAGTGGAGGTACCAGCAGTGTCAGCAGCAGGGAGTGCCGGCGGTGTCAGGGAGCGAGGGATGGCGGCCGCCATCTTTTTTTGCTTCCTGTGTGCATATTAAATGGGCTTAACGCTGATTGGGTGAGAGCCGTGACAGATGCTCAATACAAATCCTCGTGACCCGACAGCAGCATTGCGAGGTTTTGCTTCTGGTGAGGGAGCCAGGGCAGGCAGGGAGAGCCGAGCTTGGCTCAGATCGCCCCGGGTCCCTGAAAATCTCTGAGAACCGAACCCGCTCATCCCTAATAAAATCATACAGCATTTAAAAGGTACTGTAAACTCCATGCGAGAGCCATAGTAAATGATGTTCAGAGACTTAGATTATATGCTACCGAATAAAATTCCATGATTCCTTAGTATGTAGCAAAATGCATGTTATAAAATCAAATTATGAAATGAAACAAAAATAACATTTTAATATTTTTATTATTGACCTTGCAGATGGCCCAAGAAGAATGGTGTCCAAATCTGCATCTAACAATAAAACAAGCAGGACAATGCTTTTATTCTTCTTTGGTGTTTGAGGTGTAAAACCATGAGAGATCTTGGCTTGTAAACTGTGGGCTAAGGGCCCGATTCAGAGCCGCTCGTAAGCGGCCGCTCGTTCGTTCCGAGCGATGTTTGCCCAACTGCGCATGCGTACGGATCGTAATACGCATGCGCGAACCAGTCAGTGCGGCCGAAAATCGTTTGTTCGCTAAATAGCGAATGCCTGCTATTTTGAGTGACAGGAGGCGGCGTATGTGGGTGGTAACAGGGGAAGGTGCTTGAAAACGGGGAGTGGAGAACCGAACGCAGGCGTGCTTAAAGGTCAAAACGGGCGTTTTATGGGTGTGCATAATTAATACAGCAGCGTCATTGACCACGTCACTGGGTTATTTTATAGTCAGAACTGCTCGCAAGATTGCTGTAGGAAAAAGCAACCACAAGAATAGCGAGCAGTTCATACGCTGGTCGATGTACTCGATTAATCTAATTAATAGCGGACATGACGTAGGATGCGAACGGCCAGGGGGCGTAGTTATCCAAAAAACAACTGCAAGTTTTGTTCGCTCATTCAGACATAGAGGCGTGAACAGACCGCAAAGAGCGAACGGTTAATTTGAATAGCCACCCCTTTTTTCAGAACGAACGACCGCAAATAGCGTCCGGCTCTGAATCAGGCCCTAAATCCTTTTCTAATTCCGTACCTGACCTCTAGAGGGCGAATGCTATTCAAAAATTGTGTTTTTTAATTATTTAAAAATTAACAGTAATTAATTTACATTTTTTTTTGTTGCCTCTGCCATGTTTTAATACGCTCGTATGTAAAATTTCACGATCTTGGCTTGTAAAGTGTGGATTTGTATAGAAAGACAGAAGGACAGAAGGACAAATTTTCATTTT
The DNA here is from genome assembly GCA_031769625.1 of Taudactylus pleione. Taxonomy (NCBI): domain Eukaryota; kingdom Metazoa; phylum Chordata; class Amphibia; order Anura; family Myobatrachidae; genus Taudactylus; species Taudactylus pleione. Next base: position 1,544,044 of record JAUIMM010000194.1, read on the forward strand.
TATATAGTAGATATTTATTGATAATGATTATAATAATGTTACTACTACTAATCACCATCATAATATTATTATTATTATTATTATTATTATTATTATTATTATTATTACAGGTTGAGTCTCCCATATCCAAATATTCCGAAATACGGAATATTCCAAAATACTGAATAATTTGGGCATGACTGAGAGAATGAAACCTTTGATTTTTGATGGTTCAATGTACACAAACTTTGTCTAAGGCACAAAGTATTACAAATATTGTATAAAATTACCTTCAGGCTGTGTGTTTAAGGGTATATGAAACAAAAATGAATTTCATTTCTGTACACAAACTTTGCTTGAGCCACAAAATTATTGAAAATTTTGTATATGCATTCTGTGTGTATATTGGGGTCCCATTCTCAAGATATTTCATTATGATATGCAATTATTCCAAAATACGGAATATTCCCTTAACCAAAATGCCTCTGGTCCCAAGCATTTTAGATATGGGAGACTCAACCTGTATTATTATTCAATTATAAATATTGTTATTCAAATAATATGACACTGAATGTATAGAAAACATTATGGGGGATATTTACTGATGTGCAGGTTTTTAGAAATGGAGTTGTTGCATATAGCAACCAAAGAGATTCTGCTTATCATTTATTTTGCACCTTTTAGAAGATAAAAGCTAGAATCTGATAGGTTGCTATGGACAACAACGCCACTTAAAATCGCACACTTTTGTTTATGTACCCCCTATATGTTTATTTTATGTTTTACTAAGGTATGCTTGCATGAAATTTTGGATTATATCTAGCTGCTTTTTACAACCAACTGTAGATGAACTTTCATGGTGGAAAGTTATGCAAATGTAATTATATATAGACTATCTTCAAGAGGCACAATCTTTAAGTTCAACTTTTGCTTTAACATTACATGGAAATGGCATTCTAACTAAATTTGTAAGCTCCACATTCCACATTAACTTGTATTGCTTGTCTATAGTTAGAGCTGGAATGATAGTGGTATCCTTGCATTAAGCTCTGTGGGGTGGTTGGATAAAATATTATTGGCAAGTTGTGGGGGGAACACTTACTGCATAATTCCACCTAAGAAGCCTGTGAAATTCTGCTGCCAAATACAGAATGAGGTAATTATTTCATAGAAACATGTCATGTTACCCTTGCCCCTCCCCTGTTACCCACGAATCACGGCATTATACTTACCATTGTTCCCACTTTGCTAGGAAGGGAGGACCACGTACTCTTCCAAGAGTCAGGGGGACTGCCAGCAAATTCAGGAGTCTCCTGCACCTTTCAGGAGAGCAGGCAAGTGTGAGTTAAGTTAAGGCGTGTTGAAGGGCTAGAGAAGTGAGTACACAGAGATATGCCTGTTTTCCTTACAGGTCTCTTGCAATCGCACATTGCCACAAGCGCAACTGATAATGATGTCACAGAGAGAGTGCATGGATGGGGCAACGTGGTTCTATAGATACGTTCAACTCTGCACCAGGCAAATACCTGCATTATCTTTTCTGGTGCACAACTTTGCATTGGCACCTAAGTGAGCTATGGGGAGATGTATCAAAGAGTGGAAGAGTGGTAAAGTGGTCCCATAGCAACTTATCAATGTCTACCTATCATTTTACAGAATGTACATGATAAATGCTACCTCTAGCTGATTGGTTACTATGGCCAACTTCTACACTGGTCCACTTCTCCACACTTTACATTACTTGATACATCTCCCCATAGGTCAGTTAGGTGCAGATACAAAGTTGAAACCTAATCTGTATCCACTTTGGCCATACATCTGGGGGATCAGTACTTGGATTGCAAGGACTATTGTGGTCAGCCACATACTGTACATTACATGCAGATTGCAGTGATTGTTTGGACTGCTTTTGAACATGATCAATCTATTGCTATTATTGATCATTTCCGGTACCCGCATTCAACAGTTTGGGTCTAAAACTACCAAACTGGTCTTTAAGACCACTGCCTGTGTGGACAGCTTTATAAAGCAAACAAACCAATATTACCTTGAAATAACATTGCCTATTCTGTGTGTTTATTGTAGAGATGTGCGGTTCGGTTCTCCAGAAATCCAAATCCACATGAATTTCGTGAATTCGGGTAGATCCGAGTCGCGGTTCTAACCTCCTGAGGAAATCCGGGTAAATCCGGGTCACGATTCTGATCTTTTTGAGGTTCAGAATTCGGATTTTAAATCCGAATTTTAGGTTTTGGATGCAATAAATTACATGATTTTAGCTGTTTTAAAACTTTTTATCTATTTTTTATTTAAAAAATCCAGATCCAAAACCAAAATCAAAAACGCTTGATGGTGGTTTTGCAAAACCAAATCCAGATCCAAAACCTTGAAGGAGATACAGATCCAAAACCAAAACCAAAACACAGGGGTCGGCGCACATCCCTAGTTTACTCATGTAGGAGGATGAAGTGCATTAGAAAAAAGGGGGAGGGGTCATGTTTTGTGGTAGATAATAAAAAAACAAATGTAAGGTTTTAAAAAAAACAAAAAACAAACCTAAACTATGTGAAATTCCACCAAATGGTCTTGACAGCTTTTAGCCAGGAGCGCTGTGAAGAAAGGGACCATTCTGCTCTGCGTCTTATTGGTTATGAGCTGCTCACCAATCATGTGTCAGTTTCCATTGCCATGAACCCTCACTCCTCTTCAATGTTCTCATGGCTGTCAAAATCTTTGGGTGACTCTTTAATGCTCCCTACAATTAGAAACCGTTACAGGAAAAGTTCTGATCATCTTTACTTTTAACAATGACTTTCCATTAATAGAAAATGTAAATCCTTTTATTAATGTGTATATTGTATTGTTCTTAGCAGTGAATTTCTGCTTATTTTCTATGAAAAGAAAAAAAAACGAGTGTTCAAAAATATTTCCAGCAGAAATCCTGAATTTGCCAGTCTGCTAGTTCATTCCCAGACAGCTCAAAATGACAAAGTAAAAAGAAGAAAATCAAACAGATGTATTCATTTTTAAACAGAATGCTCAACATGTGCTGTAAAATAAAAGCAGCATTTGGCATAGTAAAATATCTTGGCATCTGTTCAGCATTTGTAAATGTGGTAAAATATTAATACAGCTTATAAAGCATGAGAAATGTTTCCATATATTTGGGTTGTTTGCTTTTAAAAAATAGGAAGTTAGGTCCACATGCTTTGTTTGTCCTGGCTCGTAAGCACGCTTGGATAGCCAAATTAATCATGTAAATAGCACAGGCGAAACCATGTACACAGACATTGCTGTAATACCCAGCAGGCTGGAGCCTAGTGACAGAGGGCGGAATAACGGCAGGAGCGCATCAGAATTAGGTTTTATTATCTGGAGATGTAATAACATAGGTATGTTTGGCTATTCAGAGATTTACTGTCATGTAGACCTCAATTAACAGTTAATCGTTTATAACATTAGATAATTGGGAGACTTTAAAGGAGTACATTCTATAAAATGATATGTAGAAACTACTCGGTTGCTAAGGGCAACTTCTCCATCTGTACTCTTTAGAAGGTTTGAGAAAACTCCCTTTATGAATAATATGTAGACAGGTTTCATTGTAGACCCACTAGTGCAGTGTGTAGTATATAACATACTAGTCTCCCGGAAGTTGTGTTAGCCCCCGCACCCCTGGAAGAGTAGGAGGATATTAAAGGATTAAAATCATGGGAAGATGGAGAAGGGGTGCTATGGAGTAGTGCGGCCGGTGCATTAGGCATCAGACAGGGAGTAAGAAGAGTCTCCATCCCCAGCCCAACATCAGCTGCTGTGTGCTGGGCTTGGTAGAGTCTGGGGTGGCTGCTCTTTGCTTTCTCCCTGTCTAATGTGCTGCTGCTCTACTGTCTAGTGGGAGGAGATCGCCCTTATCGCTCCACATTGATCTGCCACTGGTTCAAGTACAGGTGGCTGATGAGATGTAGTAAGCACAGATATTTCTGTTGTCACAATAATATATCTTTCCTGTCTCATTTAGGCTTAAACTGCCTATAGAGTTAGCATCCAACAGGTTTTGTACCAGTATAGGATACACAGAGACTTTCTTGTTGTCAATTTACCATGTAAAGCAAAATCAGGGACATGTTAGTATATAAATCCACTTTACTAACCAATAAACAATACAGAAACCAAATCTGGTTACCTGCATACTCTGAAGGGAATCGGTATGTAATGCCGACAGTGGCAGCCCAACAGATCGAAATCCCAACTGCAGCAGGAAACTACTCTAACCCTCTCCCTAGCCTAACCCTAACCCTCCCTTAGTGGTGCCTAACCCTAACCTTCCCCCTAGTGCCTAACCCTAACCTTGTTCCGTTTGTGCCTAAACCCCCATCCCCCTAACCTAACCCTAAAAGGGGGGTGCCTAACCCAAAACCCCCTAGTGGTGCCTAACCATAACCCCCCCTTTCCCTACCCTATCCTCCCAGGGGGGTGCCTAAACTTGTCCCCTCGGGTGTCCCTACACCTAACCCTACCCCCCCGTGGCTAAATACTAAGGCACCTGGCTTACCTTCGTTCAGTATGCCTGGTGTCAGGATTTTGTAGTGGGGCTAAAAATAGGCATCGAGATTTCAACGCCTATCTTTAGTCCCATGTCGGGATGTCAGTGTCGGGATACCGTCGGGCGGGATAGCGCCCGTCGGTATCCTGACTGCATTCCCTCTGAAGAGATCAATTCTGATTATCAGTATATAATGCAAACTACTGGCTGACAAGTATATATCACATATACCTGATCTCATTACCTGTACATTATGTGCACAGAATTCATCTGACGTTGATGACACAGATAACAGACAGGGTAAAAATTAAGTTAAAGGACACTTTAGACTTTGGGCGAGTGCTTAATTTGTCTTCTATATAAATACTAGAGATGTGTGCGAACCCTCGTGTTTTGGATTTGGTTTTGGCAAAACCACCCTCAAATGTTTTGGTTTGGATTTGGGTTTGGTTTTGAATTGTTGTAAAATGTATAGAAACAGCTACAACCATGTAATTTGGACTTGTTTACATGCAATCCATTATCAAAATGTGTTTTTTAAATTCGAGTCCGAACTTACAGCAGACCCAAACTGGAACTCGTTTCTACTCTGAACCCCAAAAGTGATCCGAGCCAGGACTCGATTCATCTCGGAACCCCGAACTTTGGGTGCATTCATTTTTCAGGAAAACCAGATTGCACATCTCTATAATAAACATTTGGGATTCTAAGGGGTATATTTACTAAAGTGAGAATTTTTAGAGTTGTCCATATCAACCAATCAGATTCTAGCTATTATCTTCTAGAAGGTGCTAGTTAAATGTTAAGTAGAATCTGATTGGTTGCTATGGGCAACATCTCCATTTTTAAAAACTTTAGTAAACATACCCCTACATGTCTATTTTTTTTATTTGTAATGCACCTGGGAAAATTGTATACACAGAAGACATAAAGTATTTGTCCAAAACATAATATAAATTGACCCATGTCTCAATTTGACTAGAATTGACTACAATTTCTGAATTACAATCTCTGATTGACGTAATCTAAATGTAGGGCTACACCAAACTATATCTATACTATCATTTCTGTGTGCAGGGGTGCCGAGAGGAAGGGGGAGCGAGTGCTAATTTTCTGGGATCGAGTTTACAACCCTCCATGGTTCGCATAGTATTTTTCATTTATTTTTTCAGAGCAAGCTTGGGCACACCTTCCAGAATTGGCCATTCCTCCTGTAATTCCCAGGCCCGCCATATGTATCGGATGTTCTGACTGTGGGCCAGATTCAGAGGTGCATGTAATGCCAATGCGGCCAATGTTTTCATTCAGCACATGCGTCTGAATCACATGGTGAATGTATCCCGGTGGTTGCCGTTCTAAAACTTAGATCAAAAGTGCACGCAGAGAGATGCGATTTCGGTGGGCAGTTCAGGGAGGTAACAGGTGGGTGCCTGCAGATGCAGGCTCTCCAAAGACGCAACTGCACTGACACCGGCGGCCATGTTCAGAACGCGAAAATGCACCTGCTATAGGGTAGACAATCTTTGATGTTTCAAAAGATGATGCGTATATGTATGTGAGGTGACAGATTACCACCAATGTGCATCTCAGTAGGCTAAGAATCCGTTGTGGCATTTGCATAAAGCCACAGATGCAGTTGAATAACAAGAGGCAGTTGAATAACTGCATCCACCTTTGAATTAGGACCTTCTCAGGCTGTCTCAATGGATCTCATCATAATAGTAACCTGGTTATGACCATTGAGAGCTGTCAATCACCAATGTACTTTTCAGATACCAACAAGAAAATTACAGATGAGTAAAAATGGAGGTGACCAGGCCAAATGCTGTCCCGGCAGATAATCTACTGAAGTACATTTTATAGTAATGAACATCGCAACATGTCATACAAGATCTTGCTATTTACTCAATTATCCAGTAGCATATCTATAATGAGTGCAGGGTGGGCAGAGCACATGACCGCCTGAGTCCAGGGGTACCTCACACTCTGCACCTGTAACAATACTTACAGGTTCTATGCAATAGGTACCAGTGGAGGCTCCAGTGGTGGGGCTGCAGAGCAGTCCAAAATTCAAATAGGAAGCAAAACAAACTGCAAGTGAGTCCTGGCCAACAATGTTTGGCAGCATTTGAAAGGGTAGTTGATGTGTCTCCCCTATTTGAACTTTGGACTGTGCTGAAGCCCCACCTCTGGAGCCTCCACTGGTAGGTACCCTTGTAAAGGTGATATCTCTCAGTCAAGTGATATATTGAAAAGGATGGCATTGTACCGCGATATAAAAGGCTCTTCCTTCTATGCCATCAACCGGCATATTACTGGGACAATGGCATAGTCAGCAGAGGGTAAGGGGGTGGTGCTGCACACATTTATATGCCACTGCAAGTACCCCATTTAAAACTAACCAGAGGTAAGTCACTCTATTGCAGTGTCGCACTGCTCACAGCATAAAACTCTGCTATATATGCAGAACTTTAAGGGGCAAATTCAATTGGGGGCGAGAATAGCAAAAATCCCGCGCCTGCGAGGTTTTACCTGCAGGTGCAGGATTTTTGCCATTCTATCAGGTGCTGGTTTTTTTAGATTTTGAGCGCCGGGAGTTTTTTTGTTAAGCATCTCCAGAGCAAGTCTGATTTTTCCTAAAATTGTTAATTTTAGGAAAAAATTAGCTGGACTTGCTCTGGGACCCTGGCGGCACCCCCCCTGAGGACTAATTAAATGAAGCAATTGGAAGCTTCCAATTAGCTTAATTAGTTCTTAACTACTTACCTTGCGAAGCGGTGTCTTCTGCATCCAGCATCGGGACTTGGTCACCTGCAGCAGCGGTGAGCATGTCAGTGTTTGTGAGTGTGTATTAGTGTGCATGTGTGTGAGTAACCCCTAGTGTGTGTGACCCCCCATGTGTGTGACCCCCCTCCTCTCTGTAATGGGCGCTGAGAAAACTACATCTCCCAGCAGCCCTTGCTCCTCCGACCAGTCCCCAGACCCTCCCAGAAGCCCCCGGGATTCCCAGCAGTACCCTCCCCAGTGACATGGAGAGGAGGCCATCGGAAGCTGCAAAGTCCACCGGAGACCCCCGGGCAGGTAAGTGTAAACTTTTTTATGTTGTTTTGCTCAGCATAGGGATTTTCAGAGCTGACCACTTTTTTCTTATTGAACAGCGTGGGTATCGGGAGCGCGCATACCCACGGTACTCCAAAATTAGGCGTGAGGGGCGCAAGGTTTTCTACCTCGCTAAACATTGTGCCCAGTTGGATATGCCCATAAGTAGAGGTTGTCAGACAAGATAGCTAAATTTTCATCCACATGAAAGAAAAAATATATTCTCACATTATTTTAAAACAGAATGACATATTCATTTTCTGTATATTTCCATTCCTAGCTGCATACTGTATCTTTTTTTTCAACAGTACTTAAGCCAAAGCTACAGTTGAACTGAAAGTAGTTTTGTCGCTATCAGTAACCAGATTTTTCTTCTCCAGGTCAAAATGTCTCCTTTGCAAATTACAGGTCTGGAGCGCATTTGGGAACTTCAGATCAATATTTGACATGTTCTGCTTACTTCAAAGTACCATTTTAGTGGAAGGTGCATTAGTGACTTTTACACAATTTTTTTTTAGAATAATTTTTTTCCCTTCACTTTTATAGAAAGAAAAACATCAAAGAAGGCAGACGCATTGAATTTCTGAATGGTAAATGATACAAACCAAAAGCATCTGAGTTTTTATATGCATCACGATAGTTGAGATGACTAAATATTTGTACCTCCTATGGAATCCATTAACCTCTAGCAAATATGAGTTGGTGTCCACAGCGATATGTGAACAAAGAGCAAATCTTTTAAGAATTCACGTATGAAAGGTCAAGTTTTGGCCCAAATACCAAGTTTGTACCGGCAGCATTTTGCAAACAGCTACTTAATGTTTCTGAGTTCTTCTAATTTGTAGCATATGTTGAAAATGGTTCTGTACTGGCTGTAGTGCAAAGTTTTGTTCTGTATTTATCAAAGTTGGGAGAGAGATAAAATTGTGAGAGCTAAAGTACTAACCAATTAGCTTCCAATTAACATTTTGCAGGCTGTGTTTATAAAATGATAGTTAGGAGCTGATTGGTTGGTATTATATCTCTCACAATTTTCTCTGTCTCCCAGCTTTGATAAATACCCCCTATGTCACTTATTGACTTATTCCATTACAGACATATTTCATGATATTAGTTATTACTGTATGCTTTCCTTATGTAGTGCAAACATTTTCCTCACAGCCATACAATCAGAGATGGTTATTTATGGGCATATTTGCCAAATAAAATTTGTGGAAAATCGCCCTAAAACAACCCTTTTCAGGTGTAACCATAAATGGAGTAATGGGCACAGATTTCAGCTACTTACCCTGCATCACTTCACCTATCCTGGCTACCAGTTGCTGTGTTGAGAGTTGTAGTGTTTTTGTTTACTGTATTGTACTGTTTTACCATGTACTATCTTGTTGTTCCCCTTTGTACGGTGCTGAGGACCACATGTGGCACCATATAAATGAACGTTATCTATACTAACATTATAAGAATGTAGTGTCTGTCTGTTTGTTCCAAGTTGGCGCAAAAACTACTGAACTGATTTTCATGCATCCTTTTGTAGTGGAAACTCCTAAAAATAATTAGCATTTTGTTTCATCTTGATCCATCAAGTTACAGCTGAGCAATAACAAAAACAAATCATCAATGCTAGAGATAGGCGTGGCACCATGCGCGTGGCCGGAAAGGATTGGGGGAGAGCTGCTTTGGGCCTGCATTCACTTGAATAGGATAGGCTACATATAGCAGTGTGCTCAGGGCACACAGTGACAATGGTGTGAGTGGTGGGTGAAGGTGCTGCTGCCACCAGTCTGTATAGCGCTGCCGGTCAACTAGAACACCTCAAATGGAAAAAATTGGCAGAAGCGATTTCATCGCGGGCGAAGCCGCCAGCAACAACTAGTTAATGATTATATTATTATTATTATCATCATTTATTTATAAGGCACCACAAGTGTTCCGCAGCGCCTTACATAGTACATAAACAAATTGTAGACAAGCGACACAGAACAATACAATACAGGACCAGGACATGGATAATATATATTGCTACATTAGCGGCCATTACACCCAGATAAGCAACAGAGCGTAAGCAGCCAAGTGTTAGGTGCCCTAGTGGTGAGTAAGAAGTAGATGAAACTAAAGTAGGGAGAAGCACAAGAGGGTAGAGGGCCCTGCTCGTTAGAGCTTACATTCTAAAAATTAATAATAATACTTTCAGAAATATCTGCTGTGATCACTAGTTTTCAATAACAATAGCAGCCGCCATAGGTTTTTATGAGGGCCACTTAAAAGACAAGTTCACTAAGCATGGCCGCTGGTAGCTAACACCATCTTCAGATGGATAAGCTGAGCTGGCCTTTCAACTGGGAGCCTGTTAGCTCGGTCAACAGATGACTGTGCAATGGCAGTTGTCAGTTGTTTGACAAACTGATTTTCAGGCAATTATGTGGCCAATTACACATGCATGTGCCAGCCCCACGTCTGCTCAATAGACAATAGCTTGAGCCTCCAAGGGTTTTCCATCACTGCCATGCCCCACTAAAAATATTGTGATAAGGAGCTCCCTATGTTCATTTATAACCAGAGACTGAAAACATTGAGTTTTAAATGGACAAAAAAAATCTTAAGTCTTGTCTAAAAGTTTTTGTTTTGTTTTTTGTCTTTATCATTGTCAATTAATAATTTATTAAAATACATTTCATTGCCTTTTTGTTAATTCTATCAGAATCTGAGAGAGAACGAGAAACCTCTGTAGTATTTTATTATCAGCGTTCAAAGTACTTCTACACGAAGGACACCTCAGTAAGTGCACAACTGTGCCCAATATCATTACAATGACACTCCGACATCAAACACAAGTTCTGTGTAATATTTGGTGTGGCGGTTTAGATAGGTGTGCTCAGATCTCCAAAATTTCTGAGAAAAGAGGTCATTTAAATAAAACAATTACATTGCTTTATTCACTGTTACTTTTATTTTCCCTATCGCTTTGCAATTTCTCTTCATTTGCAGGAATTTAAAGGACAAACATAATGACCATGATTTTTTTTTTTTTTTTACCACTTAACACAAAAACGTCCCCAATGACAACTTTGAGGATGAAGTAATTAAATCTTTTGCATCAACCCAGTTAACAGTGGCTGCTAGTTTAATTAGGGAAGCTAGTCTGGAGACCACTTACAATAAATACTCTTTAAATGTGGTTTCACTCTGAGAACTGGAGAGTGAAAATATTTCAAAGGAAATCAAAGGAGATAATATTTGAGATGTTGCCAATAAGATGTTCTAAGTGATATTAGACTGTGTAATTCACCTCTAATATGTGACTAGAAATCCAGTTTTGAAGTAACTGAATACTCAGGATACAGTAGCACACAGTTGTTTAATAATCAAAACGACTTTGCAACATGAATTATATATAAGATGATTGACAGTTCATAATCACTACAAGTACGTCCAGTATGTGCAGTGTGTCATGCTACTAAATATTCAACTACAACTAAAAGGACCTGATTCAAAAGTGGTCACAGTTGCAGCCGTATCTATATCTTTACGCTAATGCAACATCCAATAGGCTTCATACTGAGATACTAACTCGCCACTGTGCGTCCACCATTTGCACAATCACAGATTGCAACAGCCCCATAGCAGATGCAATTTCTCTGTCTGAACATGGTCACCTGAGTCAGTGCAATTCCACGACACACTCGCGTCTTGCTAGCCAGGCCCCTATTACCACCCAGAAGTGGGTGCAATTTTGGTCTGCGTCTTTGTGTGGTAACCAATGGGGTGCATGCACAATGCACAGACTGAAAACACCGGCCGCTTACATTCGACATCTCCACTCCGTCCATCTCTAAATCAAGCCCACTGTATGCAGTGACAGCAACAAAACAACAATCTGTACTACAGTATTTAGGCCAGTGCTCAGCAACATTAATTTTTAGTAGAGAAGCACCCTCAAGTGTTTTGGTTTTGAATTCAGAAAAAAATCAATAAAAACAGCTAAAATGTCAGAATCCAAAACCCGAGTTCGGTTTTTAAGTCCGAGTTCCGAACCGTTAACAGATCCGAGCCGGGACTTGGTTTGAACCGGGACACAAAAGTGAATCAGAACCTTGACTTGGTTTTACTCGGAACACCTAAATTCGGGTGTGTTCGGATTTCAGAAATCCAGATCCGCCTCACTCTCTAATCTTTAGAGGGCTTCTATTGCTCTTTATTTTACAAGGATACATATGTAGCAAGTCAGTACCAGTAAATTATTAATTACATTTTTCACCAGCAGCTATGGATGTTCACCAATCAGTCGGAGGATTGGTGAAATTCTACCTGTTAGAAGTCACCAATTTGCAAAGTACGATCATATTTTGACCGTGAACGGCAAATCAGTGAAATGCAATAAGTTGAATTTCACCGATCCTCCAACCCAAGCATCTGGGGATCACCGACCTGTGACAATCAGTCGCTGGTGTATGGGGCCATAAGATATATAGATCTTGGGCTGTTATTGTGTTATTGAATAGATATTTGATCTGATAACCTTACAATATTGTGAAACAGGTGCATGCACACATACCATGCTACTTCCTATCTTCTACCTGCACATCAATTTACTCTTTTTTGATAGTTAATCACCATTTTGAAAACTCAGTTAACACAGTTTTTTCAGGGTCTAAGTTAAAAGCACTTAGGTTCCACAACCAAAAAGCCTCTCTAGGACAGATTATGGTGACGTTTGTATATAATTCTAGAATATACTTTTACAAGTGTTTATTCAGTATTCGTTATGTATTAATATTTCTATGCAATTCATTAATAGAATTTGGGTGGTGGGGGGTCCTACAATATATACATTGTGAGGTAGACAACTTTCTTTATTGATTACTTTTGAGATAATCATAAATAATGTCACAAATACCCCTTTTTTTCCAGGTAAAGACCCGGTAAGGCTCAGTGTAAACAAATAACCTGGGTCAAACCTGGCCGGGACCCATTTACAGCATGGGGAAAGCCGCATTCCAGCACAAGGAAATGATTTCATCTCCAAGTGCCGGCACTGCACCCTTGTGCAGTGTGAATGGTGCCGAATGTCCGGATCGGCGCCGTGATGTAAAAGGGGCATGTCTCAGATATGTGACGGTTTGGAACCATGTTACACATACCAGGTCAGACCCGGGACTTTAGTGTAAAAGGGGCATTAATGTAAAAAATTGGTCAGTGTCAAGACCAAACTAATATTACCAATGCATTCTTCTGTTTGGCTACCTGTATGTGTCAATCACACCTATTTTGTGCTAGATCCCTCCCTCAAACAAATTATACCGAAATTTTCATTTTCCAACCTTAAAACTTGCTGCAGATGTTAAATGCAACAAAAATGCTTCCTCATGCAGTTTATAATAGTCCCAAATAAGCAATTAAGCTGAAGAATAAAACTTTATTCTAAGCAAAGGCATCTTGTTATATTTTTAAAGCTGATGTTGCATTTTTAGTTTAACACTTACAATTTAACTTAACAGGGGAAAATAATGTTTTCTTCACTAAACTCAGGGCCTAAAGCCACATACTATCACCATTTATTGCCTAAGATAATTTTTTCAGCTGAAATGCTTAATTGAAAGCATTATAACTCCCAGTTTAGTAATTTAGCCAAACTGTTAAGGGTCTATCCATCTACAAGTGCGAATAGTTATAATTATATTTAGAGAATGATTGCCTGCTTGGAAAGGTGAGAGGGAAATATTATTTGTGACCACAGGGCAGTCTTAAAAAGAAAAAGTACCTAGAAAATCTACCAGTGAACTTCGTTGGCGTGCCAATTGTCATTTTTCATGGACACTCTGTCTTTTAGTTTCATAAAACAGAATTGCTTTGCAATTTGAAAGTTTTTGTTGCCCACAGTTATATTGAATCTTATCAGAACTTTACAACAGTGCCAGTACAAAGGTTTATTTAACATAAATATTTTCATTGTCGCTCAGAATCAATTGCACAGCTAACAATTAGAGATGTGTGCCGACCCCCGTGTTTTGATTTTGGTTTTGAATCTGTATCTCCTTCAAGGTTTTGGCTGAGGATTTGGTTTTGCAAACCACCCTCAAGTGTTTTGGTTTTGGATCTGTATCTCCTTCAAGGTTTTGGCTGGATTTTTTAAATAAAAAATAGATAAAAAGTTTTAAAAACAGCTAAAATCATGTAATTTATGTAATCCAAAACCCGAAATTCGGATTTAAAATCCGAATTCCCAACCGCAAAAAGATCAGAACAGTGACCTGGATTTACCCGGATCTTCTTAGCAAATTAGAACCGCGACTCGGATTTACACGGATTCACGAAATTCAGGTGGGTTCGGATTTCTGGAGAACCGAACCACATATCTCTAATCACAATACATATTTTCTTCATTTTGTGGAGATCTGATCATTTTTATAAGTTTAGGATATGCACAGCAATGCAGTTTGTGGATTTCTAGTTACTTACTGTTCCCTGCTCACATCACAACACTAACCCTATCACATGCAGTGCTATTCTCCCTAACACATCCCTCCTCTCCTAATATACTTTGTGCTGCTGGGAGACCGTGCTCCTTTTGTGATACCCCACTGTTGCGAGGTACAGTATTACTAAGCTGTGCCCCCAACATTAGGCTATGACCCAAAGCTGCAGAGGAGCCAATGCTGTGAGGCATTACAAGTCCCACAATTCATCGGGGTAGTGAGAGGCAGAGGTTGGCATGGCAGCCAGTACACTGTCATCATACCTCACAACTGACCCTCTCCAGGAGGGACACAATGCTCTGGTCCTGGACTTCCCTTATAAGAGGCGGGGCTGCAGCGCAGTTCAAAAGTCAAATAGGGGAGTCACACCAACTGTCATTTCACACGCTGCCAAACATCACTGGCTGGGACACTTTGTCAGTTGGTGTGACTCCCCTATTTGAATTTTGGACTGTGCTGCAGCCCCACCTCTGGAGCCGCCACCAATCATAAATTACCAGGGAAGTCCAGGACCAGAGCATTGTGTCCCTCCTGGAGTGGGTCATGTTGGCAGGTATGTGTCATGAAAGATGAAAATGTCTTGTGGACAGAGCAGGACTGTAATGAGCATACCTCTCAACATTTCGGAGGTGGGGGCATGGGGGTGGGGCACACACATCACACCCCACGGTTTGTGTCACTTCCAAAGCTGCTGCACTGCTCACAGTCCCTCTCTCTATTGTTTGAATGTCATACACATGCATCCATTCACTATGCAGAGCCAGAATTAGAATATATAAATGGAGACCCCTCCTGACCATTGGGCTCCTTGAGCGGTTACTTGCTTAGGATTGGCGATGCACCCTTTGCTGCCCTAGAGCTATCCCTGACAGTGTCTGAGGGGAGATTCAAGGCTTTGAGGCAGATGTAACAAGATGGATTTCAAAAAATAAAATGTTATTAAATCAATTATTACATGATAAATGTGAAAATGTTGTATCAGTCAGATGTATTAAGCAAGAAATTTAGATTTTATTTTTTTCGTGGAAAATGATGGTGATAAATATCTATTTAGTGAAAATCGCAAACCTCTCTTGGTTTTGCGAATTGCGATATTTTCATATGTATGATTCTAAAAACACAAATATTTATCAGATTTTCTTGCTGTTTATTGCATGCCTCAGATGGTGTAGAAATAGCGGCGTTGTGCCTGCCAGTGCGCATCCGCAGCCGGCGATGTGCCCAATAGTGCGCAGCCACTACTGCCAGTTAAAGCTTCAGGCCCGGGTAACGCTGGGCTCTCATGGATTGCTCAGATGCGGCCTGGGCCATGACATTTGTCCTGACCTAGAGAAAGGCGACTGCGTGACATCATAGGTGACGCAGCCACGTTGCTGTGCCTTCCGCCCGCAGAGCGCTCACAGCACTGCTGACCTGCACTGCAGTGAGTGGCTAAGCAGGGCTCCAATCACAGTGCTTCAACAACTCCTGCCGCTGAGGGACAGGGACAACTGTGATCTTCTCTGCTGTTGGAAGGTAGGGAACAATGTGTTTTTTTGTTTTTCTCTATGGGGGCCATTGTGGATGTGTTTGTCCTGTGGAAGGCATTGTAATTGTGCTTTTTCTGTGGGGGCCATTGTGAATGTGTTTCTTCTGTGGGGCCATTGCGTTTTTTTCAATGTGGGGCCACTATCATAGTTTTTTTTTTCTCTGTAGGAGCCATTGTGAATGTGTTTCTTCTGTGGGGACCACTTGTGTTTTTCTTCTGTGGGGGCCACTGTTATTATGATTTTTTTCTGTGGGGGCCATTGTGATTGTGTTTTTCTGTGGGGACCACTTGTGTTTTTTTTCTGTGGAGGCCACTGTTAGTATGATTTTTTCTGTGGGGGCCATTGTGATTGTGTTTTTCTGTGGGGGCCACTGTTATTATGTTTTTTTTATATGCGACCATTGTGATTCTGTTTAATTTTTACTAATTTTAACAGAAATAATAACAAATATCAACATATATTAAATATATGTTGATATTTGTTATTATACATTATATATATAAAAAAAAACTAATAATGTGCATTAGCAGTTTTAAAATATTGTTTAGTGTGCCGCCAGTTAGAAAAGGTTGAAAATCACTGCAGTGCGGGTGTTTAGAAGTGGAGTTATTGCCTATAGCAACCAATCAGTTTCTAGCAATTATCTTCTAGAAGGGGCTATATAAATTATATGTAGAATCTGATTGATAGCTATGGGCAACAACACCACTTCTAAAAACCCGCACTTTAGTAAATATACCCCTAGGAGAGGGGGATCTGAGAACCCACCATGTTTGAGAAGACCTCTCATGCAGGCCCACCAAGAGCTGCGCCGAACCCAGTAAAAGGGGGCATGGCCTAATTGCGGGAGGCAAGTTTTGCAGAGCCACTGGCGAGGGGGGCCGCTGTGAGCTCCCTCAGCCCGGCGCATAACCAGTGAAGGGCCCGATCAGCTTGATCACTCCCCCCACAGGCATAGGAGACTGCTGCAGCTGCTTCTTAGCAGCCGCGAGCAGTCTCCCAGTGCAGCCCAGCACACAGCAGCGTGTGCTGGGCTGGTGTGATGTAAGAGGACCCGGGCCCCCACAGGGCCCCTCCAGTAAGTACAGGCCCGGGTATTTAGTACCTGCTTTCCCCCCCTCTCGGCGCCCCTGCTCTCATATAATGCAGCTCTATCTATTCCTTGGCCTACTTGTTACTAGAGAGCTGGAGCCTTCATTACAGACCACTTCAATTGAATCTTTAACTAGTATTAATTATTCTACACGCGTAAGTAAATGGATTGCTGGCAATGGGTAGTCAAAATATGTTTATGGTTTGAATTAAAAGTAGACAATTGGCATACTATATAACTTGCAAGTTTTTTTTAATAATTTGTTGGAAGTATGGGAATGTTATAATTTGTTCAACAAGGGTCATATTTGTTATTTATTGAGTTCTACACCAGATAATTTCATATTGTTGCTTATTGTAGTAATACAGTATGTTTGTTCTTTGCGCATTATCTCTTTTTTCCGGTGCCTGTGCACTATAAGAAATGACAGGGTAAAATGCGATATCAAGAGGAAATAGAGATTGTGGGCCAAATGTAATAGGGTGAGACTTTAGAAAAGTGAGAGTTTCTGACACTTTTTAAACTCTGCCAATGTAATAGAGTCCAAAAACAAAGTAACAGAGCGAACTTGCATGTTTTTTTTTACTTAAAAAACTGTCACAATTTAAAATCTCATTCAGATGTTTTCCCATTTTGAAGATAAATCTCAACCAATGTGAGAGTTTACTGCTAAACTCTCACATTTTCTAAACTCTCACCCTATTACATTTGGCCCTGTGTCTCATAAATGGTTACTCATGAAATAGCAGTTTTTACAAAGCTACTTTTGCATCTTTACTTTTGATACATTCCATTGAAAAAAATGATTTAGCGCAATGCGGAATTAGGGAAGTGGTGTCGGAATCATCGCTTCCTTTATGCAAAAACTTATACATGGACCCCTGTGGCCTGCCTTTCAAGGGGAGGAGACTCTGGAGAGTACTGCTGAGGTGCTGAAAGACAGCTGGCTATCACATACTGATGACTCACAGCAAACACAGAAGTGCCATGATAGAGAGACCGTGAGACTGGAATGTTAGTGGAGCCATCCTTAGAACAGAATAAGGTGAACTGCATACAGTATGGTCTTACAACATCAATGTGGTGAAAAAAAATTTCTTTTTGCATACAAAGACCCCAGCTGTGGTTGCCAATGTGCAAAACACCTATTTAGGGTCCATAACTATCTTTTGTGACCAATTAGTCAGTTGAGAGGCATTGATGGTTATTTAATAGAAGTTATTTAGTAAATTGTTTAGCGTAGTAAGAAAATGGAATTACATTTAGAATATGACAACCAAAGTGAACATTATATGTATGTTTTTTACTTAAATTTCTGCCCCAAACATAGGAGTGACCATCTTGCAATCAGGTAACAGAAATGTGTTATGCACTGCTTGACACATAAACAGCATTTCCATTCATATCGCAACAATATTGAAATGTGTATACAGTATGTCACATGCTTTGCTATTTGAGATTTTTGTTGGATCAACTCTTCTTTGTCCATTGCCTTTGTCTTTTATTGTTTGCAATATAATGAGATGGAATTATACTGTTACACAGTGGCGTCACTGGGATCAGTGACACCCAGTGCGACAAGCAACCCCATGCGTGTGCCTTAAGCACGTGTGCCCAAAAAGGGGTGTGGCCTTGCTGGAAGGGGTGTAGACTTGCAGCACACCTCGGGTGACCACAAGAGATGTCGGGCTGCCCCCAGAGACTCTCCCTGCACTACTGGCTCCTCCTCAGTGTCCGGGAGCTGGGCACTGCACACTAACATCACAGTGAAGCACCTGACTCCCTGTCACTGAGGAGGAGCCGCCATTTTGGTGTCACCCACTTGGAGGAGGACACCTGGTGCGCTCCACACCCCTCTAGTGATGCCACTGCTGTAACACTTTGCTTAAAATAATCTCAGTAAATAAATGGTGTCTTCAACGTAATGCTTTATATAAATATTCCATAGACAAAAACCTTCCAGTTTGACATGTCCCATTAAGGCTTCTTAGACATGATCTGAAATTTCACAAAACCTATTGAATTTCTGCCACTCAAACTTAAAAAAGCAATGAAATTACGATAATCAAGGCTGATGCCGTAATGGATGGTTCCATGCGCAATACAGCTGTAGTATGCCATCACACCCTGTGGTTAACGGCAGATTCAGAACTCTCACAGAGTGAGATTGCTGTCACTCACAAAATAGTGGAGTTGCTAATTCACAGAATTGTGTGCTCATTGGAATACACACATGCAGTCTATGCAACTGAGGTCTGAGCAGTTATGTGGCACACACATTCCACTTTGTACCCACAATCTTCCCATTCAGTCACCACAAAAATTTCACTGAGTTCCAACATCCATCTCATTCAATATACACATTCAGCTTCCCAATTGCTAAAACTATCATACTCTGTCTTTGCATGTACACTATCTTCACCTCCATGCTGCTATAACTTCCCAATCCCTACAGCTGTGTGTTCTCCCAACTGTGCTAGTCTGCATACCCTGATCCACACCAATTTGTCTTTCCCCATGTGCACCACCTTGTCTTCCTGCATCCGTGACAGTGTGTTTCCTTCCATCTGCACCACTGCATTGCCCCCAGCCACGTCACCCTATCTTTCCCTTATCTCTGCCACTCTTTATTCCTGCACCACTCTGCACCACTCTGTCCCTCCCAACCGTGCCACTGTTTTTCCCCTCCCACCCATACCACTCGGTCTTCCCACCCATTTGCACCAATCTGTCTTCACCAAT
The DNA here is from genome assembly GCA_031769625.1 of Taudactylus pleione. Classification (NCBI taxonomy): domain Eukaryota; kingdom Metazoa; phylum Chordata; class Amphibia; order Anura; family Myobatrachidae; genus Taudactylus; species Taudactylus pleione. Next base: position 1,563,502 of record JAUIMM010000194.1, read on the forward strand.
CCCTTCTCTTTTGTGTTCTCCATTGTTCTCATCTGTATTCCTCATCCACACCAATCTGGCTTTACCCATCTGTGCTGCTCTGTCTTCTCGCATCCATGCCACTCTGTACCCCCCATTCATGTTGCTGTTCCCCCAAACTGTGCCACTCTGTCTTCCCCATGTGCACGATTTTCCACCAATGTGCATCACTTTGTCTTGCCCCCATCTGTACTACCCAATCTTCCCCTCTACATGCCTTTCTGTCTGCCTCATCCACACAGCTATGTCTCCTTCCCCCACAGTGGCGTAAATTCATCCCAGATGCCCAGAGGCAAGTTTTAATTTGGTGCCCCCCCTTAAAAAAGGTAAAATATATATTTTGTTCATATCTATCTATCTATCTATCTATCTACCTATCTCATATCTATCTATCTATCTGTCTATCTATCTATCTATATATGTATTACATATGCACAAGAACTCTAATATAAAATAGCCTTAAGTGGGGTGAATTTATTATGGGCAATGGAGGAGGTGCCTCTTCAGTGCTGGCACCCGACGACAGGTGCCTCCATTGTCTCCCATAGTTCTGCTCCTGTTCCCCCATCCACCATACTCTTATCCCATCTGCGCAGCTGTAGGTTCTGCTCAGACCTCAGTTGCATAGACTGCATGTGTGTATTCCAATGAGTACACAATTCTGTGAATTAGCAGCTCCACCATTTTATGAGTGACAGCAATCTCATGCTGTGAGAGGGCTGAATCTGCAGTTAACCACATGGTGTCATGGCATACCGTATCTGTATTACGCAAGGAACATGTCCATTAAGGCGTCAGCCTTAATGATCGTAATTTCATTGCTTTTTGGAGTTTGCGTGACAGAAATTCAATAGGTTCTGTGAATTTTTAGATAATGTCTAAGCAGCCTTAATAAGACATGTGAAACTGTAAAGGTTTTTTGTCTATGGAATTTCATAGCTCTTTTAAAATGTATTAATTATCAGGGTCAGGATGAGCAAACCGGACCACCTGCAGGGAAGAAGGGCAACAAAATGGTACACTAGCATAGCTGGAAGATGGGACAGCACACAGGAGGTGATTTGGGAGGTGCAGAGTACGAGACAGCTGTAGGTGTGCGGGGTAGCAGCAGCAACGGTGGTGCAGTGCAAAGGAGGCATTAGTGGGCGACAGAGGGCTCACTGGTAGTACGCATGCACCTGAAAAAATAAAATCAATAAGTCACAGATACATGAACGCAGCAGTGAGATCCATCTATGCATCTATGTTAAAAATTGAAAGTGTAAAATAAATAAAGGCCCCCCCCACAAAAAACAACCAGCACCGGGCTTTTAACAGCCAGTCCTGGTTGTGTTTAAATACAGGGGAAAAATGACTTAGGGGTCCCCTGTACTTAAGCACAACCAGCACCGGGCTAGTTAGAACCAGCCCTGGTTTCCAAAATATGGGGGACAAATGATGTAGAGGTCCCCCATATTCACCGCAACCAGCACTGGGCTCTGAGCCAGCCTTAGTTCTGGAAATACAGGGTACAAGTACCAGCAGGTGGGGGCATTAAGGGCCTGCTGGTATATTAAAATAAAACAAACACAGACACAATTTTTTTTAGATATTTTATTATGCTGCACCTTCACCCAGGGGGCGGCAGCCTTTAAGCTCTTTTCTATGGCTGCTGCTTCCCCCAGGACTTCTACAGCGCCTTCACCTTGATCGTGGTGGTCTTTAACATCTTTTTCCCTGCCACCACCCATCCAGGGCTTCCACGGTGTCTTCTGTCTTTGGCAGCTCTTCTCTGCTGCCTCCCGGCCAATGGACTGTGAATGGACGGTGCCTCACACTGTCTGTATATAAGCCAGCTGAGGGTGCGGGGCGATGACGTCACGAGACGTGATTGGCTCACGGTGGCCAACTTTGAATTTCAAAAAGGGCACACTCCATTCTCATCATTGAAGTTTATGGTGAGAACAGCTCATTGGCTGAGAGGCGGAAGGATTTCTGAACTGAAATCCCGGGCGGAGCTGTCATTCGGGTAGTAGTGTCCTTAGAGGATACTACTAAAGTACGAGGGTCCGCGTAATTGCATGGTTTTTTTGCCAAGACCCTGGATTGCCTGAAGAGGACAGATCCACGCATAGTAGGAGGTTAGTATGGATATTTTATTATAGGTACTCCATTGGATTATCTACTGGAGAAGAGGACAGATTAGCTTCAGGGATACTAGTTGAGTATGTGAGATAGTGTGTATGTTCATGTACTGTATGTTTTAATAAGATTGTACTTTTCTATGGTGTGTGTGTTCTGTGGTTTTTTTAATATTGCTTTTGCTGTGGAACTACAGGTACCAGCAGGCCCGTAATGCCCCACATGCTGATACTTGTGGTTCTCCAAGTACAAGCATGCAAGGGAGGCTTGCTGGGAACTGTAGTACACAATCCAGGGGTGCCAGGGATAGCCCAGGGCTATCATCCTGGGCCTGGGGTGCCCTGGAGAGGGGGACCCTTTTATTTAAGTGGTCCCCAGCTCCCCAGGGATCCCCAGCCATGGCTGACTAGCGTTCAGGGGTGATGCTGCAGCTGGGGGGCCCAGTGAAAGGGCTCCCCTGTCTGTGGCATCACACCCCCGCTAGAAAGAGTCCTGTGCCAGTTCTACCCTATGCATTTTTCCCCCTGTATTTCCAGAATTAGGGCCAGCTCACAGCCCAGTGCTGGTTGCGATGAATACGGGGACCCCTTTGTTATTTGTCCGCCATATTTTGGCAACCAGGACTGGTTCTGAAAAGCCTGGTGCTGGTTGTGCTTAATACAGGGGACCCCTACATCATTTGTCCCCTGTATTTAGCACAACCAGTACTTGATCTCCAAAGCCTGGTGCTGGTTGTTTTTTGGGGGTCGGGGCCACGCCATTTTTCTTAATTTTTTTACACACAGAAGCAGGTATCACGGATCTTCCAGATCCGAACCTGCATACTGTGTATTGCTACCTACCCCAGGTCCTAACACCTGCCCCACTGCTGCCCATACTGCCATGGCCCGCTACCGTCCCTGGGTTCTGGCCGCAGCTAATGCCTGCTACACCCCCGCACCTTTCCCCCAGGTCCCACTGCAGCTAATGGCTGCCTCTTTCCCCCGAGCCCACCACCGCTAAAGCCCGCAAATGATGGCCATCTCTGTGCACCCAAGTGAAGCCACATTGAGTGGAGGAGGCTCCTACTGCTGCTGAGCAACAAATTTAAATTTCCTATCTGTTAAATGGCGCATTCTTAAGGTAATAGTTTAAAAACTGTAACTATCTAATTTACCTGAACCCCAAAAGCATGCACCCTGGCACAATAGCTACCTAATAAAACAAACCCCAAGTCTAAATTTGTCCCCTACAGTGAGTTATGCCTTCCCAAAAATCCCCCATAGAGAACAGTAGAAAAGTGGTCCTAATTGAGAATGTAACAAAAAAGTGACAGTTGTAGCTTTAGATTGCTCCCAAATCCTAATTTTTTAAGTTTATGCCCTGAAATTTGGCATGCAGCTCCAAGCGGCAGTTCTACACGGCCATGCCAAATTTCAGCTTGGCACATCCAACAGCTTTTGAGGTATAGCCCCTTAAACACCATGCTACCCCCTCCGGAATTCTCTATGGGGATTTCCATTTTTTAGATGCAGCCTCAATATAAGGGCACGACAGTGCCCTTATAATATATACTGTATATGAAAAAAAAATTAGATTTTTAGCTTGTTTGTGGTCTGCTGTGAATATGTATTAATTAAAAATCTAAAACCACCCTAAAAGGGGTTAATATACAAAATTTTCCAAATAACAATAGAATTATCAAAGCGACAATTCCGATCAGAGACAAAATTATGTTGAACACTATACATTTTTGTCATTTATTTAAATTAAGTTCATGTTTAGCTGCACTCTTTTCTGTAAGAAGCTGTATTTAATTTTATTAAGTATTATGGAAATTCAGTGTCAGTCCATCCTTCAAATCCTCACAGCCAGTTCCTTTTACTTACAATCTTGACTTTTGCATTGCAACATACTCAAAACCCAAAGATCTGAAGTTCTTTCTGCGGAAACAAATGATATTGAAAACATTATGCAAATCGACACATCTCAAGGGGAAGATAAAAGTGACTGAGGATTACACTTCGTTGTAATATAAGTTCTTATTTGTGTTCAAAGAGCTACCTTTCTGCACTTACAATTAACGCACAAGTAAGTAGTCCTTTGATGAAAAATATAAATTAAAAATGGCTTGCGACTGGAAAAAACTTTCTTGTACCAAATGGATTCAAAAAAGGTGAAACTATATGGCAGATTCAGATTATAGATGTTAACTGTAACATTATACGGACCTAGAGTTTAAAACTTTCATGTAACATTGCCTGTCTGAATCAAATAGCTAGTTGGTTATTTCCATACTGGCTTATTATTCTTTAAAAATCAAAGCGCCATTAAGGGATATTTATTAAGACTAGAGTGCAGAACAGATATCAATCAGTATTAGAAAAATTAACAATCTATTGGTTACAGCACCAGTTTTCAGAAATGTCTCCCACATATAAAGTACCAGTTTAGGGTTAACAGCCTTCGGACCTGTTTAGTGGTGAAAGTAGTGTTAATGTTTGTGCAGTTGAGTGATTATTTGTTACTGCGTATGCGTGAAAAGTCCTAAAAATTCCTACGGAGCATGCGTTCTGCTGAGTATACTCAGGAACCCGCTGTTGTGTATGGAGTCACTGGCATTAGAACTGGTGAGGCGAAACATGAGCAATCATGGGTATTTACTGGGAGGTGGCCTGAATTGAAGAAAAAATAATTCAGTCTCATGGGTGAGTTATGGGAGTGTAAAGGACTTTCAGTGATGTGGCTCTCAGATGTACAGCTACTGCCACAGATGTCATGTTTAGAGGATTTCCAGAAGGATACACTGCACCTGCCATAAGCTGGTACCAGTATTGTTGGTGAACGTGATAGTGTGCCAATAGTAGAATGTTTGCAACCACCGAAAGAGTTACACTGTTCACAAGCATTGAAAGTGGGTGTCTAAGGGCTTATACTAAAGGAATGGGTTCTGAATTGTACATTGACCAAAAGGGAATGAGTCTGAATTGTGCACTTCTCCCCAGGGATTGGGTTCTACATTGTTCACTGGCCACAAGAGGAATGGACTCTGAATTGTACATTGGCCAAAAGGGACTGAGGGCCTAATTCAGAGCCGGACGCTCTGACAGACCGCTCATTCTGAATCAGGGCTGGCCTTCTGTTTTTTTAGAGCGGCCTCCTGGCCGCTCGCTTAGCTGTGGGTGACCGGGCTTGCGATGAGACCCTTGTGGTAGGGTCTCGTTGCCGCAAGCCCCAGAGAGCTTTCGGCTCTAACAGAGCCGAAAGCTCTCCAACTGACATCACTTGTGATGTCAGTGGGGCTGGCCCCAGATGGTAGGTGTTCCCATGGGAACGCCTCCGTCTGGGCAGCCACGCCCCCAGCCCGGCCACCAAAGGGGGCGTGCTATCACTCAACATCGATACCACGCTCCCTTTGGTACGAGACCTGGAGCGACAGTTTGCCCGTCGCTATCCGGGTCTCGCACATGCGCATGACGGAGCCGGCTCTGTAGTGCGCATGTGCACTGGGCCACCATCGACCCACTTGCGAACGCATAGCGCTCGCGACCGGGTCTGAATCAGGCCCTGAGATTTGAATTTCACATTGACCACCACAGTAACTGGTTTGGAATGGTACATTGGGCACCAGGGAATGTGTCTGAATTGTACACTGGCTATGAGAGTAATGGTTTCTGAATTTTACACTGTTCAACAGAGATTGGGCAATATACTGTTTATTGACCTCCAGTTGATAGGCTCTGCAACATAGAGTACACTACCCATCAGGGAATGTGCTTTGAATTGCATATTAGCTACTATAGAATGATCACTGTTTGGTATGGGCACTACTAACAAGGGAATGGTGTATGTTTTGCATAACAGCCATGATATAGTAGAACAGTGTTAGTATTGATTGTTTGTATTTTCTGTTTTGTTTGCTTTTTCACCAGTATGGGTCACCAGATCTTTCAGATATGTTCTGGTCCTGACCTGAGATGTTGCTCCCTGGTGAATCTGTGATTATTACATCATGAGTCACACCTGTCTGCCAGCCTTATAGGCAGTCTGCAACCAGCAGTGAGTGCTGGTCGTTGTTTGTCTGTTTGCCTTTGTATTTCATTTGGTCTGTGGTCCAGTTTAGTCTCTTGTTCATTGGGATCTTCCTGCCTTCTATATAATCTCTGTGTCTCCAGCCTATGGAAGTTTATGGACTTTTTTGCATATCTGAACCATCTATCTCCGTCACAATTTTGAAACCTGTGTTTACTTACCGGTCTGCAGTCAGTTATTCATACTAGCTCTGTATTTCCAGCACTGTTCCTGTGTACCCTGCTTATTCACTTTTTTAAAATTAATCTGCATTACCCTGCCATCATTTCCAACCCTCAATAAATATTTTTGTGTTTAATATTTCATGTCCTTGTGATTTTGCATTATTCCAGAGGGGTTTCCATAACAATCAGGAACCTTGAATTTCTGAAGTGTAAAGGATTAAAGTGACATTTGTTACCACTGTATCATAGGAATAATAGTTGCTCACACTTAAGTTTCAGCAAAAAATTTAATTCCATAGACAGAATTGTGATTAGGGGGATGGCATGGTGATAATGAATGGATTTTAAACTTCTGAATTTAACTTTTTGAAACATATAAATGATGATATATGTATGAACATACATTCCATTCTGAAAACATCCTCAAAAAAATGGTACTCAGACTCAGAGGATGTGTTTACCCTGGGGCTGTCAGTCCAAACTGCGATAGCAGAGAGTGTTTTCCATGGGAAGCCACTCACCTGCTACCAGTTTCTAGGGGCTACAACCAATGCAGTCCCTAGAAGCCGTCCGGCTGTATTTGCATGCTCGGCATCACATACAGACCCCCAGCCAGCCAAGGTAGCATCCGCCGCTGAACACAATACTAATACAATGTGAATATATATGGACAGTTGTAAATTCCACTTCTTATGGCAAAATGCAAATGATCCACAACTTCAGGAATAGATGTAATTACATTTTCATGCTGTACCTATTGGGTTTTTAGATGTCCTGTATTAGTAGGGTAACTACATTTAAAAAATAAAAATCTGGATCACATTAATTCTCAAATATAGGGATTTAAGTAATAGGGTGCGGATAGACTGCGCCGTCAAGATCCTGGTGAATTCTGCCATATTTTTAAACCAGCTATAATTTAAAAGGCAAAATCATCTGCCTTATAATTATTGCCATTTTAAAAATACAGAACTCTCCGAGATCTCACCATAGCAGTCAACCTGCATCCTATTACATAAACCCCATAAAATGGGAATTATTTTGCCATGAAGGCAAATACTGTACATCTGTACACTGAATTTAGTGTGGCCAAGTTTAAATAAATGTAAAAAAATTACCGGGTCCGGGCCCAGACCTGTCAGACTCGGAACCTCCAGAGCCTTTCTCTGGCTGCTGGCATGCTGCATGTTGCACCATAGGCTGGCTTGACCGTGATAGTCGTGACTGGCAGCAGCTGTAGTGTCAGTCTCTGGGCTCGGACTGGTATCCAACACCGATGTTGAGGAATTCCAGAATGCCGCAGACATTAGGTGTGAAGCAAAGATGTCTGGCTGCCATTGATGTCTGTTTGGACACTGGGCAAGAAACACCAGACTATGAAAGAGCATGCTATGCTCCCTGTGTGGCTTCCAGGCTGCGGCTGTCATAACTAGGTGCCCGTCAGGTGCCTGTGTCCACCTTCCCCAGTAAAAGCGGGACATTTATGCATACTGAAAAAAAATTATGAATGCCTGGACTGCATCTCTAATTCTGATACAAGTCAGGACATTAAGGAATGTATAGCATCCTTGTATGATACCACAGATATGTCTCTAAAATCCTGGTGATTGTTAATTAAAGTCATAACACCCAATCACCAATCAGCCTTTTTCTGTTATGCACAGTCTAGTTAATGGAATCCAACATATGACTGGGTGCTCATTTGAACAATGCTAGTAAATAACCTTTAATGGACAAAGTATTGACTCATAGGGCTATCATGTAAATTGCATTACTTCGTCTTCTTCCCTTGATTTTGAATTACTTATTTACTAACTTACTGAAAAATATACAATCCTGGGCATAGCGGAGAACATTCATTTTTAAACAGGTGAAGGTGATACATTGCTTACTGTGCATACAATCTATTATTCTTTCCATGCTGGAAACAATAGCACATGTTTGTTCTTTTGGCCAGGAATAAATAAAAAAATATACAATATTTAGCATGCACCCATATGAATATTGATCCAGAATATTTATCAAAAAATCTGCTATTGTTTGTATTCTGAACTCCTTTTAACACATCCAAAATTCAGTAATAAGGTGTTTCTCATAATCAAGTTGTAAGAAATATGTTATAGCAATACAATTTATAAATGCAAATATAAAGCCCACCTCCAAAGCCACTACAAATTAATTGTTGGATGCTGAGTGAGTAATATAGTTTAATATAGTGTATGTACCCAGTGGCATTGCCTATTGCTTGAATTGGTGTACAAACAAATCATCTGGAAATGTTATGTCATTAAAAAAGTTTTAAGGAACATTTCTGACTAGTCAATGTAAAATGTAGATGAATACTGCAATGCATTTTATAGTTAACCTTTCAAACAGTATATGTGCTGGTTACTGTCCTTATACAGGACTAAACTATTTAAATGTAAGTTATTTAATTTTTTATTTATAGTTATTAGATGTTAATTTTATTCCACTTGCATAATTTCCTTTTTTTATTACCATGATCTAAACATAAATGACTGCTTTATGTAATGTTTTAGTCACTAGATACATAATATCTGAATTTTATGTGTATGCTGTATGAAGCTTAATAACAAAGGGTTTTATTACTCTAAATATATTTACAATAATATTATTTTTTGTCTGGTAATTCTTCATACTTTTTCTTCAGCCTTTTATATATCAATTTTCCCCTTTTACTTTTTTTTGTAAGATAATTAAGATTTTTAATTATTTTTTATTATTGCAGAATACACCAATATTGTTAAAAAAAAAAAAAACTTAACATTTCCATCATCATTTTACAGAAATGGTGCTTTGAGTTAGCAATCTGCAGCAAACAGGACCAAGGAGACTACCATTCGCAATCAATTAAGAAAATAATCTTGTGCAAATAAAAGGATTGTAAATTTAGGTTTGTGATATGCCTAAGAAATATGCTAATGGTGAAAATACTGACAAATCTGTCAGATTATTGTAAATAATAGCAATTTGAAAAGGATGGATGTAATTGCCATTGGGGAACTTTATTGTGTTAATAGAGCTTTTATTATTTGATTAAGCCAATAATCCTTTTTTTGATGGTTCACTTTGTTAGTTGTTGACATAATTTATTCTTTTTAATTTCAAAATGCCATGCTACGTTCTATACAAAATGATTGCATTTACCATGTGGGGATATGAATGTGTTCCAGTTAGAGTGATTTTATTTATTTATTTTAAGTGCTTTTATAGACTTCTCAGTGTGTTTTCTAAAAGCAGTTTCCAAAGTATATCAACAACTATTTATGGGTTGCAAATGGTATAATTTGACATTTGGCACTAAATAATGCAATCAGTAGGATTTCACAGAAGTATAATACAAATTGCATCTCCACTGTAGAATCAGAATATTAATATAACATTTTTGCATTTTATTTCTTAAACATGTTGAAAACAGGGACAAAACTGACTCTATCAATGACCTTCTAAGTGCTGTATATTTATAAGGCATTTACTTATTTTTACTTAACACAAATATCTGCATTGCCTATGTATTTTGTATGAGGTTAACTTCAGACCTATTTGGTTAAAATAAACCAATGGTCATTTATGGACCAATGCAAACTCCATTTTTAGACACCAGGGGCTAGATTTACTAAGTGCCAGTTTATCCAGGGGTTTGAATCCTCCACGGATCTATGGCGGTTAAGTGGTTAAAATAAATACATTTACTAAAGGATGGTTTTACTTTCTTAGCTAAAATCTTTGTCAATGCCTATCAATTACAAATGACTAAAACACTGCAAACCTGCCTGAAAAAAACTTCAATCTAGCCACACACAAATAGCGCCCATATATATAGATGCTCGTATCTCAGGGATCTGTGCCGCAGTATTCTTTGTATTCTAAAAAAAACTATGTGTGATAAATATTAATAAAATAATTCCTCTTCTAAAGTTTCATCCAGCCCTAGCACTGCTAACATAGACTAGTAGTGGCTAAATCAGGGGGGACTCATGAAGTTGCTACTACTAGCACTAGGTTTTTTCATCCAGGTCCATGGCACTCATTTTGGGAACCACAGTTCCAGGGAGATCAAGTTACCCTCCCCCAGGTTAAAACAGTCCCATGCTGATGGCACTAGGGCTTTCAGTCCACCTCCCCCTCTAGTTTAAAACAGCCCAATGCCGATGGCACTAGGGCTTTTTCCAAGGGCTCTTTAACACTCTAACAATTAGCTAATAATTGATTAAGGGGTCTAATTACTAAGCAGTGTTAGGAGACAGAGTGAAAAGAGATAAGGTGCAAGCCAACCAGCTCCCAACTGTCATCTCATAGGCTGTGTTTGAAAAATGACAAGTGGGAGCTGATTGGCTGGCACCTTATCACTTTCTTATCACTCTTCACTCTGTCTCCTAACACTGCTTAGTAAATAGACCCCTTAATGTGTTATTTTTCCTGAAGAAGCATACATCCCAGCATGCCCTGGCATCCAGGGTATGCCAACAATTGTAGTTTACCTGCCATGGGGACTGTATTCCATCTATAGATGGCATAAGCAGTACAGTTACAAACAGTGATAAGCTCAGTTTACTACTGTTTGCCAAATACAGAACGGATTTCATAATCCAGTGTTAAAAGGGTGATGACTGATTCTTTAATATAGCCCTTGCTGTTATCCCCAGCACTGCCTCATTTTTTTCATTTCCCTCTCTACCCTCTCTCTCTCTCTTCATTGCTCCTCCCTTTTCCTCCTCCTCCCTCAACCAGTCTTATGCCATCTCTCTCTCCCACAGAAAAAAAGATTCCCTCCAGCTCACTGCAGCAATGTCAACAAAAAATACTTAAATCCTACATGATAATAGAGATTCAGAGGTATTAGTTACATACATTTGCAAATACAGGTTCCATTTTGAAAACATCCTCAATAAAATGGTGATACAGGTTGAGTCTCCCGTATCCAAAATGCTTGGGACCAGGGGTATTTTGGATATCGGAATTTTCCGTAGTTTGGAATATTTGCTTACTATAATGAAATATCTTGGGTATGGGACCCAAATCTGAACACAGCATGCATTTATGTTCTATATACACCTTATACACACAGCCTGCAGGTAATTTTATACAATATTTTTAATAATTTTGAGCATCAAAAAAAGTTTGAGTATATACATGAAATTCATGTGTTTCATATACACCTTATACACACAGCCTGAATGATGTTGTATACTGTATTTGAATGATTTTGTGCTTTGAAAAAAGTTTGTGTACATTCAACCATCAGAAAGGAATGGTTTAACTTTTTCAGTCATACTAAAAATATTCCGTAATTTGGAATATTCGTATTTTGGAATATTTGGATATGGGAGACTCAACCTGTATATGAATAAGCACCAGGCCATTGTGTAGCAATAATTATTTTTGGATTGAGCGTTTGGGAGTGGTGTCCTGGAGCTGTTCTTGCTGGACCTTTTTCAGTGCATCACCACTTAATTCACATAGATATTTTTTATCACTTTTCTAATTGTTTATTTATAATTTATTTCATTTTAATTCTTTCTCATTTCATTAACACTTATGGATTTATCTTTACACATCTATTCTTTACAGTTCACTATCACCTTTTTTCCCCTTTTCATGTGATGCCCTGGGGATGGTCATTGGCTGGAATTTTTGGGGGTATCTTGCTTCTCGGATGTTAACCACTTAATGTTAGGGTCGCCAGTATAGAGGAGCCTTGATGATGGCCTGGCACTTATTAATATATTTGCAAATGTATGTAACTAATACCTCTGAATCTCTATTATCATGTAGGTTTTAAGTATTTTTGTTGACATTGCTGCAGTGAGCTGGAGGGAATCTTTTTTTCTGTAGTTCAGTGTAAACCCTGCCCTTTACAAGCACCTGTGCTATGTCATTAAGTGTGAGGTTCTGGTTTTGTTGTGGACCCGGTATGGTAATAGGAGCAGACACTGAAGCAGGTTTAAAAGTGGAGTTTTTAATGAGTGGCTTAACAGACATGAATGTGGTAAAACAGAAAGTCTGGGTATAGCACTAAAGTGCACTTGGGAGCTGTAGTGAGGCAAATAGGAGAAAGTCCAGTTAGTGACAGGCAATGGAAAATGTCCAGGTAGTGATTGGTTAATGGAGAATGCAGACAGGAAGAAATATCCAGCAGACTGTCAGTGGAGGCAAGGTGCAGGGTGAACAGCAGTACTCAGGTACTCAGGCAGGGGAAGGTAATGGAGGATGCAGGGTAGTCCAAAAGGGTTGGAGCAGACAAGCAGGCAGGCAGGCAAGTAGCGTTTCACAGGTAACAGGTGGTGAGCACAGGGAACTCTCTCTCAGCTATGCTGAGAAACACATTGCACTGGCAATGAAGTGAGGCTCTGAACCTCCCTAAATACCAAGTGCTGTGCCAGGACTGGCCAGAGAGAGCATGTGACAAACCAGGATTGGGCGAGCAAATCACATGGCCAGAGGCAAGATGGCGGCGCCCATGCCAAACGGAATGGAAGCACTACCAGGCCTCACCAGCCCAACATGACAGCATGCCCACGCAGAGCCATGCACAGCCAATGCCCCTTGCTACACACCAGCACCACCGCAGGACGCCCCCCACCACAGTGACCTCACAGGTAATACCCGTCGACCACCATGCCGAGAAACCCTGGTCGTGACATTAAGCTGATATGAGCGACCACCATACTTTTTGTTTGCCATCTCTCTCTATTCACTTTTGTATATTTGTCTTTTTCCCTCTAACACCCTTCACCCTCTTTCTATTCTCTATTTTCTGTTCCCCTCTTTCCTGCTACTCTGTGTCCCTCTTGCCTCCTCTCTTTCTTCACCACTGCATGGTCTCTTGTTCCCCCTCTTGTTTTCCTGCTCCCCTGTCTCTGCTTTTCCATTTCTTTCCTGTCTTTGTTTTCATCATGATGCAGTATGTGATGTGAAAGTATGGGAAATAACAGAAGTGATTGGAGACTGTAGATGTATGTTATGCTGGAACTGTCTGGAAGAAACATCACTGACACTGGTGGGAGAGGTCAGAGTTTAGCGTAACTGTCATTACATGCCAACATGCCAATATAATTTATACATACACACACACACACATACATTATAGTAGAGATGCGTAGTGATGATTTAATGATACAAATGGTGTTTGAAGTTCAGTGGTGTCACATGGGGGGTGCAGGCTGCACCTGGGTGTCACCTGCCATCTCCTCCTCAGTACCAGGAGCCGGGTGCTACACTGTAGCATTAATTGCAGCACTCGGTTCCTGACACAGTGAGGGAGCTGGCACTGAACACAAACTGGTCCCCGGGGGGCAGTATGCCTCTCCAGGACCCCCGAAGTGACTAAAATGGGGCTTTGGTTCATGTGGCCACACCCCCTACCCACTAGGCCATGCCCCCTTTTTGCCGGTGCTATCCACACCGAGTGTCACCATGGGGAGGGACGCTAGAGTTGGAGATATTATTATTTTATCCTCAAACTGTACATGATATTGGGGATTACAGGGACAACCAATCATATCAAATTCAAAAGCACTACTATTGGGCAATGGGAAAAAGGAAAACTATATATTAATTTTAACAGTTTCTTATATAGTGCAGCATATTATGTTGAGTTTTACAATTGGAAACAACAGTAATAGAACAAAACTGGGTAATAACAAACAGACATAGAGGTGGGAAGGCCCTGCTCGCAAGCCCTGCTCGCAAGCTTACAATCAATAGGGAAATATGCACTGATACACAAGGTTAGGTTCTACCTATTCCATAATTCCATATTCCCACCAGATTGCAGAGGTTCTCTGTGAGCTGTATGATATATTGTAGTCACACAGGAATGCTGGCCAAGGGTCAGGAGAAAGTGAATGTGAAGGAAGAGACAATCAACCAAATCTCCTAAAACCCGCAGAAATATTAATGCTATTAACTTTCAACAACTATCTACCTCTCTACAACAACAACTCTCACCAATTTCTACATTCACTTCTCCTGAGACTGCTGCATCACATCTAAACCAGATTCTAGAAAAAGCCCTCGAGGAAGTATCTCCAGCTACCCATCACACAACGCGTAGACTTAGACGTCAACCGTGGCATTCTAATTTAACAAGGCATCTACAAAAACTCTCATGTAAAGTAGAACATCAGTGGCGAAAGTCTCGTACTCCAAGTGACTTCCTAACATATAAGACTATCTACAACTCTTTTCGAACTGCTCTGGACACTGGCAAACAAACATGTTTCCAGTCTCTAATCTCTGCTCAAGCCTCTAACCCCAAGCGACTTTTTAATACATTTAAACTGCTTCTTATCCCTCCCTCACCTAAGCCACCTGCTACTATCTGTGCACAAAATCTTGCTTCCTATTTCAAGGATAAGATTGATAAGATCCGAAATGAAATGGTATGCTCTTCCTCAGCTAATGACCTGCTCAATTCCATAACTGAACCCTCTGGCACATTCTCTTTATTTGACCCCACAAATGAAGATGAAGTATCTACACTCTTCTCATCCTCCTACTCTATTACCTCTCCTCTAGATCCTATACCCTCACAAATCAGTAAAGCTCTGTCTATAGTGCTCATCTCAACCCTAATTAAAATCTGTAATATCTCTCTCTCTACTGGCATCTTTCCATCACTGTTCAAGCATGCAGTGATTACTCCCATTCTGAAAAATCTAAATTCTGACCCTAACACTCTCTCAAATTACCGTCCTATCTAACAGCTCCCATGCCTCTCCAAGCTGCTTAAGAGACTTGTCTACACCCACCTCACACACTTTCTTAACTCACACAACTTATTGGACCCACTTCAGTCTGGCTTTCGATCCCATCATTCCATGGAGACAGCACTGACTAAGGTAGTATCTGGTCATTGCCAAGGCTAAAGGTCATTACTCACTACTAATTCTTCTAGATCTCTCTGCTACTTTTGACATTGATGACCACTCTCTTCTCATACAAACACTACAATCCCTAGGTCTTGAGGACAAAGCTCTTTCTTGGTTCTCTTCCTACCTATCTGATCACTCTTTTATTGTTCGATTTTCTGATTCTTCCTCCTCTTCGCTACCTCTATCAGTTGTACCGCAAGGCTCTGTCTTAGGTCCTCTGCTATTCCCAATCTATACCACATCTCTTGGCAAACTAATCTGCTCTTTTGGATTTCAGTACCATCTGTATGTGGATGATACTCAAATCCACCTATCCTCCCCAGATGTATCACCATCTGTATTGGTCTGTGTGGAATGTCTTTCTGTCATTTCATCTTGGATGTCATCTCGCCACCTGAAACTTAATATTTCTTAACCAGAATTACCTATATTTCCACCAGAGAATAACAGTTACCAATCTGTTTTCTCGATCTGTGTTGATAACTCGACAATCCACCCTGCCCGAAGAGCTCGCTGCCTAGGTGTCATACTTGACCCTGAACTGTCCTTTGTTTCCCACATTCAATCTGTCTCAAAATCATGTTACATACATCTAAAAAACATATCCAAAATTCGACCATATCTCACACAAGACACTGCAAAAACTCTAATCCATCCACTCATTATTTCCCGCATTGACTATTGCAATAGTCTCCTTACTGGCCTTCCCAAAAACAGGCTATCGCCATTACAATCCATTATGAATGCAGCTGCTAGGTTTATCTTCCTTGCCAAACTTTCATCGTCTGCTGCACCACTCTGTCAGTCCCTCCATTGGCTGCCGGTTTTCTACCGTATTCAATATAAAATACTTTTACTTACACATAAGGCTATTAACCAAACCACACCAACATACATCTCTTCACTCATTTCAAAATATCTCCCAACCTGACCTCTCCACTCAGCACAAGATCTGCGTCTCTCATCCCTATGCATTACTTGCTCCCATTCATGGTTACAGAACTTTCTTCGGGCTGCACCCACTCTATGGAATGCCTTATAACGCACAAAAAGACTTTGCTCTAGTCTCCAATCCTTCAAGCGTTCCCTGAAAACTCACCTCTTCAGGCAAGCTTATCAAATTCCAGAACTCCCCACATAACCTTCATAGCTTCCATATCTAATTACATCCCCTTTCACAGTCCACACATAACCTCACACCATACTTGCCTACTTTTGGAAACTACTTTCAGGGAGATTGAAGGCAATAGCAGAATGTGCCGCGTGCTGCTGAGGGGGGTGACATGGTCTGCCCAAAGGGCATGTCTAGCTCCATCTATGGGCGTGTCCATTGTCAATCAGGGTTGTCTCCTGCAGTGGCAGTTGAAAACTGTAAATGCTGCCCCCTCTCAGCACTTTTCTACAAAAACTAATCATTGGACACTATTGCCAGGATATTTTATGGTTTATATTAGGCTTGGCTACCCTCCCAACTTTAGCAGAAGCCTCCTGAAAGTACAGTACAGATAGATATATATATATATATATATATATATATATATATATATTATATCCATAAATTGTCCTCACAATAGTAGTCACTCCTTGATATATCCAGATATCCAGTCAATCACAGGCATTAACTGCACATTGAAAGGGCACTCACATCCATTTATTGGCTGTCAGTGAGTGCCCTTTCAAAGTGCAGTTAGGAGAAAAGGCCACTTCACATCACTCACTGATGCGCTGATGTCCCAAACAGTGCAGCGCTGCGGATCAGTGCAGCGCTGCTGTTACTTACAGTTACTAGGCTCAGCTCCGCACCGCCTGACAAAGCCGCCACTGCTGCACCCGTGCCCACTCAGCCACACTGCTGACTAGCACCAGGCACCGCTACCCACAACTCCGCGGTGGCCGGTCTTTAAATAACATGGCGTCACACGTCGTGACGTCAAGACGTTCCCCCGCAGGCCCCACCCCCCGACATGCCGAAATCGTGCATGCGCAGTGCGATCATGTCTTCTAAAAACCGGGAGTTAAAGTAAACATTGCGGGGGAGCGGGAGGCTTTATTAAAAACCCGGGAGCCTCCTGCTAAAATCGGGAGGGTAGGCAACTCTGCTTCACATATTGTCTTTCTTTCACATCCTCCTGATATTTGGCTGACATTCCTGTGTGACTGGATAATGCAGCCCACCAAGAAACTCTGCATTCTGGTTGGATCAAAATGCAATATAAAGCACCTGTCCTTGTGTATCATCAATGCGTATTTCCCTATAGATTGTAAGCATACGAGCAGGGCCTTGCAACCTATATATCTGTCTGTTACCACCCAGTTTTGTTGTATTGATGTTTCCAATTGTAAAGCACAACGGAATATGCTGCTCTATATAAGAAATTGTAAATAAATAAATATGTGAGGTTATACATGGACTGTAAGAGGGTATGTAATTAGATAAGGAAACTTATGCATACTCATGCATAAATTATTGGAAATTATGTGTGTGCAGGTATTGATATTGCATAGTTATGTAGGAACACACCAGTGGATGATTCAAACTCTAAACAGCCCTGTTACTTATCCAGTGTTGTTGGTTTATTGAAGTATGGTAGGTACAGCCGTACACTGTTACATGTACACTGGTAATGGAATGGAAAGGGGTTCTATAAGGCTCACCAGCCAGTGAGCATATGCTGCAAATGGGTTGCAGTGCATTAAATGCAGGTGTTAACCAGGTTCTCTTTAGGACTTAAGTAAGAGACTTCGGAAGAATATATTTATGTAACATAACAATAATAAATGTGTATCTAGTTATGTAATTTATTTCTGTCTATCTGTCTGTCTCTCTGTCTGTCTGCCTGTCTAACAACAATATTATTATGCTGAGATATACCATTTTTGTAATGAAAAATAGTAAGGTCATCTGCTAAATTCATTATCATTTTTCTTTCATATCATGCTGTTAAACCCTTCATTTTCATCATGCAAGATTACAGCATGTTAAATTAGGTTTTTAGAACTGGTAAATTAGCATCAGCTTAGAGAGGCACTTGCCACAATTTTCCTGTAACTTTGTAATGCATTGTCAGATAACTATCTTTTAAGTTTCCTTTTTACTCAAAGGTGTAAAGGTTTTCAAGCAAATTGCAGCGTTCTAAAATTATGAACTTATGAATCACTAACACATGCAGTGCTGTACAAACTTATCTTCCTCAAATAAGTGAGGATTAAAGCAACTGAAGCAAACGAGGCAATGAGCCGTCATTTTGTATGCCCCTTGGCCTCCGATGTGTATGCATTTATACAAGGAAATTATTTAGATAATTGCTTAGTTTGTTTCAGATCAAATATTAAGTCCATTTTGGAAGGGACTAGATGATGATTGTGTCCTTATATGCATTTGACTAGTACATGGGATTTCAGTGGCCTGCATTAAGATGGTGGAATATTAGTGGCTCTTGAAAATCTATTTAACAATGTGATATTAAATGTATTCTGCACTGGAAACTGTGCAAACCAAAACAATAATTGATTCATATGGTTGCCACCATCAGTGGTGTTCCTATGAAGGTTGCCACTTGAGAAATTGGGGTTTATTCAGAAGTGGACGGAGATGAGGACGCAGATATTGGCAGTTGCCAGTCTGCAAATTTATGCAAATGCAGCTACAAAGTCCTTCCCTTGTGTACATCCGTGTGCCCGAATGTACAAGGACTGAGACGCTCACTGTCAGTCTCCCTAGGCACTAAAATTCTGATTGGTGTGTCTTTGTATCATTGAAACTTACCATATGGCAGGTGCAGCTTCTTCGTTCTTGTATGGGCTCCTACGTGACCGATTCAATGTCTGTGCATGCAATCACTACCACTGACACGCCTGCTACACACACATAACACGTCAATAAGATGGACCATCACTGTGCATGGGCTCAGCTACCATTCAGGAATGCCCATCATTTTTCCAAGACATTTCTTACACCGTACATCACAATTATAACAGCGCCTTTTTCATGCATGTGCGGTAGCATGAAATCGCTCAACTACTTGGACATCGGCATTGGTGCAGCTTGCATTAGGTCCATTATCAGCATTACCACAACTCATCCCCCCCCCCCTCCCAGGAAGGTGTAACTGATAATGAAGCTCTGTCGCTGAACATATTCAGCCCACATTCTAGGGCTTAACTTATTGCATGATCGGAGCCAGATCACCCATACTCAACATGGAACAACGGTGGTAGATCGCACCCACATGATAATGAGGTTAATCATTCATTACCATGCGGTGCATGTGCTGTTCTGTCCTCCCTACTCTTTAAGTTTCCTTCACCTCTGAAGCGACGTAGGTCACCTCTATTCTGTTTGTGTGTGCAGAGTCACTTTGCATGTTATAATTAAAAATTACATGTGGCGCCGCTCTGCTCCAAAAACAGAGCATTGCTTCTCTATATACTTCCGAACACCGAGCTCTGTGTTATAGCCAGTGACTAAAGAGGAAGCACAGTAGGATTCAATTGGACAAAAATAAAATAAGTGCAAGATCCTACTGTATGATTAGACTTTTTTTCTACCCTCATGCAACTTTTTAGAAATACGATGCCTTTTGTCATAATCTCCGAAAAACAAAACATAGAGTGAGCCTGATCACATAAATACATGGCTAAAAAGCAGAGAGGCATGAAGGGAGCCAGCATTGGGAGGTTTCTGGGGTACCTCCTAGGTGAGTCAGCTCTCAGCTTATACATGTGCTGTTATTATGCAGTACTTTAATTTGTAATTATATGACCCAGAGTGGGTGCTACTATTATGTAGCAATAATTATTTTAGGGTGAGCATCTGGGCGTGGGTGCTCCCGGAGTTGTTCTGGCTGGGCCTTTTTCAGGGCATCACCACTTAATTCACATAGATACTTTTTCATCAACTTTCTATTTGTTTGTTCATTATTTTTATGTAATTTTAATTCTTTCTCATTATATTAACACTTATTGCTTATCTTTACACATCTATTAACACTTCACTATTACCTTTTTTCCCTTTTCGTGTGATGCCCTGGGGATGGTCTTTGGCTGGATTATTTTGAAGTGCCTTGCGCCTCGGACGTGAACCCCTTAATATTAGGGACGCCGGTATAGAGGAGCCTTGACATTGGCCCGGCGCTTAATAA
The DNA here is from genome assembly GCA_031769625.1 of Taudactylus pleione. NCBI lineage: Eukaryota > Metazoa > Chordata > Amphibia > Anura > Myobatrachidae > Taudactylus > Taudactylus pleione. Next base: position 1,583,914 of record JAUIMM010000194.1, read on the forward strand.
TATATTTGCAAATGTATGTAAACCAATACCTCTGAATTTCTATTATCATGTAGGATTCAAGTATTTTTGTTGATATTGCTGCAGTGTGCTGGAGGGAATATTCCTTTTTTCTGTGGTTCAGAGTAAACCCCATCCTTTACAAGCACCTGTGCTATATCATTAAGCTGATGTGAGCGACCACCATACTTTTTACTTGCAAATATTAGAAAGTAAAATAAGTGATTGAATGACTGCCAATAATTATTGTATGTTAATAGTGTAGCTTTAGGAGCCTGAAATCTAGTTAAACCTGTATTTTAAGTAGAGATGTGTGGTGCAGTTCTGCAGGCATCCAAACCCACACAAATTTTGTGAATCCGAACAAATTAGAGTCGCGATTCTGATCTCCTGAGGAGATCCGGGTAAATCCGAATCGCGGTACTCCTTTTAATTCCGAATTTCAGGTTTTAGATTACATAATTGTAGCTGTTTTTACAACTTTTTATCTATTTTTTTTTTTTTTAAATATCCAGATCCAATACCAAAACACTTGTGGGTTGTTTTGCAAAACCAAAACACGAAGTTGAATCCAGATCCAAAACCAAAACACAGGGGTCGGCGCACATCTCTAATTTAAAGACATCCACTGGCACAAGCCATGGTATAGAAGCTGGACAAATTTATATATATAAGTGACATCTCATACTGTACCCTGTGTGACATGACCTCGAACACTGCGAGTAAATATCACAAGCACAGTTAAATTTGAGTGACTTTGAAGACCTTTCGGAAGGCAATCAAATTTTTGCCTATGGGTGCAAAGTATTTGCTTAATTTAAATAAATACTGCTGATCTTGGCTAAGTAAACAATAGGGAAGAGATAAATCTTCATGTTACTATAGTTCTGCTTATCAAGCACCGAACGCTTCCTCATCTCATTATCATTGATGGCAAACTACTTTCCACTTCGACCTTCAATGTCACATTAGTTTGTGCTTCAAGGCATAATTGAATTTGTTATCAATACCATTTTATTAAGAATAAATACACAGACAGATTATTTCACTGTGCTATAGGCTTCTAAACTTTAATATTGCCACTAGTTCCTCTTTTATAAGACTGTTATAAACCCCATGTACAAAATTCTTCATCTCTATATCTCAACATCGCTTACACTCTTAGGCCCTCATTCAGAGCCACTCGCTAGCGGCAGTACGCTCGTTCCGAGCGATGTTCGCACATCTGCGCATGCGTACGGTTTTTAGTACGCATGCGCGAACCAGTCAGTGCGGCCGAAAATCGTTGGTACGCAATATAGCGAGGGCCTGCTATTTTGAGTGACAGAATGAGGCGTATGTGGGTGGTAACAGGGGAAGGTGCTTGAAAACGGGGAGTGGAGATCCGAACACAGGCGTGCTTAAAGGTCAAAACGGGCGTTTTAAGGGAGTGCATAATTAATACAGCAGCGTCATTGACCACGTCACTTGTTTTTTTTTAACTCAGAACTGCTCGCAAAATAGCGGTTGAAAACACCAACCACAAGAATAGCGAGCAGTTCATACGCTGTACGATGTACTCGATTAATCTAATAAATAGCGGACATGACGTATGGTGCGTGCGGCCAGGGGGCGTTTTTATAAAAAAAACGAGCGTATGTTTTGCTCGCTCGTTCAGACTTAGAGGTGGGAACAGACTGCAATTTGCGAACGGATCATTTGAATAGCCACCCCTTGTTTTTGAACGAACGACCACAAATAGCGAACGGCTCTGAATCAGGCCCTTAGTTTTTTTTTTTTTACACTTTTCAGTAAACATAGTAGATATGTCAGGCCTGGTGCAGATTTGCGCATGAGTATTGTAACAAACGGCAAGTAATGTAAGGGCAAATCTGCACAATTGCGGACAGATGTAGACAAGGGGCACAATTATTAGAGATGTGTGGTTCGGTTTTACAGATGTTCAAATCCCCCTGAATTTTGTGAATCCAGACAGATCCGAGTCGCTGTTCTGATCTCCTGAGGAGATCTGGACAGATCCGAGCCTCAGTTCTGATCTTCCCACAGTTCGGAATACGGGTTTTAAATCCGAACTTCAGGCTTTGGATTGCAAAAACTACATGATTTTAGCTGTTTTTAAAAACTTTTTTTATACATCTGTTTTTTTTTTTTTAAATAAAAACAGAACGAAAACACTTAAGGTTGATTATGCAAAATCAAAACACAGAGATGAATCCAGATCCAACACAGGGGTCAGCGCACATCTCTAGTATTTATATGCTGGTGGTAAGGAAGAGTTGTAAAAAGTAGAATAGTGGATGATAATAACTCCAACACAGCCAAACTGCTCGTGATTGGTTGTTTGTGAATGTCGGGCATTTATTATACTTTGTGTGCAGGTTTACTCAGCATTTTATTTACTTGCTTCTGTTTTTGTACAGAGGTTTATTTGCTATATAATATCGTAGTGTTTGATGTGCATAAAATAAATGATTCAAAACATGATGAAAACCAATATGCTAATGTTGCCATTAACACGCACCTTTACGTAGTTGCCGCTTTGCATATGGCTGCTATTACGGCTTTTTTTTAATTAACGCAATAAACACCTGTATTCAGCCTGCATTTGCAGATAATTCTGTATCTTTCCCGACATGTAACTCAATACAAGAAAACATGATCTATGTTATTACAATGCTAGAATGACAGGTGTATTTATCAAGATCCAAGTGGACTCTCACCAACACTTTTAAACTATTTCCCTTCTGCTCCATGGGAGGTTTCTTTCCTCCCCGAGCTCACCTTAGGACACCTGCGTTACGGTTTGACAGGTGTACCGCCCCAAGTGGTGGGGCCAAATATAATAGGGTGAGAGTTTAGAAAATGTGAGAGTTTAGCAGTAAACGCTCACAGTTTTTAAACTCGGCCAATGTAATAGAGTCCAAGGAACATGCAAATTCGCCTGTTTTCCAGACTCCAAAAACTCTCACGATTTAAACTCTCATCCACATGTTTTCCCATTTTGAAGATAAGACTCGACCAATGTGAGAATTTACTACTAAACGCTCTCATTTTCTAAACTCTCGCCTATTACATTTGGCCCGTGATCTTCAATCTAAAGTCAGGACCAGAATAACAATGGGCTGATGGAGCTACAACTCTAGGTCTACACATAAAAAATAGGCCCATCATGATAGCAGCAAAATTATAACCTCTGCCGAGCTGGCCACACACAGTTATAAATCATAGGTATTATAATTAGATTTCTAGTTTTCTCACAAGATTCTACCAATTTTCTATTTTTATGTATTTAGGGAGACATTGGGGCTGACAGTGTAGATACGCCCATGTGGCTCTTGCCACACCCACACAACACTGGATACACCCACATGGTAATGGCCACCCATTTTAAGCACCAGGCTCATGTGGCCCTTAATCCGGCCATGACTAGAGTGAATCCCTAAACATTCTTGTCCACTTAATAATTTTCAAAATGCTTTTCAATGGTAATTTGAGACGTGCAGGCAGGGGCGTCCCGGGGGAGGGGTGGGAGCAGTCTAGCAGCGAAAGTGCAGCTATTTTTTCAAAATGAAGTGACCACTCCCACTTCCCAACAGGGCATGGCCATGTCACACCCTGAGTGCAGACCCACATTGCTTCTTTTTATTGTAGATGCTTAAATGAATGAGGTCACCTTGTTGTGGTAGGCATCTTTTAGAACTACTTAAAGGGGAGATATATAAAGTACCAACCAAACAGCTCCTAACTGCCATTTTTCAAACACAAGCTTTACTAAGCCTTGGAGGGAGAAAAAGTGAACGGAGATAATGTACCAGCCAATCAGCTCCTAACTGCCATGTCATAGCCCGTGTTTAAAAAATGACAGTTAGGAGCTGCTTGGCTGGTACTTTATCTTCATCCACTTTTTCTCTCACCAATGATTAGTACATAGGGCCCGATTCAGACCTGTTTGCTAAGCTGCAGATGCACACAATATGGGTGATTGTCGTACGTTTGCGCATGCGTCAAAGTACGCATGCGCAAACCAGTCACTGTGTCCTGGAATCGTGGGCTCGTAGCACACAGACTGGATACTACTTTGAGTGACAGAATGTGCTGTTTGTGGGTGGTAACAGGGGAAGGTGCTTGTGAACAGGGGAGTGGTGCTGCAAATGCAGGCGTGTCTGACCATCAAACAAAGTTTTATGGGTGTGTATAATTGGCAAAGATGCGTCATTGTACATGTCACTTGGTTGTATTTCAGCCTACAGTGATCGCAGTGCTTGCGGTGGGGTAGGGTCTACCTCAAGTGCTGCATGCAGCTCCGATGGCTCTCGATGGTTCCGATTGTTCATACACTTCCTGGAGATGATGAGTGTTAAGAAAGAAAAGTGGGCACCTTCATACCGGCGTGCGTTCACTCTGCTGTTGCTCTCTAAGACATAGAGAGCATCCTTGCACCAGACACTGCGATCGTGGAATTTGCATACCCAGCCCCTTTTAGCTGCGAGAGAGCGCAGCTTAGCGTCCGGGTCTGAATGAGCTCCATAGATCCCTATATTTGGTTGATTTTAAATCATAATTAGGACACTTTATTAGAATACACTTTAGACAGCCATACATCAGGACTGTCAGTGATGTACTTATGGACAAGTTAATTGGTGCAGAGTCTTTTAATTTTATTAACTGTACCGCAACCGGATGTTTAGAATATTATTTAGATTGCCACAACTATCTTGTTGAAATGTGTGCACTCACTATCATAAATGTACTATATTATATGGGAATGGGTATGAAGTCTCGGCAGGTTCATATCCCGAAGGGAGAAGATGCTGTCGAAGTTGAATAATTGGCTGAGACAAGTTCAGTTTAAAATTTAATCGCAGCGATGCCATCTTGCGATTGGCCGCAAGACGCCATCTTGAAAATGAGATCGCAAGACGCCATTTTGCAAATTGCCATCTAAGCGCCATTTTAGATAAACTCACATTTTAGTACATGCGGCGATAATACTGTTAGCACCATGCGATTGCATCTTTCACCATTTCTCATACACACATTAATACGCACAATTGCGCTGTTAACTAGTCGCATATTAGCGAATGCATAGGACTTTGTATGAAACCGCTGTTTTATTAGCTTTATGCGCATGCATCTGCCCCAAGTTAACTAGCGTCCTTATATCAAACCTCGAATACTCACACATTACATATTCACACATAAGGTTTAATAAGCTTTAAAGTAAAGGATTTAAGTTGGTTCAGTTAGTTTAAATGCTGAGAAATAAAGATATTTGGTAACTATGGTTTTATACATGCTAAACAAGTCATGTTTGGTTTCGTACAGATGCATACTCTTTCCACAGTATTCCGGTGTTATCGGTGGGGAGATCGCATCATGCATTCTCGAGTTATGGATTGCAGAGACTACAAGCAACAAAATGTATATTTCATGAACAACTGTTAGGATGTTACAGGGGATGGGAAGGGAAAGACCCCCAGCTGTTAGAGGCAGGGAGAGTCTATTTGAACCAGCCTGTTAAATGCTCTGTAACAGATGCTTCTCCCCTGGGAACCAATGACATCAGCAACAAACTTCTCTATTGTCCTGTTTATTCTGGGGGGGTATAAATATGTGTGCTCAAATGCTGGGTTCTTAGTCTTCGTGCTGAATGCTGAATGACGAGGGGTCTCTTGCTGATGCCTATCTTCGGGTCTGGAAGCGCTGCGTATGCGCCTAAATTGTGTCTGGATCAATTGCGTGTAACTGTCTGAACTTTTACGTGAATAACACTTGTGCTTTGGAACCACAGATTCCAGGTCTAAGTCTTTATTTACTGTATGACTGCGTACGCAAATTAGCGTCATCCTTAGAGGTTTATAGGAAGGATTTTAGAAGGTACAGGCAGGGGTATATAGAGGTTCATTTTAATATCGTTAGTTGGGGGCTCGTAGTGAAGTCACTTACCTGCTCACACGGTACATATGGCTATCGATATTTCAGCAAAGGGTGGAGTGGCCACATGCAGTGTTTGCCTGCAACCGCTTTGTGCTGAAAGATCGCTATCCATCTCCGTGTGAATCAAGGAAACTGACTAGAATCCAGGCACAAGAGAGGAAAAGTTTGTTTTCCTCTGTTGATAGAACCTTATGTTTAAAGGGGCGCCGCAGTACTGAGTATGCGGCTAAGTCAAGGTTTGCGCATAGCAAAGACGCACTTTTGTGTATGCAGCTAAAAAGTCATTACACGGTTGTGTGGTAGTCGCATTATTGTGTATGCGGCTGGTCACACAATAGCGTATACGCACTTCCGGTTCTGCTGCCACGTGTTTTAACAAAGCCATTGAGGTTTACCTTTTTCAATTGTTACCAATATCTGGGTTAACGTTTATTTTTCTGCGCAGGAAAAAAGTGTGTAACAGTGAATATTTGTTGAACAAAGTTAAGGGTATCGTATGATCCTTAAGGGCTAGGTGCAAGGGTTAGTCTAGCCGCTCGGTAAGTAGCTTTACCGTTCTATACACAGTAGCAGGTGTACATGTTGTCTTTGTTGTAGAGAGGTGCGTGAGAGTAGCCGACATATAAACTCTCGTAGGTGTGGAAGTTGCCTTACTAAATCTTATCCGGGTGTGGAAGTTGCCTTTTTCAAATCTTATCCAGGTGTGTGGGCGTCGCCAACTTAAATCGTCCACAGGTAAGTGAAAGTATCTTGATTGTCTTTCACCAGTTTAAATCTTTATGGAAAAGCGTAGGAGTTGTCTCAGAATGGGAGCCGTGCAAACAGTAGAGATGTTAGACAATGATGTGCTGCTAATGGAGGCGCCGATCGGATCGGCCTGTCGTATTATGCATATTAAGTAAGGTACTTATGCAATAAGGTATTGTGATTTATGGTTTAATATGACGACGAAGAGTGTTAGACCGTTTCCCAGAATTGGTAGTTTTGATAAAAATGTGTTAGATAATGTCCGGGATCACATCAGTTTGATGCGCTACCGAGAGAAAAAGGTTAAATATTTTGAATGTTTAAAACTGTGGCAGCATGAAGGGGATGCGTGGCTTAAAAATGTGCAAACGACGCAAACTAGCGTCGTGAGCACATTGCCAGAAAATACATCCGCGGTGCTAAATTGCAATACGGGCGAACTGAAAAATGGTGCACCGGTGTGGCAAGGTAGCATCGTGGAGAGTATTGCCAGCAGTTCACGCTCACCTCCCCCACCTTATGTGGATGGAAGTGCAAGTACAGTTACCAATAATACCCATAAAAATGTAACAAGCAACTTGTACCCTCTCTTAAGCAACTATAAAAAACATGTTCACGATGTGGATGATGAGCCTATTGTAATGTCTGCCATTTCCCATGCTGTACAAATGATAGATGCGGCATCACCACAATCATGAGTGGTGCCTCCATCTCCATCGGTAACAGCAAGGGAAGTGTTAATGCCCTCTGCATCCGTAGAGGAAGTTGTTCATGCCATACGTAGCAGCAGCAGACTAAACCCCCAGCCAGGTAATCAGGTCAAAGGTAGCAGCGCTACCGGTCTGCATCCCATTCGGACAATAACTGTTCCAAATGGAAATGCAGATGCAAACGGTATAGTGCCCACGAGGGAAGTAGTAATGCATTGTCCTTGGACAAGAGCAGAACTAAATTCCATCATAAATGATTTCCCCGATCCCAAAAAGGAATTAGCCAAATGTCAAAGATTTTTGAGAAATTTGGGTAGTTCACATGAACCCATTAATAAAGATTGGCGTGTGGTGTTAAGGGCCTGTCTACCACGCAATACCGACATGACAAAATTTATCACAGATTATGTATTGGATGGTGACATTCCCTTAACAGACCAAGTAAACCAAGGTAACATTTCCCGCATTGTAACTCAATTGGGTATATATTTTCCAGTAGTAGTTAACTGGAACAAAATTTTCACCATTAAGCAGAAGGAGAGTGAAACTCCAGCAGATTATTGCGATCGGGCTCTGCAGGCTATCACCAAGTACACTGGGATAGAGGATATTAAAGATAGCCCTCACCACCGGGGAATGATAGTCATGGTACTTGTGGACGGTCTGAAAGAGAGTTTAAAAACTCGGGTTCAGACCTCACAGCATGGCTGGCGGGGACTCACAATAGATACCCTCATAGAAACCGCCATTGAACATGATAAAAACATCTCCAAGAAGAGAGAAGCCCAGAGCGAAAAACTAATGGCTGTCAGTATACAGGCTCTGGAGGGAATGACGGTAACATCACAGCCAACAGACACACTTGCACTTGCACACACACTCACTTCTGAACAAGTATGTGTTCTCACTAACCCCACGCAACAACAAACACAACTCTATCCCACTAACCTGATGCAACCACAGGTCCCATGCTACCAACCAACTTTTTATCCCCCACAATACCCTTACCCTCCCTATCCTTACCCATATCCACCACCTATACCCTCTGCGCAAACCTCACAACACCACATGTCTTCACCCGATACACGAACATGTTTTAACTGTAAACAACCAGGACACTTAAGTAGAAACTGTACAGTAAAAATAGTAGGGACCCCACATCAGGGAAGACATGGATATCCCCACAAGGGATATGCACAGAGGCAAGCAAATGTTCAGCAGGTACCAGCTCCAATTGTAGCCGTAAATGCTTTATTGGAGAATGGTAGCCAACTCTAGGGGTCAGGTCATATCTGTAGTCTCTAGATAGTCAGGTTAACGGGAAGTACTAAGGAAGAACCGGTCATGATGGTTGATGTAGCTGGTACTGAATATCCTTTTCTTGTAGACACAGGGGCGACCAGGTCAGTGATAAAATCTCCAGTTAATTTGCAGGTGACCAACGAGACAGTACCAACAATGGGTGTAACAGGTAAAGTGGAACATTATCCTTTAACAAAGTCCACAGAAATTACTATTGGGCCGTTGCATACCAGGCATTCTTTTCTCCTGGCTGCTGCGGCTCCTACTAACCTACTGGGCAGAGACTTGTTATGTAGAATGGGATGTGTTATATATTGCACCCCTGATGGTGTATTTTTAGATATCCCAGAGAGAATGGTATATGAAGTGCGGGATATGTTAGACACTCCTCAAAGGATAATGTATCACTCTACAGTTTTAAATAAAACTCCATCACAGGTAGATGAAATGTTGTCCCTAATTCCAGATTCCCTTTGGACGAAAGATGGACAGGACACTGGATTAATGGCAAACGTAAGCCCCGTAATGGTGAATTTAAAAAGCGGTAGGCAAGCTCCAAAAATTCCCCAGTACCCACTAAAACAGGAGGTAGAATTAGGGGTTTTTCCAATAATTGAGCGATGATTGCAACAGGGAATTTTAGTTTGTACAGCTAGTGAAGCCAACAGTCCCATCTTCCCGGTGAAGAAGAGTGGTGGGAGGGGTTATAGGCTGGTACAAGACCTTAGAGGTGTTAATAAGGTAGTAGAGAGCCAATTCCCTGTAGTGCCAAATCCAGCTGTCATTTTGATGCAGATCCCACCAAATGCAACCCATTTCACTGTCATTGACCTCTGTTCTGCTTTCTTCTCTGTGCCTCTCCATCCTGACTTGTCAGTATCTATTCACATTTACATACAGAGGTTTACAATACACATGGACACGGTTACCCCAAGGTTTCTTAGACAGCCCCAGTATCTTCTCCCAGGCATTGCACGACTGCTTACAATCTTTTCAACCTGCCAATGGATCTGTTCTAATTCAATATGTAGATGATTTATTGCTATGTTCTGAGTTGTTTATGTCATGTTTGAATGATACTAAACTTTTGTTACTTCATCTCTCACAAACAGGACACAAGGTGGCTAAGGACAAACTACAGCCCTGCCAATCCAGAGTAAAATATTTGGGACACTGCCTAACCCAGGAGTTACGACATCTTACAACAAATAGAATCCCGGCCATACAAAACATGACACTGCCGCAGAATCAACAGCAAATTCGTACCTTCTTGGGAATGTGTGGATACTGTAGAATGTGGATCCCAGGTTTTTCTATTTTGGCCTTACCGTTACAGGAATTAGTCTCTTCCTCAAAGCCCGATCATGTCATACACACAGAGGAATCACAGCAGGCTTTCCTTAATCTTAAGGATAGTCTGACAAAAGCTCCTGCATTGGGAATACCCAATTATGAAAAACCTTTTGATTTGTATAGTATGGAAGCCGATGGTTGTGCTGCAGGTGTCCTTATACAAAAACATGGTGATGCCAGTAGGCCCATAGCATACTACAGTGCCCAATTGGACACTGTAGCAAGATCACTCCCCACCTGTTTGAGAAGTGTAGCAGTTACTGCTCTATTGGTGAGTAACAGTGATGACATAGTATTGGGCCATGATATGATTGTCTACACTCCCCATGCTGTATCTGCTCTGTTGAACTCAGCTCAAACCAGACACATCTCCTCAGCTAGGTTCACCAAATGGGAACTAGCTCTAATCACTACTGCAAATATTACTGTTAAACGTTGCAGTACGCTGAATCCAGAAACATACCTACCATATGTACAACATGATGTACAAAGGGTGGAAGGAGAGGAGTTGCTGGTGGAAGGTGAGTTTGGCAGACATAATGATACGCACGATTGTATGACATATCTGAATCAGACCTTTACTGCTAGACCTGACATACATGACACACCTGAAAGAGAATGTGGATGTAACTTTTTATATACGGATGGGAGTTGTCATAGACAAACAGACACAGGTGAATTATGTACAGGTTATGCTGTTGTAAATGACATAGACATCATAGAAGCTAAACCTCTTGGTCCTCCTCACTCAGCTCAGGTGGCAGAGTTAGTAGCACTGACTAGAGCATGTGAACTGGCAGCAGGCAAATCTGCTAACATTTACACTGACTCGAGGTACGCGTTCAGGGTGGTACATGATTTTGGGGCTCTATGGCATCTGAGAAATTTTATGACAGCAGCAGGCACACCAGTTGCACATTCCCGACACATAAAACATATTTTAGAAGCAATCCCACTGCCCAAAACAGTGGCAGTAATTAAATGCAAAGTCCATACATGTGAGGATGACCCGGTGTCACTGGGCAACAACAGAGCTGATGAAGCTGCAAAATGGGCAGCAGGGTTAAAAACGTTTTCTCCAACTGAAACAATTATGTAATTTCAAACAATTGATATGCTGAAATTAATTGAGATGCAAAATTTGTGTTCAATTCAGGAAAAATCCATTTGGAAGTCCAAGGGATGTGGGCAAGAGTCCTCTGGGCTCTGGAGTAACAGACATGGTAAGCCAGTAGCCCCCAAGGCATATTACCCCAGCCTGGCTGAGGCAGCACACGGCCTGACTCATCTGGGTAAACAGGGTATGTGCAAGTTGGTGAGGGCATACTGGTGCGCACCAGGTTTTTCTTCACAAGCACAAAAGATAGCAATATCCTGTCCGACCTGCTTGAGAAAGAACATAAGGAAAGCGATCCCTACCAAACTGTCCCACATTCCACCGACTGATGGACCTTTCCAGGTGATACAAATTGATTTAATCCAATTACCACCCTGCAGGAACCTTAAGTATGTATTAGTGTGCACAGACGTATTTTCTAACTGGGTTGAGGCCTACCCAGTGGCCACTAATACTGCTGCGTTTACTGCCAAAAAAAAATAGTTCAGGAATTTGTATGCAGCTACGGTATCCCTAAAATCATCAAGAGTGATAGGGGTACCCATTTCACAGGTGATGTTTTCCAAAATATGTGTAAGCTGATGGGTATTAATAGCCGACTTCATACCCCCTACCGACTGCAAGCCAGTGCCAAGGTAGAGAGGATGAACGGGACTATTAAAAATAAGCTAAGTAAAATCATGACAGAGACTGGACTGGGATGGCAAGAAGCTTTACCTTTGGTCCTACATAGCATAAGGACCACTCCTAGACCTCCTCTGAATCTGTCCCCATTTGAAATATTGTTCGGTAGACAACCTCATTTGATTATAAGTCCGCAGGAAGACCTGAAGGGTAACAACGAGGTAACTGTAAAGTATCTTATATCAATGAGTAAGCAGTTAAAGCAACAGCAGCAGAAACTGAAATTGTTGTCTAATGATATGCCTGAAACTAACTGTCATGGTGTTGAACCAGGAGAATATGTAATGATCAGAAATTTCTTGTGTTCAGGTTGTTTGACTGATTGGTGGGAGGGTCCATACCAGGTGCTGCTGATGAGTATTACATCTTTGAAGGTGGCCGAGAGAGATACCTGGGTCCATTCCACTCACTGCAAAAAGGTCAATCAACCGGTGGAGAAACAAGTCGGAGACAAAGCTGATAGCGTGGACCTGTCAATCACGAGCTTGTTCCGGGAGGATTGAACAGCTTGTAGTGAGATACCTGAACTGAGAGAAATTTGCAGATCTTGTTGTGACAATGGACAGGCTTGCTGTGTTCATTTTCATATTCTCTTTTAGAGTGTTCACCATCCTGGTCAGTTCGGGGATATCCAGTGTCTGTGATGGGGGACTGATTGAGGAAACGGGAGCTGATGGCAGTGCTGATGGAGTGGAGTCAGGAGGAGTGCAATGCCAATCAGGGGAGTGTCTGACCAATCTTAGTACTGTTATTGTTAAGAGAGCTGTCATTCCGGATACTCGGGGAAGGTGTGGAGGTTTATCGTATAAAGATTCCTGTATTTGTGAGCTTTGTGGGTCCCTAGTTGATGAGAACTGTATCCAACGGTGCCAACCTAAATATAATCCGTACTGGGGTGGGTATCCTCTAGAGGATTATCATGGCATGGTAGGCAAAGTGTACAATCAAACTGATTGCTGGGTGTGTTCACATGTGCCACAGGGACAGCATAACATAGGGTTGGTGCCATTTCTGCTAAATACCACGGAAATTTTAGAATTGCAAAAAGGGAAAACCTTGGATGGAAAATTTCTCTCATCCAAACCACCTCATTTCAAACTCAATTCCAAGTAGATAGATCACTTTTGTGCTTAAACATAACCAACCCCAATAGACCCGGGAGTTGGGAAGTGACGGGGAATAATCAGATGATGACCTTCTCACAAAGAGCTGATAATGAGTCCATAAACCATGATCTGTTACGCTCTATTAAGTCTGGTGGGAAACATTTTAGGTATCGGTATACATTGAGTTCCACCAAAGAAATTATTGGGTGCCAAATGGTTATTGTGTTAAAATAATACAGCCAGAAACTTGCATGTACCAGATGGGAGACCCAGAAATAGGATTGTTTGCAAAGGAAATGTGCTTAATGATAATGATGCATACCATTCCTTATGTTCTCCCTGATAATGTATATTTCATCTGTGGAAGAAAAGCGTATAAATGGCTCTCCCCGAGTCCCAAAGGTTTGTGTTACCTGGGAAGAGTAGTCCCAGAAGTTATGACCCTCACACATGTTGAAATGCTGGGTATACATAAAAACACACCGTCACCATATCTTCACACACAATATGAACACAGAGGCAAAAGAAATATGATACCTGGTGACGTACATAAAGCCACTCAGTTAATCAGTGAGACAACAGGCTTTCAAGTTTTTAGTTGCATTGGATCCCACCAGGATCTCTCGGGGTACATAAAATTTTAGATATATCCAGGAACTTGCTAAATTGATAGACAATATCACCGAGATGTACGATGACACATTCAGGTATACAGGGAGAGAATTGCAAGCATACAAGAAAGAACTAGTGCAACACAGGCTAGTGCTGAATATTTAACTGCTGTTACTAGAGGGTATTGCATAACATTGGCCACCCAATTTGGAGTAAAATGTTGCACCTATGTCACCAATGATACCAGCGACCCCAAGGAGGTGATAGACCGAAAGATGGATGAAATTCTGCAGCTAAAATGGGAGTTTCATAAGAACCATAACACTTCAGTGGCTGAAGTAGGGGAGAAGATAGAAGGATGGCTTTCATGGCTGAACCCAGTGAAATGGTTATCAGGCCCAGGGGAATGGGTCCGGGAAGTGATCGCCAGCATAGGCAAATTCTTAATCCTTATACTGATTGTCATCATAATAATTGGCATATGCGTCCGGTGTGTTCCTATTGTGTTGAAGTGTGGAAAATGAAAACTAAAGAATGAAATTATGATAGTGGCCAGTAAGAATACCGAGGTAAACACAGAACTGCATTACAACACTGAGCTAGGAAATACCATGATTTAATGTATTATATTTAGCCATGCATAGAATTTATTATTGAAATGTTATTTAAAAAAACACCTCAGCTAATGTAGTCTAAATTCCCCTTCAAGACTGCTTTTATAAGACTGGTGCATCCCCACACCTTTCACATGATCTTCCAAGATCCGCGGTGTGCGTATAATAGTAGTTTTATGTCCCCAACCAGAGACACATTATTGATGGATTAAGAACCACCTTGTGCCATCCCATAAAGACACTAAATAATATGTAAATGTAAGCCTAAATTAAATTCTAATAGCAGATTGTGATAGCATGTTGTTTGCTATCAAAGGGTGGACTGTCGAAGCTGAATAATTGGATGAGACAAGTTCAGTTTAAGATTTAATTGCAGCGACGCCATCTTGCGATTGGCCGCAAGACGCCATCTTGAAAATGAGATCGCAAGACGCCATTTTGCGAATGGCCGCATAAGCGCCATTTTAGATAAACTCACATTTTAGTACATGTGGCGATAATACTATTAGCACCATGCGATTGCATCTTTCACCATTTCTCATACACACATTAATACGCACAATTGCGCTGTTAACTAGTCGCATATTAGCAAATGCATAGGACTTTGTATGAAACCGCTGTTTTATTAGCTTTATGCGCACGCATCTGCCCCAAGTTAACTAGCGTCCTTATATCAAACCCCGAATACTCACATATTACATATTCACACATAAGGTTTAATAAGCTTTAAAGTATATGATTTAAGTTGGTTCAGTTAGTTTAAATGCTGAGAAATAAAGATATTTGATAACTAAGGTTTTATACATGCTAAACAAGTCGTGTTTGGTTTCGTACTGATGCGTACACTTTCCACAGTATTCCGGTGTTATCAGTGAAATACAGGCTCCGAAATCCCGACAGCATCAGAATCCCGGCACCAGAATCCCAACCGAAGGTAAGTATCGGGTGTTCGGGGGAGGGTTAGGGTGCAGGACTAGGGTTAGGCATTAGAGCAGGAGTGGGGTACCTTTTACTGCTGAGGGCCATTTTAATATATATAACATTATTTGTGGACCCGATGC
Source organism: Taudactylus pleione (assembly GCA_031769625.1). Classification (NCBI taxonomy): domain Eukaryota; kingdom Metazoa; phylum Chordata; class Amphibia; order Anura; family Myobatrachidae; genus Taudactylus; species Taudactylus pleione. The sequence goes on from JAUIMM010000194.1 coordinate 1,599,154, forward strand.
AAGCCACGCCCCCTACGCGCGACATCACATGGGTGCATGGCCACAATCGCCGGTGATTACAGCAATGCCCGGGAGCTGTAGGGGCAGCAGTGTGACCGTCTGAAGCGTCCTAAGTATGCTAGAGGCAGCACTGCTGCATACATTTTGGCTGCAGGGTGCCATTCTAGGCACCCAGCTAGCCAGATGAGGCTAGCAACAAAAAGCTCTAAGGGCCAGACCAAATGATTCCAAGGGCCTTTTACGGCCCCCAGGTCTGAGGTTCCCCATCCCTGCATTAGAGGGTGGGTAAGGGTTAGGCATTAGGGGGGAGTGTTTGGTTTAGGGTGCAGTGAGGGGGTGGTTAGATTTCGGCACTAGGGGGGAGACAGGTTTAGGCACCAGGGAGGGAGTGTTAAGCTAAGGGTGTGGGGAGGGAGAGGTTAGATTTACCGTAGGCACTGGGGAAGGAGGGTTAGGGATAGGGGTAAGGGTTAGTCTTACCTTAGTTCCTTATGGGTGTCAGGATTCTGTCGGGAATCCGCTGTTGGTATTCTGACCAGCAGCATCCGTCCACCGGGATATCATACCCAATCCCTCAGAAAAACATAACATTTATGAAAAAAGGATTTTACTTAAATGATATTCACCTGCATCTTTGTGTGCTTGTGTTTTCAGCTTTATCAATACATACAGAATTGCTTTTCTTAGCTGTGTATAAAAGATTGGCTGAGCACTTTAGTCTTATTCAGAACCACACTTTTTATACTAGTTACAGAATCTACCTTTCATTACGGGCATAGTGACAACCTGCAGTGTTTAGGATAAGCAAGAAAATTCCTCCAAATGATATTTTGCTTATTGTAAATAATTCAATGCTCTTTTTGCATAAGCAACTACAGTATGCCTTCATGATAAAGTTAGAGCAGGCAACTCTGTGTATCCAACACATACATTAAGTTGTTTACATCATTTACCTTGTAAAAAGAACATATTTTGCATTACTTATAATTAGAGATTTGTGGTTCAGTTCTCCAAAAATCTGAATCCACCCAAATTTCATGAATCCGGACAGATCCAAGTCGCGGTTCTGATCTTCTTGTGGTTTGGAATTCGGATTTTAAATCCAAATTTCTGGTTTTGGATTCCAAAAATGACATTTTAGCTGTTTTCATTTTTTTTTTTTAATTAAAAAAAAACAAAAAAAACACAAATATGGATCCAGATTCAAAACCGAAACCAAAACACGGGCGCACATCTCTAATTGTAATTAGCTGTCTTATGTTCAAAATAGGGTTGCCAATCTGAGGGACTAGCAAAGCTTTTTGTGGCCCCCAACATTTCTGACAGCCTCCATATACTCTACTGTATGACATTATTATTATTATTATTATTATTATTATTATTATTATTATTATCATTATTATTATTATTATTATTATTATTATTATTATTATTATTATTATTATTATTTTATAGTGTTTAGCCCTTCAGTACCTGGTTCTAAGTGCTAGCACATATGTGGCCCTCTTGGACAGCAATCATTTAATCCATCTGCCATTGCAATGTAATAAGACCTGTCAGACTTGATCCTATGTGTTCAATAATGTAAACTTGGGGAATGTAAATCACTTCTTTATAAGCAATAAAACTATTCTGCTTTATTTTCTGTGTTCAAACAAATTTTGGCAGGAAATGATGCAAATGTGTTTGATATTACTTTTTTCCAATAAATCTCCTTTTTAGACTTTTGTTTTATTTACTCTAATAATAGCATTGCAAAACATGTCACCCCAGAACTGATTTTACTGTGTTTAGACCACATTCATTCTATTTCATATTTGTATTATTGGCACCAGTATAACCGCAGCATTGTCCTGTATTATTGTTAAATATGTTGCAGAGAATAGAATCTTGAATAGAATATTGTTGTTGGTGCCATAAATTTGATATACGTTCCGGTGTCTTTATGCAATCTGTGTTAAATTGAAGCACAGTAGTGTGAAGGTTACAGTATATCAGAATTTCTATAGTCTCTCTGCAGTACTCATCTTGTGATGAACTTTAATGAACTACAACTGTGCACAAATTTTGTTTCTATCTGCAATATGTAGTAAGGGAACCTCGAACATATAAAAACAAACATATAAAAGAAAAAAAAAAATTGGCTGTCATGTTTTGCTGAAGATTGAATGGTGCTGATATTTCGGGGAAATGATGCTTATTTTATAACAGTCTTTAGTTGGAATCCCAGGGCAGCTAGCAGCTTAAGGACGCCATGTGAACAAATCGATAGATGGCTTTGTGCCAGGACATGCTGTATCTTTCCTCTGGGATAAATGCATCTGATAAGAGAGGAGGCCATTGAACACATATTTGAGTACTGTCTAAAGCATGACTGTGCATAACACGTCGATTGCTAAGGGTGTACAAGAAGGGCAGACTGTGTTATGTGTTATTATAATGCGTCGTAATTGCCAACTGACATTCTGTATTGAAATAATCAAGCGTAAGCTGTCTGCATCTTTCATCTATACCAGTATCTGCAGTCACCATGCTTTTCATGAAGCAAGTATTATTTAATATATTATTAATGGCTGCAAGTCAGGGAATGTTTTCAAACATGAGGGTGGGTGTTATGGCAATGTATGACAGAGTGGATACTAATATACTGAGGGCAGTAGGCTTAAAGGTCAGACAGAAACACAGGCTTGTAAGGACTATTGAAAAAACTCACAAAAATGCCAATCAGATTCTTCCGAACTCCTGATTGGCTGTATCTTATCTTGAAGATTAGACACAGCTCCTGATTGGCAGTTACAGTGCGTATGTTGCAGAGTGGAGTGTACTAAAGTACGGGTGATGCAGAGCCACTTGCAACTCAGGGGAAGATGTATCAGGCCTTCTCCTAAAGAGTGGAGAAGTGGACCAGTTAGAAGTCACCCATAGCAACCAGTCAGCTTCAACCTATCATTTTATAGAATGTACTTGATAAATGTTAGCTAGAAGCTGATTGGTTGCTAGGCCCAACTTCTCTATTTGTTCACTCTATGGGAGGCTTGATACATCTCTGCATGGCCCATACTTCAGTACACTGAGGGCCTGATTTAGAGCCGGACGCTCTGACAAGAGCACTCGCTCTGAATCAGGGCCGTCCTAGCTGAAAATGGAGTGGCCTCCTGGCTGCTCGCAAAGCTGTGGGTGACCACCCACAGCTTATGTGAGCGGCCAAAAAGATGGTCGCGATGGTCAAGACCATTACGACTATCGGGCTTGCGACGAGACCCTTGTGGTAGGGTCTCGTCTGCCGCAAGCCCGGAGTGCTTTTGGCTCTATCAGAGCCAAAAACACTCCCACTGACATCACTTGTGATGTCAGTGGGGCCGGACCCAGACAGTAGGCGTTCCCATGGGAACGCCTCCATCTGGGCAGCCACGCCCCCGGCACGCCCACCAAAGGGGGCTTGCTGTCAATCACCATCGACAACACGCCCCCTTTGGTGCGAGACCCATAGCGATGGCTTGGCCGTCGTTATTTGGGTCTTGCGCATTCGCATGACGGAGCTCCCTCTGTCGTGCGCATGAGCACTTGGGCACCATCGACCCGCTTGCGAGCGGGTCTGAATTAGGCCCTGAGCTCCGCAACATGCTCACCAGTGGTGTAAGTTCATCCCAGATGCCCGCAGGCAAATTATAATTTGGTGCCCCCCTCCTTTAAAAAAAAGGGTAAATAAATATGGTGCATATCTATCATCTATCTATATATCTATCTATCTATCTATCTATCTATCTATCTATCTATCTATCTATCTATCTATCTATCTATCACATACAGTATGCACAAAAACACTAATATAAAATAGCCTTAAGTGGGGTGGATATATTGTGAGCAATGGAGGAGGTACCCCTTCAGTGCTGGAGTCCGGTGGCAGACGCCTTCCTTGTATCCCATAGTTCTGCCCCTTAAGTACACACTAAGCAATCCATTGCACGATATATCGTTCTGACACAGATCGGAACGATATATCGTGCGGATCGCATATTGTGTAATCCCAATCGTGCATGCCCAGGGCTCGTTCATTGCATCGTCCCATCTTCTGTGGGGCAGCACAGCATTGGGAAGATGCGATGAACAACACCATGCTGTAAAATGCAGCATTGAACTACACATCATGCCGTCGTCCACTACATCGGCTAACAATTACAGACGGCGCAATGTATTGTACCATGGCTGGGTACACACATAGTGTGGTGTGTACCTAAGTTCTCTCCAGGTAAGGTACTGCTGTAATCATATAAAGTTACACATTTAAAAATCATAAAGTAGCTTCATTCATACAGAACTAGAAACATAGGGATCTCTAAATTATAAAATTGGCTACTGCCGCTGTTTTATTTATTTCCAATGGGTATTTGAAGTTGTATAAAAGCTATAGCAATAACACAGAAAGAACGATCCAGCACATACCACAACAGAGATGTGACTTAGTACTAAAAATACCTTAATACCCATGACAGCTGTGCCATGGGCTGGCAGTATCTATGATCAGAGCCGGAGTTAGATCTCACAGGGCCCTAGGCACGATACCGGTTTGGGGCCCCCCTCCAATAAGCAATCCTGTGCATATATTAGAGTAATTTTCGCTGAAGCAAGATACACACATTATAATATACTGTATATATATATATATATATATATACACACACACAGTAATATGACTTGTATTTTGTATATGTATGCACAGTTATTATTAGTTTAGGTGTTGCTAGATCACATTATGTTATGTATATATTTATATATACATGGGAGAGGGGGACAAAGAGGGAGACAGGAGGAAATAGGGAAAAATGGTGCGAGACGGGAAGAAAAGGGGACGAACAGAGGTGAACGGGAGGAAAGCGTGATGGACAGAGGGAAATAGGAGGAAATGTGGATGGACAGAGGGGTCGGAGACAATGAGGAGGAACAGAGGGGACGGGAGGAAATGGGGGAAGAACATGGTGAGACACAAGGAAAAAGGGAATAACAGGGAGAAAATTGAAGGTGGAGCATCAGACAAGAAAATAAATACATACATAAAAGCTATTGACTTGGCGAATATATACAATATATATACATTCATAGTATTAGCATATTTTTTTTTAGGTAAACTTACCCAGAGTGCCGGAGTGCAATCTTTGCCATCTTTCTGTGTGTGCTGGGTCATGTTGACCTCATAAGCAGAAGACCATTGTCCAGAGTAATCACCCCATGGAGCTCAGTTGGGGGGTGAAATTGGGCAGGGCAGGGGAGAGGGGTGACACTGGCCAGGATCAGCGCATGCTACAAGGGGAGATGGCCATACTGCGGGGGGTGGTTGCTTGCTATCACTGTGACTATGGGGAGGGGGGGGCACTACTTACTGTCCATAGCTACAGGGGAGGTTGGTTTGTGCTGGTCCCATATCCTCAGACACCATTCCAGAGTGCGGGCTAATGGTCACTGATGGGCAGCACAGGCTGAGAGGAGGCAGGTGACCAGGGACTGCGGGTGTACTGAGCCTGTGCCCTGGGAACGGGGGCCGCAGATACAGAGCTGTGCAACAGCTGACACCAGGTCAGCGTATGGAGGCAGCAGCAGCCTGGATGTGCTTACTATCAGCCGGCAGAGAGGAAATCTTTGAGCCGCCCCGCTGCAGGGTAAGTGCTGGGGTGTCTCCGAGTTCTGGGCTGGCTCCTCTGTCGGGTAGGCTTAGGGGGGTCACGGCGGTTACATGCTATGTGATGTCCGCGACCATAGAACACCACTCCGGCAGCAGCACTGCAGCAGGTCATGAAGAATGAATGCCGCTGCTGATCGGCGCTCAGCTGCTCCTCTGTTTCTTAGCAGCAGGTGGCCCCGAAACGGCCGGATGACAATGGAGCCATGTGCACCCTTCAGGGCTGGCGCCCGGCAGCAAATGACTCCATTGTCTCCGGGAGTTCCGCCACTGATGCTCACTGCGGAAACATACATGATACAATTTTGCTTGCATCCAGGTTCTCCCAACGGTTGGCCATATCCAGGTTTTTTTTTTCATGCCATTAACACAAAGGTGACAAAACATGGTATTTGTACATTTGCAAATTAAATAGAAATACATCACTATTATAAGTAATTAATTTTGATTGGAATTCTCCAAGTGCATACTGACAGATGGATTGGGTCAAATTATTATAATAGGACTTGTCTGGTCTCTAAATATAAATAAAAATAAAAAAAAAGTGATCACATTTTAATTCTCCCATGTAGCTATTTTTAGATATTATAATAAAGCTATTCTAATTCATCCAGGAGAGTCGTCAAGCCACAACTGTTGTATCTATTAAACGTATCATTTTATTTTTTCCAGAGAATTGTAAAACCAGCGAGCACACATCACATCACAATACTTTCAAGATGTTTTGAAAAACCACAAAGCAGAAGAAGCATCACATTAGCAGCAATTTTACGCAGCAAATTTACAGCCATATTAATGGTCTTGAAAATAACAGAAGGAAATGAGTTCTGAATTGAAAACCTCCTGTTCTCCTAGGAAATCTCTATCAAGAGGCCTCACAAGCAGCCTCCTTACTTCACTGGCTCAGTTAATAGCAGTTCCCTCCATATCCTAGCAGACTGCAATATAGCAGAATGTGAAACAGAACAACAGAGGTATAGTACAGTGTAAATATATTTTACATTAGTGTAAATTTTGTTTTTAAGTAACAGTTTGTAAGCAGTTACAATTGAACTACACATGGCTGCCCATAGTTCACACATGATTACAATTGGGCTGAGATTTCTGTCACAGACAATGGATACAATTTACTGGGTCATTAAGGATGTTGTGTAAATGGATAATGGATACGGCCATTTTGTGCAGTTCATTTTAGCTATAAATTCTTTGTACCTGAAAAGTTTTTATTCTTTCTTATATAAGATTGCAGCCATAAAACTCCTCACTGCCGGTCAACGGGTTTAATCACATTTGAGAACTGCAGTCCGGAGAAATGTTGAAGCAAACCTGTAATATCCCATGTCGGTCTATGATTACTTTAGTTTCATGTTTATGAGGCAGTATAAAAGAACAGTTGGCTGGATTGAATTATACATAATATATCATTTAACTTTTGTGCTTCATTGTAACATATATTTTGTCAAAATAAAAAAAAGATATTTGATTTTTTTTTTTTTGGTTCGAAAATCTATGCTACTGAGCACAAAAATATAATTTATTTTTATTTAACATGTACAAAAATAAAAACTTACATACAAACATATAAAATATGTTATGCCAGTTGTACTATATCCCCTATAGATTAACTAAGGGATCCCTCGGGGACATATTTATTTTTGAGTGCTATCTATTGAAAACACCCATTTCCAGGGGGGGGGGGTGCCCACAAATATTATGGGGTCTATTTACTAAGCAGTGTTAGGAGACAAAGTGAAATGAGATAAGGTGACAGCCAATCAGTTCCCAACTGTCATTTTTCAAACACAACCTGTGACATGGCAGTTAGGAGCTAATTGGCTGGCACCTTGTCTCCATTCACTTTGTCTCCTAACACTGCTTAGTAAATAGACCCCAAAGTATCCCCAGGATTTAACATGGATGGATCGCAGCAGAGGGACTGCAGAAGATATCTCCGAAGGCTGCGCATGTGAGGTATAAGCACAGACTCTGAGCCTTCTAACATGTGCAGTATTACCCAAATTTATGATCATTTATACCCCATTTACAGTGGCCAAATAACCCGGGTTATTGCCGTGTCAACCTCAGCTCAGTGTAAACGGGGCCAGAGTTGGATCCCCGGGTACAGTGACCCAGCAATCCAACCCAGGTAGCGGGCAGGGTTGAACACAGGAATGAGTTGTGTTAGCTTGCAATGTAAACAAGTGACCCGGCACTTGGAGATGATGTCATCTCAAAGCGCCGGCAGAGCATAAGCCCCAGCAATAACCCAGGTCCTGGCCGCAGTGTAAATGGGTTTCAAGCCGCTGTGACACGGGCTGGACCTGGGATTTTGGTGTGAAAGGGGTATAAAATATCTCACCCTCCAAAATGAATTGGTCTTTGTGCCTCAGTGATGTCACTAGGTAATAGTGAATTGATAGGCTGTATATTGGTTAAAATTCCAACATGGCTGCCTAGGGAGTGTGGCGTTGACAGGAGGAATTTAAAGGGTTAAACAGATGTGGATATTTTTTGTTTCCAGTAGAGTAGACATTTCATTCTATATCCTAAGAAGCAAAAAGCTTTTCAGCATTCAAGATGCCACTTTTCTGTTTCGTAATGATAAGACATCAAATATATAGCAGGTCATAATGAGCATCATTTCTGTGGATTAAGAAGCTGTCTTACAGCGCACAACAGCAATCATTAATTTGAAAAGATGAGGAGTACGGTGGAAGGAAAAATATGCTGATCTCCTGCCCGACTGTGTCTGTGCGTTTGCCTTGAAGTCCCTTTCTGCCCAAACATCTGGAAGATAATGTGGTAAATTAAAAAAGTAGACACTTTAATATACCAATGGGTAATCCTCCACTCAGAGGTGGCATAAAGCCAGCCTGTCATGCAGTTTTTTGTGGCAGGTTGCCATCAGGCTTTAAAGCTTAACCTTTTATCGCTGCAGCGCAAGCAAAATAATGAACAATAATATTTGTGTGACTTTATAGATGTAGATGCTCTGAGGACCCTGGGCAGCAAAACTGAGGGACATTTCAAAAATATGGTGCTTAGGTGCTTGAATCTATAGCGTCCAAACAGATTCTACCATATTAGGTGCATATGAGAAGGGCCAGAACACTCATTTTGTTTTTTCTTTAAAATTGGAGATACACAGAAGTGTTTGAGGTAAAACGAATTATAACGGATATTAGAAGTTTTCACCATGTAGGTTGATCTATGAATACAATGGGGTTGATTGATTCTAAATTGGAAGCAAAGGTTAAAAAAAGTAACTTTGCGCCATGGTAAAAAACATAATGCACCGCAGGTGGGAGAGATTTAACATGTGCAGAGAGATTTATGGGGGAATTCAATTATCCATGGCATATGCCCAGCAGCTAATTGTTTGCGCCATGCAGGGAAAAAGCTATTCAATGATTTAGCTTTTTCCTGCATGGTAAAACAAGGGTTAATGTGCGCTAACCCATTGATTCTGCGTAAAGTGTGAAAACAAATGGTTTTCCCCACATGTTAAACCCCAGAGGCCTTTTCTTGCAGACTTTTCCTCACAGCACCTGAAGCCTGGGGCATAGCTATAATGGGTGCAGGGTGTGCAGTGCATATGGGGACCTAGGTCCAGGGGGGCCCACACCACACACGCTGCAACCTATTTCTATTCTCTACTTACCTATCCGGAGTCCCGCGGCAGCGTTAGCATGCCTTACAAATCTGCTGCAAAATGGCATGGTGGCCATTTTTCTGGCATTTTGCCCATGTGCAATAGGGTAATCGCTGGGATAATGGCTGCTGCGCCACTTCCCTGATGACCTGCACATGCGCAGCAGGCTCTGGTACAGCGTAGAGTTTACTAGTGCCCAGAGTCTACTGCTGCGCCCAGTGCACTGCCAGCCGCCAGGTTGAGAGGAGGGGGCCCCGGACAGAGACTGCACATGGGCCCCATCCTCTCTTAATACTTCCCTGTCAGAACCTGTGAGGAAAAGTCCACCACTGGGACTTCTGAAAGCGCAGTGTAAACCCTGCTATTAGCTGCGGGGTTGAATTTCAGTCTTAGATTTGGGAAGGGAGTGCCCAAACACATATGTAATTTGCAGTGTAATTATAAAGCTGTCCAGCATATGTAGGCTACATGCAAAATCAGCCAGAATTTACCCTGCATGCAAAAAATCAATGTATTTAATTACTTTGCTCCCACCTATGACAAGATGGTATCGTTTAGGTGCCATAGGTGCTACAGTACTGGATATCAAGTAATACAAGGGATTAGGAAAAGTTGGCCAATCCCCATCGCTTATAACACTCCTTACTTACATATTAAAAATGCAATTTGTGTCAGCAAAACATAATGTAGTGTTGTCTGTTTCTTGCACCAGAGATGTTAAAAAGAGAAGACGGTGTAAGGAGTTCTGATGAGAGGGCAGAGTCACTAGACATGTTTCTGCAATTGGGTGAAATTACTACATCTTTCTGTATAATGTTTAATGCTCAGGTGTGTGACTCTAGCACGTCTGGGGTGTCAGACCTCCAGGCACAGGCCTGAATGTGCCTAATTAAACATCATTCAATGCTGTGCAGTGATATTATCAAACATCAAAGTACTAGAATTTATATTTCGAGCAGACAAGATAAAGATATATGAGATGGTCTGGCTGCTCTTGCAAAATTAAAATTTTCCTATCCTCCTATTCCATAGCCATCACAATCAGCTATAGTAAATCTGAAGAATAAAACAATCATCAATTTGTTGTGTCGAAGCTGGAAAATTGGCTGAGACAAGATCAGTTTAAAATTGAATCGCGGCGACGCCATCTTGCGACTGGCCGCAAGACGCCATCTTAGAAATGAGATCACAAGATGCCATTTTGCGAATGGCCGCCCAAGCGCCATTTTAGATAAACTCACAATTAAGAACATATGGCGATATTACTATTAGCACCATGCGATTGCATCTTTTATAATTTCTCATATACACATTAATACGCACAATTGCGCTGTTAACTAGTCGCATATTAGCGAATGCATAAGATCCTATATGAAAACGCTATTTAGTAGCTAAATGCGCACGCATCTGTCCCCAGTTAACTAGCATCTTTATATCAAACCCCGTATACTCACACATTACATATTCACATAGAAATTTGTATAAGCTTTAAGGTATAAGATTTAAGTTTGTTCATTAAGTATAAATGCTATGAAATAAAGATTGTTTGGTAACTAAGGTTTTATACATGCTAAGTAAGCCGTGTTTGGTTTTGTACTGATGCGTACTCTATCAACAGAATTCCGGTATTATCGGTGTGGAGATCGCATCATGCATTCTCGACTTATGGACCAAAGAGTCTTCAAGCAACAAAATGTATATAATATGAACAACTGTTAGGATGTTGCATGTGGCGGGAATCTAGGGACCCTCAGTTGTTAGAGGCTAGGTTGGCTCTTTTTGAATCAGCCTGTTAAATGCTCTGTAACAGATGTATCCCCCTTGGGAACCAATGGCATCAGCAACAAACGTCTCTATTGTTTTGTCTATTCCTGGGGGGTATAAATATGTGTGCTCAAATGCTGGGTTGTTAGTCTTCGTGCTGAATGCTGATAGACGAGGGGTTTCTTGCTGATGCCTAACATCTGGTCCGGAAGCGCTGCGTATGTATACTGTACTTGGGTCTGTATAATTCCTTTGCGCCGAATTGTGTCTGGATCGATAGCGTGTAACTGACTGTACTTTTACCTGAATAATACTTGTGCTTTGTAACCACAGATTCCAGGTCTTAAGTCTTTATTTACTGTATGACTGCGTACGCAAATTAACGCCATCCTTAGAAGGTATAGGCAGGATATTAGAAGGAATAGGAAGGAGTGTACAGAGGTTCTGATCCAGTATCGTTAGTTGTGTAAATACATCTGTTTTTATTCTGTGCAGAAAAAGTCCTAAGATCTGTCAAAGTATTTGCCATGTGATGTACATACAGCACACTCACTATAGTGTTAGGGAAAACTAATACAAGTAAGGAGGATGTACTAAGCCTTGAAAAGAGATAAAGGCCCTCATTCAGAGCCACTCGCTAGCGGCAGTACGCTCGTTCCGAGCGATGTTCGCACATCTGCGCATGCGTACGGATCGTTATACGCATGCGCGAACCAGTCAGTGCGGCCGAAATTCATGTGCTCGCAATATAGCTAATGCCTGCTATTTTGATTGACAGAATGAGGCGTATGTGGGTGGTAACAGGGGAAGGTGCTTGAAAATGGGGAGTGGAGATCCGAACGCAGGCGTACTTAAAGGTCAAAACGGGCGTTTTATGGGTGTGCATAATTAATACAGCAGCGTCATTGACCACGTCACTGGGTTATTTTATAGCCAGAACTGCTCGCAAGATTGTGGTAGCAAAAACCAACCACAAGAATAGCGAGCAGTTCATACGCTGGTCGATGTACTCGATTAATCTAATAAATAGCGGACATGACGTATGGTGCGTGCGGCCAGGGGGCGTTTTTAACAAATAAACGAGCATATGTTTTGCTCGCTCATTCAGACTTAGAGGTGTGAACAGACTGCAATTTGCGAACTGATCATTTGAATAGCCACCCCTTGTTTTTGAACGAACGACCGCAAATAGTGAACGGCTCTGAATCAGGCCCAAAGTGGACAGAGATAAAGTACCAACCAATCAGCTCAGAAATTTCATTTTTCAAACACAGCCTGTAAAGTAACCATTAGGAGCTGATTGGTTGGTACTTATCTCTCAGAAATCGGGGGGCACTCCTGGAAGAGTAGGCAAGTGTTTTGGAGCCGGCCAGTACATTCCCATACACACCCCCTTCCCGTAGCTGTCTGCACCCCCTTCCCAGAGCGGCCCACTTACTGAGCAAAGTAGGGAAATCCGGGAGGGGGGGCAATGACGTGCTTCACACTGAATCGTATCAGCGTAGCCCCGTAACTGCTTTACAGTGCCTGTAATATCGACACTGTTTAGCGAGGGGCATGGCTACAATGACACGATGAAGCTGCCACGCTCCAACTGCCCACCTCTGGCATTGCCACACCCACCTGCTGTGACAAGGCAGCCACCGTGGCTGAAAGTCAGTATGTACAGATGTGTCCTCATGCACCTTACCTTTTTTGCTTCATTTGACACGAGATGATGTCACGGCTAAGACGCTCCACGACAAGTAGCAATTGGATGGATCCCACATTTTTTTTCCTGCAAAAGTATTTGTATATAGTAGCAAATTTAAAAAAAAATCACAAGGCATGGCTAAGTCCCAGCTTCAAAGGTATGGCACGTTTGGCCATACGGCTAGATTTTAGGAAAGGTGTATGTGGACACATCTGTATGGTTCCGCACCTGGGGAAGGATTACTGAATCCGAACTGCGTTGTGCATGCTGTGGGCTTAGGAGGGCCCACTCGCTATGCCCAGACCTACTGTATGCCTACAGCGGTGGTGCTTTTAATCAACTAAGCACTTGGGATTTGCTACCATAGCATACCCGCAATCCAAACAGATGGTGAGAGGCAGAGTTGATACCTTATACTAATTGTTAGGGATGTGCGCCGATCCCAGTGTTTTGGTTTTGGATCTGAATCTCCTTCAAGGTTTTGGATCTGAATTTGGTTTTGCAAACCACCCTCAAGTGTTTTGGTATTGGATCTGGATTTTTTAAATAAAAATAGATAAAAAGTTTTAAAAACAGCTAAAATCATGTAATTTATGCAATCCAAAACCCGAAATTTGGAATTAAAATCTGAATTTCGAACGGCAAAAAGATCAGAACCGTGACCCGGATTTATCCGGATCTCCCCAGGAGATCAGAAACACAACTTGGATATACCCGGATTCATGAAATTCGGATGGATTCGGATTTCTGGAAAACCGAACCGCACATCTTTACTATTTGTATAACGTACTGTATTTTTTTATGTGACTGTTGTATATTTTATAACAAATTTCCCACTTATTTGCCACTTCTTTCCTTTATTGTTTCCATTAATACTGGTAAAGGATTTGGTGGTTTATGGAAAAGTGAGTAGAGAGCATCTTTTAAAAGAGGGGGACCATTTACTACATATAATTTTGGTGTTTGCATATTGGGCCTGATTCAGAGCTGCTCGTAAGCGGCCGCTCGTTCCCTCCGAGCGATGTTTGCCCCACTGCGCATGCGTACGGATCGTAATACGCATGCGCGAACCAGTCAGTGCGGCTGAAAATCGTTTGTTCGCCAAATAGCGAATGCCTGCTATTTTGAGTGACAGAATGAGGCATATGTGGCTGGTAACAGGGGAAGGTGCTTGAAAACGGGGAGTGGAGATCCGAACGCAGGCGTGCTTAAAGGTCAAAACGGGCGTTTTAAGGGTGTTCATAATTAAAACAGCAGCATCATTGACCACGTCACTGGGTTATTTTATAGCCAGAACTGCTCGCAAGATTGTGGTAGCAAAAATCAACCCCAAGAATAGCGAGCAGCTCATATGCTGGTCGATGTACTCGATTAATCTAATAAATAGCGGACATGACGTAGGATGCAAGCGGCCAGGGGGTGTATTTTTTCAAAAAACGACCGCAAGTTTTGTTCGCTCGTTCAGACATAGAGGCGTGAACAGACCGCAAAGAGCGAACGGTTCATTTGAATAGCCACCCCTATTTTCTGGACGAACGGCCGCAAATAGCGTCCGGCTCTGAATCAGGCCCATTGTCAGGAAGCAGATTACTGCCTTCATATATATGGTAAAGCTGCCATCTTTTATATAGCGCTAGAATCATCTTTTTCAAACCATTCATTATTTATTATATACATACTTGCCGACATTCAGCTCCTTCCTTCCGGGAGGGAGCTAAATGCCTGCATACAGCGGGGGCGTGGCTGGGCAATGACACCATTTGGGGGGTGGGGCCAGGGGCGTGACCTCACGATCGCGTCATCGTGGCCCTGCCTCCTCTTCACAATACCGAAAAAAAGGCATTGTGAAGCAGGGGGCGGAGCCACGACGATGCGATTCAGCGCAAATTGCATCATCGGGCTCCCCCGCTGTGGGGGTTTCTAGTAGTAGGCCGGGAGGCTTGTCTGCCTTTTCAGGGGGTCAGGAGCGGGACCCGATATTCGTGAGGCTCCTGACCAAATCGGGAGGTTAGGCAAGCCTGATTTTATAAACTATTGCATATGGTATCTAAACACTTTATGCAGTACATTACAGCTTCTGTGCAAGAATCCCCTACCTTCTCCATCCTCTCTTTCTTTTTCCCCCTCCCCTATTCCTTACTATATCACAATTACATAATATGTGTCAAACTCTTTACAAATTTGTTAGTAAAAAACATTTTGTGAACTGACAATCATGGTCAGCAGGACAGGTTTCACAATTTCTGCAAAAGCAATCAAAATACATTAGAAATTCATTTATACTGAGGTAGTGTGAGGGTTTATCTTTATTACACTGTATTATTATTAGAGATGAGCGGGTTCGGTTCTCATCTCAGGGATCCGGGGCTATCTGAGTCAAGCTCGGATCTCCCTGCCTGCCCCGGATCCCTCTCCCGAGGCAAAACCTTGCAATCCCGCTGTCGGATCATGAGGTTTTGTATTGAGCGGGCTTAATGCTGATTGACTGAGAGAGCCGTCTGTCATGGCTCCCAGCCAATCAGCGTTAAGCACAGGAAGGAAAGGAAGATGCCGCCTGCACCCACCGCTGCCGACACCATCGGCACACCCTACTGCTGACCCCCAGTGGCAGCATCCCCCACTGCAGACACCCCCACTGCCGACACTGCTGGCACCTTGCATTGAAGACACCACCAGCAGTGATGCATTGTCGACACCATCAGGACCTCCACACTGAGGACACTGCCGGCACCCCTGCACTGCTGCCCCACACTGCTGACACTGCCAGCACTCCCACACTGAGGACCCTACCGGCACCTCTGCACTGCCGACACTGTCAGCACACATGCATTGAGGACACTGCTGGCACCCCTGCTTTGACGACTCCACCGGCACCCTGCACTAAGGACACTGTCAGCACCCCCGCACAACTGCCCCACATATTGAGGACCCTACACTGCTACTACTCCCACACTGAAGGCATCCCTGCACAGCCAACACTGTCAGCACTTCTGCACTGAGGACACCGCTGACACCCCCTCTCTGCCGACACTGCCAGCACTATGCACTCAGGACACTGCCCGGGCCTCCACTCTGCCAACACCACCACACTGCCAACACTGATGGCACTTCCGCAAGGAGGACACCACTGGCACTCTTGTATTGAGGACACTGTCAGCACCCTGCACTGCTGACACTGCTGTCACAGTAAGTGCACTATTGGTGTATCTAACCCACACTGTATAACACGCTGTATGCATGTTGGAACTTGGAAGCTGAACTGCCACGTTAGTGCCGCCCACTGTGTCACTTAGCTTAGTCAGCCAGCAAGCTGGATGCAACCTTTTGGCCTTACCTAGAGGAAAAAAATAATATTGTGAGGTGGTCAAAATTGAATGGAAATGACTGGAAATAAATGTGATTGAGGTTAATGATACTGTAGGAACAAAAAAACAGGCCCATTTTACGTGATTTTAGCTGTTTTTATGATATTTTAAGAAAAAATACAGATCCAAAACCGAAAACAAAACACGGAAGTGAGGTTTTGGCAAACCCAATCCAGATCCAAAACCAGGGGAGCTCCAGATCCAAAGCCAAAACCAAAACACGAGGGTCAGCGCACATCTCTAATTATTATACAGAACAAGTTTAGTATCATAATAATGCACGCGAGTACTCTGTTGTGTTCAGGGCCAATCAGTTGTGTTCAGGCGGCTGTGTTCAGGGCCAGGCAGCTGTGTTCAGGCAGCTGTGTTCAGGGCTGTGTTCAGGTGGCTGTGTGTATAGGAGGCATGCTACTGTTTGCTGCACTGACTCTGCATATACGTAATATATATAATATAACATTTATCAACTGTGCCAGAATCTTACAAGGGTCAGTGCTGTTGCCATTGTCTGTATAGGGGGCACGCTGCTGTTTGCTATGCTGACTCTGCATATATTATTTAACAATATATATTAAATTAACAACTGTGTTGCTGTGTCCAGAGTCTCACAAGGGGCTGTGCTGTATTCAGTGTGTATAGGCAGCACGCTGCTGTATGCTCTTGCTGACTCTGATATATATATATATATGTATATATATATATTTATATATAGAACAAGGGTACTGTTAATAGCGCTACACCAAGAATTATCTATGTTTAAGTCCTTTAAAATGAATTCTTACAAATATACACTCCCCGTGTGACAGGTGGCCGCCAATTTTCTCCTGAAAGACTGTTGTTGTATCGTCTCAAATAGTAGTAGAGTATCTAAAAAAGGAGGTGAGAAAAGGCACTCTCTGCTGTAGTATTTTAGAATCTAAAAAAGGAGGTGAGAAAAGGCGCTCTCTGGTGTAGTATTTTAGATCTAAAAAAGGAGGTGAGAAAAGCGCTCTCTGGTATAGTATTCTAGATGCAGCAGCGGCAGGGCGAGAGGAGGTGTGAGGAGGTTCCACCATTGAATGTACGGGGAGGAGCGGAACCAAAGTGATTGTTTCAGAATTCCGAGGGCACACTTGATAAAGTTATCTGTCGATTCTGGGATTCTTTTTGAGAACGAGTACATGCTGGCTGCTATTTTGAGTGACAGAATGAGGCGTATGTGGGTGGTAACAGGGGAAGGTGCTTGAAAACGGGGAGTGGAGATCCGATCGCAGGCGTGCTTAAAGGTCAAAACGGGCGTTTTATGGGTGTGCATAATTGAAACAGCAGCGTCATTGACCACGTCACTGGGTTATTTTATAGCCAGAGCTGCTCGCAAAATTGTGGTAGCAAAAACCAACCACAAGAATAGCGAGCAGCTCATACCCTGGTCGATGTACTCGATTAATCTAATAAATAGCGGACATGACAGAAGATGCGAGCGGCCATGGGGCATAGTTTCCCAAAAAACGACCGCAAGTTTTGTTTGCTCGTTCAGACCTAGAGGTGTGAACAGACCGCAAACAGCGAACGGTTCATTTGAATATCCACCCCTATTTTCTGGACGAGCGAGCGCTAACTGCGTCCGGCTCTGAATCAGGCCCAATATTCCCACGTCAGTTTCCCACTTTTGCCTAATAAATGGCAAATCTGTAACATGGTAATCCTGTATTATGGCAGCATATATAACAGATACTAAGTGCCTAGGTCCACCAGATTATAATAAAAGTTTAACAGGGGAATCGCGGAGCTCCGGGGAGGCATCTGCAAATTGTGCATTTATAGCATGTCTGAGGTATCTATAGAAATATTGTTTTGAGATACTAAACTTATGTTGCAGTTATAGAAATGTCTTCAACATCCCAGACTTATGTAGCTGTCCCAAGGACTTCACCCCCCCATTTTCCACAGACTCTATTAACCTGAAACGTAGAAAACTCCTCCAGCCCTCTAGCATTATATAAGGTGGTGTCAGGATCCCATCCCTGTCCCTGAAAAATCTGCGAGACCTGTCTCCAAACCAGGACTGCTTGACTAACTAATGGAGTTCTAACCCTCCTCACATTACCACTGAGTAGGATTTGAAGTGGGGTATGTCCCGGGAATTCCTGCTCCACCAGTAGGGTAGATAATACAACTATGTCCAAATCCTTGCAAACATGTCCACAAATGTGCCAATTGGGATGCATAATAATAAAACTTGACATGAGGAAATGCAAGTCCCCCAGAGTGATGTGACCTGGTAAGTGTATTCAATTGGATACGGGATCTCTACTCTTTGATACAAGCACTGTAACTCCTTGAGCCTTAGCCCTCTGTATATACAAGCACCATAACTCCTTGGCCCTTAGCCCTCTGTGTATACAAGCACTGTAACTCCTTATCCCTCTGTGTATGCAAGCACCGTGACTCCTTGGGCCATAGCCCTCTGTGTGTCAAGTACAAACAAACACTGTGGCTCCTTGTGCCTTAGCCCTTTGTGTATACAAGCACCGTAACTCCTTTAGCCTCAACCCTTTGTGTGTACAAGCACTGTAACTCCTTGGGCCTTAGCCCTCTGTGTATACAAGCACCATGACTCCTTTGGGCCATAGCACTCTGTGTATACAAGCACTGTGACTCCTTGGGCCTTAGCCCACTGTGTATACAAGTACTGTGACTCTGCTGGCCGTACCCCACTGGGCAGGTGGGAGGGCCCAAGGCCACTTACATCTTGCACTACCTTTCATTTCTGCCACTGCTGTGTGGCAATGTTTCATAGATGTGCTTTAAACTGTGGTGTCTGTGCCGCTACTCTGTCTCTTAGTAACCAGTCAGATCACTGCAGTCTTCGGCCAATAATGGTGAAAACAATAATGTGAGCTGTGAGGTGGTCTAAATTAGAGATGTGCACTGACCTCATGTTTTGGTTTTGGTTTTGGATCCTGATCTCTCCTGGTTTTGGATCTGGATTGCTTTTACCAAAACCTCACCAACGTGTTTTGTTTTTGGATTTGGTTTTGGTTTTGGATCTGGATTTTATCTTAAAAATTCATAAAAACAGCTAAAATCACATAAAATGGGCCTTTTTTTGTTCCTACAGTATTAATAACCTCAATAACATTTATTTCCACTCGTTTCCAGTCAATTTTGATCACCTCACAGCTCACAATTGATTTTATCATCTAGTTTAGGCCCAAAATGTGCACCAAGATAGCTGGCACGCTACTATCTGCTGCACTGACTCTGCATATACGTACAATATATATAATATAACATTTATCAACTGTGCAAGAGTCTTACAAGGGTCAGTGCTGTTGCCATTGTCTGTATAGGGGGCAAGCTAAGCTGCAGCAGTGGGCAGTACAAACACATGGTAGTTCAACTTCAAACATGGCAAATCAGGAAAAACTTTTATTATTCAAGAGAGGCCTGAGGGAGTTGGAGTATGTATGTAGTTGAAGGCAGGGCAGAGACAGGAAGGGTTGATTGCTAGTAAATGTAAATTTGTTTTTTGATTCCAAAGAATCTTTATGAGGGAGAAGGGGAGGGAGGAGGCATTTACATTTTTTTTTTATACATTCACATCAGTCCTTGCCACAGAAGAATCCTTGGCTGCTGCAGCTGGGAGTGGATTTTCTCATCCCAGTAGGGGACCATGAAGAGTGCTTTCCAAAAAAAATAAACAATTGACTTAAATAATCCTTTGCAAACCTTCTATAAAAATAAACAATTGACTTAAATAATCCTTTGCAAACCTTCTATAAAGGCATTTCCCAACCTGTACAGAAACATAAAAAAAACATAGTTAGTGGCCTCAAAGTGCCACTTAACCAGCACAGATATGTGGACAAGCGTAAGATCTATGATTTAAGGCAGGGGTAGCCAACCCTGATCCTTGAGAGCTAGCAACAATGCATGTTTTCCAGGTCTCCTCACAGAATCACAACTATAATAATTAACTCCACTTGTGGATCTTTCTAAATGTTTTGGTGAGTAATGAATACACCTGTGCACCAGCTAGGTCATCTGGAAAACATGAGCTCTCGAGGACCAAGGATGGCTACTCCTGATTTAATGACTTATGTCATGTCTTTCTTGAGAATCCTGTGCCTGCTTCTTCAGATAGGAGTGGATTTTCATCCCAGAAGGGGACCATGAAAACTGCTTCCAAAAAACAATTGACTTAAATAATCCTTTGCAAACCTTCTGTAAAGGCATTTTCCAACCTGTACAGGGTCATAAAAAAAGCAGATTTAGTTAGTGGCCTTCAAACTGCCGTGCTTCCCACTGTCCACTTAACCATATCATATATCTGAACAAGCGGAACATGAGCATTAAATGCAACATTTCATGTTTAAGGTTTAAGTCTTATGTTGTGTCTTTCTTGGGAATTCTTTCTTGAGCCCCATGCCTGCTTGCTGGGAGTGGATTTTTTTCATGCATTTATTCCTGTGTGCTGATCACAGGTGTTCAGTACTTGCATTTATGCCTGTGTGCATTATCAGCTGCTCACTAATTTATTTGTCAGTGTGCATAGGCCAGATGCACACTGGTCTGTCATTAGAGAGGCTTGCTAGGCTTCCTCTGATTGGACTTTGTATCTATTAAATGTACAGCCAGCCCTGCACTCCATGTCAGTGATAGAGTTGCTCATACTTCTGGTTGTTCCAGTCTCCTGATTCTCAGTCGAGTTCCTGTGCCAGTTTTGCTGTGTTTGTTTGCTGCCATTTGTACCATCCAGGCGGTGCAGGCTGCATTCCACCTGCTCATGTCGTTTGTGTCATCTAGGTGGCATGGTGTGCTTTCTCCTCCTGAAGCACCAGTCTAGCCTGGTGGCTTGTGTCAACCCAGCCAAATAGGCCACAACTAAGCATTCCAGGTGCACTATCCTGTGCATCGTCGCCAGTGTCATCCCAGGGGCATTGGTAGCACCTTTGTATTCCCAGTGCGCAAACCAGCGCACTGGTGCCAGTGTCATCCCGGTGGCACTGGTAGCTACTCAGCATCTCCAGTGTGCAGACACTGCACTGTCGCCATTGTCATCCTGGCATCACTGGTAGCTACTCAGCGTTCCCAATGCACAAAGCAGTGCACCGTTGCCAGTGTCATCCTGGCGGCACTGGTAGCTACTCAACATTCTGTGTGCGCAAACCCGCACACCATCGCCAATGTCATCCCAGTGACATTGGTTGCAGCGCTACATCTTTCATCTAAGACTCATCAGCCCAAAGGCTGCATCTAACTCTGGGGCCCCAGGTCACAACTTGCCATGGCAAACCAGCCCTCAAGGCTGCTCCACCATCCCAAAGGCTGCATCTTTCTCCAGGCCCTCAGGCCGCTACCAGCCCTCAAGGCTGTTTCAACAGTACATTGGCTGCATCACACCTTCAGTCTATTGGCCGCCACTTCCTACATCTAAATTGGCCCTCAAGGCTGCTCCAACACCCCAAAGGTTGGCTCTCACCTCTAGCCTAGCGGATACCACCAACTCATGCAAATCAGCCCTCTAGGCTGTTTTCACCAGGTTAAACCAAGACTAACCCTCAGTCCTCGACATTATCACCGGCCATAAACTAGAGGTTAGTCATGGAACCTGGACAGAATATGGCGGCCCAAATTCAGGTCCTAACCCAGATGGTCCAGGAACTACCCTCAAGGTTGAAGAAACACAAGCAGCACCCATTTGCCCCATGGGTTTAGAACCCAAACTCAATCTGCCCAACCGTTTTTCTGGAAGTTGTAAGGACTTTGTTAACTTTAGGGAAAGTTGCAAACTTTATTTTAAGATTTAGCCTCTAACCTCAGGATCTGAACTCCAACGAGTAGGCATTATCATTTCCCTCCTGCAGGAGGACTCATAGACTTGGGCATCCAGTCTTCCTCCCAATTCTGCTGGCCTTCAGACCATGGACTCCTTTTTCACTGTTCTCGGACTACTTTATGATGACCCAGACAAAGCAGCTTTGGTAGAGGCTAAGCTTCAGTCTCTGAGACACGACAGCCAGGCAGCAGAAGATTATTGTACCATGTTCCGGAAGTGGACTGTGGATTCTGGGTGGAATGATCCTGCGCTATAGAGTCATCGTGGTTGTCAGACCAGATCAAGGACATTCTAATACAGCAGCCCTCCTCAAGTTCTTTGGATGACCTCATGGGTCTATCTATATGCATAGATCGACGTCTCCATGAGCGCAAGCTGGAAAAGAGATTCCTGTCTCAAGCTCCCAGTTCTCCTCTTTGGATTCCTGTCACAGAACAAGAGGAACCCATGCAATTGGGAGCATTCCATCTTCCTGCTGAAGAGAGACAGAGAAGGCACACACTGGGACTGTGCATGTACGGTTGAGGTAAAGTACATTTGGCACAATTCTGTCCCATTAAGTTGGGAAGACAAGGCTTAGATGAGAGTGGAGGTATACATCTAGGTCTTGTATACCTCTCGCCTAGGAATTCAGTCCTATTTCCTATCTTGCTCCAATCTTCAAAAGGACAGGTTTCAGTCTCTGCATTTATTGATAGTGGGCCACAGAGAATTTCACGGACCAGGCGTTCTTTGAGACTTTAGGACTTCCTCCGGAACCCCTGATGAATCCAGTCATGGTTGTTGGTCTTGACGGCAGGAGTCTCTCCTCTGTACCTATCTCCTTCCGGATGCCTACAATTGACCGTGGGTGCCCTGCATCAGGAGGTCCTGTCCTTTCTTCTCTTCCAGTGCCCGATGGCTCCCATTGTCCTGGGTCTAACGTGGTTATGGAAACATAACCCAGTCATCCACTGGCAGTCTGGAGATGTTCTACAATGGGGTTCCTCCTGTTTCATATGTTACCTCTCTTATCCAGTTCGTCTGGCTGACCATGTTCCCACTGAGACGCCCATGATTCCTGCTCCCTATAATGACCTGGCAGAAGTTTTCTCCAAGAAGAAAGCCGATGTCCTACCACTCCATCGAGCTTTCGATTGTGCCATTGACCTTGTACCCAATGCCAGACTTCCTAAGGGTAGGCTCTATGCTCTGTCTGTTCCTGAAGATAAGGCTATGCAAGAATATGTTGAGGATGCCCTAAAGAAAGGGTTCATATGGCCATCCAAGTCTCCGGTGGGGGCTGGTTTCTTTTTTATTCAAAAGAAGGATGGATCCCTCTGGTCTTTCATAGACTTTTGTGGTCTTAACAAAATCACTGTGAAGAATGCCTACCCTCTGCCCTTGATCTCAGTTCTGTTTGACCAGTTATGGGGGCATCTATCTTCTCCAAGATCGACCTACATGGAGCTTATAATCTCATCCGCATCCGTGAAGGTGATTTATGTAATACGGCCTTCTATACGCACTCGGGGCATTTTGAATATTTAGTCATGCCGTTTGGTCTGTCCAACGCCTTTTCCATGTTCCAGGACTTCATAAACGAGATCTTGAGAGACTTTCTGGGAGTCTTTGGATGATATCCTTATTTTCTCCAAGTCTCTGGAACAACATCGGCAGCACGTGAGGTTGATTCTACGAAGACTCCTGGAGAATAACTTGTATGCCAAACTGGAGAAGTGCGAGTTTGAGGTGGAATAGATATCCTTTCTGGGTTATGTAATCTCATCTCGTGGATTCTCCATGGACCCAAATAAAATTAAGGCGGTCTTGGATTGGGAACAGCCCACATCTCTGAAGGCCATTCAGCGATTTCTTGGCTTTGCAAATTACTATTGCTGATTTATTAAGTCCTTTTCCATAATTGTCTCTCCCATAGTGAATTTGACGAAGAAAGGAGCGGATGTCAGTGACTGGTCTCCCAGAGCTATGCACACCTTCAATCAGCTCAAGATGGATTTTGTGGGTGCACCTGTCCTCCGTCATCCTAATCCTGATCTTCCTTTCATAGTTGAAGTGGGCGCTTCTGAGGTCGTGTAGGAGCCATTCTCTCTCAAACAGACATGAAGGACAATAAATTGCACCCAGGTGCTTTCTTTTACTTAAGTTTCAGGCAGCTGTAAGAAATTATGATGTAGGCAATCGGGAACTTCTGGCTATCAAGTGGGCCTTCGAAGATTGGCGCCACTGGTTAGAGAGAGCTAACCATGTGGTGTCAGTGCTTACTGATCATAAGAATCTGGCCTATACTGAGTCTACCAAGAGATTGAATGCCAGACAAGCACGATGGGCTCTATTCTTTACCCAGTTTAATTTGACCATCTCTTTTCGGCCAGGTTCCAAGAACATGAAGGCGGATGCCATTTCGCACAATTTTCTGATGAATTTTGTTCTACTGGTGGTGAGGAGTCCATCATTCCCTCCTCTAGGATTCATTTCGCCATGGCCAGAGCTTTGGCAGACTCGCTCAAGCAGTATCAATCTGAAGCTCCACCGGAAATGCCCCATGGCTTAGTTTATGTCCCTGAGAGGTCTGGCAAAGCAGTCCTTAAAGATTTCCACTCCTCCAAGGCTGGGGGTCATCCAGGTGTCATCAGAATTCTAGAATTTCTGTTCCATTCTGTGGCGGTCCATGCATCGAGATGTTCATGAGTTTGTGGCAGCTTGCGATGTCTGTGCTAAGAAAATGACCCTCCGTACTTCTCCTAATGGTCTGTTGTGTCCATTAGCTACTCCTCTTAAGCCATAGACACATATCGCTATGGACTTTGTGGTGGATCTCCAGTTGTCTGCTCGTTGTACAGTCATCTGGACAATTGTCGATAGGTTCTCCAAAATGGTGCATTTTTTTCCTCTCAGCAAGTGACCCTCGGCCAAGGAACTCGCAGTACTTTTTATTCAACATGTCTTTAGAACTCATGGGCTTCCCATGGACATTGTTTCAGACTGCAGTACCCAGTTTGTTGCAAGATTTTGGTTGTGTTTTTGTGCAGAGCTGGGCATCAAAGTCAGCCTTTTGTCGGGATATCATCCACAGTCCAATGGCCAGATGGAGCATGCCAAGCAATCCCTCAAGCAGTATCTCCACTGCTTCATCGCTATATGTCAGAACAACTGGGTGTCACTCTTTCCTTTGCTGAGTTTGCTTACAATAATTCTCATCATTCATCATCTTCAATTTCTCAGTTTTTTCTGCAATTTCGGAAGTCATCCTAGGAGCAATTCTTTTGAGTCTTCACCAAATCCAGATCATTCACCTTCATCGGTTTCCAGATTACATTCCGTCTGGCGGAAAGTTCATCAGTCCCTTCTGCAGGCATCTGGTAATTCCAAGGGCTGGGCAGACAGACACCATAGACCTTGCAATCTGAAAGCAGGGGATTTGGTTTGGCTATCCACCAAGAACATCAATATTCACCAAAGATCACAAAATTTGGGACCTGTGGGCCTGATTCAGAGCCGGATGCTCTGACCAGAGCGCTCACTCTGAATCAGGGCCCTCCTACCTCAACTTGGAGTGGCCTCTTGGACGCTCGCATAGCTGTGGGTTACCACCCACAGCTTATGTGAGCGTCCATGATGATGGTTGCGATGGTCAAGACCATCGTGACCATCGGGCTTGTGATGAGACCCTGCAGTAGGGTCTCGCTGCTGCAAGCCCTGGAGTGATTTTGGCTCTATCAGAGCCAAAATCACTCCCACTGACATCACTACTGATGTCAGTGGGGCCGGACCCAGACGGTAGGCGTTCCCATGGGAACGCCTCCATCTGGAAACCACGCCCCTGGCATGCCCACCAAAGGGGGCGTGCTGTCAGTCACCATCGACAGCACGCACCCTTTGGTGCGAGACACCGAGCGATGGCTACTCCGTCGCTCACCAGGTCTCGCGCATGCGCACGATGGAGCTCCCTCCATCGTGCGCATGCGCATCAGGGTACCATCGACCCGCTTGCGAGCGGCCTGTGCTCGCGAGTGGGTCTGAATTAGGCCCTAAGTTCATAAGGCCATTCAGAATAATTACACACGTTAATCCTGTGGCTTTCCATTTAAAGTTACCTTGGTCTCTCAAGACCTTTATAGAATCCAAAAACCGCAAGAATCCGACAGCGGGATGATGACATTTTGCCTCATTTTCAGATCCGAGTCAGGCAGGAAAACCCGAGCCGACTCGCATCTGCAACGGATCCCCGAAGTTTGGGTGGGTATAGTTCTCAGGGAACCGGACCCACTCATCTCTAGTCTAAATTGATTGCAAATGACTGGAAATTAATATTATTGAGGTTAATAATACTCTAGGAACAAAAAAAGCCCAAATTATGTGATTTTAGCTTGTTTTGTAAATTTTTGTAAAAAATCAAAATCCAAAACCAGTCACAGCGGTTTGGCAAATCGAAATCCAATTCCAAAGCCGGACGACGAATCAGAGCCAAATCCAAATCCAGCAAAAATGGTCCGGCACACATCCTTAATATAAAATACTTCCTATTATTTATTATTAATAGGTTAAAAGTAAATTATTTAATATAAAAGTCTATGGCACTTTCTTACATAATGCATACCTTTAGTACGGTTATATTTTTGTCTTTTTTGGATCAAAAGATCTACATTACCATACATTTTTACTTATTTATATACATTCTTCTAAAGGAGAGCTTTATGTCACCACTGATACATTCACCAATGCTAATGATTAAAAGATACAGAACCTGCATGATCTTGTTTAAACCATATTTGCATACAGAAATCAGGCACAGTTATACAATGGCTTCTAGCAGCTTGCAGTAAATAATAAGGTAATACAGAAACAAGAGACAGTGCAGTTATGCTGAACTGTTGCTGTACATAGAGAAATTCTGTGTAACAAGGGCCTCATAATAAAATATGTATAGGTGTCTGGTACAGTACAGTATTTTGTAGAGTACTGTCTGTTGTTGTGGTTCGAACTTTTTCACTTAGAAGTAAAAATATATATATATTTACATATATAAAAAACAGCCTTACAGCAGCAGAAATACAGTAGTTTAGCGTTTTTTGGGTAAATTTACTAAGAATCGAGATAGGTCAAGGTTTTTTTTTTTTTGGGAAATTTACTAAGAAGCGAGTTTAGCTGAAAGTGAGTTTTCCGATGATGAAGCAAATCGAGATTTGTCTCCCGAGTTACAAGTGAAGATGTGATTACTGACCCAAGATTGCAGTGTTTTCTCACTGCAAATCTTGCCCGAGCTAGCAGCCTGCACATATCAGTGAGATATGTGCTGGCTGCTTGTGTTGTACCTGTAAAAAACTTGGTTTATTTTTTTTATTATTATTTTTTTTTTAAATCTGTTTTATTAGCATTTTCTGAATGACAATAAAGTATGGCAATGAAATATCAAGTATCAAGCAATCCTTTGGGATAGGTGTAACAAATTTAAATGAAACAATTGGTTACCATAGCCTCGAAACAGGTATAATTAGGGGTATACCCATAGGCCAAGGGGATAAAGAGTTTTGTGCCATTAACGAGGTCTTTTGGACCATTACACATAATACATATATCACAACTTTTACATTAAATAAACAAAGAACAAAAATAAAAATATAAGAAAGGTAAAATAAGGTGGGGGGTATGGGGAGGATCACACACGAGGGAAGGTGGGGAGTTAGGGAAATTGCCTGCTTTCCTTCGAGATCTGGTTCCCATATAGTCAATATTCATAGTGTCATGATCTGTTTTCAATAGTCATGAGACTTCTAAATAAACCCAGTTAAGATTCCCGTAACAATTGTGCAAATATCATTCTGTCTTTTCAAAAATACTATCTGAGTTTGTGTAGAGTGGTCTAATTTTTCTATGTAGAGGCCCCATTTTTTAGAGAATCCTAAAACTCCTCTATCTGGATCAGACTGAGCAGTTCTGCTATCAAAATACAATATCTGAATCATTTTCCTTTTCACCTCTGCCAGGGAAGGGAAAGAACAAGATATCCAGCGCATAAGAATTCTTTTTTTGGAAACAGTCATTAGTATGGTAAGTATAGGTATCAGTAATTTTCAAGCTGACCTCAAGTTCCAATCAGTGAAGTTTGTACATAAACATACAATCGGGTCGGGAGTGACTCTAACTGTAAAAATCTCATTAACAAATGCTATTACTTTCTTCCAGAAATATTTGATTTTCCTACAGGTCCACATGCAATGAAAAAAGGTAGCTGAACTAACATGACATTTGTAACAACTCCCATTCTGTAAGGGATTAAAACGACCATGTTGTGCCAGAGAGATACAGTATATGCCCTCTGAATAGAACGAAGATGTACCTCCTGAAGATAGGAAGAACTAAGTATCTTCATCGTCGACTCATAGTATTTCAGTAGTTACGAACCCTTCGAAAGGGAAGGAATATCTCTCCGCCACTGCACCAATAGCCTATCCCAATTATTATTCTGGGAGATATCATTCAATAAAGAATACACATATATAATTCTGTATTTAAAGCGTTCACAAAGAATAAGAATATTTGCTGGATCTGGTGTAAATTTTGAGTTGCACATCCCTGATGATGAGGGGAAAGAATTAAGGTAATGTCGGGTTTGTAAATACATATAGACATTAGTTTGTGGGAGATCAAACTTTTCTTTAGGTGCAGAGAACTGACATAAATTTCCTCCAGGATTGAAAACCTTGGATGAATTCGAGAGACCCTTATCTCTCCAGGAATAAAAATGCACATTTGAAAGGAAGGGAAGAAAAGAGGGATTACCCCAAAGGGGGATGCGTGAGGATACTAAGTGATTTCTCTTCAATTTCCTGTTGAGTGTCAGCCATGCAAAATATATATCATGGAATAAAGGGTTAGAAAGAATATGAGAAGGAATGTCTGATGGTTTTGAGTGTAATAATGCCCCCGGTGAGAATGGTTTAAATATAGCTCTATCTAATTCTTTATCAGTGAAAACCTCACTTTCATGCAGCCAGTCAGCAACATATCTAAAGAAAACTGATAGAGTATATTTGGCATAATCTGGCACCCCAACTCCCCCTGAACTCCTAGCAGCTGTAACTTTATTAAGGGATATGTAACGTTTTTTGATTTCCAAATAAAGCGGGTTGTTGTTTGTCTGAGACGGAGAATATCTTTTTTGGAGATACTAATGGGCAACATCTGCATTACATAGAATATTTTGGGGAAGATGATGCTCTTTAGCACCGCAACCCTACCCAGAATCGAGAGTGTCAAAAGTTCCCAATTATCTAGCATAGTGCTTACCTTGGCAATAATGGGGAGAAATGTTCTTGATATAAGTGAGATAAGTCCGCCGGGATTTGAATCCAAAGATATGTAATTTTAGAAGAGTTAAGTCAGAAACCAAAAGTAGAGGGAGACAAGGAGGAATTAGGATGTTTTTTATGCAAGGGTAATCATTCAGATTTGGTGATGTTTACTCGAAATCCCGCCCCTGATCCAAATGACTCAATTATTTGCAGAATTTCTGGAATTGAATCCTCTGGGTCTGAGATGAATAGTAACATGTCATCTGCATATAGAGCTATCTTGAAGTCAACATATCCAACTCCAATGCCCCTGAACCATAGGGAAGATCTCAATGCAATGGCCAGAGGCTCCAACGCAACAGCAAAAAGGATAAAGGACACCCCTGTCTTGTTCCTTTTTGAATTATGAAGGGAGAAGAGAGAGACCCATTGCACGAGATTTGAGTCTGGGGAGAAGAATATAATAGCTTTAGGGTACGTATAAATGCATCTGGAAATCCAAAATTTGAAAGTGTTTTGAATAAATGCGGCCACTTTAGCAGGTCAAATGCATTTTCCGCTCTAGTGATAAAATTGCATGGTCTTGGGAAGAGGTGGAAGAGGAAGACATGTAAATCGCTGCTTGTACTCTCCTGACATTAACCTCTGAGTGGCGTCCCCAAATAAAACCCTTTTGATCTGGGTGTATGATGATTGGTAGTAAAATTTTCATATGATCTGCTAGAATTTTGGTGATTATTTTGTAGTCAAAATTGAGGAGGGAAATAGGGTGGTATGACTCTGGGAGGGTTAGATCTCTGCCCGGTTTCGGCAGGACTTTTACAATGGCTGAATTAAAATGTGTGGGTAATTTGGGAGATTCCAGAATAGAGTTGAGGACTATCACTAATGTGTCGCCTATGATGGGTAAAAGGATCTTATAGAAATCACAGCTAAACCCATCTGGGCCTGGTGCTGTATTCCCTTTCATATTCTGAATTGTGTATTGGATTTCTTCTAGAGAGATAGGGGCCGTAAGTGCCTGAGTCAAAGCGGTTGAAAGTTTAGGACAAGGGAGGTTCTCCCAGAGATCTGCAGGGATAGAAGGAGTACCAGATGATTCTGTTGGATTAAGATCCGTATCTGAGTAAAGGTTATAACCTCTGCTATTTCTGCATTGGAGGTAGTCAGAGAACCTAGAGGAGTTCTCAGGGGCTGTGTGCTCATGAGGGGTCGTAAGCCTGTAAGTAGGTTTGTCAGAAGTTTCCCTGTTTTATTACCAAATTTATGAAAATTATAATTGACAGAGAATAAATATCTATCCCCTAACTGATTTAAGAATTCATCTAGATGTGTTTTGGCCAAGAGATATGATTGTTTAAAGTAAGGTGTGGGTTGTGATTTATATTGCTGAAAGGCTGCCGTCAGCGAGGCCTGCACCTCCAAATATTGAGTAGCATATTTTTTATTTATAGCTGCGACATAGGAGATGATATCTCCTCTGAGTACGGTTTTTGCTGTAATCCAGAATAAAGTGGGGTCTGACTGTAGGTGATTAATATTATTGTTCTTATGTTCTTCCCAAGAAGACTCCAACCTGTTTCTGAATTTAGCAGACTTGGTCAGGTATGTGGGGAATCTCCAAAGTTTAGACGTTTTGGAATTATCCGTGATGTGTAGTTTAATTAAGAAAAGTGCATGGTCAGAAATGACGATCGTTTCAATTTGGGCATCTTGGATATTAGGGAATATTGAATGGGAGACAAGAATGTAGTCTATTCTAGAGAGTGTGTGATGTGCCGCTGACAGGCATGTATACTCTCTCTCTGTTGGGTGTAGTGCTCTCCAGGTGTCTGCTAATTGTAATCTCTTAGCAAATAAAGGGATACCCAGTTGTGGTAGGGAGGGAGGGTTTTTGAGTTTCTGCGATTTGTCCAGCAATCATGAGGAAATTAAGTTGAAATCACCACCTAGTATTAAAGCTGTCAAGAGAAGGGGAGTGAGGAGTCCCAGAAGTTTTTGGAAAAATGTTTTTGAATAAACATTCGGAGTGTAAATATTGCATAAAGTGTATGTGCGACCTTTAATGTTTACTGTGATAAAGACATATCTGCCTTCAGGATCTGAGAGTGTAGTCAATACTTCCAAATTGAACATCATTTTTGGCTAGAACATCCACTCCTCTGGCTTTAGAGTTAAAAGTACTAAACCCAATGACGCGCCAATTGAGCATGTTAAGCTTAGTAATTTCATTCTCGAGTATGTGAGTTTCCTGGAGTAGGACTAAATGTTTGTTCTGTTTAGTGAGATAAAGAATAATTTTTCTCCGTTTAGCAGGGGAATGGAAGCCTCCGACATAATTCCAAGATATAATTAAACCGAAGAAAATATAAAATAACTATACATCCGATGCAGTGTACATTACTCCTTTGTTACATATAACCATAACAATAAAAGCGAATTAGAGCATTATAGCAGTAGCGCAGTTATATGAGTAACATTGATAAGATATCTACTGCTGACATCAAAACAGGTCCCATGGTCTGTACTGGTAATGAGGAAGGTGGGCGTAGTTCCACTTTTCAATGCAGCTGGCCTCCTGTGGAGAAATTTATCTCATCTGTGGGGAAGATCACTAATGTCTGCCGTTACTGACTGAGAAAGTTCCTTCAGATAGACTTTAGCCTCAGCAGGGGAAAGGAAGTCTCTATGGGCTGAATTGCGGCTCTCTGCGACTAGTTGGGAGCAAATAGGTGAAAAGGCCTTACGAGCCTTAGTGAGTTCCACTGAGTAATCTTGAAAAATAAATAATTTATCGTCATTGGCTGGGACCCACATGGACTTAGCCAATGAGCGGCTCCTCCACGTGGGTCCCAGCCAATGAATGGCCACTAATGGAAGCCGTCGCTTATTGGCTGCTGACTGGGAGACTTAACTCATTAGCAAGACTGTAACAGCATGCTGATACATGCTGTTACAGTGTGTCCGCCCACAGAATTGGATATCTGCGGAGAACGTCGCGGGACATAAGGGTGAGCATTGGCTTTTTCTTTCAGGTTTTTTGCTCGGATACCTTACATTGACAAGGGGATGTGAAAATCTGGCAGCAGGTAAGTCTGTGTTTGTATGTATGTGTGTAATAAAACTTTAATTTCACGGTGTGTGTAGTGTTTTTTTACTCACTTCTTTTCAGGTGAACTACAGGTGCCAGCAGGCCCTTAATGCCCCGCATGCTGGTACTTGTGGTTCTCCAAGTGCCAGCATGTGGGGGAGGCTTGCTGGCACCTGTAGTTCGACTTGAAAGACAATGTTGATTTTTCTAATTTTACACAACACCGACACAATCAACCCACCACCCACCGCCCAGGGTGGCGGGGATAGCCCCGGGCTATCAGCCTAGGCCAGGGGTGCCCTT
Source organism: Taudactylus pleione (assembly GCA_031769625.1). NCBI lineage: Eukaryota > Metazoa > Chordata > Amphibia > Anura > Myobatrachidae > Taudactylus > Taudactylus pleione. The sequence goes on from JAUIMM010000194.1 coordinate 1,631,812, forward strand.
GAGATGGGTACAACTTGATTGGAAGGGTACTCAACTCCCCAGGGATCCCTGGCCTGGGCTGACTAGCGGTCAGGACTGATACTGTGGCTGGAAGGCCCGGTGAAATGGCTCCCCTGGCATCAGCACCCCACTAGTAAGGGTCCAGGGCTGGTTTTAAATATAGGGGTACCCCTACTCAATTTTTTTGCCCCTATAATTAAAAACAGCCCTGTCCTTGCTGCCTGGTGCTGGTACCTAATTTACGGGCGAACCCTATTCATTTTGTTCCCCATAATTTTAGGTACCAGGACAGGCTGCCTAGTCTGGAGCTAGTTAGTGTTTTGGGGTAGGGGACCTCACGTAATTTTTTCAACAAAATAAAAAAAACTAACAAGAAAAAAAAAAAGATTTCTGCATGGTTCTGCAAAACTCTCTGATCAGGAGGTGAGTGTTTAAAACGTCAATTTGGCAGCGAGTTTGTAATCTCGATTCTTGGTAAATTTGCGTGATGTATTTTTTTGATGAAAAGTAGTTCCGAGTTTGGCCAATGGTGAGAAGATTTGAGTTTGCAAACTTTCCCGAGTTTTAAGAGTGAGATGAATGAACTCTCTTACAAACAAACCCGAGTTTGCCTTTAGTAAATTTGCGAGATGAAAAACATGCCTAAAAACACCCGAGATTGTCATCTCGACCAAACTCGATTCTTAGTAAATTTACCCCTTGGAATTCAGAGTATTTCTAAATGCAACAGTTTTACTTACAGCAGTATTTATAATATATATATATATATATATATATATATATATACTAATACCACACACAAAAAAGAACGTGGAATGAGGGCACTCACCAAAAAATAGAAGATCAGCTTATTTTTAATCAGAGCATCAAATTAGTAGTTCATAGGTGCTACAAAATACCGACGTTTCGGTCCAGACAAGGGCCATTCTCAAGGTGCAGCAATCCAAAAATCACCAATACATCCTGGGTCTACTGAAGTCACAGACTAACTAAGCACATCGGATAGTACATAGTGCAGTCTCCCAGGGCCCTGTTATATAGCCAACACACTCATACCTGGTAGGCAATCAGTAATTAAGCAAATAAGTAACTAGCCACTTACCAGCATGTTAATTATCAAAACAACAGCCAAGACCATGAAGTACGGAGGGCGTAAGGAACCAATCAGGTTATCCACCGTCCATCCCGCACAGTGTCAACCCTCCGGCGCAACACACTGACGCACCATCGCTGGTGCACTCAGCGTGACACGCTCCAAACGTCCAGCAGTGACGCGCGCTACACCATGTGGTTCGCACATGGCTGCGTGCACATGCTGGATGCATAACCAAAGCAACAGGGCTTCAAGGTGATAGGCTGGTGGGTGCTAGGGCTGATGAATCATAAATAAACACAAAATATAGTGCATATAAGGTGCGTGTTGTACAAACAGGGACCCTGAGATATACTGCATGGAAGAATAATGTACATTAGTGTATAAACAATATGTAGTGACCAAAGTCACTAGGCAGCCAATCATAAAAATAACGCTACACAAGAATAGCAGCAGAAATATAAACATATCACAATGGAAAATATAATAAAAAAGAAGAAAGAAAGAGAAAACTAAACGATAAATGTGTACGATAATGCAGAATAAACAAACCAATATGCAGAATATGGGAAACATCAGAGAAAACAATTTTAAGGTAAAAACACAGACAGATGGTTGATCTCATTTAAACCCCTTGGTGCCACAGTATCGAGCTTACTAATCCAAAAACTTTCCCTTTGGTGGAGCCGTTTAATACGGTCACCACCCCTACCCAATGGTGGAACCCAATCAATGAGGCGACACCGTAACATCGATATCTGGTGATCAAAAAGAAGAAAATGTCGGGCTACAGGTTTATCAGTGCTGCGTGTTTGTAATGCAGGCCTGATAGAAGCTCGATGATTGGCCACACCGTAACATCGATATCTGGTGATCAAAAAGAAGAAAATGTCGGGCTACAGGTTTATCAGTGCTGCGTGTTTGTAATGCAGGCCTGATAGAAGCTCGATGATTGGCCATTCATTCCCTGAATGGTCTAGAGGTCAGGCCTACATAATAGAGACTACAGGGGCATGTTACAACATAAATAACAAACTCCATTTGGCAATGTAACCTATAGTTGATCCTAAGTTGTTTCCCGGTGTGCGGATGTGGGAAAGTAGGACCCACAAGTAAACTCCTGCAGGTGATACAACTCCCACAGCTCACACACCCAGATTTTTGTTTCAACAGCCAATCCGTCCCCCGAGATTTCATAGGGGATAGCGTTGGTCTCATAAGTAACTGGTTCAAATTGGCATTCCTCCTATAGGCAAGCATCGGAGGTGGTACATTCTTCATCTTAAGGTCGGGATCTGATGTTAATAACGGCCATCGATGATGTAATGCTTTACAAACGATTTGTGATCTGCTACTAAATTTGGTAGAAAAAATCATTCTTTCATTATGTCCAGTATCAACAGGGTTAGTTAACTGTCTGGATGAATGCATTTCTCTTGCTTTTAGAAGATTATGCTGAATGAGATGTTCATCGTAGCCCCTTGCACGAAACCGGTCACTCATTTCAGATAGCTGACTATCGAGAACGTCAGCATCGATAGTATTACGTAGTACACGTAAAAACTGAGCTCTAGGTAGGCTATTAATAACCGTGGGAGGGTGAAAACTGCGAGCATGCAAGAGGGCATTGCGATCAGTTGGTTTTCTGTATAGCATATACTCAAGAGATTCTCCTTTCTTGATAACTGTGACATCAAGAAAATTAATCCTTCCTGTATCTATGGTGCTGGTGAATTTAACTGGTTGTGGTAGATCATTAAGCCATTGTATTATCCCATTAAAGGATTCTATGCTCCCCTTCCAGAGAATAAAGATGTCATCAATAAAACGTTTGAAAAAAATGATGTTAGATCCAAATTTCGGTAAAATAAATTCAGTCTCAAACGCAGCCATGAACAAATTGGCGTACGCGGGTGCCAAATTAGACCCCATCGATGTTCCTGATCGCTGAAGATAATAGTCGCCATCGTACATAAAAAAATTATATTCCAACACGAACTGGGTTAGTTGAAGAATAAATTCTGTAGGTATTGTAGCATGTGGGTTTATGGTGAGTGCCTCACATAATATTTCTAGACCACTAGTGTGCGGTATAATGGTATATAATGACATTTCATCCAGGGTAGCAAGCAGAGTGTCTTCACTTAGTGGATCCAGTTGTTGTAAAAGGGTCAAAAAATGCTGTGTATCTCTAATGAAGCTGGAAATCTGGAGTACTAATGACTGTAGAATTTTGTCAATGAAGATCGCAATAGGCTGTAGTAATGAGCCTTTGGCGGAGATAATTGGTCTCCCTGGTGGTCTAGTTAGGGTCTTATGAATCTTTGGTAAAAGATATATAATTGGACAAATGGGGAAGTCCACCGTAAGGTACTGAAATGTTTTATCACTAAGCCAACCATTAGTGAGACCCAATCTAAGCGTTTGATCAATCATACGTTTAAACTCAAGAGTGGGATTAGACATTAATTTTTCATAAGTTGTGACGCCACTTAATTGCCTCAGCATCTCATTATTATAATCGATCCAGTCCATGATGACCACAGCCCCACCCTTATCGGCATTACGGATGACGATCTCTTGGTTATCCCGTAATTTCTTGAGTGCGGCCCTCTCTAGTTTAGACAAATTATCAAATTTCTTCCTAGTGGAGCATGAGGACACATCACAGGAGGTCATTCTAAGGAAAGTCTTTATACTGGGATTCGTGGAGATAGGATCAAATGTAGAGGGTTTCTTCAACTCATCTGATCTAACGGTTGAGGACGAACCGAGATAATGTTCACGCAATCTTAATTTTCGTCCAAATTTATACATATCAATATTCCAATCTTGTGCATTAAAGTTGGAAAAAGGAACAAATGACAAGCCCTTGGACAACAGTGAAGTCTCAGCTTGATCTAGTTGATAAGTAGATAAATTAAACACCGCATTTATATTTTGTGCCTCCTTGCTCTTCTTCCCCCCGCCCCCTCGCCTCGTGTGCGTCCTATGTTTCTTGGGGCCAGCGGGGGTTCGCCTGCTTGTAATGCAGGACCTGTCTCTAAAAAAAGATTTTGTTCAGAGCCCAAGGAATCATTATCAGAGGAGGAGGGTGGGGCGCTTGAGTCGATAGTCTCAAACTTTTTTGGCGGTATCTGAGCTCTCAGTCGCCTACTTCTGGGAAAATCCTTAGCATCTGAAGTGCTATCTCCCATTAACCAGCGATAAACGTTATGTGTCTTATAGTCGTTCATAACTGTGGAGAGTTTTTTCCTCTTAAAGGCAACAAGATCACGTCGATAGTTCTGAACCTGATCAGTGAGTTTATCAAGCCAGTTAGTGGTTTTATCTTGGCTAAGGGTTGAGAGACAAGTGGTGTTAAACTGTTCTATTTCACCCACGATATTTTTCAATTCTGCTCCAACTTCCTCTACCACTAGGAGTAGTAAATCCAGGGAGCATTTATTAAGAATGCCACACCATCGACCACAGAATACAGGATTACTGCGGCCGATGGTGGGGACATTCCGAATTCTGAAGCCTCTGGGTATCTCCTTACGTCTGTAGTATTCAGACAAAAACTGTCCGTGCAGATTGAGATCAACCTCACGTTTCCTTAATCTCAATAATTGATGGTATAAATCGATTGTAGATTCAGCAGGTAAGGCTTGATATTCCACTTCATTAAAAAGAATTCCTTCAGCATCATCGTCAGAAAATGTAAAAATATGTTTTTCTGCCTGTAGCAAAGTAGCATTATTAGGTATAGGCATACCGCCTTGAGCCATATTTAGACTATATAAAAAACGTAGCAGACACAAAAATTAAATCTTATCCTGCAGTAAAAAATGCCGCACATAGAAGCATAATACGATGTACTTGAACAACAGTCAAAAAAATTTGCGATGGGTGTCAGAGAAAATGAGCAAGACACAGCTGGCTCAATATATATAAGAACAGTTCATCTCTGCAGAGATGAACTGTTCATATATATATATATATATATATATATATATATATAGATTGGCGGCACTCCCAGGAACTCACAGCCATATGAAGAGGAGCCAAACCATTCCGCTTTGTTGTATGTAATATTTAAATTTTTGCTAAATACTATGGCCGTCTCTTTGTTGCTCTTTATTGCTTTTCGACTTGGTATTATTGTATGCTCTCATTACTTTTTTGTTTTTAGATTACTTGTGGTGATGTTCTTTTCACACTGTGGTCTCATCTCCCCTCTGTTGCCTGGCAACTGATGTCATGTTGGTGCGATTGGACAAACAGCTGACATTGGCGGGAGCCCGGGACGTAGGAAGGCACACATTCGGAGTGCATTGGGTGAAGGCTACTTAAGGTGAGTGTTTGTTTTTATTTGTGCATCCTGATGAAAATTTATTAATATAAATTGAAATGTTGATCAAAACAAAAAAACAAAGCCGAGAGGTTTGGCTTATTTTCATGTGGCTGTGAATTCCTGCGAGTGCCGCCAATCTTTGATCTATTTCACTTACTGCTGTGGATGGCACCCGGGTAGATACTATTATCAGCTCTGAGTACCGAGTAATTGCTATAAGAAATGAGCGGGTCCAGATCTCCGAGAACTGAACCCACCCGAACTTTGAGATCTGGACCGAGATCCAAATGCGGCTCAAAGTTTCCCACGTAACTCAGATCTCAAAATGAATCAAAACGTCATCCTCCCACTGTCGGATCCTCACGGGTTTTGGATTATATAAAGGTCCCCGCGATTGGCACCATTTTCACTCCGGATGTGGAGACAGAAGCTAGCAGATGTGTTGTCACTGTCAGTCACTCAGTGTGTGTGTCCAGTTGGGGTCTTGAGCTGAAGGCTGCTGCTGTGTTGTCCATAAAGCTGCTTAGGCTGCAGTATATAAAGGGGGGCTTCCTTCAGTGGGTGCTGCAGCAGCTGTGTCACTTGCCCTGTCAATTAACTGTGGCTGCTGCTGTGTTGTTGTCCTGTCCATCAGGCTAGGGCTGCAGTCAATAAAGGGCTGCTGTGTTGTCCATGGGGGGTGCTCTGTCAATCATGGGTGCTCTTCCCCAGTGTAAAAAAAAATAAAAGTGCTTTTTTTATGTTTGTGTGCATTCACAACTTAGCTGCGCTGTTATTGGCTAGTGACACTGCCGGCCAGACCGCAGTTTATCATCCACGTATTTGACTCTGCACTGCAGGTGATCTGTTCGCACTCGGCAGGGGTGCTTTGTTGTCCATAAAGAAGGGGTGCTGACTGTGTTGTTCATCAAGGGGCTGCTGCCTCATTCAGGGGTGCTCTTCCCTATTGTAAAAAAATATAAAAATGCTTTTTTTGTGTGTGTACTTTAGCAACTTAGCTGCGCTATTATTGTTTGGTGACAATGCCTGCAAGACTGCAGTTTATGGTGCATGTTTTGTGACACTATAAGTCATAGCCCAGTGTGTTATTCTTATTCATAAAAAATAGTGTGACACTGTAGGTGATAGCGAAGTGTTTTACTCATAAAAAATCGTGTGACACTGTAAGTGGTAGCACAGTCTAATATTCAACTTTTCACTTCTTGACTAAATGATTAGTATACACATTGACTACAAGACCACAACAAAGTGCTAAATAACATGCATTTTATATATACAGTATATATATATAAATATATATATATATATATATCATAATGACATCACTGTAAGTGGCAGCGCAGTGTGTTATTATTTTCTTATTCATAAAAAAATCTTGTGACACTGTAAGTGATAGCGCAGTGTGCTATTCTTATTCATAAATAATCTTGTAAAACTGTAAGTGGCAGCTCAGTATGTTATTCTTTTCTTATTCATAAAAAAATCTTGTGACACTAAGCAGTAGTGCAGTGTTTTATTCTTATTCCTAAAATAAACTTGTGACACTGTGTGGTAGCGCAGTGTGTTCTTTTCTTACTCATAAAAAAATCTTGTGACACTGTTGATACCACAGTGTAATATTTAAAATAGGTACAAATTGACATGTGTGCTGTACCCCACTTCATTCGTGGTTGTTGATATGGAGAATGATCAGGTGAGAGGAGAGCAGAAACCACAGGAGCTGCTTTTAGTGCCACAAGTCATGACGATACTAGTCCATCTACGTCATCTACTAAAGCCGATGCCCAAGGGCATACAGGGCTTAAGTCAGGGCATCTAAAATCAAGAACCAATCTTTTACAGTGGTAATGAAAAACACATCAAAGGGAAAGTTAGCTGCAGAAAGACATAAAATTGACAATATGCCTTTCACCACATGAAGTGCCAAAAAATCCACTTCTTATGTGTGGAATTATTTCTGCCCAAATCCGGACAACAATTGTCAAGTCATCTGTACCCTTTGTAAAGCCAGAGTAAGTAGAGGTAGGAACCTTAACCATCTAGGAATCTCCTCCCTGTTACGTCTTCTGCAGTGCATCCATTGAAAAAATGTTTTCAAAATTCAGAAACTTTGGCTAAAAAAAATAACAACAAGCATCAGCTAGCTCCCTTCTCTCTGCTAGATCCAAGCACCTGCCATCTTCACCACCAATACTGTCATCAACAATATTAATCATGAAGCGATTGGATTGTTTGGGCCCCCACAAAACAAGATACCAATTGGCAGATGACATTGCTGGCAATGATCTCTACATGCACAAACTGGCTTTACAGAGGCAAGATGTTCTTGCCATCTTCATCCAATTCCTCACCCTCATCAGTGTGTACATCATCTTCACACAATATTAATTTTTCCCTGCTGGAATCCACCATTACAAGTGCCTCTGTAATTTTTGGATGTAATTGGCATAGAATATGTAGTTCATGTTGATGGACATCATACTTTCCACACTTTGATGAAGTAGCCACCTACACCAATCACTGACAAGGTTCCTGACTGTGCTGAAAACTCTTTCTGAGTACACACTGGAGGGTTGGCAGCTCAAATAAAGCAAAGCCAGTTTGTGCAAGGGCCACCAAATTGCCTTTTTTTCCTGCCAGTAGTCAAATGGACTGTCTGATATGCCAATTTGCCATTGGATACTATCATTGAAAAATTTAAAATAGTCCTCAACCATTCTTTGAATGGTGACCATATCAGATGGAGTTATTGTAGAGGTCTCATTAATTGTAGGCAATTCCTTCAGACTCGACCAGATGTCAAAACTTGGTTGTGTGGACTCATCTGCATCTTTTGGGAAAGTTTAGTTTTTTCTCGGCAGATGCACTTGCTGGAGAAACTGATGGAGAAGCCTTTGCTGCATCACGTGCCACTTGAGCTGACAATTTGCTTACCAACAGCTCTTTGCATCTCTTCAGATCTGTGAGATTGTTGGGAAGAAAGACACAATGTTTGACTTAAACCTTGAATCTTAAATTTTGCATTTGTTCTCTTTAGCTTGTCCACATATGTATCTGTGGTTAAGTGGACAGTGGGTACAATGGCATTTTGGAGGCCACTAATTAAGTTTTTTTTAATGTCCATGTACAAGTTGGGAATTGCTTTTCTTGTGAAGTGCAATCTTGATGGGATTTGGTAGCGGGGACACTGGACCTCAATTAACTGTCTAAAACCCATTGAATTATTGGCGGATATTGGACGCACATCTAATACCAGCATAGATGTTATGGCATCAGTGATTCACTGTGCAACTGGGTGACTGCTGTCATATTTGCTCCCCTTTGCAAAATATTGTTTAACAGTCAATTGTTTATTAAAGTACTACTAGTAGTCTTCCTGGTCCCTTTCTGGGATGGAAATCCACTCCCAACAGCAGACATAGCACTCAAGGATTCTTCTGGGGCAAGGACTGATTTGAATGATTTAATTTTTTTTTGTAAATTCCTTCCCTCCCTCATAAATTTTCTTTTGAGTCAAAAAATTAAATTAAATTTACTGCTAATCAACTTTCCCTGCCTTCAACTACATACTACATACATACTCCAATTCCCTCCCTCAGGCCTCTTGATTAATAGAAACATTTGTGTCCTGATGTGCCATGTTGGAAGTTGAACTGCCACAGCTGCTGCAATCTTTAACATGTGGTTGCTGAATCCAAACAATTTCCAGAAATGTTTATGGCCACAGACAGCATCCCCTGCATTCCCTTTTAAATGTAATAAATATTCTGAACCACCAAGTTGATCTTCTGGGCAAAACAAGGGACATATTGTTCACCCATGCTCTCCCATCCTCCCTCATAAATTTGCTTTGGAATAAAAAAATTTAATTAAATTTACTACCAATCAACCCTTCCTGTCCCTGCCATAAACTACATACATACTCCATCTTCTTCAGGCCTATCGTCATCCCATCCTGTGTTGTGCACCCCTATTTTTGAGGTGAACAGAAGGATTAAGAGTGCAGTTTTTACAAATATATATCTCATTGTATAAAGGGGATTATACTTAAGTTGGAGAACTTAGACTTTAGCACCTGGCTAATCATTTTTGCATTTACCTTGAACACCCAGCCAATCACAAGTGTTTGCTAAAGCTGGACATTTGTCATTGGTTGATTCGTGAAGTGGTGTTTTGGCCAGTCAATCAGTGTCCAATATACTGTACAATCACAAATGGAAAATGCTAATGATTGGTTACCTGGTGAAGAAAAGTCTTGATTACTATTGAGTGTAGCCACATCACTTCAGCTGGTCCTAGTGTTTGGGTTTATAATTTTTAATGAGGATCTTTTGCTCTTTTTTATTTTTTATTTAGACTATGATTGATAATGAAGATTTGGTTAAGTTTTAATAAAAAAAATTGGGTAAAGGTTTTATTCAATTTAATTGTTTCCCTCTTTTATTATAATGGACAGGGGTCAAGGGTAGAGTAGAGTTGTGCACTAACCCCTGTGTTTTAGTTTGGGATCTGGATTCATCTTTGTGTTTTGGTTTTGCAAAATAACCCTCAAGTGTTTTAAATTTGGATTTAAAAAAAAAAATTGAGGAAAAGTTTTTAAAAACAGCTAGAAATCATGTAATTTTTGCAATCAAAAACCTGAAATTCGGATTTAAAATATGAATTCTGAACTGTGTGAAGATCAGAGCCGCGACTCGGATCTGTCTGGATCTCCATAGGAGATTAGAACCGCAACACCGATCTGTCCGGATCCCCTCAGGAGATTAGAACCACAACTCGGATCTGTCTGGATTCACAAAATTCAGATGGATTTAGATTTCTGGAGAACTGAATCAAACATCTCTAGTATACATTATGTCATGTACTGTACATATTTTCCTATATGCTGTCTTTGGGCCTGATTCAGACCCACTCGCGAGCGGCTGTCCGCTCGCAAGTTGGTCGATGTTATGGACTGAGCATGCGCACGACGGAGGGAGCTCCGTCGTGCGCATGCGCCAGATGCGACGAGCGAAGGAAAGTCCTTCGCTCGTTGTGTCCGATCAAAGGGGGCGTGCTGTCAATGTTGATTGACAGCACGCCCCCTTTGGTGGGCGTGCCGGGGGCGTGCCTCCCTGACGGGGGCGTTCCCACGGGAACGCCTCCCGTCAGAAGCCGGCCCACTGACATCACTAGTGATGTCAGTGGGAGTGATTTTGGCTCTGATAGAGCCAAAATCACTCCGGAGCTTTGCGTTGAAACCCTCAACCGCAGGCTCTGGCTCGCAAATTCGATGGTCGCGATGGTCTCGACCATCGCGACCATCACAATGCACGCTCGTATAGCCTGTGGGTGGTGACCCACAGCTATACGAGCGTCCAGGAGGACGCTCCATGAAAATGGAGGCCGGCCCTCATTCAGAGCGTGCGCTCTGCTCAGAGCGTACGGCTCTGAATGAGGGCCTTTGTCTTCAGATAAATTGTTACATTAAAAGTTATTTACAGACACATCTTTATGTCAGCAAGTCAGATCCATGTTCACCTCTTTCTGCTCAATCAGGTTATGAGAAATATAGAAACAAAAAAAAATGCACATGCAACATTTTTTTTTTTTATTGAATCAATTCCTGAAATCCAAATCTAATTTCTCAGCACTGTAGTAAGTAACCATCTTGCTTTACTGTATATCAGTGTATTAGCATTATTTCTGCAGGCTGATACTAACACTACATGACTTTTCATTGTTTCCTATCACTTGCTATCATTTGTCAAACTTGTAATAATATCATGAATTGGGAAGTTATGACATGGATTGTACTGTAACGATCTTCCCAACCTCTTCATATTGTTTTCTTCAATTGAAATGTGTGGTACAGTACATTACTAGTGGCTATTTTTTTCTAACAAAAGTGATAACTGACATAAACATGTGTGTTGTCATATGCTGTTCATTAAATCTTCATTTGCTGAAATATGTTGGACAGTTTAATCAATGAGTCTATAAATTCGTCATGTGTGGAAAATATCACTTCATGTTATGTCATTCAGCGGAAATAGAATTACAAGTAGTCATATATTTCAGTAACACTGATGAGTTAAAACCACAAAATAACATGACAATATGTCTGTGGGGTTTTTTTACCACGTGAAAAGGGCTCGTTGCCATGTTCTATGCAGAAACGTATATATTTAAAGCAGGCATTTTTTAAATGAAAGTAAAAATGTGCTGCATATTTTGTATTTAATTTATTAATTCTATTTTAATGCCTTTAATTACTTTTTTAGATGTGCGGCAACAACTAAATTTAGGTGTTCCGAGTCGAATCAGGTCCGAGTTCGGAATCACTTTGGGGAACTGTGTCGAATCAAAACCCGGTTCGGATCTTCCCGAGAACTTGGATTTAAACTCTGAACTTGGTTTTAGATTGTATGTTGACAGGTCAAAAAGACGTAATTTTAGCTTTTTTTTTTAAAACACAGTTACAAAACCATAACCAAAACACGAAGATGAATCCGGATCCAAAACTAAAACACGAGAGTTGGCGCGCATCTCTAATTAATTTTTGCTAAATTTTTTATCTGTTTTGCAAAGCAGATGCACATAACATTGGGCTCCTTGTGATAAGAAGAGAATATAAAGCTCTGGACTATAACAAGGTTATATGAGGATTTTTTTTATGCATGATTTGAAATCTAATATACACAGTAGGGTGGTTGTTGTTGTTTGGTGTAGTAGAAATTATATTAATGATGTTTATTGTGGGGTAGCACAGATTATCTAATGGATAGCATTACTGCCTCACAGCACTGAGGTCTTGAGTTCGATTCCCACCATGGCCCTAACTGTGTGGAGTTTGTATATTCTCACCATGATTGCGTGGGTTTCCTCAGGGTACTCTGGTTTCCTGGCACAAAAACAGACAAATCTCAGGTGCACAACTCCAAATTATTAATAATATATAAATGCAATAAAATTTTGCAATCAATAGAGGGTTTTAGCATAATCTTGGCCAAGGTTATGGGCCTACCCACCATATCCAGGTAGGGGTAGGTCCCTAACATACTACGATTCAAATCCAGAGCGCAGGACACCCCCAAACTAGCCCAACTAAGCTGCCCCAGGGCACCGCCATAGTAAGAAAAGTGCAGTGTGAAAGAGATTTCTAGTGTGCAGTCCAGAAATCTTTCCCATATACTCTGGTTTCCTCCCACAATCTAAAAATATACTGGTAGGTTAATTGGCTCTTTGCAAAAAATGAACCCTAGTGACATGTAGTAGGAAATATAGGGCCTGATCCAGGGATGCACGCTAATGTGATCACAGCTGCAATTTCGTAGGTATTGCAGCTGCGAAAATATGCTAATGATTGCAAGGCTTACCTGAGTATTGGAACACAAACTGCTGCCTTCTCATATGTGTACGTGCGTAAATATCGGTAATATCGATGGACATCGAGCAGACATCTTGCCCTTGCAGTAGGACTAGCCTTCTGCAGCCATGGGCGCTCCTCTGACACGCAAAGCTGCATATGCAATCGCAGTGGCTAATTTATGCACGCCCTTTGAAACAGCGTTCAAAGGGACAGATACACTGCAATTTTCAGACCACCCCCCCAGTCACTACCCCCAATAAATATATTGATTTTATTCACACCACAAATGTTTCTAATATTATTTTCACTGCACCACACAACAACATAACCAGAGGCGCTAGCTCTTCAACAACAACCCTATAAACAATTTGTACTAAGGAGACTGAACATCTCAAGATTGAAGAAGCTCCAGAGACACAGTGCTTACTACCCTACGCCTTACACCCCAATCATACTCCATGATTTGAAATAATTGGATTCATTGCAACAATTTTCATAGGCAAAAGTGTATGTGGGGGTGGGGGGTTACAGTTGACAGGAAATTCTCTTTGGTGGCCTGTGCTATAATCATGACCACATTAGTAGTAATATATAATACAATATTACTAGAGCTATGGTCACAACATGCAGTATAAAGGATGGAGCCTAGCTGCTAAAATGCCCAGAGGCATCAGCCTCTTCCCACAAGTTTGCAGTGTATGTGGATCTGAGCTCTCAATCAATGCATCAGGCCATAGAGACCAGAGAGCAGCTACCAGCATGAAGAGACAGACACCTTAACGTGATGTTGGAGAATGTGTGCTTATATCAGGGATGTATTATGGACAGTGGCCACTCAGGGCCCAGTGGGACCCAGGGGGCCCACCTGCCACCTAGCAGGGGAGTTCCAGCTGTGAACCGGGAAGGGAGAGTCTTGAGAAAAGGGAGGGGAACTCTGCTTTTGAGTGAGAGAGGGTGGTAAGGCCATGAGCAGGGAAAGGGGTGAGGGACAAGAGCGGGGAATGGGGGGGTTTTGGCAAAGAGTTGAGAAGGTAAGGCCACAGGGCAGCATGTAGAAGCAGATCATCAATCGCAACACGGAATCTTTGTCAAAGAATGGCCTCCAATGCGAGCGATGAAGCTCCCATAACATTCCCATAAGAGGCAGCAATTCTGTGCTTCTGATTAGCTTCTGATTCTGATTAGCCACCCCCTGTCACCGCCAAGGAAATGCCCATTACATTTCTAATACATTTAAGACACTGTGGGCACCATTCATTGATGATTAAGTATCCACCTTGCAGCAGGAGATACTTAACACCGGAGCAATTCATCATTGCTCCGGTGCGGGGACATCTGCTCCAAAAAGCAGCTATCCCCATGATCAGTAGCGCAGCTAGAGAGGTAACTGCATTGCTTACCTCTCCTCTGTCGCCGCTTCTAGGTATGCGTGACTTGAGGTCACGCAATTGCAAAGCTGCTGGGGAGTCAGTGAGGAGGTGGTGGAGGGATCCGCTCCAATCCCTCTTCGCATCCTAGAACTCTTTAGCATAGGAAGGAGCGGGGCTATGAGAACAAGCGCCAATGGAATATGGCGATTGTTTTCGCAGGCAAAAACTTTCAGAGTTTGCTGAATATCAGGTGGTCCTATTCGGACCACTGATGATGAATGGTCCGGTAACCTAAATATGCAGAAACTAGTGTTTCAGCATGGTTAACAGGCCATTTATCGTATGATGAATAGGCCCCCGTGTCTTAAAAAGTACAGCAACTCTATGTGCAATCGAGATGCATGCACAGTGTGAATTAGATGTATGTGCAGTAGAAAAACACTGCCCCAATGCATGCAATATCAGCAGTGCCTGTAACTCAGGCCTGTAATAAGATACTGTAATGAGAAACTGTTTTCTTTTTTTTTTTGCCCACACATCTTGTATTGAAAACTAGGCTGATTCTTCACTGGGAGCCAGCAGTAGTAGTAGTGTATGTTTTGTTTGCCCTTGGGGGGTGGGGGCAGATGTTGGTACAGTAGGGTGGTTAGGGTATTTCCAGGGGGATGGGGGAAGGACAGGTAGTGTATGTCCGGGGGGGGTAGTTTATATCTTGGGGAGGAGGATCGGTATGGCTGGTAGTGTATTTCCTTGTGGGTAGTGTATGTCCATGGAAGGGATGGGAAGGGGATGGAGATATGCTGGAGATATCTGCTGTATTCTACGTTTTTCAACTACAAAAGTGGCCTCCATAGGTTTTTTGGCCTTTGTAGCTGCTGTCAGCTTCAGATGTCTGCAGAGTTTACCAGGAGAGGGATACGAAGGATCCCTACCTGGCAATGGCCATCTGCACATACATGGTCAGTAGGAAGGATAAGTCAAGTGATCGCAGTAGCACTCATAAATGTACATAGGCTGGGCAGGTATGTTCCTGTATATTGCTTACAGTGGATGGGGGAGCTGGTTTCCATCTCCTCTAACGAAATAATCATTCTGATAAGTCAAGAAACGCATCAGAGGACATTTTTCCGGAAGCACATATGTACACGTGCATCTCATCCCATGCCAGATTGAGATGGGACACCAGTACTCCATCCACCAGAACTTATTTACCAGCGCATGCACATCTCATCCCACACCGGGATTGAAATGTGGGAGATGGACACCAGCTTTTCTATCCACTAAGGCACACTCTATGGCACAAACTGACGATTGTTGGGATGGGGCCCGGTTTCACAGCAGTTCTTTTAGCACTAGCCTCCTGGCACTGGATCCACATACAGTACAGTCATTTCACAACTCTCATAGGACTTGGTTCCATCCATTGCGCCCTTCTTGGAGACCAGGTGGCTTCTTCCTTCTTGGACGCTGCTAACAATTTGTGCAATGAGAGGGTTTCATAGCCAATATGGTCCTATTCTATTTGGAGACCAGGTGGCTTCTTCCTTCTTGGACGCTGCTAACAATTTGTGCAATGAGAGGGTTTCATAGCCAATATGGTCCTATTCTATTTGTGTCTAAATTTACATGTGATATCATCACACTCTGGTGTACATGCTGGCTAGCATACTACTAACACTGTTATTATCTACTTTTAACTTTCATCTGATTTAATTTTGGCAATTATAAACTGGATGGAGTTTTAATCTCAGCTAGTACTGATTTACTAATATGCACATATGCATGCATCTCTAACCAGGTGATCTGCTATACAGACTCATACAGTAGCTTATTCATTCATCCATATGCACACAGGTTATTTTATTTAGATGTGCCTTCCTGGACTGCTGCCATATTTTTGTATTCCAGTGTTATTTGTTTTTATGATTAACTAGAAATGTACAGTATTTGTACAACAACAGCACTCTCTCTATCTTTTCTCTGTTTGCTATGGTTGTGGGGTCAGCACCTTATTAAGGTGAGCTGCAGTTGTTGGACATTACGAGTATTCAATATTTATCTATTGGACTTGGATACACATTAGAGCCTGGTGACAATCTATAGTGTTGATTATTAATATCTATATTGAGTGTCAGTGCTGATCTCCTGAGGAGACCCAGACAGATCCGATTTGCGGTTCAGAACTCCTGAGGAGATGCAGACAGATCCAAGTCATCATTCTGTTCTTCCCGCAGTTTGGAATTTGGATTTTATATCCAAATTTTGAGTTTTAGATTGCAAAAATTACATGCTTTTAGCTGTTTTTAAAAACTTTTTAGCATTTTTGTTTAAAATAAAAAGATTCAAAACCAAAAACACTTGAGGGAGGTTTTGCAAAACCAAAACCAAAACACGACTCTGAATCTAGATCCAAAACCCTTTAGATATCCCAAAGGCCACTCTCACTTGCCACAAATTGTTTCCACTCATATATGTTCGGCATCCCGGCGGCCGGGATGCCAAAATTTACATTACCGGAGACAGAGTACAGACACAGGTCAGAATCCCCGCATCGGCATCCCGCCCACCGGGATGCTGAAGGTAAGTATCAAGGTTGGGGGAAGGGTTAGGGTTAAGCTTAGGGGTTAGGGTTAGGCACCAGGGGAAGGGTTAGGCACTAAAGGGGAGGGTTAAGTATAGGGTGCGGGAAGGGGGAGGTTAGGTTCAGGCACTAGGGGGGAGGTTAGGGTTAGGCACCAAAGAGGGAGGGTTAGGGTAGGGAGAGGGTTAGAATACCGACCAACAATTGTCGGTATGTCAACCCTGTTGGGATCCCAGCATCGGGATTCTGACCGCCGCCAAGATCCCGACTGTCGGTATTTCATACCGATTCCTTTCCACTAACCCCAAAATATCCCACATACAGAATTGGATTAACATCTCATGGGTCCCTAGGCATGTTACTTTTGTTCAGGGCTCGCAACCTTTGATCCGTCTCAACAAAAACAACAAAAACATTTTCTAGATGAATGGTAATAGAAGCCAAATCTTAAAAAGCAGGGAAGCTTTACTAGTAACTAGTTGAAGAGAAAACTAAACCCGGCAGTGTCAGGCTGGGGCATAAGGGGTCCACTAGGAAAATGCAATGATAGGGCCTATGAAGTGGCATGGCCAGCTGCCAGAGTGGATGTGGCCAACCCAAGGAGGACATGGAAGCATTCAGGGTAGGCAGCTCACCCCCAAGGACTGGCTATGAAATTTTAGCCTGGAGCAAGAATGCAGCACTGGTCCATACTGCATGAGTTCCACTTTAAGTGTATTATGTGGATGGCTGTATGTACGTATAACCTATGGCTCTTCAGCTATTTTGGAACTACAAGTAACAGCTTGCCTTCTGGCTGGACTTGCTGTGCATTGCTGTTCCATAGTGTTGAAGAGCCAGATGTACTGAAAGCTTCCTAACTTGCAACTTGAATTCTGACAGCAGTACATGGAAGCAGAGTCCATCCACGTGGGAAGGTTTGCATCACTGTATAATGTAATTATGTTATTTAATTTATTCCCAACTGTGAAGCGCAATTTAATATGCTGGCGCTATATTAGTAAAGGCATTAGCACACCCACTATGTCTTAGCGTGCAATCGCATTGTGTATGTAGATGCCCATCAGCCTGTCTTAAGTTGCCCACTTTTGCACATCATCTCCAGGAAGTGTATGCAATCATCGGTACATCGAGTACCATCGGAAGCGAATGCAGCCCTTGTGGCTGACCATACCCTACCGCATGCAAGTGACATGTACTATGATGCTGCCTCTTAATTATGCACACCTCTGAAATGGCGTTAAGACGCTCAGACACACCTGCGTTCGCACCTCCACTAATCCCCGTTACTAGTGGCCAGCCCCTGTCTCCACCTACAAACGGCTTCTCCTATCACTCAGTCAGCCGGGCAGTCTATGCACAGTGAGCGTACGCTTCCCGATCGCTTGCACTGGTTCGCGCATGCGCACTGTGATGCGTACGCATGCGCCAAATGCAAAAATCGGCTGGCTGCGTGCAAACGCAGCCTAACGAGCGAGTCTTAAGCCAGCCCGCAGTTCAAAGATATAACCTACTGTCAATTTATTGTGAACAGCTTTTAAATGCTGATAAGCTAAAAACAAAATAAAAATTAGACACTTATTAAAGCAAAAAAAAATATTCCCTTATTGACACAATGTATAAATTATTGCCAGGGCAGCTGAGTATCACTGAGCTGCCCTGGCAATTTTTTTTATACATTTTAACGATAAGGGATTTTTAGATTGCTGTGAAAAGCATCAATAAAATGTATTTACAGTATTTATCAGCATTAAGGGGCTCTTCTTTAAAAATACTGTAGGTCACTATATCATTGAACTGTATCTCTGACTTTAACATAAACTGGTAATGGGTACCTTATCACTTTGTAAAGACAATCTTTGGGCTTTCATTTCCATAGTGGAATCTTTTTTCTTTTATTTAAGTTTAAAAATAGATAAAACGTATTTAAAAAGAACTGAAAAATGTTTAAAAACCTTTATACATGAAAAAAAAAATTATTTAAGGACTAAAACATATTTGTTATTTGAATCTATACAGAATAGGCATTATGGATTTACATGTACTTCCACAACACTTGTCCAGTCCATATGGAGAAGTCTTCCCTAGCGAAAGCTGAGAAATATTACTGTCGCCAGGGTTTTCATCAGCGATATTAGGCTTATATGGCAAAAAAATCTTAAAATTAGAAGAATGTGCTTACCTGACAACCTCCTGTTAATCCATGTTGCTTCTGATTGGCAGCCTGCAAGATTCCATTGCTTTTAGCAGAAGTTAAAGTGGGAAGAGGGCACAAATAGAAGAAGAAAAAGGATTTAGAGAAGGTGCAGGACAAAAGGAAAAATGGTTTGTGAAGGGCACAGGGGAATGGTGGATGGTGGGGAGGGCACAGGTGAATTGTGGATGGTGGGTGGCACAGGGGAAATGTGGATGGTGGGAGGCATGGGGGAAATGTGAATTAGAGACAGAAAAAATGTTGGTGGTGTGATGCAAAGGGGAAAGGTGGGTGGTGTGATGCAAAGGGGAAAGGTGGGTGGTGTGATGCAAAGGGGAAAGGTGGATGTATTTTGGGGTAGATGGTAGTAGGTAGCTAATAAGAGGAGTAATGGGAGACTGACTTAAAAAAGGATCAAAAAGCACAGGCACAGATAAAAATGATAGAAACAATGAGGGTGGACACTAAAACATAAACACTGGGGGATAGGGAAAGTAACTCAGACAGCTAAACTGACAACTAAAGGAGCAGTGGGTGGGGTGGTGGTACGTAGAACTACACCCATGAGAGGAGGACTTGGCACACAGTTTGAGCTGCACCCCAAATGGAAGCATACTGTCTATATATAGTAAGTAGGCAGGGCAGAATGCGGGCAGATGTGGATTCTGGGGACACACCCACCACTACTATGGTAACTTTTGATGCCAACTACAGTCTACTGAAAACAACCCACATACATTGTCACCCAGATATCCCAGAGGTAGCTTTGTGCTCTAACTACTGATTGCATAACCCACCCAAAGGGTGGTCTGGTAGCATCTACAGTTGTAAATGTAAAATAAATGAATACTGATTTTATGAAATGGAAGATGCATTTGCCAGATGGGCTCCCTAGGGTCCACTAGGACTAGATAGCCACATGTCCCAACTTGAGGATAATCTGGCCCTGCCAACATCCCTTATATACCACTGTTATGGCTTATGTTGAATCCATAGAATCAGCCATGTACAGTTCTTCACCTATAGAAAGCCAGCTTTCCTATAGAATTTATCATGTACTTAGGTGCCACCAGCACTTCAGGCACATAGTACAGACTTATCTAAGTGTCAGCTAGTGCAGAAGTATGATCACTAGTAGAAGATATAGCAGATGACAAATGACCATACCTCAGTAAATGTACCCAGAGGTCAGGACATGCAGTAGACTGTGGATATCCAATAGAATAGCCAAAGTCAGGACAGGAAGCAGACAGTGAATTTGCAGTAATGTGGCAGAGGTCAGAACAAGAATTAGACAGCAGATTTCCAATAATGAGCCCGAATTTAGGAAAGGTAGCAGAAAGAATATCCAATAACATATTTGAGTTAAGGATCATTATGAAACATATCAAATGTATGCAGAGCTTGCACAGATCAGGGCGGAAAGGAAACTATCACCCAAAGTAAGTCTATGCACTCCTTGCCATTTGAATGTGGGTGCAGAAATCAATAGATACAAAGACCTGCAGTCATGTGACCACCAATGATACAGCAGAGGCAGCATTCAACCATGATTAAAAGGAGGAGGATGTGGAGACTCATGTGAGCCACCACCAAACTGAGGGCCTGATTCAGAGACGGACACTCTGAATGAGCGCTCGCTATGAATCAGGGTATTTTTTTTTCTTTTTTGTTTGGCCTCCTGGCCGCCCACATAGCTGTGGGTGACCACGCACAGCTATTGTGAGCAGCCAGGTTGATGGTCTCGATGGTCAAGATCATCGCGACCATCGGGCTTGAAATGAGACCCTTGTGGTAAGGTCTCATGGCCGCAAGCCCCAGAGAGCTTCTGGCTCTAATAGAGCCAGAAGCTCTCCCGCTGACAGTGGGGCCACTGACACTGACAGTGGGGCCGCCCCCAAACGACAGGCGTTCCTTCAGGAACACCTACGTTTGGCCAGCCACCCCCCTGCCCGCCTACCAAACGGGCCGAGCTGTCAATCACCATCGACAGCTCGCCCCCTTTGGTGCAAGACCCGGAGCGATGGAGCACCCGTCGCTAGCCGGGTCTCGCGTATGCGCACGATGGAGCCGGCTACGTCGTGCGCATGCCCAGTGGGCAAACATCGACCCAGTTGCGAGTGCTCAGTGCTTGCAACTGGGTCTGAATCGGGCCCAGAGCTCTGAGCTCTAACAACCACATATGTTTCAAAAGTACCTTCACTTCCCAACATGTCATTTACACCCACATACCACTTAGAGACACCAGTATAGCTCCCCCTACCACTCACTAGGAGTTGCACTGACCATCTAATACTATTAATTAATATAACAGCGCTCAAAAAGTCTTGTGTATCGTATCTCTCAGTTTCAAATGAGAATGGTTGAAGGAGAGAGATCTTTGTGGCTTGGTCCATTCTGTATTCCCTTTTTCTCCTCTAATTGAGGTAAATGTAACTGATCTCGGAATTCAGCTGAGTTGCCAGCCGGGACTTTCACTGCACCTCAGCTGACAGCAGAGATCAGCTGATCAGGTCACAGAAAGAGCTCACAGATCAATAATCCCTGGGGGAAGATTAGCTATTTTGTATTTATTTTCCATTATAAACATTAATTTTCTTTGTGCATGCAGCAATATCCAGTTGCTGGACGGATCTCTGTGCAGTTCACCCATCACTCTGCACAACAGAGCAGAAAAACAGGGGAGGGTTCTCCCTCTCTGCACTGCTGAACGGTGGGAAGTCTCTATAATGCCATATGAAGATGCCGTTAATTTTGTGAAGCTCCCTCCGGTATTTTTTGTACAATTTACTTTTAGTAAACCAAAACAGATTTAATTTCCCTTTACAGGTAAAGGAAATGCGATCTGCATATTACACAGGTTCTCAAACTCGGTCCTCAGGACCCTAAACAGTGCATATTTTCTAGGGATCCTCACAAAATCACAAGTGAAATAATTAGCTCCACCTGTGGATCTTTTAAAATGTGTCAGTGAGTAATGAATTTACCTGTGCACCTGCTGGGTGACCTGAAAAACATGACCTGTGTGGGGTCCTGGGGACTGAGGGCCTGATTCAGACCCGTACGCTATTTGCGGACGGTCGTTCAAAAAAATGGGGCCGGCTATTTAAATTGTGCGCTCGCTCATTGCGATTTGTTGACGCCTCTATATCTGAGCGAGCGAACAAAAAATGCGCTGGCTATTTTGTAAAGACGCCCCTTTGCCATTCGCATCACACTTCATTTCCGGTATTTATTTGATTAATCGGGAACATCGAAAGGCATCTGAACTGCTCACAGTGCTTGTGGTAGGTTTTTCCTACCGCAATCACTGCGAGCAGTTCAGGCTAAAAGACAACCAAGTGACGTGGTCGATGACGCTCCTTTACTAATTATGCACTCCCATTAAACGCCCTTTTTAACGTTAGGCACGCCTGCGTTCGGATCTCCACTCCCCCGTTTTCAAGCACCTTCCCCTGTTACCACCCACAAACGGTACATTCTGTCAATCAAATTAGCAGTCCCTCGCTGTTTTGCGAGCGCTCGATTTCCGACCGCAGTGATTGGTTTGCGCATGCGCATTACGACCCATATGCATGCGCAGTTGTGCAAACATCGCTCAGAGCGAACAACCGGCCGCTTACGAGCGGCTCTGAATCAGGCCCTGAGTTTGAGAACCACTGGCATATTAAAAATATGCAAATTTTAGAGCATGGGGGATAATGTTGCGAATTCTCCTCTAAAAGCCCTTTCATATATTTAATTGATACTAAAATAAAGTGAAAAGGGTATTTAGTAAAAAGAAATAATGATAAATATGACCCTAAATATCCCAAGCAAATATGCTTCTTATAAAAGAAGATTGGTCCTTGCAGTTTTCTTCAGTATGCAGATTCTCTGCCACTCCAGTAGAATCCATACTGGTTTATGTATCAAGAAGTGAAAAGAGTGCATACAGTAAGTTGCCCATACTGTAGCAACCAATCAGCTTTGAGTAGCATTTATCAAGTACAGTCTATAGAATAATAGGTAGGAGCTGATTGGTTTCTATGGGCAACTTCTCCACTGGTTCACTTCTCCACAATTTTCTCTACTTGATACATAAGCCCATAACCTGTTACCAGTCCTCACATTCATGATTCCGCTTTCCATTGTCTCTTTCAGTTCCTGTCTGTAGTTCTTATGTGAGTACAAACTCCAAATTTATGGATGCCCTCTCTCCCTTGCATAGCAAATTTGAGGTCTTCTATTTTCTGAGACCTGTCATCACCTTTTTACATTACTGGTCACTCTTATATTCAAGGGTCTTGGCTGGGTTGATCCCTAAGGAGATCAGGTGCCAGGAGTCCCTTTAACAGAACATGACAGTCCCTGATGCTCTTGCACTTGGAGCTCCGAAGGAGACATAGGAATGAAAAGTACAAGGGCTGATTGAAACGTAATGAGGCTGCCTATTTTTCTGTCCCATAGGTAGACATAGCAACACTACAGATGTGTCCTCATACAGCACATCTAGCCTCCTTGCACGTTAAACAGCCCTTTTAGTCACGCCATGTTGTTTATTGTGAAGCTCAAACATCGATGTGTCTGAACTTACTGTTGGACTGCCGTAGTCTTCTTTGTTTGGTCACAGAGAGTGGAAGATCTTCGTATGTTTCGTCATGGCGAATGAGGGAGATGTGTCCTTGACATTACGTCAGAGATGTGTGATGGTCCTTACAGATCACTATTTGTGAGAAATGAAGCACAGCCAGGAAAGAAAAGAACCCCTCTATTCATCAAGCTATGCTTAGCAAATTGTTTCATCTGTTATTGATATGTTAAATTATTCTCTACTGTATGTGATCCTCAATTAAAGAGGGATCGCTGTGCCATATTTAACATTTGCATTTTACACAATGCTTTCCTGATAATGATACTAATTGGAACATGCTGTACAATAGGAAAGCTTGGGAAAGGCCACAATATTTGAACACCAAGGCTCTGGAATTCCATCAGATCTATTTTTAAGCTAAACATACATCTAATTAAAGTCACACCTGTATTGTTTTCTTATGCCTAATAATAAACCATCAAGCATCATAACCAGTAATCATTTCTGCAGCTTATTTTACTAATTTATGTCATAAAACTGCCACAATATGTTGACCCTTACCCAACACTGGCACTACATGACCCAAAAGTAAAGCCAATTAAAAGGGCTCAATGTACAATAGTTTTACAATGTTTTTTACTATGTACATTATGCAATATATCTATTTACATTACATTATAATACAATATTTGTACAATATTGAAATAATATTTTAAGGGGAAGGGGGGTGGGGGTTTGGAGTGTTTTCCGATAAGTGCACAGGTCAGTTCCAGCCTGCTGTCACTACATTTCATTCTAGACAAAACCATCACTATAAATGGAAACTCCCTTTGCATTTGTTATTTGTGAGATCAATATAAGACCTGCAAGTGCATAAGACAGAGACTTGCCATACATTGAGATATAGTCATTAGGTCAACATTTACAATGTCAACGGTTATGATATCGGCATTGGTAAAATGTTGACAGACAACACTTCGACATGTGACACATTTGCATTGACAGAATGTCGACATTACAGAGGCAAATGCAGGATTTTGAAAGGGGGGTTTCCAAATAATTGGTTACAGAACCAATGACAAAAAAGTCTAACCAGAGTAAGCCTGAAACATTCACTTTATTGTACAGTATACAGTACTTCAAGTGTTTTAATATAAATAACAAATAATATAAATAACAAGGCATCTGGGCATAAAACTTGCTTATGCGCAGTGTGTAACAGATGTGTACGATCAAAATTTAAACTACCAGTAAAATTTACGCCACACAGTAATCCCTTATTCCTGTTATGACACATAGTAGTGCCCCTTGTACACAATGCCCACATTAGTGCCCCTTATACACAATGCCCACAGTAGTAGTGCCCCTTATACAATGCCCACAGCAGTGGTTGCCCTTACACAATGCACCCTGGTAGTGGTGCCCCTTATGCAGTGCCCACAATAGCAGTGCCACATTAGTAGTGCCACCATTAGTATTGCACCCATTAGTAGTGCCCCCATTAGTAATGCACCCTATAGTAATGCCCCTGTAGTAGTGCCCCCAATAGTAATGCCCCATTAGTAGTGCCCCCAGTGGTAAAACCCCCATTAGTACTGTCCACATTAGTAATGAAGGCAGTAGTTGTGCCCCCTGTAGTAGTGCCCCCAATAGTAATATCCCCAGTAGTTGTGCCCTCAGTAGTAATTTCCCGTATAGTAATGCCCCCATTAGTAGTGCCCCAAGTTGTAATGCCCCCATTAGTAGTGCCCCCAGTAGTAATGCCCCCAGTGCTAATGCCTCCATTGGTAATGCCCCTTATAGTAGTGCCCCCAGTAGTAATGGCCCCAGTGCTAATGCCTCCATTGGTAATGCCCCCTATAGTAGTGCCCCAGTAGTAATGCACCCATTAGTAGTGCCCCATTAGTAGTGCCCCCAGTAGTAATGCACCCATTAGTAATGCCCCATTAGTAGTGCTCCCAGTGGTAATGCCCCCTATCGTAGTTCTCCCAGTGGTAGTGCCTCTAAAAAAAATACAATTAAATATATAAACACAATACTTACCTTAAGCCCCGCTCCTGCATACGCTGCTGTCTGGTCCAACTGCTCCTCGGATCTATGGGAGAGATGTCATAATGTCATGGGGGGGTTCTAGGTACTCGGAAACCCCCTGTGGGCATGTATGCAAAAGCAGCCGTGGGGATTAGGGTTAGGCTCTGGGGAAGGGAGGGAGGTTGGATATTGGCACTGGAAGGAAGGTCAGGGTACGGATTAGGGTCAGGGAATACTTACCAGAACACTTGAGGATTGGAGCTATGGCCCAAAAGTGAGTCACATGAACTCTGGGCCCCTGAAGCCCTGCTGATGCCACTGCAGCTGCCAGGAGCAAGTAAGTCACCATGGGGTCACCAGGGTCGATATGTCAACATGAGATGAATGTCAAAACATGGTCAATGTCTACATTATGACCATATCGACAATATCATGTTGACATGATGAATGTTGACATATCACACCAAGCCCCCATAAATTATTTTGCATCAGCATTAGCATTCAGAAAAAAAAAAAAATATGTCAACTCAATTACTTAAAATCAACTGATAGCAGGATCAACTAATCATTTGTGCATAGATGGATTCAAGTATAAATCAAATTAAGCATTACACTATGTATATATTATGTGTATTATAAGGTTCATGAATGCATACCGAAGTGTTCTCATGCTCAGTTGCTCAGTTCTCCGGCAACTTGACCGAGACCTGAGCAACAGAGCATGAGAACAGTCTTATTGTACGTGGGAAGGCATTTCACAGGGCTGGTTGCACAATAAGACTTTCTACTAGTTTCCAAACATTCAAGCGTTCTCTGAAAACTCCCCTCTTCAGACAAGCTTATCAGATTCCAGGACCACCCACATAACCTTTTTTAGCTTCCCTATCTAACTCCCTTCTTACAGTAAACACCTATCACATCTTCTCTTTCTTCAATTTAACATCCTCCTAACCCTAGGCCAACTTTCCAGTGTGATTGGCTTATACAGCCCACCAAGAACATCTGCAATTGGGCTGGACCAATTTGCAATATGTAGTACCTATCCTTGTGTATCAACACCTATTTCCCTATAGATTGTAAGCTTGCGAGCAGGGCCCTCTTACCTTTATGTATGTCTTTTGCGTATGTCTTTTATGTATGTCTTTTACAACCCAGTAAAATTTTAATGTTGATTCAAATTGTAAATCGCAACAGAATTTGCTGCGCTATATAAGAAACTGTAAATAAATAAATAAATAAATAAATAATAAACTTGACCCTACCAAAGCATTTCTCTCACTCAAAATATGCATCTTATTTGCATAAATAAAAAAAACTGATAGTGACAAAAGCACATTGCTGACTTGCACTAACATTTGTATGTCTGTGTGATTGAGTCTGAATCTTTATAAGAAGGACTTTGTTGAGAGCGACCACGGGTTTTTCTTATGCCAAGTTCTATTGTGCCTCATATGAGACTTTATATGTGTTTAAAATATAGATGAGTGGGTCCAATTCTCAGAGAACCGGACCCACCCGAACTTCCAGATCCGAGGCGAGAACCAATCTCGGCTCAGGTTTTGATGCCTGACTCAGATCTCAAAACGAGGCAAAATGTCATCCTCCCGTTGTCGGATTCTCGAGGGTTTTGGATACTATAAAGGACCCGGTCTTCGGCGCCATGTCACTCTGGCTGTGGAGAGTGTAGTGAATGGATGTGCTGTGTCCATCCAAGAGCTGCTGTATCTGCCCAGGGCAGGAGCTGCTATGTCCATCCAGGGGTTGCTGTGTCCATCTAGGGCAGGGACTACTGTGTCCATCCAGGGGTTGCTGTGTCCATCCAGGGGTTGCTATGTCCATCCAGGGCAGGGACTGCTGTGTCCATTCAGGGGTTGCTGTGTCCATCCAGGGGCAGTGGCTGCTGTGTCCATCCAGGGGTTGCTATGTCCATCCAGGGCAGGGACTGCTGTGTCCATCCAGGGGTTGCTGTGTCCATCCAGGGGTTGCTATGTCCATCCAGGGTAGGGACTGCTGTGTCCATTCAGGGGTTGCTGTGTCCATTCAGGTGCAGTGGCTGATGTGTCCATCCAGGAGCGGATGTGTCCATCCAGGGGTTGCTGTGTCTATCTAGGGCAGAGACTACTGTGTCCATCCTGGGGTTGCTGTGTCCATCCAGGGGCAGAGGCTGCTGTGTCCATCCAGGGGTTGCTGTGTCCATCCAGGGTAGGGGCTGCTGTGTCTATTCAGGTGCAGTGGTTGCTGTGTCCATCCAGGAGCTGATGTGTCCATCCAGGGGCTTATGTGTCCATCAAGGGCAGGGGCTTCTGTGTCCATCCAGTGTCTGCTGTGTCCATCCAGAGATTTATGTGTCCATCCAGGGGCAGTGGCTGCTGTGTCCATCCAGGGGTTGCTCTATCCATCCAGAGCAGGGGCTGCTTTGTCCATCCATGGCTGCTGTGTCCATCCAGGGGCAGTGGCTGCTGTGTCCATCCAGGTGGTTGCTATGTCCATCCAGGGCAGGGACTGCTGTGTCCATCCAGGGGTTGCTATGTCCATCCAGGGCAGGGACTGCTGTGTCCATCCAGGGGTTGCTGTGTCCATCCAGGGGTTGCTATGTCCATCCAGGGCAGGGACTGCTGTGTCCATTCAGGGGTTGCTGTGTCCATTCAGGTGCAGTGGCTGATGTGTCCATCCAGGAGCTGATGTGTCCATCCAGGGGTTGCTGTGTCCATCTAGGGCAGGGACTACTGTGTCCATCCAGGGGTTGCTGTGTCCATTCAGGGGCAGTGGCTGCTGTGTCCATCCAGGGGTTGCTGTCTCCATCCAGGGTAGGGGCTGCTGTGTCCATTCAGGTGCAGTGGTTGCTGTGTCCATCCAGGAGCTGATGTGTCCATCCAGGGGCTTTTGTGTCCATCAAGGGCAGGGGCTTCTGTGTCCATCCAGGGTCTGCTGTGTCCATCCAGAGGTTTATGTGTCCATCCAGGGGTAGTGGCTGCTGTGTCCATCCAGGAGTTGCTGTGTCCATCCAGGGATTGCTATGTCCATCCTGGACAGGGACTGCTGTGTCCATTCAGGGGTTGCTGTGTCCATTCAGGTGCAGTGGCTGATGTGTCCATCCAGGAGCTGATGTGTCCATCCAGGGGTTTCTGTGTCCATCTAGGGGCAGTGGCTGCTGTGTCCATCCAGGGGTTGCTGTATTCATCCAGAGCAGGGGCTTCTGTGTCCATCCAGGGGCTTCTGTGTCCATACAAGGCAGGGGCTGCTGTGTCCATCCAGGGGCTGCTGTGTCCATCCAGGGGTTTCTGTGTCCATCCAGGGGCAGTGGCTGCTGTGTCCAACCAGGGGTGCTCTGTCCATCCTAGGGTGCCCAGTGTATAAAAAAATAACAGCTAATAATATAATTAATACAAAAATAATATATATTTTTTGTGCTGTACTCCAGTGTACTATATTATTATTATTTTTTTACTGTGATGCTGCCGGTCAGACCGCAGTGTAATATTCATACACATATTGTTTTTGACACTGTAACTGGTAGCGCAGTGTACAATAAATATTGTAACTCTGTAATTGAAAAACAGTGTATTCGTAAAAAATATTGACACTGTTAGTGGAAATGCAGTATATTTAGAAAAAATATTGTGACACTAATGCCCGTATTCAATTCCAGGCGAAAAGCCATTTTCTGTGAAAAAGTATAATGAGTGACATCATTTTGCCATGTAAAAAGTTTCCTCAGTATTCAATTCCGATGACTTTTCGCCAGTGTAGTAACTCAATACAATGGACCCTGCAAAAAAAGTTTCTCCTATGAATAGGTGTCGAAACAAAGTGCAGAATTGGGGTTTTGGGGTGCAAAGTTGTGGGAACCCCTCCTGCACTCATGGGACAGTCCCCTAAAGGTAAACTATGTCAAAAAAAATAAAAAAAAAATTATTTAGATCACCCCTAAAAATGTACTTTTATTTTGGGTGCGAAAAAGTCCAAAGTTATGGGATAAACTTAAAAACTAGAGAAATAGACTACAGGGGGGTCCCCAAGTATGCCTCAGGTGTTTTTAAGTTTGCAGGTGCTTGCATCGGGTGGATTTTTTTACATTTTTAAAACTTTACTTTAGCAACTAAAAAATATGCTAGCACCCATTTTCAGGTACCCCAAATTTGCTGGGACTACTTACTTTCACCAAAAAACTGCTATATGCCATTCTTCACCACTTATGCAAAGAAGCTAAATAACAGCTATTGAGAGCATTTAAGTACCCCTAATACATTCATCGGGGCTTTTTGGGGGTATCTAGAGTGATCCCCAATGTCAGTGCTTCTTTTGGGGGCTGTCAGTATTATTTCCCCAAATCTGACAGTACTTTTCACATGTTAGAGTGTCGCCGGGTGCTGTGTTCGTCGATTTCTAATTGAATACGGGAAAAAGCGGGCACGCGCACAATACTTTTTTGCATTGAAAACCACCAATGTAGGCGAAAACTCCGGCATGCGAAAAGTACCAGACTTTTCACCTCCAATTGAATATGTCCCTAAGTGTAAAACGCAGTGTATTCATTAATAATATTGTGACACTGTAAGTGGAAAATGCAGCGTATTCGTAAAAAATATTATCACATTGTAATTAGAAATGCAGTGTATTCATAGTGTGTTATTCTTATTCAGAAATAATCTTGTGACACTATAAGTGGCAGCACAGTATGTTGTTCTTTTCTTATTCACAAACAATCTTGTGACACTGTAGGTCATTGATACTGCAGTGTAATATTTAAAATTGTTACAAATTGATGTGTGTGCTGTACTCCACTTCATTTGTGTTTGTTGATATGGAGAATGATCAGTTGAGTGGAGAACAGGAACCACATACTAGTGCTGGAGCTGCTGTTAGTGCCACCAGTCATGACAATGCTAGTCCATCTACATACAAATACTGCTAGTAGTGTTCCTGGTCCCCTTCTGGGAAGAAAATCCACTCCCAGCAGCAGCAGACATAGCGCTCAAGGATTCTTCTGGGGCAAGGACTGATGTGAATGATTTAAATATTTTTTGTAAATGCCTGCACTCTTCCCCTCCTCCCTAATAACTTTGCTTCGCAATAAAAAAATTCAATAAAATTGACTACTACTCAAATCTTCCTTTCCCTGCCTTCAACTACCTACATACTTCAACTCTCTCAGGCCTCTTGAATAATAAAAACATTTGTTTCCTGATGTGCCATGTTGGAAGTTGAACTGCCACTGCGGCTGCAATCTTTTGACAATCAGTTGCTGAAAGGCCAAAAATTTCCAGAAATGTTTATGGCCACAGACAGCCTCTCCTGCATGCTCCTTTAATTTTAAAATATATTCTGAACCACCTAGTTGATTTTGTAGGCAAAACAGGGGACATATTTTTCACCCATGCTCTCCCCTCCTCCCTTATAAATTTGCTTCGGAATCAAAAAATGTAATGAAATTTACTACCAATCAACCCTTTCTGTCCCTTCTTGAGCAGCATTCATACTCCAACTCCCTCAGGCCTCTTGATTAATGGATACATATGTTTCCTTATGTGCAATGTTGGAAGTTGAACTGCCACGTGTTGTGCTTAGTCAGCCAGCTAGCTTGGTGCAAATTTTGGGGCTAAACCCAAAAACATATTGTGAGCTGTGAGGTGGTCAAAATTGACTGGAAATGAGTGGAAATTAATGATATTGAGGTTAATAATACAGGAGGAACAAAAAAAAACAAATTATGTGATTTTAGCCATTTTTAGCATTTTTTGTAAAAAAAAATACAGAACCAAAACACGCAAGGGGCGGTTTTGGCAAAACCAAATCCAGATCCAAAACACACGGAGATACAGATCCAAAACCAAAACACTGGGGTTGGCGCACATCCCTAGTTTTAAGACTAATTCCTGTGCAGTCGAAGTAGCAACCAAGCATCTCTAGTATACTGTGAGTGGTGTTTTGCTGCTTCTGCGATGCAAATAAGATGCAAAATTTACAGAAAAATATAATACGCTACTCCTTTTGGAAAGTTTTAGTTGTGCCAAGCTTCTTGCACCATATGGCGCATCAACGACAGGTGTATAAGGACACATCTGTATATACTGTATAGCCATACTTCATATTCATACTAGGGATGTGCGCCGGACCATTTTTGCCGGATTTGGATTTGGATTTGGTTCTAATTCGTCGTCCGGCTTTGGATTTGGATTTGGATTTGCCAAACTGCGGTGACTGGCTTTGGATTTGGATTTGGATTTGGATTTTTTTACAAAAATTGACAAAAAAAGCTAAAATCACATAAATTGGTCTTTTTTTTCTTCCTAGAGGATTATTAACCTCAATAACATTAATTTCCAGTCAATTTAGACCATATCACAGCTTATAATATTGTTTTCAACATTATTGGCCAAAGGTTGCAGTGAGCTGACTGGTTACTAAGCGACAAAGCAGCGGCACAACGACACAGACACCACAGTATAAAGCACATCTATGACACATTGCCACACAGCAGTGGCAGAAATGAAAAGTAGTGCACCCACCCAGTGGGGTACGGCCAGCAGAGTCACAGTACTTGTTTACAAAGTGGGCTACGGCCCTAGGAGTCACAGTGCACAATCTTATTAGCATTACACCGCACATAGGGCCTGATTCACATTACACCATAAAGTAGTGTCTCTTATTTATGTTACGACACACAGTAGTGCCCCTTTTACACAATGCCCACAGTAGTGACCCTTTTACACAATGCCCACAGTAGCGGTGTCCCTTACACAATGTCCCCCAGCAGTGGTGCCCCCTATGCAGTCCCCTTAGTAGTACGGTCCACTATGCAGTGCCCCCAGTTGAATGCTCCCCAGTAGTATGCCCCCCATTAGCAGGCCCCCCCAGTAGTATGTCCCCCATTAGCAGGCTCCCCCAGTAGTTTGCCCCCCATTAGCATGCCACCCAGTAGTATGCCCCCCCAGTAGTATGGCTCCCCCAGTAGTATGGCTCCCCCAGTAGCAGGCCCCCCAGTAGTAGGCTGCTCCAGTAGTAGCCCCCCCTGTAGTATGGGCCCCCCCTGTAGTATGGCCCCCCCTGTAGTAGGCCCCCCCAGTAGTATGGCCCCCCCCAGTAGCAGGCCCCTCAGTAGTATGGCCCCCCCAGTAGCAGACCCCCCCAGTAGTATAGCCCCCCCCAGTAGCAGGCCCCTCTGTAGTATGGCCCCCCAGTAGTATAGCCCTGCCCAGTAGCAGACCCCCCCCAGTAGTGCAGACCCCCCCAGTAGTATAGCCCCCCCCAGTAGCAGGCCCCTCTGTAGTATGGCCCCCCAATAGTGCAGATCCCCCCCAGTAGTATGGCCCCCCCAGTAGCAGACCCCCCCCAGTAGTATAGCCCCCCCAGTAGCAGGCCCCTCTGTAGTATGGCCCCCCCAGTAGTATTGCCTCCCCCAGTAGCAGACCCCCCCCAGTAGTGCAGACCCCCCCCCAGTAGTATAGCCCCCCCAGTAGCAGGCCCCTCTGTAGTATGGCCCCCCCAGTAGTATAGCCCCCCCCAGTAGTAGACCCCCCCAGTAGTGCAGACCCCCCCCCAGTAGCGCCCCCGGACCTTTGACAAGTAAAAAAATAAAAAAAATAAAACTTACCTGTATCCCCGCTCCCGCGCCGTCCGCTCTGTCACACGCTGAGGAGGGAGCCGGAAGACGGAGCTCATGTGTGAGCTCCAGCCGGCTCCCTCCGTGCAGCAGCCAATGAGAGTCTGTGTGACTCTCATTGGCTGCTGTAACAAACACACAGCTGCCGCTGGCGGCTGTGTGTCTGTGTCTGTGTAGGGCAGAGCGCTATCACTGCGCTCTGCCCTACACGCGAGGAGACCTGATGTCGGATTCTCTAGTGAGAATCCGACATCAGGCGGCCGCCGTTCGGCCCCGAACGGGGATCCGAGTCAGGCGGTGAACACCCGAACAGGGTTCGGGTGGACTCGGATCCCCAATGTTCGGAGCGGTTCGGATTCCACAGAATCCGAACCGCTCATCTCTAATTCATACTAAGGAATCTATTTATGAAGTAGTAATAGCCCTATTCTCTGGCCTTTTTGCCGGAGAAAGAGGTTAGCACGGCCTGTTAAACTAGTGTTTCCATGCATGCACATTTTACAGGTGCATTTATCGGCAGCGCTATGCTACCGGTAACACAGAGAAAACCATTGTAGAGTCCCTCTGTTGCTAAATGGCAGTGTTATTAAAATCAGTATTGACACAAAAAGTGGCGATACAGATTAGCAATTAGCAAGGAGTCTACAAAAATAGACCTAAAAAAATCAATTAGTTCGCAAACACTGCTCAACAATATATTTGGCCTCCTTTACAGAGCCCATGGGATAAGTGATAATGTGCAGTAAAGAGCAAAGATCACATGCTGATGCTACTGTATAGAATGATTTCTTATACAAATCAAATTAATTCATTATAACTAGGGATGTGCGCTGACCCCCGTGTTTTGGTTTTGGATCTGTATCTTCTTCAAGGTCCTGGATCTGGATTTGCATTTGCAAACCACCCTTAAATGTTTTGGTTTTTTTGATTTTGGATCTGGATTTTTGAAATAAAAAATAGATAAAAAGATTTAAAAACAGCTAAAATCGTGTAATTTATGCAATCCAAAAACCCGAAATTCGGATTTAAAATCCGAAATCTGAACCGCAAAAAGATCAGAACCGCGACCGGGATTTACTCGGATCTCCTCAGGCTATCAGGAACGCGACTCAGATTTACCCGGATTCACGAAATTCGGGTGGATTCTGATTTCTGAAGAACCTAACCACACATCTCTAATTATACCGTCTCTCATATTGCAAATATCAAATGTTTGTCTTATGAATGAAAAAAATTCATTGTGATCCTCAATGAATACAATACAATAATTATTATACCACCATAGATAGAGTAAAATATTATATGGAACTCTCACATTCCATTATACCCCTCTGGTTGAAAACTGCAATATCGGATTTATAATGATTTAAGCAGGAGAAAGCAAACTTAGGGTCTGATTCAGAGATGGAGGCAAATGCCATCGCAGCTGCCATCTGTTATGGATTTCAATTGCAAAAATATGCTAATAAGTCACTCGCCGTCCAGTGCTTAGAGACGCCCACTGACAGCATCTTACATCCGCCGCTCACACACAAAACTGGAAACATCAGATGCAGATCAGGCGGCCATCAGCCTTCTGAGTAAGCCTAAGATGCTGCAGACATGACGGCTCTCCAGACACACAGAGGGCTCTCCTGCTGCGAGCAAGGACGCAATGGCTAATTTATGGATGCCCAGAAAACAGCAAAAAAACGGTCTGACACACCTGCGTTTTTCTAACCACTCCATGTTACCCTCCCACCCAGTGCTGACTACATGTCACTTTGTGAGCGAATCCTCTGTGTGAGCATATTTGCAAATTAAATTGCTGTGCTTGCATCTTACACGCATGTGCAATGCCAAACAGTCGCTCAATCCATGTAAATAATGGCATTGCAGCCACCTCTGAGTAAGGTGCTTAGACCTTTATTCTTTCCCTACCATAGTGCTGCCTGTAGTATACTGTGGACTGGGTCTTGAACAGGGTTGGGTACAGGATCCTGATGTTCAAAATTCTAACAGATTTAGGTAAGTATTGTAATGCTTATCCTAACACTCCCCCAAACCCTAACCCACCCTTCCCGTAGCCAAACCCTAACCCACCCTTCCCACAGCCTAATCCTAACCCTCCACCTAGTGCCTGACCCTAACCCTCACCTCCCACAGCCTAACCCTAACCAATTCTTCCCATAGCCAAACCCTAAGCCACCCTTCCTATAGTCTAACCCTAACCCACCCTTCCCGTAGCCAAATCCTAACCCACCTTTCCCATAGCCTAATCCTAACACTCCACCTGACCCTAACCCTCCCCTCCCACAGCCTATCCCTAACCCATTCTTCCCATAGCCAAACCCTAACCCACCCATCCCACAGCCTAATTCTAACCCTCCACCTAGTGCCTGACCCTAAACCCTCCCCTCCAGCAGCCTAACCCTAACCCTCCACCTTGTGCCTGACCCTAATACTAACCATAAACCTCCCCCTAACCCTAATACTTACCTCTGCAGTCTGTCTGGATTCTGACAATTGTGATGCTGACATATATTATCACACAACAGACTATAAATACCCCAGACTGACCAGTCACTTACCTGTAGATGAAGCCTTGGAGAGAGATGAAGTGGATGGAGATAAAGTACCAACCAATCAGATCCTAACTGTCATTTTTCAAACACAGCCTGTAAAGTGACAGTTAGGAGTTGATCTATCCAAGGGCGTCTCTATAATGGGTGCAGGGTGTGCAGAGCACACGGGCCTGTGTATCCATGGGGGGCTCACACCGCACACCCTGCACCCATTTATTCAGTACTTTCCTCTCTGGATTCCCATGTCGGCGGTAGCAGCGCTGTACAAATCACCGGCCATTTTCTTTGCGTTTTTCGCATGTACATTAGGGAAATCTCATGCATAGACTAGTGCCCAGAGTCTACTGTAGCGCTGCCGGCCGCCAGGTAGAGAGGAGGGGGCCCCGGTCAGAGACTGTACACGGGCCCCCTCCTCTTTTAATATGCTTCTGTATCTATATATCTGTCTATCTATCTATCTCATATCTATCTATCTATCTACATATCTATCTATCTATCTATCTATCTATCTATCTATCTATCTAATATCTATCTATCTATCTATCTCATTATCTATCTATCTATCTATCTATCTCATAGCTATCTATCTATCTATCTATCTATCTATCTAATATCTATCTATCTATCTCATATCTATCTATCTATCTATCTATCTATCTATCTATCTATCTATCTATCTAATATCTATCTATCTATCTCATATCTATCTATCTATCTATCTATTATTCATCTATCTATCTCATATCTATCTATCTATCTATCTCATATCTATCTATCTATCTATCTATCTATCTATCTATCTATCGTGGCCCTGTCACTCTGCACCACTTCAGCAGTGTCACTTGCCCAGTCTCCTCACTCAGACCTGTGGCACCTCACCCCCTCTCTCCAGCTCCAATCCATGCCGTCTCTCAATCTGATCTGCCCATGTGAGAACAACAAGTCTCTTTTACAGTTACCAGCAGACCCTCTTTGTGTTCCACAATGCCACCAAGTGTCTATCAGAAGCCTGGGGTATCACATAACAATTGTATAGAAGATCCATATCAGACTTGCTACTGATATTTAAGCTTTTATAGAATGTCAGAAAGATCCCGCACCAGGCTATCTATAATACATCTGTTATATAAATAGGGGCAATTTTTCAGCTCACCATATGGTTTTCAATGTAAAATTAAACCTTAGGTGCTTATTGTCATTAGGTGCTACCCATTGATTCAAAATGAGGAATACTTATGTGAGAAAGAGAAAGAAAAGGAATCAATTTAATTGAGGGTGCACTCAAAAACCCCTTATTTTTAAACACATAAAATATATAAATTTTATTGGGTATACTTGCTACTGATATTGGCCCTCATTCAGACCCACTCGCGAGCGGCTGTCCGCTCGCAAGTGGGTCGATGGTCTGCACTGCGCATGCGCACGACGGAGGGAGCTCCGTCGTGCGCATGCGCGAGACGCGACGAGCGAAGGACTTTCCTTCGCTCTGAGTGTCTCATCAAAGGGGGCGTGCTGTCGATGTTGACTGACAGCACGCCCCCTTTGGTGGGCGTGCCGGGGGCGTGCCTGCCAGACGGAGGCGTTCCCAAGGGAACGCCTACTGTCCGAAGCCGGCCCCACTGACATCACTAGTGATGTCAGTGGGAGTGATTTTGGCTCTGATAGAGATAAAATCACTCCTGACCTTGCAGGCTTTTGCTCGCAGTTTCGATGGTCGCGATGGTCAAGACCATCGCGAGCATCATCCTGCATGCTCGTATATGCTGTGGGTGGTGACCCACAGCTATACGAGAGTCCAGGAGGACGCTCCATATTAATGGAGGTGGGCCCTGATTCAGAGCGAGCGCTCTGGTCAGAGCGTCCGGCTCTGAATCAGGGCCATTATTTCAAGATGAAACAACTGTAAAACACTTTGCATTGTGATGTTTTTTAAGCCAGTACTTATGTATTTCTTTCAAAATTATATACATATAAACCATTTGCTCTGTTTTAGTTCCGAAATGTCGCACATGATATTTTGCACAAAAGTTCTATTAAAAATAAAAAATCTTTTAGTGAATAATGAAATTCCTAAGAAATAATTTTCCCTATTAACATTTCAAAAGATTTAATGTTCTTGGCCCTGTTTTACGCACCCTTCCACTTTTGGTCTTTGTACAATTACCCAGTCATTGATGTATGTTCTATGGGGTGGCCTCTTTGCACTACTTGGAAATCTGATTTAACTGTCAGATTCATTGCCAGCATGACAAATGTTATATATCAGTAATGTGTGCTCAGTTTATCTGAGGTGGCCTTGGTACAGGTTAGCTAGTGACCTGTGTTGTAGCTCCCGCAGATAATTCCCCCAGCAAGATCAGCTCAGCATTGCTCCAAAGAAAAGCATTTTATATTTTACCTTTGTCTATATCTTTTTAACCTCTCCCCATAATCCAGCATACACACGGATAGAGAACAGTTTAACACTGCTAACATTCTCGTAGCTCAATCACAGGAGACAGAGACTTGTACAGTTTCTCTAGAGACGATGTACTCTACAATTTGATGTTACAATTACAATGGCTTTATGTTTCATTATCCTTCATGATTTCTCCTAAACTCTAGTTTAAAATGAAACTGAGATAATACACATTGTGACTCTTCATTGCAGGAAACCTTTTTATTTTATTTTTTTAAAGATAGTCTTTTCAGAGTTTTGAGGGAGGATCTCTCTGTCACCGATCATAAATCAGAGTTCACTTGATGTCTTTACCGCTATTCTTACAGCATCAATAAATCCTGCTCCATCTGTTTGACTGTCAAAAAGACACACAAAAGAATAAAACAGATGCCAGTCTGAGTTCATATTATTTCATCTTCGTTTCTGTTTGTATGTTTTAACTTGACCTTTCTAACATGATTGACAGTATGCTGTTGTTTGGGGGCGAGGAGGGGGCGGGGATGGCCTCTGTTGGGAGGAGGGAAGAGGCCAGGATCTCCGTTGGCTGATGGAGATTTCTGGCCTCTTCCTCGCAGCTGTTACGGCCGAATGCGTGATCCCATGGGTTACCTTAGCTTGGCGATGGTCCGCAGAGTATACAATACTGTATTGGACAACGCAGCTCAGATACGTAATGCAGCAGGGGGCGTGATGCCCCTTGTGCATTACCATATCAGCACAGATGGAATAGCTAAGCTGCTTGCGAGCTTGTACATTTCAATTTGTGCAGATAGAACCTTTTGAGTTTGTTTTTTTCTTTGCCATTCAGCAGCGTATTATAGTGCAACACTGTAAAACATTGGCAGAGTGGTGACACAAAATAAGGTGTTTAAGCACAAGTAGTGCCAGGCTGCATACCTGTAGAAGATAGTAAGTTTCACTTACAGTAGATATGCAAAATATTTGGGGCACATCAACTTTAATCATAAAGTAGGTGGTAAATGCTAGATCCATCACTCAGGAGAAAAGAGACAAAGAACTTTATAGTGTAGTATGTTTTGTAAAAACATACGAATAATAACATAAATACAAACTATGTGAAATAAAATAAAAACTTTTAACAATTTCTGTAGAAGATTAATAATTGAAGATATGGTAAACCTACAGTACACATTTTACATCTTGAATAAACCCTGAAAGTATCTGTAAGGTGTATCCAAAAAGTCCCACAGAGAGGGCCTGATTCAGACCCGGTCGCAAGCGCTGAGCGCTCACCACCGGGTCGATGGTGGCCCATAGCGCATGCACATGACGGAGCCGGCTCCGTCGTGCGCAAGAGCGAGACCCGGATAGCGACGGGCAATCCGTCGCTCCAGGTCTCGCACCAAAGGGAAGAACAAGGTGTCCCTTGTGGTTACTCTCTCCGGGTCTCTTATGATAAAGTGTCTGAAAGCAGAACAGGGGAGGCTAATTTGGTTCAGAGACTCCACCTCTCACCAATCATGGATTGTTTGCAATCTACCAGCAGCAGGATGTTTCTACCCAGCAGGGAGTGGCCTCACTCTAATTTTTCACCTATAGATGATTGTGCACCAGGTAGAAAACTGTAACTGTACACTGGTAGGTGCAAAGCCTACTGCACACAGAAAGGTAAGGGGAGAGAAAAACATGTACAGGCACAGAGTGCTACTCACTGCAGCTAACCTTGTCTGTTTGTCAGTCACATACTCTATCACAGAGCTCTGTGGAGAAGCAAACAACTCCCACCCACAGTAATAAATGCAGAATATACTCATATTTGCTCGCATTTAGAATTAGTTTCATCTTTGCAGCCACATTGCAACTATACATGGGGGAGATGTACTAAGCCTTAGAAAGAGATAAAGTGGAGAGAGATAAAGTACCAACCAATCAGCTCCCAACTGTCATTTTTAAAACACAGCCTGTGACATGGCAGTTAGGAGCTGATTGGTTGGGACTTTATCTCCGTTCACTTTATCTCAATCCAAGACTTAGTAAATAGATCCCACAGTGTTTGGAAAAATGACAGTTACAGTAGGAGCTGATTGGTTGGTACTTTTTTATCTCTCTCACTTATTCTCTCTCCAAGATTTAATACATCTACCCCTATATGCTTGTTGAATTAGCCGTCATCACTGTCAGTGCATATTTGCACCAACCCTACACCAGGGGGAAGAGATCCATACGAAATCATGGATTTCTGTGATTGGCCAACTCCTCATAGCTCACAATTCCATCTGCATGCCCACGACATGACCTCAAAAGCTTTACACAATGGGTGAATGCCCCACTACCAGTTACAGCTAGGTAAGTGCTACAAATCACAATATGACTGGTAGCAGGCATTACCGCAAGTTTGCTCATTTGTTTTTTGGTGGGGGATGACGTCCATTAAAATAATTTTAAAATGACTGTATTTGTTAGGTGTCTGTTAGACAAAGTGTGTTGTATAGAGAGTTGTATATGGAGAATAGTTTACTAATAGTCTTGAAAAAGTGCGTGTCAATTTGTTATATCCAGTGTGCCTCATTTTTATATATGGACATTAAATACATTTTTTGACAAAATTTTTATTTCAACTTGAATAATTAGTCTTTACAATCTAATCATCTTGAATATGATTCATTATCCGGCATACTGCAAAGAAGACTGTTGACCTTCAGCAGGAAAGGTCGTCCTCGCCATTATACTCTCGGAAACCTAAAAGCTTCAAACTCAGAATTTAATATATATCACTTTGCTTTTTCATCCCCATTGAGAATAATGAAAGGAAAATATTTTTTTTTAAGTTTCTTAGAGCTTCAAAAGACTAAATAAAATTTCCATTTCTGTTTTTCAAACTCGGACATCAATGGATATATTCCTGTGTTTTCTTTTTTCAGTTGAAAAATGTATTCACAGAAGAAATATTTTCTTCCCAACAAAACTTTTTCTTCCTCTACAGCTCGTGTAAGACACTATGAACAAATAAACATATTGTCAAACTGAATATAAAAGTGTGAAATAATGAGGAGCCTATCCACCTTCAGATGACTTTCTCTAATTGTTTTAGATGTCCACTTTCATCTATTACTCAATATATTTATGTCTTTTCTTTGTGCTGTTCATACTGGACCTGAATCAGAGGTGCTAGATGTCAATGCCATACGCAAGCAGCCAATGTTTTCAGACTGTGCATGCCTCTGGGACGCCCTGTGCATGCGTCCTGATGGTTACCAATGAATTCCACGGAATGAATATGGACGCAGAGAAAGGCAATTTCATGAGAGTGTCTGCGTGGTAACGGGTGAGTGGCTAGCCAGACATGGGCGTGTTGTGGGCGTGTCACGGTCAACAACTGCTTATTTTGCCGCAGTTGCACTGATCCCATGTTCAGATGGAAATTCTGCACCTCCAAAGGGCTGGTGGAATGTTCAGTTGTGCATTTGATGGTCCATCCTAGTGCGCACGGTGGCAGATTAGTGCTGCAGCAAATCCCATCGACTGCGGCATTAGCACAAAGATGCAGCTGCAGTTGCACTAGAGCGCACCTCTAAAGCAGTCCCACTGCCTTTATATTATCATGCGAAACTGCTTTGTCTTGTTGCCACTGGATACAATAAATGTCTACTATGCTCTTTATTTTTGATCAAGTTGTATCCGTACATCCTCTTTTCATTGTATCCATGGACAACAACTTGCAATAAAAAATTATGGCCAAAAAGAACAAAAGCTTGAAAAATGAAACCATGTATTCAGTAATAGTTGCATGAGGACTGTACGAGCCAAAAATCTTGAGGTGAAAGGTATCTTTAAAGGACTCAATGTGGTCGATCTATTTAGCCTAACAAAAACAAATCTTCTTCTCTATATCAGTTTGGAACATGTACTCCAGATGTTTGTGCAACAAGGGAGGAGGGAACTACAGTAGGTTTATATATATATGAGTGAAGTTGTCTTCATGTCTTATTAAATGGAGGTGCATTCAGCTACATTATAATGCTACTGTAACACATCCAGTCCCAAGAACATTGTGTCCTGTGGAGATAAGATGGCATGTAACACCAGCTTCAAGTTAGAAGACCAAGTGATAGATTAATGTAAAATAATAAAATGTTAATGCTACAAAATGTTCCCCACTTGAGGGAAACTATAGCCACAGTTTGAAGTAACAGAACACACTTCTGATTGACACACCATGGGTGGAAAAAATGAACTCTAAGGGGTCAATCCTATTAGCTGCTTTGATCTCGCCGGAGCGAGTCATCGCGGCATTGGGCACACATTACGGAAGTCTGGATTCACTGAATTTTGCTTGCAGCGCCATAGCGAATTCAGGCTCAGAGCGGGCCACGAAGGTTGCGAGGTGCCGGTCCATTACCGGTGTTTTAACGCCGTTGAAAGAGCAACTCGCACCCTTCGCACATAATAGGATTGACCCCTAAGGATAGCAAAAGTGATACATTTCTGTAGCATCTAAGCTGACCGACTGGACTGCAAAAATGTAGAGAATCTACTACCTATATTAACCCCACACCCAATTTATTTTTACATTTAAATAAAAACTATCGTGTCGACTAAAGACCACACAAAATAGAGTTCTTCAAAGGTAGCAATTAAATAGCTTTGCCTTTAGTAAAGTTTTAATAGATACAAAATATTTTATTTTTAAGATACTCAATCAAGTCTATTGAACTAAAGCATACTGGTAATGAGATAGAGCTAGTAGCAAATTAAATCAAAGAACAGAAAAATAAGTTATTTGAAATTCGGCAAAAAGTTGCACTGCTGGTGGGGCACATTTAAAATTTGTAGAGAGTTATCATTGGAAATATGTAGGTCTTACTGTACTGTAGTTTAATTCTAAATTTCAGTGTACACTGTAAATACAAACCTGACCAATATATATTCACTGCATGCAAGAGTAGCCAGGAATTTCCCGGAATGCACTAAATAAACACAATAAATGCCTTTGTACCGGTTGCATTGCAACATACAGTAGTTTGTTGAAGGAGCAAATGGTTTACTATTTTTATTTGCTCTTAACTCTGAATCAGGTTCACAGTCCACTACTGGGTGCATAGTAATACTGACATACTGGGTGCATAGTAAAACTGATATCTGTATGCTTTATTTCTAGTGCAGCATTATTTTAGCCAAATTAAAAAGCTTATCTAACATTTTTTTATAAACACAAGAGCAAAGCCCAAAACAGATTAAAAGAACAGAAAATAAATGATCTGTTCTAATTATTGTGTCATCTCCATGCAAATTATTTTTAGTATGGATATGTCATTCCAATCATAATTAATTAAGATAAACCATCTGTTATAAAATGAAATCTGCGTGGAAAAATATAATATTGAAATAAAAGTTCTACAAAGCTATATTCATTTGACAGGCAGAAAAAGAAAAAAAAACAATTTAATTAGAATGATGAGTATAAAAAGTAATTCTGAATATTAGAAAATGTAAACAGTGTTACAAGTGGTCATAACCATTGTAATTATACATTTTTTAATTATACAGTATATCATATTATTGAACACTGCTGATTGCTATATTTATATTTTTTTAAATCTACCGTGAAATGTTACTATAACAAGATACCCATAGTATGTTGTGCAGACTGATGGCGCTGTCTCCATGTTTATGTCTAACCATACTGTTGCCATCGATGGCAAATGAAATGTCACAATTCCGGCACCCTGTGCAGATTACCTCAAGTGTTGGTATAATGATTGTGTTAAGAGTACAAAACAAATACTGACGTTTTTAGTATTATTAGATTTACAGTTTGTAAACTGTTTTTTAAAAAACATGAAAATTGACAATTTCTAAATAGATTCTCACCAGCGGGAAATTTTGTGCCTGAAGTAGCCAGTTTAATGTGAGCACTTACAGTCTGAGTAGTAGGTAAGTGCACCTATATCTTACATTCCAGTTGGTTTAAGTTGTTTGAATATAGATACATACTTGGTTCTAATCACCTGATGGGGAAACAGGGGTATTACTGTGTATGGGCAGGATGTATTCATCAAGCAAATGCTGTAAAACCTCTTAAAGCTGTCATTTTCTGAAGTTTACCAGATTGCTTTTGATTCCCCTCATGTATTAAAATTGTCTGTAGCAGATATTGAAGATATCTTCTGCAGACCACCATCATTGCAATCTCTGAAGCAAGCTCTGGAAAGAAAAACTTTCAGGGGTTTCTGCACTATCGGTAATAACATCGATAGATGGCTTTTTGTATACAAGCCTATGGGCATAAAGCCCCTGGAAATGGAGGGAATGGCAACGCATGTG
This sequence comes from Taudactylus pleione, assembly GCA_031769625.1. Classification (NCBI taxonomy): domain Eukaryota; kingdom Metazoa; phylum Chordata; class Amphibia; order Anura; family Myobatrachidae; genus Taudactylus; species Taudactylus pleione. Next base: position 1,676,233 of record JAUIMM010000194.1, read on the forward strand.
CAATTGTACTCCTGTGTCAAAAACCCAGAAGTCAGAACTTTGCAAGAGACGGCTCTTAACGAAAGAGATGTAACAGGAGCAGTGGCGTCCCTCCCCACACTGACACCTGTTGCATGGAGGGCTAAAGTGCGCGTGGCGAAGCCGTGCTCCTACAAAAAGGGGGCATGGCCTTGCCGACATGGAGCATGGCCTTGTGGGATGGGGGCGTGGCCTTTCAGCCTAAACCCCGTTCAGCGTTCTTATCACTCGGGGTTGGTGGTTCCTATTTCATTTATGTGAAAAACGATTCTTTAATTTCAAACAAGTCCATTTACCAGTAACAGTCATCTCTGGTAGGACAATAAATATAGCACAGGGACAGACACTTAGGGTGGGATGTAGTAACCGCGCTGAGTACATTCCACATGTCACCACATCCTTACTGATCGCATATGTACTAACATATGCAAACAGTACTGCAAAGGACCGTTATGAGCTGTCCTTTGCCATCAGCGCTGCTCCCTGGACTTCTGGGTTTATGACCTGGTAGTCCATCTACACATGTGCAGAGTGACACGGTGGCCGTGAGGCATGATGGGATGGATCCAATCGGATCACTCATACCAGCGTGATGCAATAGAAGCCCATAGGCTTTATAGGGTAACGTCAAAAAAAGCTGGCGTTAACCTCCGCTTTGGAGCCCCAGCGGCCACCCAATAGTATATATGGAAAATGTGTCAAAATCCCGAAAACAAGATTTTTATCACATTTTCCATGTAGTACATCCTGCCCTTAATGTGGTTCTAATCACCTGACGGGGAAACAGGGGTATTACTGTGTATGGGCAGGATGTATTCATCAAGCAAATGCTGTAAAACCTCTGAAATCTGTCATTTTCTGAGGTTTACCGCATTGCTTTTGATTCTCCTCATGTATTAAAATTGTATGTGTGTGTATATATATAAAAATATATGTATATATATACGAAATATGTGTAAGGCGGCACTAGTGGCCTATTTCAAAAACAAGAGTCAAAGACACTAGGTCTAGTCCAACGTTTCAGTCCTTCCGGACTTTTATCAAGAACATACATAACAAACATACATCACATACCTTTATAGACCAGTCTGCCAAGTGATTGCAACTTCCACGTGCGTCCTTGGCGTCCCCGCCGACGTCATCACAGCGGGACAAGGGAAGCAGCCGCATCATCAGTCGCGGCCCGATGACCTCATCCGCTTCCCGTCTCCACGGCAACACATGACGGCGGAGCAGCCTAGACCCACAAGCGGCAGTATATCACCCGGAAAACCAAAGTTAACATAGACAAACAAATAAAAATAACTAGTGTCACATATGTAGTGATGCTTGAACATTGACCACCAACAATAAACTTTGATGTGGTGAAAAAATTCCCTTATATATGTTAAATACTAAAAAAAGGCACCTATGTGACACAATCATTAAAAAACATTAAAATAGTAGAACAAGAAACAAGAGACTGGAGAACAGTATATCTCCTATTAGTCTATCCAAAAAATATGCACATCGAATACACTAAGCACAAAACTAGCAAGAGTTTACTTATGCCCGATATTTTTTAAAACAAATACAGACTATATAAGTCCATGGGAGAAAATATGCTGTTCTGTTCGAAATTACAAACAGACAAAACATAATTCTAGAAATAATCAGGCAATATGATAAGGAACTGTAGATAACAATATAGGGCCTAACAATATGCCATAATATCATTACTACTAAACAAATGGCACAGGATCTAAAGTCTCTTAAATCACATAGTCAGGAACCATCAATACAGAACTATAAAAAACATGAGAAAGATAAATTCTCGTTTAGACCCAATGGGGCCAAAGTTTCCAATTTGTGTATCCAAAAGGTTTCACATTGCAAAACTTTCTTATCGCGGTCACCTCCTCTTAGATTCTGAGGAACGTGATCTATTAATTTATACTTCAATGTAGCAAGAGGGTGCCTAAACTGGGCAAAATGTCGTGCGACCGGTTGGTTAATTGTTTTGCCTTCCAAGGCTAATCTGATTGCAGACCTATGCTGCGCCATTCTTTCACAAAAAATGCATGTTGTCTTGCCAACATAGGCCAAGCCGCACGGGTAATTGATCATATATACTACAAAACGGCTGGTGCAGGTCAATACATGTTTCATTGGAAATTTTTTACCCGAACGGGGATGTGTAAAAAATTGGCCTGTCTCCAAATAACTGCACGTAGTGCAGTCTGTACATTTATAACATCCTGGCTTTTTCTTCAGGAAGTGTTGACAAGTTTTGGATTGATTTTCATGTTACCTATATCATTATGTACAAGCCACTCCTTCAAATTTTTGCCATGTTTGTACCCCATCATTAGTTTAGAATTTTTCAATGATTTAATCGCAGGGTCAGTATTAATTAATGGCCAAAGACGTTTGGCTGTCTTATTGATTTATTTAGTTATTAACAGTTTCTTATATAGCGCAACAAATTCAGTTGCACTTTACAATATGAATTAACATTATACTGGGTAGTAAAAGACATACATACATAAAAGACATATATAAGGGTAAGAGGGCCCTGCTCGCAAGCTTACAATCTATAGGGAAATAGTTGTTGATACACAAGGATAGGTGCTACATATTGCAAATTTGTCCAGCCCGATTGCAGATGTTCTTGGTGGGCTGTATAATCCAATCACACTGGAAAGTTGGCCTAGGGTTAGGAGGATGTTAAATTGAAGACAGAGAAGATGTGATAGGTGTTTACTATAAGAAGAAGGTTAGATAGGGAGCTATAAAAGGTTAGGTGGGCGGTCCCGGAATCTGATAAGCTTGTCTGAAGAGGTGAGTTTTCAGAGAACGCTTGAATGTTTGGAAACTAGTGGAAAGTCTTATTGTGCGTGGGAGGGCATTCCACAGGGTGGGTGCAGCCCGAAAAAAGTCCTGTAACCGTGTATGGGAACAAGTAATGTGCGGGGATGAGAGACGCAGATCTTGTGCAGAGTGGAGATGTCGGGTTGGAAGATATTTTGAGATAAGTGAAGAGATGTATGTTGGTGTGGTTTGGTTAATAGCTTTATGTGTGAGTGTAAGTATTTTAAATTGAATATGGTAGAAGACCGGCAGCCAATGGAGAGACTTACAGAGTTGATCAGCAGACACTGAACGTTTGGTGAGAAAGACCAACCTTGCAACTGCATTCAAAATGGATTGTAGTGGGGAGAGCCTGTTTTTGGGAAGACCAATAAGGAGACTATTACAATAGTCAATGCGGGAAATTATGAGTGCGTGTATTAGAGTTTTGCAGTGGCTTGCGTAAGATATGGTCGAATTTTCGCTATGTTTTTTTAGATTTATGTAACAGGATTTAGAGACAGATTGAATGTGGGGAACAAAAGACAGTTCAGAGTCAAGGATGACACCTAGGCAGCGAGCTTGTGAGGTGAGGTTGATTGTCGAGTTGTCAACAGTAATAGAGATATCAGGTTGGTAACTACCATTGGCCGGTGGAAATATAATTCATTCTTATTTAGAAATATTAAGTTTGAGGTGGTGAGATGAGATCCAAGATGAAATGGCAGAGAGACATTCAGTGACACGGACCAGCACAGATGGTGACAAATCTGGGGAGGATAGGTAGATTTGAGTATCATCTGCATACAGATGATATTGAAAACCAAAAAAGCTGATTATTTTGCCAAGAGAGGTGGTATATATTGAGAAAAGCAGAGGACCTAATACTGAGCCTTTTGGTACTCCAACTGATAGAGGTAACGAAGTGGAGGTAGAATCAGAAAAGCAAACAGTGAAAGAGCGATTAGATAGGTTGAATGAGAACCAAGAAAGGGCTGTGTCTTGAAGACCTAGGGATTGTAGTGTTTGTATGAGAAGAGAGTGGTCAACAGTGTCAAAGGCAGCAGAGAGATCTAGAAGAACTAGAAGTTGGTCTATTATACTAGATATATAGATTACATTTTGAGCCTTTGGTCGGGCTCTGAAGCAGCATTCAAGCCATGGCAGGAGTCAATACTTTACATGAACAGATTAAATTCACATATAACATCAGCTCTTCCTCTGTACATTATCTGGAAGTATTAATTGAATGGACTGGTGACCATTTCAATACATGCATTTTCCATAAACCAACAGATTGCAACATGGCTCTTCACTTTGGCAGTAATCATTCGTTATCCCTGAAGAGGGGAATACCCTACTCTGAATTTTTACGAATAAGGAGGATCACTAAAGATGATCATATAGCAATATAAGAAATGCATAAGATGATAATCAAATATATGGAGAGGGGTTATAGTCCGAAAGAACTGGACAAAGCTATACATACAGTGATGATGACATCCACAGAAGATTTGAAAGTAGCTAAAGTTAAAAAAGATAAATTGTCCTGGTCTATGCTTTTTATTAGTGAATTTAACACATCTAGTGATGTCATCAACAAGACAGCCAAACGTCTTTGGCCATTAATTAATACTGACCCTGCGATTAAATCATTGAAAAATTCAAAATTAATGATGGGGTACAAACGTGGCAAAAATTTGAAGGAGTGACTTGTACATAATGATATAGGTAACATGAAAATCAATCCAACTGGTCAACACTTCCTGAAGAAAAAGTCAGGATGTTATAAATGTACAGGCTGCACTACATGCAGTTATTTCGAGACAGGCCAATCTTTTACACATCCCCGTTCGGGTAAAAAATTTCCAATGAAACATGGATTGACCTGCACCAGCCGTTTTGTAGTATATATGATCAAATGTCCGTGCGGCTTGGCCTATGTTGGCAAGACAACAAGCATTTTTCGTGAAAGAATGGTGCAACATAGGTCTGCAATGAAATTAGCCTTGGAAGGCAAAACAATTGACCAACCGGTCGCACGACATTTTGCCCAGTTTTAGGCACCCTCTTGCTACATTGAAGTATAAATTAATAGATCATGTTCCTCAGAATCTAAGAGGAGGTGACCACGATAGGAAAGTTTTGCAATGTGAAACCTTTTGGATACACAAATTGGAAACTGTGGCCCCATTGGGTCTAAACGAGAATTTATCTTTCTCATATTTTTTATAGTTCTGTATTGATAGTTCCTGACTATGTGATTTAAGAGACTTTAGATCCTGTGCCATTTGTTTAGTAGTAATGATATTATGGCATATTGTTACGTCCTATATTCTATGTTGTTATCTACAGTTCCATATCATATTGCCTGATTATTTCTAGCATTATGTTTTGTCTGTTTGTAATTTCGAACAGAACAGCATATTTTCTCCCATGGACTTATATAGTCTGTATTTGTTTTAAAAAATATCAGGCATAAGTAAACTCTTGCTAGTTTTGTGCTTAGTGTATTCGATGTGCATATTTTTTGGATAGACTAATAGGAGATATCCTGTTCTCCAGTCTCTTGTTTCTTGTTCTACTATTTTAATGTTTTTTAATGATTGTGTCACATAGGTGCAGTTTTTTAGTATTTAACATATATAAGGGAATTTTTTCACCACATCAAAGTTTATTGTTGGTGGTCAATGCTCAAGCATCACTACATATGTGACATTAGTTATTTTTATTTGTTTGTCTATGTTAACTTTGGTTTTCCAGGTGATATACTGTAGCCCGTGGGTCTGGGCTGCTCCGCCGTCATGCATTGCCGTGGAGACGGGAAGCGGATGAGGTCATCGGGCCGCGACTGATGATGCGGCTGCTTCCCTTGTCCCGCTGTGATGATGTCGGCGGGGACGCCGAGGACGCACGTGGAAGGTGGCGATCACTTGGCAGACTGGTCTATAAAGGTATATTATGTATGTATGTTATGTATGTTCTTGATAAAAGTCCGGAAGGACTGAAACGTTGGACTAGACCTATTGTCTTTGACTCTGGTTTTTGAAATAGCCCACGCATGCCGCCTTACACATATTTTGTATACTTTGGACACGTGAGTGGCTCCAGGAGGGCACCGGGGTACTAATAGCATTTTTATTTTTGGTGGACTGCCGGCTTTCGAAAAAAAAAAAATATATATATATATATATATATATATATATATATATATATATATACCACAAAAACGGTCCGGCACTCCAGTGTATACTGTCACTAGGCCCCGGTGCCCTCTGCGAACAAATTGTCAGAATTGCAAAGAAAGGACAGTGGCACTCAAGGTCTGTAGAAAAATCCAATCAAGTGTATTCAGTAAAAATCACAGCATAAATCCAACGTTTCGGAGCCCGTAGCCCCTTTGTCAAGGTGAGTGTGAACAAGTGAATTGTGTGTCTTACCTTTTAAAGGATGTCGTGAGGAGTGAAAAAAACGCTCGTGTAGAGAGATAGACGCCGGTTCCATCGCTTCCAGCCCCTCACCCAACACTTCCTGTACAGCAGGAGATGACGTGTATACCTCCCGGTGTCTTGTCGTCCAGGCAACCCTGTGTCCATGACGACCATTAGACGCTGCTGGGTGCACCTGGAACCAGCTCTAAAAAAAGATTGCATGTGGGTGAAAAGAATAGGAAATAAAACTAAGAAAGAACCAATTAACCACCAGACATTATGAGTATGTGATTATAATGCGCTGAAGGAAAAAGTACATGAGAAAAAATTAAGCATATCGAAAATGAAAAAGTGAAAGGAAAAATAAGGCTGTGCTAAATCTGTGAAAAGAATAAGGTGCATATGACCAAATGTGAATGTTCATAACTAAATGTAATCCTAGTAAAAAATTATCAAATCAATTGCTTGGTAAACATGTTAATAAAAATGTGCACATATATATTAAAGATGTATTTATATCCTATTGACTCACAATTTCTAGAATGAGATAGTATTTAAATATAAATTACAGCGCAATCAAAAAGTTGGATTGTAAACATTACTTGTAAATATTCCAGGAAATCTTTTCATTGAGGCCAGACGGCCAAATAGTATCTAAAGAAAAAATCCATCGTGTTTCCAGCTGAAGGAGTTTTTTATTTCTATCTCCTCCTCTTAATGTGGCCGGCATGTGGTCAATGGCCATGTATTTTAATGAAGATAGCGGATGATTTGATTCCTTAAAATGTTTAGCTACCGGCTGATCCATTGTTTTGCCTGAGAGAGCCGCTTTGATCGCTGATCGATGTAGGGAGATTCTTTCCTTCAATTGTCTTATAGTTTTTCCCACGTAGTAAAGTCCGCAAGGACAAATTATTAAATAGATGACATAAGTTGAAGAACAGGACAAAACGTGTTTTATTGGAATCAATTTGTCCATATGTGGGTGTTTGAAGGAAGGTCCACTCATCAAAGCTTTACATGTAAGGCAGCCTAAACATTTATAACACCCAGGATTCTTTGATAAAAATGTGGAAGAAGAAGAAGAGGAAACAGCCTTGAAATTCGTGATATCAGCATGTACCAAGTAGTCTTTAATGTTTTTCGCTCTGGTGAAGCATGACATAGGGCGTTTGTTTATAAAACACGTTAAATCTCTATCTGTTTTAACAATGGGCCATAGCGCTCTTGTTGCTCGTTGAAGCACTGGACTGGCTGTGCTGTATTTGCTCTTCCAGGGAATGATGTCCATCTGTTCCTTTATTTTTGGAATTAGTAACGTAGTTCTTGGTATTTCCAGAATTTGTTGTTTTAAGGATTTAAGATTCTTTAAATCATATCCTCTTTGCATGAACTTCATAACTACTTTGTCCAGTTCATCTTCTAATTTCGATCTGTCACTGTTGATCCTAGCTACTCTTATCATTTGCGATTTAGGTAATCCTTTGATAAGAGACTTAGGATGATGACTATTCGCCCGTAGAATTGTGTTTTTGTCAGTGGGCTTAGTAAATACAGTGGTAGTAAGACAATTCCCTTCTAAAGTTATAGAAACATCCAAATAATTGATAGTTTTTGGACTGTATTGAAAAGTGAGTTTAATGGGTGAACTCCTGACATTGATTGTTTCCATTAAATTAATAAACTCAGTGGCATTGCCAGTCCACACGAAAAAGAGATCGTCTATGAAACGAGAATAACTTTTAATATTGTCATGTATGTTGTCATCATTGAAAAACATTTTTATTTTCTCTGAGAACATAAAAACATTGGCGAAGGAGGGGGAGACACTGCTCCCCATGGCACATCCTGAGCGCTGTTCATAAAATTGCCCATCAAAAAGAAAATAATTTCTACTGAGAATTAATTCTAATAAAGTCAGAAAGAATTCCAGCTCTATTTCATGCATTTCCTCTTTCAACAAAAATTGTCTCATTGTTTCCAATCCCTCCCTATGAGGTATACTGGTGTACAGATTGGACACGTCCATAACACATAATAAAGCTCCTTCAGGGATATACTCAATTGATGCTAGACGTGTTAAAAACGCTGTAGTATCTTTGATGAAACTGGGTTGTTTAGAGACCAACGGTTGTAGAATGGTGTCTAAGAATTGGGAAATGGGTTCAAATAAAGAGTTTCTGGCCGATATTATCGGCCTACCCGGAGGATGAATTACATTTTTGTGTATTTTGGGTACCGAGAATAATAAAGGCACTACCGGAAAATCTTGGATCAGGGCTTTATATATTTTTTCTGAGATCAATTTACGATCTTTAGCTTGTAGAAGTAACTCGTCTAATTCTCTTTTGTATATTGGCGTAGGATCCTTAGAAAGCTTCTGATATGTATCAGTGTCTGCCAGTTGACGGTATATTTCCGAGAGATAGTCTGAAAGATCCTGAATGACTATCCCTCCCCCCTTGTCAGCGGGGCGGAAAACTACATCTCGTAGATTGCTCATATTCTTAAGTGCAATCCTCTCCTGTTTAGAGAGATTGCTATGAAACTTCTTCTGTGCCCCCACGTACTTTTGTACTGATTCATCCAATAACCGGGTGAAAGTCTTTATTGAAGAATTGGTAGATTGAGGATCAAATAAGGAGGAGGATCTGGATATTAGGAAATTTTTCTTCGGGGCTACCTGCCCTTTGAATCCTCTGGTTCTGACCCCCCCTGCGGGAGGGAGTCCTTTTGGTCTTTCGAACTTTGGGGCAACAGGTGGTGTCCCTAAAGGGACCGCTTGATGTTCCTGTGAGTCCTCTGAATCAGGTTGAGCAAATTCACTGTCACTGTTTGAAGATGCTGTCATCCCTTTATTTTCCTCCCTTTGTTTTCTCCAATTTGATCTAAACTTGTAATTCCTGGGGCCTTGAGAACCTGTTGTACCCCCCATTAACCATTTATAGACCTTGTTTTCTTCATAGTCAACTTTCACTATTGACTGTTTGTTTCTCTTAAATTTCACAAGTTCTTTGCGATAGTTGTTAACTTGAACTTGTAGTTTGTGCATCCAGTCCTGGGTCTGATCCTCCCGTAAAGTAGAAGTATGTTCCGATTCAAATGTAGTGATTTTGTCTCTAGTATTTTTAAGCTCCTGTCCCACTTCTTCTACCACCAATAAAATTAGGTCCATACTACATTTATTGAGGATGCCTATCCATTTTTGACAAAAATCCGGATTATAACGGCCCAAAGTGGGGACATTCTTAATTCTAAAACCTCGAGGTATCATTTTGTCCCAATGGTAATTAGACAAAGAAATCCCATGCATTAGGAAATCTATTTCTTTCTTTTTCAATTTTAATAGAGTCTGATATATGTCCTCCGTATCACCGTATCTGTCCTGTAAAGGAAGGTCCTCTTTAAATAGTAGACGTGCCGCATCTGCTTCATTGTAACTATGAAAAATGTTTAAGGGGGAATTGATTCCTCTGCATCCAGCTGGTATTTCCAATCCCGGAATATTTTGTGTCGGCTCTGTATTAAGTCCCTGTGTGGACATAGTGAACGTGGTGTGTTCCTCTTCTGTGAACGCTGGTAATCCAAAAAGCTGTGTACAAATACGTGCAATAATAAAAAAGTGCAAGTAAGTGAAAGCTGTGTCAGCTATAAAAAGCGGTACCACTCCTTGACCATACAATAATCCTGAGCGGGTGCCTTGACCCACGAGAGCCTGAAATCTAGTCAGACTCAAATGTGACATACAACAAAAATGGTCCGGCACTCCAGTGTATACTGTCACTAGGCCCCGGTGCCCTCTGCGAACAAATTGTCAGAATTGCAAAGAAAGGACAGCGGCACTCAAGGTCTTTAGAAAAATCCAATCAAGTGTATTCAGTAAAAATCACAGCATAAATCCAACGTTTCGGAGCCCGTAGCCCCTTTGTCAAGGTGAGTGTGAACAAGTGAATTGTGTGTCTTACCTTTTAAAGGATGTCATGAGGAGTGAAAAAACCGCTCATATAGAGAGATAGACGCCGGTTCCGTCGCTTCCAGCCCCGCATCCAACACTTCCTGTACAGCAGGAGATGACGTGTATACCTCCCGGCGTCTTGTCGTCCAGGCAACCCTGTGTCCATGACGACCATTAGACGCTGCTGGGTGCACCTGGAACCGGCTCTAAAAAAAGATTGCATGTGGGTGAAAAGAATAGGAAATAAAACTAAGAAAGAACCAATTAACCACCAGACATTATGAGTATGTGATTATAATGCGCTGAAGGTAAAAGTACATGAGAAAAAATTAAGCATATCGAAAATGAAAAAGTGAAAGGAAAAATAAGGCTGTGCTAAATCTGTGAAAAGAATAAGGTGCATATGACCAAATGTGAATGTTCATAACTAAATGTAATCCTAGTAAAAAATTATCAAATCAATTGCTTGGTAAACATGTTAATAAAAATGTGCACATATATATTAAAGATGTTTTAATAGCCTATTGACTCACAATTTCTAGAATGAGATAGTATTTAAATATAAATTACAGCGCAATCAAAAAGTTGAAATGTAAACATTACTTATATATATTCCAGGAAATCTTTTCATTGAGGCCAGACGACAAGACGCCGGGAGGTACACACGTCATCTCCTGCTGTACAGGAAGTGTTGGGTGCGGGGCTGGAAGCGACGGAACCGGCGTCTATCTCTCTACACGAGCCGTTTTTTCACTCCTCACGACATCCTTTAAAAGGTAAGACACACAATTCACTTGTTCACACTCACCTTGACAAAGGGGCTACGGGCTCCGAAACGTTGGATTTATGCAGTGGTTTTTTCTGAATACACTTGATTGGATTTTTCTAAAGAGCTTGAGTGCCGCTGTCCTTTCTTTGCAATTCTGACAATTTGTTCGCATGGGGCACCGGGGCCTAGTGACAGTATACACTGGAGTGCCGGACCGTTTTTGTTGTATGTCACATTTGAGTCTGACTAGATTTCAGGCTCTCGTGGGTCAAGGCACCCGCTCAGGATTATTGTATGGTCAAGGAGTGGTACCGCTTTTTATAGCTGACACAGCTTTCACTTACTTGCACTTTTTTATTATTGCACGTATTTGTATACAGCTTTTTGGATTACCAGCGTTCACAGAAGAGGAACACATCACGTTCACTATGTCCACACAGGGACTTAATACAGAGCCGACACAAAATATTCTGGGATTGGAAATACCAGCTGGATGCAGAGGAATCAATTCCCCCTTAAACATTTTTCATAGTTACAATGAAGCAGATGCGGCACGTCTACTATTTAAAGAGGACCTTCCTTTACAGGACAGATACGGTGATACAAAGGACATATATCAGACTCTATTAAAATTGAAAAAGAAAGAAATAGATTTCCTAATGCATGGGATTTCTTTGTCTAATTACCATCGGGACAAAATGATACCTCGAGGTTTTAGAATTAAGAATGTCCCCACTTTGGGCCGTTATAATCCGGATTTTTGTCAAAAATGGATAGGCATCCTCAATAAATGTAGTATGGACCTAATTTTATTGGTGGTAGAAGAAGTGGGACAGGAGCTTAAAAATACTAGAGACAAAATCACTACATTTGAATCGGAACATACTTCTACTTTACGGGAGGATCAGACCCAGGACTGGATGCACAAACTACAAGTTCAAGTTAACAACTATCGCAAAGAATTTGTGAAATTTAAGAGAAACAAACAGTCAATAGTGAAAGTTGACTATGAAGAAAACAAGGTCTATAAATGGTTAATGGGGGGTACAACAGGTTCTCAAGGCCCCAGGAATTACAAGTTTAGATCAAATTGGAGAAAACGAAGGGAGGAAAATAAAGGGATGACAGCATCTTCAAACAGTGACAGTGAATTTGCTCAACCTGATTCAGAGGACTCACAGGAACGTCAAGCGATCCCTTTAGGGACACCACCTGTCGCCCCAAAGTTCCAAAGACCCCTCCCGCAGGGGGGGTCAGAACCAGAGGATTCAAAGGGCAGGTAGCCCTGAAGAAAATTTGACGTTTAATTTATCTTCAAGACAATTTAACAATATTGAATTAGGAGTACTTAATAAAGGTTTATCTTTTATCCCTATGAACCCCCATGACAACTTGACCTGGAAAATAGACCTCCACAGATTTTCTAGAAAGTTACGTCTACAAGAATTTTTTCAGAACAAACAAGGTCCGTCGACGAATGAACCTAATATTTTCCAAAATTTCCTAATATCCAGATCCTCGTCCTTATTTGATCCTCAATCTACCAATTCTTCAATAAAGACTTTCACTCGGTTATTGGATGATTCAGTACAAAAGTATGTGGGGGCACAGAAGAAGTTCCATAGCAATCTCTCTAAACAGGAGAGGATTGCACTTAAGAATATGAGCAATCTACGAGATGTAGTTTTCCGCCCCGCTGACAAGGGGGGAGGGATAGTCATTCAGGATCTTTCAGACTATCTCTCGGAAATATACCGTCAACTGGCAGACACTGATACATATCAGAAGCTTTCTAAGGATCCTACGCCAATATACAAAAGAGAATTAGACGAGTTACTTCTACAAGCTAAAGATCGTAAATTGATCTCAGAAAAAATATATAAAGCCCTGATCCAAGATTTTCCGGTAGTGCCTTTATTATTCTCGGTACCCAAAATACACAAAAATTTAATTCATCCTCCGGGTAGGCCGATAATATCGGCCAGAAACTCTTTATTTGAACCCATTTCCCAATTCTTAGACACCATTCTACAACCGTTGGTCTCTAAACAACCCAGTTTCATCAAAGATACTACAGCGTTTTTAACACGTCTAGCATCAATTGAGTATATCCCTGAAGGAGCTTTATTATGTGTTATGGACGTGTCCAATCTGTACACCAGTATACCTCATGGGGAGGGATTGAAAACAATGAGACAATTTTTGTTGAAAGAGGAAATGCATGAAATAGAGCTGGAATTCTTTCTGACTTTATTAGAATTAATTCTCAGTAGAAATTATTTTCTTTTTGATGGGCAATTTTATGAACAGCGCTCAGGATGTGCCATGGGGAGCAGTGTCTCCCCCTCCTTCGCCAATGTTTTTATGTTCTCGGAGGAAATAAAAATGTTTTTCAGTGATGACAACATACATGACAATATTAAAGGTTATTCTCGTTTCATAGATGATCTCTTTTTCGTGTGGACCGGCAATGCCACTGAGTTTATTAATTTAATGGAAACAATCAATGTCAGGAGTTCACCCATTAAACTCACTTTTCAATACAGTCCAAAAACTATCAATTATTTGGATGTTTCTATAACTTTAGAAGGGAATTGTCTTACTACCACTGTATTTACTAAGCCCACTGACAAAAACACAATTCTACGGGCGAATAGTCATCATCCTAAGTCTCTTATCAAAGGATTACCTAAATCGCAAATGATAAGAGTAGCTAGGATCAACAGTGACAGATCGAAATTAGAAGATGAACTGGACAAAGTAGTTATGAAGTTCATGCGAAGAGGATATGATTTAAAGAATCTTAAATCCTTAAAACAACAAATTCTGGAAATACCAAGAACTACGTTACTAATTCCAAAAATAAAGGAACAGATGGACATCATTCCCTGGAAGAGCAAATACAGCACAGCCAGTCCAGTGCTTCAACGAGCAACAAGAGCGCTATGGCCCATTGTTAAAACAGATAGAGATTTAACATGTTTTAAAAACAAACGTCCTATGTCATGCTTCACCAGAGCGAAAAACATTAAAGACTACTTGGTACATGCTGATATCACGAATTTCAAGGCAGTTTCCTCTTCTTCTTCTTCCACATTTTTATCAAAGAATCCTGGGTGTTATAAATGTTTAGGCTGCCTTACATGTAAAGCTTTGATGAGTGGACCTTCCTTCAAACACCCACATATGGACAAATTGATTCCAATAAAACACGTTTTGTCCTGTTCTTCAACTTATGTCATCTATTTAATAATTTGTCCTTGCGGACTTTACTACATGGGAAAAACTATAAGACAATTGAAGGAAAGAATCTCCCTACATCGATCAGCGATCAAAGCGGCTCTCTCAGGCAAAACAATGGATCAGCCGGTAGCTAAACATTTTAAGGAATCAAATCATCCGCTATCTTCATTAAAATACATGGCCAATGACCACATGCCGGCCACATTAAGAGGAGGAGATAGAAATAACAAACTCCTTCAGCTGGAAACACGATGGATTTTTCTTTAGATACTATTTGGCCGTCTGGCCTCAATGAAAAGATTTCCTGGAATATTTATAAGTAATGTTTACATTCCAACTTTTTGATTGCGCTGTAATTTGTATTTAAATACACTCTCATTCTAGAAATTGTGAGTCAATAGGATATTAATACATCTTTAATATATATGTGCACATTTTTATTAACATGTTTACCAAGCAATTGATTTGATAATTTTTTACTAGGATTACATTTAGTTATGAACATTCACATTTGGTCATATGCACCTTATTCTTTTCACAGATTTAGCACAGCCTTATTTTTCCTTTCACTTTTTCATTTTCGATATGCTTAATTTTTTCTCATGTACTTTTTCCTTCAGCGCATTATAATCACATACTCATAATGTCTGGTGGTTAATTGGTTCTTTCTTAGTTTTATTTCCTATTCTTTTCACCCACATGCAATCTTTTTTTAGAGCCGGTTCCAGGTGCACCCAGCAGCGTCTAATGGTCGTCATGGACACAGGGTTGCCTGGACGACAAGACGCCGGGAGGTATACACGTCATCTCCTGCTGTACAGGAAGTGTTGGGTGCGGGGCTGGAAGTGACGGAACCGGCGTCTATCTCTCTACACGAGCGGTTTTTCACTCCTCACGACATCCTTTAAAAGGTAATACACACAATTCACTTGTTCACACTCACCTTGACAAAGGGGCTACGGGCTCCGAAACGTTGGATTTATGCAGTGATTTTTACTGAATACACTTGATTGGATTTTTCTAAAACCTTGAGTGCCGCTGTCCTTTCTTTGCAATTCTATATATATATATAAACACAGTACATACAGTATATAGTTATTTATTTGCACTGCTTGTATTGCAACATGGGTTGTTCCAGGAGCAAAGTTACTTGCTTTATCCCCTCTATGCTCCCAATTCAGAATGAGCCCCATTGGATGTGACCAGACATCTTTGACAAGAAGTCTTGCAATGTTTTCTTCTTTATGGCTGATGGGGTCTTGGGTTTCCAGACCCTTAGCCTCTGAGATGAGAATAGCATCTTTGTGGAGGATTTGGTGGAAGGCAAATTCTGCTCTCTATTGTTGACTATCTATAAACCAATGTTGTTGACTTATTAAAGCCCTGTAGTTACTGTCATTGTTGGACTCAGAATCCACCCTATCAAAGAAGCACTTTGCCGATGTCTAGAGATTTAGTGGTGTGGGTGCTCACAATCTAAACAAAATTATGAACACTGACTGACTTGAATTAAAAAATATCAATTTCAAGCATTTTAATATCAAACAAATCAGGAATACTATACAGAAGTCAGTTCTCACCCTCTTAAATACTAATTACAGCTGTCCTCAAAATTTTTCTTCTTTACAGAGTGAAATAAAGCCTAAAAATGAAATAAATAATGGATGTCCAATGGTTAAGGATGCTATATTTGCACCATGGGGCTGAAGCAGAGTAGAGCGTATTCCTGTTTTAATTCCAAATTACGGGTTTTGTATTGCAAAAATGACATGATGTTAGCTGTTGCTAAAAACTTGAAGGTGGTTTTGCAAAACCAAAACAAGGGGGTCAGCGCACATCTCTAATTTTTAGTAAAATATAAATTATTATTTAAGTTATACTTATTCCAGTTAATAAAATGTTTACCTCTTTTGGTACTTGTTAATAATAATGATGCCATTGTTACTTCTTCAACTTCAACCACTGTTTTCTTCCACTGCATAACTGATGTGATGCCTTATTTATGGACTTCAGCTAGGCAACTGGTGAGCCAGGCACCTACATAATTAACAAGTTTAGAAAAGCGTTACCAGAAACGGGAGTATCACCTTGATGCTTGATGAATAGGCTGTCACAATGGGATTTATCGCTTGTGGTAACCCCATAAGTACATGTGAGGCAAAAACTAGTTTTGTGTGCCAGGTTAAATACCTGTATTCTCCAGTAAAGGGGCTTTTCACTCTTTAATAAATCAGCCCATCTTCTATGCCTAAAGCCGATGCTCCTGTGTGAGGTTTGTGTGCTAGCCTCCAGGCTGAAATTTGCCAGCCCTTCATAAATAGTATTGAGAAGGCTAATTATGTCATCTTGCTTCATCAGAAGTAATTTGGAAAACCTATCCCCTTGTAATTGATGTATTGTTCCCATTTTTTATAGAAATGTTCACCTTTTTTTCACATCTGGTAGAGTAGCCCGTCTATCAAAATAAGTCAGTTGTAGGATCTTCAACAACTTCATTGAGAGAGAGGGAAGAGCGTGAAGTCCAGTGTATGAGAATGATCTTTTTTGTGATAGTAACAATTATGGAAACGAGGGGTATTATAGTTTTCTTACTATGACCGAAATCCCAGTTGTCAAAATTAACACAAAGACATGCGAGCATATCAGGTCTCAAACGAAGAGAAAACACATCATTGACAAAATTCACCACTTTACGACAAAACTTCTTGATCTTCCCACACTCCTACATACAATGAATAAACTTAGCCGTAGTGAAATGACA
Organism: Taudactylus pleione; assembly: GCA_031769625.1. Lineage (NCBI taxonomy): Eukaryota > Metazoa > Chordata > Amphibia > Anura > Myobatrachidae > Taudactylus > Taudactylus pleione. The sequence goes on from JAUIMM010000194.1 coordinate 1,693,239, forward strand.
TTTTGTACAAGATACAGATTCATCTGGTACTACCTGTATGTCTGTGTTGAGCAGGGGAGATATATGCTCTGTTTATAGTATGAATATACACCTGTTGCAGATACGCTGATTGTAGAATTTTTAAGGTACTGTCATAGTATTCAAATATATTTACCTGCGGAATCAGGGACGGAATATCTACTTTCCAAGCATTTAGAAGGCCTACATAATGTGATTGTACACAAGTATCTTGCAGAAGAGAATAAAGATATTTGATGTGATATGAAACAGATGTAATTGACCTTAATAATGAGCAAAGCATCTGCATCACGTAAAATATCTTTGAAAAAATAATGCTCTTCACGACTGCCAGACGGCCCAACAGTGAGAGTGGAATAGATGTCCAAGTGTCCAGTAATAATAAGATTTTCGTGAGCACCATAGAAAAGTTGGCATGATATAATTTAGTGAGATCTGAAGTAATGTAGATTCCTAGATACTTAATCTTGTCGGGAGCCAAACAGAAAGAAGCTAAGTGTGCAATGTTTTGATACAGGGCATGTGAACCACTTATAGGGAGAATTTTGGATTTGGCAATATTAATCCTATAACCAGATTGGGATCCAAATTATGTCATGATTTCCATAGCATCTGGAATCGAATTCACTGGGTCAGACAAGAACAAGAGCATGTCATCAGCGAACAATGCAACTTTTAGAGCAACATTGCCAATCTGAATACCCTTCACTGAGGTAGATGAGCGTAGTGCTATAACTAGGGGTTCAATTGATATGTGAAATAGGAGCTGGGAAAGGGGACATCCTTGCCTAGTACCTCTACCTATAAAAAATGGGGGGGTAGGAACCCATTACAAGCAACCTGTGAGGTGGAATTTGAGTAAAGAGTGAAGATGATATCAATAAACTTTTGAGGGAAACCAAATTTGTGTAGGGTATCAAAAAGATGTGACCAGGTAATCAGGTCAAATGCCTTTTCTGCGTCTGAGGATAAGATGACACTTGGAATCAAATTAATGGCGGAATTTGTAAATTGGATACCTGAAAGAATTCTTCGAACATTAACAACTAAATGTCGTCCTGCAGTGAAGCCTGTCTGGTCTTTGTGTATAATATAAGGTAAAATTATTTTTAAGCGGCCTGCTAGAATCTTTCTCAGTAATTTATAATCGAGATTCAGCAATGAAATAGGTCTATTTCAGAACTATACTTATTATTAAGGATGAGCTGCTTGGTTTTACTGAAAACCGAACACACCTGAACTTTAGGGTTCCACGGTTCCATATTGAACTGAGTCCTGGCTTGGACCACTTTGGGTTCCTGAGCAGAACCGAGTACTGCCTCGTGCCTTCTCAACAGGTCTGAAATATGGATCTCTCTTAATTTGGATTGCATGTAAGTCCCTCCCTCATTATTGCAGGTGTCATTTTACATATGAGAGTGTATGAAGAGGGTGTGGGCTGTAGATCATGCTACAATACTACATACTAGTCACCATTAGAGAGAGTTGTAGGTAGATGGAGTGAGTGGGAAAAGCGTAAGAGACTGCAGGCATCTTTGTCACTGTTTGTCAGACACTAGCTAGCACCCACAATCCAGTGCAAATAAGTTCTTGTGTATGTTTGTTAGAAGGGAACTTGAAGTGAGCTGCACTTACAATTGTTTTTCATAGATGTGCTATATTCTTTTACATTGCCATGTTTTTGTGCTGCTGCTCTGACACTTAGTTTAGCCAGCCAGCTTACTGCAGCCTTGGGCCAATATTGGTGAAAACAATATTGTGAGCTGTGAGCTGGTCAAAATTAACTGGAAATGACTGGAAACTAATGTTATTGATGTTAATAAAGCTATAGGAGCAAAAACATCCAAGTTACAGGAATTTTGGCTGTTTTAATCAATTTTCAAAGAAATCCAGATCACATAACCAAAAGCAAAACTGAAACCATAATTTGAGGGTGGTTTTGCCAAAACCATACCGAAACCAAAACACAACAATGATTTAGAACCATCACCAAAACACGTGGGCCTGTGCACAGCTCAACTTATTAAATCAACATACAGTATAGACATTTTATATATTTAGTTAAAACATGTAAATAGTACATAAGTTTACCATAAGAAAGGAACAACTAGAATTTGTAACAATTTTTTAGATGCTTACATTTTACAGTTTTTGTTTGTTTTTGTTATTTCAAATATTAAAAGAACTGTAAACATATTCACAATTTGTGTCGTAGCCACAGTACAATACATTGATACCGCAGCGGTGATATATTACAACGCTAATATTTTTTCTTCAATCTCATTTGTTTTCCAAATTACATGTCTGCTATTCAAAACATTTGTCTGAGAACAGAAGTGACCACGGGAGTTTGCCAAATTAGAAAATGCATTCAAAAAATCAAACAGCTTTGCAGTTTTGAGTAAATAGAATGTCTTTTTGATTCAAACGGACATTTGCTTTTTGTTTCCAAGACTGTATCCAAACTATTATATATCTCACTCAAAGTATAAATCAGGAACCTAAGAATGAAAAATTGTATTTTCTGCAGCGATCTGGCAGGAGTTCTCGCTGGTTAGAATTTAACCTTGAAAACTGCTGGAAAAAAGCCCAATTTAACGCATAAAAATAAGTATTGCATGAAAACTTTATGGGCTACACTTAGGATGAAACTAAAATCTCATTATAAAGATGTAGTCTTTATTACTGCCCCTCTGTTTCTAGGACCAAATTAACAGTATGTCTAATCAAGCTGTCACTAGATTAATGTCAGTGTAATCTAAAAAATCTCTGCTTCCTTTGTTCTTATTACGTGGAAATGCATAATTTTATCTACGGTATATAATATACACTGACCACACTGGTATGGTTGTGTCTGCCACCCCCATTACCTACCTTCACTCTTTCATTCCTCCTAATGCTCCAGCCTCTGCAATCCCCAATTCTGCTCCCTTCTCCCGTATGTGTCTACCAACAGCCCCATTAGAATGTAAGTTCTTGTGATCAGGGCCTTCGCTACATATGTGATCTCTTTGTATTTATGTAATCTATAGATAGTAATTATTTTATTATTTATATTTGTATAGCCATAAAGTTGTAACTTGTCTAGACCTGTCCTGCTTGATCTCCCATGTATAATATAATTTTACTGTATATTCAACTTATAAATAAAATATACTACTACTACTACTACTAATTAATAATAATAATAATAATAATAATAATAATTCTCAACCTGGCCATATCCCCAGTGATCTCAAACTCTGTTGTTTCTATTGATATGACCATTGGTGGAACCTTGAGGTGGCCCCAATCGGGTGACAGGGGATGTGAAAGTGGATGTTGGGACATACAGATGTCCTTAGCCAATATATTGGGTTTATTGGTAACAGCACAAGCAGTAATAAATCGGTGATAACAATGGTACACCATGGTAGCAAAGTGCTGATCACAACAGCGGTAATTGCAGGTAATCAGGGTCTTACACATAGGAGCTAAGTACTGTGAGTCCACACATTACTGTGATACTGTACACAGTGGCGCACACGAGGCTGAGTATGCACCATGACATCACTGGGTTGGAGGACAGACCTCCCGATGACTCATGGTCCTAGTGCCTGGATGTATTTAGAAGACATGCTGGAGCACACTGCTCTCTAACACCTCTCCACTAAACCAATTCTGCTGAGCTTCAGTATTGCAAGGGGGTTATCCTTCATGAATAAGATTGACAGGAGAGCTCTCCAAGAGATATAGGGACAATGTGCCTAAAAAACCAAATAGGGGTTGTAACATGATTAGTATGACAAACAGCACTATAAGTGGGCTTGGGTACCAGGAACCTTTGCCCAAAGTGTCATTATTAGTTGATAGTTTAGACTGGGGGAGAAGAGCTATTTTGGGGTGATTGTAAGTGTCAGTGCATAATATTCTCTTCTGAATTGCTGGATTGTTATTCTTAACTTTAGAATTTTCCCCAGGCATTGCATGTAAAGCAGTCTGTGATTTAGATTCTGGTAAAATAGCTTCGCAAAATGATAATATGATACTAGATATTGCAGAAACCACGTGGGTAATTGGAGCTGTGGTTCTTAGAGGAGATTGGAGGGACAGGCACATTTTTTGAAATGGTATCTAGTAATTTCAAAAAATGTTCTTGTCCCTCCAATCTCCTCTGAGAATCACAGCACCAATCATCCTGCTCTCCAATAACACATAATAGTACAAATAATTTGTCATAGGTTAAGTGAAACTAATACTACAGTGACTGGGATTCATCATGTAGCATAATTTGATTAAGATACATCCCACTTCTATTCACATACTTATCAGAATTGTAAAACACCAATATGCATAAATACTTGACTGACAGGACAGCTCTTTGAATATAGAGTTATCCCGCCAATGAGCAGCCTTCAGGGTGTATTACCCGGGAGTCCTAGTATGCATGCGTGGCCATTGGCGCAAGTCATGAAGGACAGAGAGTGATCCAGTTTATGTTGCAAAAAGAAGCCCAAAGGCTTCTATAGACATCACCATCTATAAGCTTTCCAGAGCTTACTGCATATGGGTACTTTGGAGCCCCATAGAATTCCATGGAGCTTGTGCCATGGGTCCACAGCAGATATATCCAATATCTGCTGAGTGCCTTTATAGTTCATATGGGGATACATACAGTGTTGGACTGGGGCATAAAGGGCCCACAGAGGGAATGTAGTGATAGGGGCACATGTTTAAAGGGTGTGGTCATCCACCAGAGGGGGTGAGGCCAGCCACCACAGTTACTTAGCTAACTATTAGGCAAATTTTGATGTAGTTTCTATAGAAGCAAACCAAAACCAGATGTTTATCAGTGGTCCTGCTCCTCTAGGTAACTGACCCACTAATAGAGTAACAATGTACAATTCAGTGCACAATCTAGAACATGACACCTAGAGGAGGGCTGGGCCCTCAGGCAGTGGGGCCCACCGGGGATTTCCCCTGTACCCCTTTGGGCCAGTCCAACCCTGGATACATACTGTATGTATTATGGTAAATCTCAGAAAATTCAATTTTTAGGTTTCTCTGTATTTTAGGCTATCATACATCCTAATATGAGATGAGTTTAACATCATCTACAGCCTTACAAAAAAAAATGCCAAAGAAACCCTCAATTCAATAAATAATAGTTATAAATTATGCAAAAGTGAATGAAAGTGAAATGGATAACATGAAAATGGGCAATTGTTTAGAATTAGCACCTAGAGCCATCTGATGTTGCCAGGAACAAAGACTGGAAAGTCTGCCCTGATGAACACATGGAAGGGTACAGTATCATAGGATATTGGGACAAACACTGAAAATATGATGAACCAGATGTCAGTTACATATAAGCATGTTAATTATACTTCTAGCTAGGCGTACAATCAAGCACACTAGTTAGTCACTGTGTTGTGTTGCCTCATGCTTCTACAGAAATTCTATACTTCTAATTAAAAGTGGCTGGGGGAAGGGGAGTGATGAATTTATAGACAGTTAAAATGTTATGGATTTTACCACTATTTGCGAATGCAGATACAATAATTGTCTTGCTAAGCAGAATGTCTGGATCTTACACACCATCTACATGTCCCCCCATAGGTTAAACATTAACCCTAATAGACGGGAGAAATTAGAGAACATTAAAAAGCATGATAGTAATTATATAAACTACTGCCAAAGAATTCACTTTGAACTGTGCGTTCTCTTTGACATTACAGAAAATCAGATTTTAATTTGATATTCAGCATAACAAAATTAAATGTGCAATATACCTTGTAAAACCTTGCTCATCTCATTAATCCTACTTAAAAACAATGCATCATGTTCTATACTGCATAGGCTGGCATGTCGTATTGAAGTTTATTTATTAAGGAAGTCAGGAACATTTTGTAATTTTATTATAAGGGCTCATGTTCACAGGCATCATTTAGCGGCTTAAGCCTTGTCTCCAATGAAACTGTGTATACAGGGACAAAGACTGTGGTACTTCAGCCCAATTTCATCAGGTAACGATGCACATTATACAATACATCTCTGATGAGTCTAAATGATAGTCCATGCAGGGAGACAGAAGGCATTTAATATGCCTGCTGGAATTTAAACCTCCAGGATGAGTGAGCATCCATTTAGCAGCAGGGGTTAATTTGCTAGTAGGCTGTGGCTTAGGTTTTTTACTCTGGTCTATCAGGGTATGTTGGGTATGTTAGGGGTGTGGCTTTGTGTTTTAACTATTGCTTCCAGGGCTAGGAGGTCTCTTGCTTATTTGAATGTATACACCCACCCTCCTGTTTTTATGGTTTTGTTGAATGTAGGCTTCATTGTTGCAGTGGTTGTCTTGCTTTAGGTCTTAAGGTGCTCTCTCTGCCAATACATGGATTAGCCTTATTCTACCCTACTGGGGTTAGCAGCACCACCAGTCCAGCTGGGCTTCTTGTGTGTCATTGGAAGGGGAGTTTAACTTCAGTGATTGGTGTATGACTGGCATTTTAGTTGTGTCTCATCAAGACCTTGAATTGGACCCTTGGATAGACTTTTATAAATTACTTGTTATCAGCTGGCAGCTGACCCGCATTTATGCCTGTTTTATTTGAGCCGATGGAACTCTCTATATAGGGCCATTCTTCCTTCACCACCATACTGTACTAAATTTATTAAGTGAGAGTTTTTTGAAGTGGAGATGTTACACATAGCAACCAATCAGATTTTTCTTAACATTTATCTGGTACCTTCTAGAACATAATAGCTAGAATCTGATTGGTTTCTATAGGTAACATCTCCACTTCTAAAAACTCTCACTTAGGGCCAAATGTAATAGGTAGTCTGTTTTGGTAAATTGTGAGTTTGGTGCTAAACTCGCAATTTTTCACAACTCTCCAATGTAATAGGGTGTCTGTTCACTAAAACTCGCATTTTTCAGAGTTACTAAAACTCTCCATTCTCAAACTCGCATCCAGATGTTTTCACATTGAAAACAATCAACTTGCCCAATGTAATAGAGTGTCTGTTTCAGACTCGCAAAAAAAAGATTACCAAAAGTCCCCAAATAATAGACCTGCTTCAGGCTAGCGAGTACATCCTGAGCAGGTCAGATTAACACAGAAACATGCACATATCCATGAGATATGTACATGTTTCTGTGTGTACTTAGGTAAAATGTGTTTAAATTAAAAAAAAATTATGTGCACCCCCTCCCCAAAAGCATAATCAGCCCCGGGCTTTATAAAGCCTGTTCTGGTTCTAAAAATACAGGGGCCAAAATGCGTAGGGGGCCCCTGTATATTAAGAACCAGCACAGGGCTTTGTTGAGCTGGTCCTGGTTCTGGAAAATCAGGGGACAAAACGAGTAGGGGTCCCCTGAAAATTCCTGAACCAGCACCGAACTCTTTCTAGCGGGGGGATAATGCCACAGCCAGGGAAAACCTTTCTAATGCCAATAAAGGGGTACCCCTCTCCAGGGCACCCCAGGCCTAGACTGATAGCCCGGGGCTATCCCCGGAGCCCTAGGGCGGTGGCTGCCGGGTTGATAGTGTAAAGTGAAAGTGTAAAATTTAATTTTCAATATTGTCTTTATTTGTAGAACCACAAGTACCAGCAAGCCTCCCCTGCATGCTGGTATTTGGAGAACCACAAATACCAGCATGCGGGGCATTACGGGCCCGCTGGCACTTGTAGTTCCACAACTAAAGAAATACGTAAAACAAACTTACACCGTGAAAGTATAATTTTAATAAAACATACATGCACACTCACACTCACACTCACACTCACACATACTCACCTATTATCCGAAGTAATCCATAGGGGTGTACCTGAAAAAAAAATCCATACTCACCTCTCCTATGCGTAAATCACGTCCTCTTCTCCAAGTAGGCAATCCAGGGGTTAAAATAAAAAAACGAAAAAACCCGATCCATGCCGGACTGAGCAAAGGTATGTGTGTACACATACCTTTGCTCCGCGTAAATGACCGAGGCACACGTGTGCCCCGTCAGTGCAGGGGCCGCCAGCCAATCAGGGAGCATCTCCGTCGGAGCAGCTCCCTGATTAGGTGAATGCGGCCAGCCTCTGTCTCCCTTAGACGTCTATGGTGAGAAATCCCCATAGCCCGTCTATGGTGAGAGCCGCTACATAGTAACCGCAAGATTAATTGATGTTAATATTGTGGTTTACATCAGTGATACAATGTCGCGACATTGTATCACTGATGTAATATGTGTGAGTGTGAGTGTGCATGTATGTTTTATTACAATTATACTTTCACGGTGTAAGTTTGTTTATTTACGTATTTCTTTAGTTGTGGAACTACAAGTGCCAGCGGGCCCGTAATGCCCCGCATGCTGGTATTTGTGGTTCTCCAAATACCAGCATGCAGGGGAGGCTTGCTGGTACTTGTGGTTCTACAAATAAAGACAATATGGAAAATTAAATTTTACACTTTACACTATCAACCCGGCACCCACCGCCCTAGGGTGTCGGGGATAGCCCCGGGCTATCAGTCTAGGCCTGGGGTGCCCTGGAGAGGGGTACCCCTTTATTGGGGGGGTACCCAACTCCCCAGGGATCCCCGGCCTGGACTGACTAGCAGTCAGGGATAATGCTTTGGCCGGGGAAACCGGTGAAAGGTTTTCCCTGGCTGTGGCATTATCCCCCTGCTAGAAAGAGTTCGGTGCTGGTTCAGGAATTTTCAGGTGACCCCTACTCGTTTTGTCCCCTGATTTTCCAGAACCAGGATCAGCTCAACAAAGCCCTGTGCTGGCTCTTAATATACAGGGGCCCCCTACGCATTTTGGCCCCTGTATTTTTAGAACCAGAACAGGCTTTATAAAGCCCGGGGCTGCTTATGCTTTTGGGGAGGGGGTGCACGTTTTTTTTTTTTTAACACACACAGAAGCCATCACGGATCTCACTGATCTGTGATGGCTTCTCTAAAACTCGCACCTTTTAATGCTACTCGCATTAAAAGGTGTCAGTTTACATTGTCCTAAACTCGCCTGCACTCGCAAATGCAGTAGCCTCGAGCTGAAAAGTTCGCAGGCTATTGAATTTGCGAGTTTCAGTACAAACTCGCACTTTTTAAAAGTGCGAGAAAGTGCGAGTTTGTACTGTTACTAAAACTGACTACCTATTACATTTGGCCCTTAGTGTTCATCTGTGTATAAATTAGAAATGAGCAGGTCTGGTTCTCAGGGAACTGGACCTGACCGAACTTCATGACCCAGGCTGGGATCCAAGTCCAGCTTGGGTTTTCCCACCAAAACAAGATAAAACGTCATCCTCCCGCTATTCTATAATAGCAATTTTATACCGGTCCTCGGCCATCTGCGCCATTTTCACTCCGGCTGTGGAGATTGTAATGTAGAGGCATGTCACTGTGCTCTGTCCATCCATAAAGGGGCTGCTGTATTTTGCAGGGGTGCTCTGCTGTGTCAGTCTAGGGGTGCTCTGGGTGCTGTCTCCATCCATTAAAGGGCTGCTGTGTATTGCAGGTGTGCTCTGCTGTGTCAGTCTAGGGGTGCCCTGGCAGCTGTGTCCATCCATCATGGGGCTACTCTGTCTTGCAGAGGTGCTCTGAAGTGTAGGTCTAGGGTTACTCTGGGTGCTGTGTCTGTCCATCAAGGGGCTGCTGTGTCTTGCAGGGGTGCTCTGCTGTGTCAGTATAGGGGTGCTCTTGGTGCTGTGTCCATAAATCTAGGGGCTGCTGTGTCTTGCAGGGGTGCTCTGTCAGTCTAGGGATGCTCCGTCTATCCATAAAGGGGCTGCTGTGTCCTTTAGGGATGCTCTGTCAGTCTAGGGATGCTCTGGGTGCTCTTTCCATCCAAGGGTGCCAGTGTAAAAATATAAAAGCTAGTAATATTAATAATATAATATTTTTTATGTGCTGTACCCCAGCATACTATATTATTATTATTTTATACCGTGATGCTGCCCATCTGACCACAATGTAATATTCATACACAAACTGTGACACTGTAAGTGGTAGCGCAGTGTAATATTCATACACATATTGTGACACTGTAAGTGGAACCGCAGTGTAATATTCTCTTTCATATACTTATTGTGACACTGTAAGTGGTAGTGCATTGTAGTATTCATAGTATTTCATATACATATTGTGACTGCAGTATAATATTCATATATGTATTGTGTCACTGTAAGTGGAATCACAGTGTAATATTCATAAAAAATATGGTGACACTGTAAGTGTTAGCGCAGTGTATTACTCATAAAACATATTGTGACACTGTAAATGGTAGCGCAGTGTATTATTCATAAAAAATATTGAGACAGTGTAAGTGGTAGTGTAGTGTATTTATAAAAAAATATTTTGTTGCACTATAAGTGGAACCACAGTGTATTATTCATAAAAATATTGTGACACTTTAAGTGGTAGCACAGTGTATTTTTTAATAAAAAAAATTGTGACTCTGTAAGTGGTAGAGCAGTGTATTTTTTATAAAAAATATTGTGACTCTGTAAGTAATGGAGCAGTGTATTATTCATAAAAAATATTGTGACACTGTAAGTGGAACCACTGTGTATTATTCATAAAAAATATTGTGACACTGTAAGTGGTAGTGCAGTGTATTGTTCATAAAATATTTTGTGACACTATAGGTGGTAGCGCAGTGTATTATTCATAAAAAATATTATGCCACTGTAAGTGGTAGTGCAGTGTTTTATTCATAAAAAAATATTGTGATGCTGTAGATCAATGATACACCAGTGTAATATTTAAAATTGGTACAAATTGACGTGTGTTCTATGCCCCACTTCATTCATGTTTGTTCATATGGAGAATGATCAGTTTAGAGGAGAGCAGGAAGCACATACTAGTGCTGGAGCTGCTGCAAATGTCACCAGTCATGACGATACTAGTCATCTACGTCATCTACTACAGCAGATGCCCAAGGGCATACAGGGCTTAAGTCAGGGCATCTAAAATCAAAGAAGCAACATTTTACAGTGGTAAAGAATTAAACATCAAAGGGAAAGTTATCTGCAGAAAGACAAAATTGGCAATATGCCTTTCACCACATGAAGTGGCAAGGAAAGGCTAAGGACTTGGCCTTTGTTATGACTAGTGGTTCTGCCTCTTATGATAATGTAAGCCCTACTCCTGATAGACATTTCAAAAAAATAAAATCGTTAAGGCACAGGAACCACCTGTGCGCTCAACAATGTTACAAATCCATGAGAAGGGTCTAAGTGTGTTGGCGGGTGCCATGTGTGAGCCTGACTTTCCAAAACTGTACTCAAAGAAGCCTCCTTCCACCATTTGTGTTGCCTCTGCAAATGCGGGGATGAGCAGTACAAGTCAACATGCTGATATAGAAATCAAGGCTGCTTCTATGGAAGTGCACCAGGATGAGGAGGATATATGTGTAGCTGATGCTAATACGGATGTTAATGATGAGATGCTGAATATGAGGATGTTGTTGATGAAACTGTAGCTTGTGTAAATCAGGCCCCAGTAGAAACAGTTGTTGTACATGATAAGGAAAAGCCCATTATCATGCTTGGGAATAAAACAACAAAATCCACTTTTTATGTGTGGAATCATTCCTACCCAAATCTGGTCAACAATTGTCAAGCCATCTGTACCCATTGTCATGCCAGAGTAAGTAAAGGTAGTGACCTTAACCATCTAGGAACCTACTCCCTGTTACATCATCTACAGCGCATCCATCAAAAGTGTTTGCAAAATTCAGAAACTTTGGCTATAAAAGTAACAACAAGCTGTCCAGCATCAGCTAGCTCCCTTCTCTCTTGTAGATCCAAGCACCTGGCATCTTCACCACCAACACCTTCATCAACAATATCCTCAGTCATGATCAGAACTAGACCTGCATCCAATTTGATAAGGCTAACTCAGTCCTCACCTATCCTGGATTCCTTAGAAGAATCCTTGAGCGCTATGCCTGCTGCTGCTGCTGGGAGTTGATCTTCATACCAGAAGTAGACCAGGAAGACTACTAGTAGTAGTTCAAAAAACAATTGACTGTTAATCCCTTGCAAGGGGGAGCAAGTATGACAGCAGTCACCCAATTGCACAACGGATCACTGACGTCATAACAGCTATGCTGGTATTAGATGTGCATCCGATATCTGCCATATGTGCAGTGGAATTTAGACAGTTAATTAAGGTCCTGTGTCCCCACTACCAAATCCCATCTAGATTCCACTTCATTAGAAAAGCAATTCCTAGCCTGTACAAGGACATTAAAAACACTTAATTAGTGTCCTCCAAAATTCTTTGGTACACACTGTCCACTTAACCACAGATATGTGGACAAGTGGAATATCACAAATGTAAGATTACATGACTGTAACAGCCCACTGGGTGGGTGTATTGCCTTTAGCGCCACCAACATTAGCAGCAGCATATAAGAAATAGCAGCTCATTCATAGGCAGGCTATGCTGTGTATCACTGGTTTCATTGCCCTGATTCAGCATGGAATGCAAGTCTGCATACGCATGCACCCAGCCGCTGTGAAAATATGCTAATGAACCCAATCACAATGAGACACAGCACAAGAACCAGATGCCCACCACTACATAATGCTGCCCACTTCCCATTACTCACATCCACAATACTTTGCTAGACAGCATAAACATCGGTAACATCGAGAACTATCAAACCCATTAACATAATCCTGGTTGACCTGACCTCACTCAGGATTTTGCCACTTCCTGTGGGCATCTTGAGCTCTGGATGCATCTTCCGTTGCACTTATGCAATTATGCATGCCCCTGTAATGGTGTTCAAACTGCGTTTCACTCACCACCCCCTGTTACCACCCCCAAATGGTCACTTCTTTTCAATCAATGTGTGCTGATCACTTCCTCATCGCAGCGGCCCATTCATGCACACACACGTTGATACATATGTATGCGCAGATCACAAACATCGGCCAGCTGCATGTGAACTCGGGGATGCGCTCTTTGCTGAATCAGGCCCATTGATCAGAAGAGATGCAAAGATCTGTTGGTAAGCAAATTGTAAGCTCAAGCAGAACGGGATGCAGTGATGGCTCCTCCCTCAGTTTCTCCAGCAAGTGCGGCTGCCAGGAAAAAACTAAACTTTCCCAAAAAAAGACCCACTGCTGATGTAGATGAGTCAACACAACCAAGTTTTGACATCTGGTTGGGTCTAAAAGAATTGCCTACAATTAATGAGATCTCAACCGTGACTCCATCTGTTAAGGTCACCATTCAAAAAATGTTTGAGGAATTTTTTAATGATAGTGTCCAAATAGGCATGTCAGACAGTTCGTTTGACTACTGGCAGGAAAAAAAGGCAATTTGGAGGCCCTTGCATAAACTGGCTTTGCTTTACTTGAGCTGCACACCCTCCAGTGTGTACTCGTGTTTTCAGCACAGCCGGGAACCTTGTCAGCGATCAGCGTAGGAGGCTACTTCCTCAAAATGTGGAAAAGATAATGTTCATCAAAATGAACTACAAATTACACAAGGAAGACCTGTACTACCAATTACGTCCAAAAATGACAGAGTCACCTGAAGCTGTAATGGTGGCTTCCAGCAGGGATGAATTAATATTGTGTGAAGATGATGTACACACTGTTGAGGCTGAGGAATCGCATGATGATGGTGACAAAATTTTGTGCACAGAGAGATCATTGCCAGTAATGTCAGCTGCCCATTGGTAGCTTGTTTTGTGGGGGCCCAAACAAACAAATTGCTTCAGCCACAATTGGCAGTCCCTGTCGCTGAAGTGATTGGTTTGTTAAACTGTGCATGTCCTGTTTAATATATACAACATAAGTGTGGGTGGAAGGGCTTTGCACCTCTTTTCTTTGTGTGTGCTGTTTGGGACATTGCTGCTTGACTTTTTTAATTTTATAGTCTATTAAACTGCCATCCTATCTGCCACTGCAGTGCCATTCTATTTCCTAGATGTGCCATGTTGGTAGTTGAACTGTCACAGCCGCTGAATTCTTCAACATGCAGTTGCTGAATGCTGAAAGTGTCCAGAAATTTTTATGGCCAAAGACAGCATCACCTCTATGCCCCTTTCATTTTTTTTTTAAATTCTGAACCACCAATTGATTGAGTGAGAAAAACATGGTAGATTTTCAAATATACCCAGTTTTTTTTTCATTGCTTCAAACCCCAACCAGTTCCCCCTTGACCCTGGTGAATTGATAAGCTGTTATAAATATCGGTTCAGCTTAATAAATGCCGCTTATCTCCTTTGTATGTAGGTGACTCTAAGCAGATAACTGGATAATGTACAGTAGATGGTGGGTTTCATGAGAGAGACCAGAAATATGAGCAGCAGCACAGAGCATCTTCCTGCCAAGATGTGTGCAAAAAAGTACAAATATGTTTATTACACAAATTAGTTATGTATATTGGTCACATTACATACATATTTACATGTTACATACAGTGCGTAAAGCAGGATGAAGTAACCTGAAACACGCCACCTGTTGACAAATAACTTCCAGTAGGCCCAGCAAGCATCACGGATGCTGGGAGTTCTAGTTCAGCCGGAGAACTACAGGCTGCTTTCCTCTGATGTAAACAGCAAGTCTTGGTCCCATTATCACTAACAACCTCCCTGAGCACAAAGTAAACATCTGTTTACATTGTGCACTATTTAGCAGCACTTCCACAAGCAAGGCCACTGCATTTCTATTAGATGTATAAAATTCTCCTCCAGATCAAAGATGTCTTTACGGAACTGAAGAAATTGATTCTACATTGATTTTCCCTGAAATTTTCTTAAGAATCAAAACATCAAAATAATAAATAAATTAAAAACTAATCAATCCTTCCTTCCTATCTTTGTTTTCAGTCCATAAACATATTCCAACTCCCTCAGGCCTCTGACCTAGTTCTTGATTAATGAAAACATTCTTGGTTTTTAAACTTCCTATGGGGTCATATAGTTTATTAAACTGCCATCCTGTCTACCACTGCAGTGCAAATCTGTGCCATGTTGGAAGCTGAACTGCCACATGTTAGTGCCACCCACTGTTGTCGCTTAGCTTAGTCAGACAGCTGGCTCAATGCAACATTTTGGCCTAAACTGGATTAAATCAATATTGTTAGCTGTGAGGTGGTCAACATTGACTAGAAATGACTGAAAATAAATGTTATTGAGGTTAATAATACTGTAGGAACAAATCAGGCCCAAATTATGTGATTTCAGCTGTTTTTATGATTTTTTAGAAAAAATCCAGATCCAAAACCAAAACATACAAGGGTGGTTTTATAACAACAAATCCAGATCCAAAACCTTGAAGGAGATACAGATCCAAAACCAAAACATGGAGGTCGGCACACATCCCTAGTATAAGTTAGAGATGTGCGCAGAACCACATGTTATGGTTTTGCCAAAACTACCCCAAAAGGATTTGGTTTTGGAAAAAGCACCCTCAAGTGGTTTGGTTCTTTACAGTTTTGAATTTCTTTAAAAATTTATAAAAACAGCAAAAATCATGTAACTTTTTGCTAAATTACCTGAGTCGTCACTCAGTTCTACTGGGAACCTCAAAGTGATTCCGAACTGGGACTCGGTTCGACTTGGAACCCCAAAGATTGGGTGTGTTCAGTTTTCTTAAAAAACGATCTGCTCATCTCTAGTATAAATATACGCTGAAATCAACCCTTAGAGAGTTTATGAACCCTAATGTTGATGAGGGTAGAAATATCATTTTAATAGCACTGACATGTAGCTTTCTTTAAACTATAATGATTTGTCCGTATGCTTGGTGCACCTTTAAAACTACATAACAGAGCATTAAATGCTACTGTACCATAGATGCCAGATTTGATTCAAAAACTATTTTTGGTAATGCCTTACCAATCCAGCAACATGTGGCATGTTCCCTTATCAGTTCTTCTTCTCATAGTTTAACTCACTGATGATTGTATTAACCCAGTTCATGTCCGCATATCTCTAAATTATTCCTAGAGGTCAATCAGACAGGAAGCCAGGAAACATGGTATTAAGTCAAAAACTTAATAGTCTGCTAGTGTGCAATATCACTAGGCAGAAGGATAAAATAGAATGGTTCATGACTTCTTTCTCCCAAGCTTTTAAATGATGAATATAAAAGATAGAGACAAATGACTACTTTACAGCCATCGCTTTAAGCAGTATTAAGGTCAAAGAACATTGTAAGCGGTGCTTTGGCTTGCATGGCTTTTCAACAAATAGTGCAAAAGTAGCACAAATATAGTTACCGGAATGACCCTCTGTTCCCATACACTAGTATGGGGACAGAATTCATCAAGTTCTGCAAAATCCAAAATTTTCGGAGCTTGATTGCGGAAGCATTCGCCATCTTTGGGAAGGAGTCCCGGATTGTGAAGAGGGATCCTTTCTGATCCCGCTGCCCCTGTCTGGCTCCTTTCGACAAACGGGGCTCTTGTGCGCATGTGTGACCTGTAGATCACGCATATGCACTTGTCTCACTGTGTGAAAAAACTCAGAGAGAGAGCTGATTTATACATCAACTGTCTCCAGGCCGGAGCAATAATGTATTGCTCCGACGCTTGCATCGAATTATAATGTTAATTATCGGGGTCCGTTGGATGCAAAAACAAATGTGTACTTACACGTGTACTTTTTACAGCACCCTGCCACTCGAGATATGCTCACATCTAGTTCCAGACAGTTTGATAATCATTTGCAATATGTAAATGCATTCCATTAGCCTCTGATAACTAAAGTTTTAAAACACGCAATACAAAAACAAAGTATCTATAAGGCATATAAGTACAATGTGCTGTTTGAGGTATCATAGCTTTCCATTGTTACTGTAGCTCTGTAAAACAGGGGGATTAATCTAGCTAAATCTATATATTGATGACGCTGTCCTAATTGGAACTGATATAGGTCACATAAAACTATAAGGCTGTGACATTATTGGACAGCAGGGCAGCTGAGAAATCTTCCGGGATCTGACTTAGAAAGGGGGTGCAACCAAGCAAGGGGGCATTGCCAAGCTCCACTAAGAGTACAAGGCCCTGAGAAGATTGTGCACGCTGCTGCTTTACATTAAGGGGAGTCATTGCTCCACCTCCATTACTGGCTCTTGCCCTACAGACAAGCATTGGCCTATAATTCTGATCCCACCACCCGTTTTGGCGCATCTGGTGGCCCTGCCATAAGTATGAAACCACTAGTGTCCAGCCTGTACACAGCCTCATTTACAATTACCTTGAATATATGCTTGCCAATCATATAAGACTTTTGTTTCAAATTGCTGTAAGATAGAGATGCACTATCATTCTAAGCAATGACTGCTTCCTCTCAAGTTTAAAAGGACAACAGGCTGGATATATTTAGTTAAGATAAAAACAACAACAAAAGTATTAATCATTTTATTTTGTCACCTATTTTATAATGCTTAATTATACACATTGATTTTATGTTCATGGCAAAAATAGGTTTTATTTCTTAATTCACTTACAGTATACAGTATAGGGCACACAATACAATCAAATATCTCTAGAAATGTTTTTGGTATAGAGCAGTGGCCCCCAAACTGGGTGCACTTGCAGGGGTGCTACGGGCTGGTGGTCTAGGACCAAATCAAATTATTTATGGCTAGTGTGATAGGCAAAACCAATGCTGGTGGCGCCATGAAAAAAATGCTGATACTCCAGGGCACCGAGATTCTAAAAAGTTTGGGAACTCCTGTTATTGAGGACAATAAAACACCAATGATTGCATTCTAAAATGTAAACCCATATGACTGAAAGACATGCAGTCATTCTATCCAGTAACATAATGCAAAGCATAATCTTCCATGCAAAATAGTGGCTAATGACTAGAACTTTGTTCCAAAAAAGCTCCAGAATTCTTTCTGAAACTACATAATTAAATGGAGGATAATGGGATACTAGTTAGCATTGTTCGAAAGAGAAGAATAACATTAATATCTTGTAAACAGAATGAAAGTCGTGGACACAGGTGATCAATCTCGGGTAGAATGCCGTTAATGCTGCAGTGCAGATGGTCCTCTATTTGAAAACATAATTGACTTTGCATTCAGCAGCTTTGTAAGCAAACATAACCTGAAGTATTACGGTTTCAAACAGATCAACTATAAAAATTAGGAAGAAAGAAAAAAAAAGGTGCCAAACATAAAACCTACATTCGGCTGTTTTTTAGGACTTAGATAGGAAGTAAAATGTAAATTATATATGCTCAAAAACTTATCCATGATTGAATATGTAAAGGTCATTATATTGTAAAATATTTTCAACAAGAGATCATGGGATATAGATCAATCAGATTATTTATTTGACCATTTAAATGTAGGACCTGATTTAGAGTCACACGCACTGATGATTTAAGTTGCAATGGAGTTTTTTTTTCTTCTTTGCAATCACTTATGTCGCACTGCGCATATGTCCAAAAAGCGTGTACACAAGAGTTGGGGATAGTAATAATTAAGCCACACGGGAGACACATGGGGGTAAATTTACTAAGAATCGTGTTTAGTCGAGATTGCAGTCTCGGGTGTGTTTTGCCATTTTTTACAGCTTGCAAATTTACTAAAGGTAACCTTGGGTGAGAAGTCATGAAAGTCTCAGCAAAACTGGGGTGAGAACACAAATAGAAATAAATACACCATCAGCCAAACTCTCAAGTACTTTTCATAGCCAGGAACACAACTCGGGAATTTACCAAGAATTGGGTTTTAAAACACAGGTGTAATTGTAGCAAACTCAGTCTTAAATAAAAGTTTCAAATAGACCACCTCCTGAGCTGCGAGTTTGGCAGAAACATACACAGATCGGTGTGATCTGTGTATGTTTCTGCCTGTAATTTCTCCATAAAGGGTTCATGTTTTTTTTTTAAATGACGCAGGGTCCCCCCCCCCCCAAAAGCATAACCAGCCTCGGGTTTCTGAGCCAGTCCTGGTTTTAAAAAAAAGAGAAAAAAATAAGGGAAAAAAATACGGGGGGGGGGAATTAATAGGGTTCCCTAATATTTTATGAACCAGCACTGGGTTCCTGAGCCAGTCCTGGTTTTAAAAATAAGGGAAAAAAATGGCATGGGGTTCCCCCTATTTTTAAAACCAGTGCCGGACTCAAATCTAGCAGGGGTGTAATGCCACAGCCAGGGGACCCTTTCACCGCATTTCCCTGGCCAAAGCATTACACCCCAAGCTTGTGTGAGGATAAATCAGTGTGAGTAGTATAGGAGGGAGTAGGTTGGGTGTGAGGATATATTAGTGTGAGTAGTATAGGAGGGAGTAGGTTGGGTGTGAGGATATATTAGTGTGAGTAGTATAGGAGGGAGTAGGTTGGGTGTGAGGATATATCAGTGTGAGTGGTATAAGGAGAAGTACATAAACCTTAAAAAAACAAAAATGGCAACAATCTATTATTTTTATTTTTTCTGTTTAAACTTCAAGTGAGGACACATTTGTTCCATTTAGAAGATTGATCCTCAGCCTCACATAATTGTTGCTGTTTCAGACACATAATTTATTTCCAGATATTATATCATTATGTAGCCACAATGTATCATCACTTTTTAAAATATAAATTCTTGGAAACGCTTTTGTAAATACACAGATGGGAAATAATGGATAACAATTATGACTGGGTAGCCAGGGGTCAAACATTCTATGCACAATAAAACTTTTGGTGTTAATATATATCTATGCATTTTTCCCCCAATCTTTATATTCTAGCTTAAGGAAAGAATTAGATATGTGAACATATTATATTACCATATTAATAACCATGTATTTGTTACATTAATAGGTGACAAATGGCAATAGTTTGTAGAAGAACATGCTAGAAAGATTTATGGTCTGTATACATGTTTCAATTTAGCTGCCTGCTCAATATCACTTTTTTATTTAGGCTCAGTTGATATGACACACCTCATTCTGTGCTGGGAGGCACTTGGTTTTTCTATATACTGTAAATTAGTCATTTTCAGCTTCACAAAGTGCTCACCCCTTTGGGAAAACATATATTCCCTTCCTAAATGTCTCTTATTTTATGTACGTTTTCAAATAGCCTATAAAAACTGAAAGTTGCTGTTACGAGCGGCTGCTTCTCGTCTCCTTCTCTAGTCATGGTTGTTGCTAGGTGACCGGCACATCACAATACTTCCAACCGGCTGCTTCCCACCGATCGCTAGGTCTGGAGGCCGCGGGGGGGTTGTGGGCTGTCAGGGGCTGGTCAGAGGAGACGTGCAGTGTTCCAGGTGTAGAAAAATTTATTATCAAAGGGGGCTTAACTAAGATGGTCTCCAGATTGGCTCCTCTCCCCTTTATCTTTCAGTCAGCCCTGCAAGAAACTGTCGATTAAAGCTTATGCTTGCAGCGTGAGCCTCTGGTCAGTGTGCCTTGTGCCTGTGTTCCTGCCAGTGGTCCTGTTGGTTCCAGTGCCTGCATCCTGAGTCGCTGGTCCTGCTACAATCCAGATTTGTATCCTGCATTGCTGGTTCTGCCATACTCCAGCTAGATTCCCGAGTAGCTAGTCCTGCTACAATTCCGATTGATATCCTGCATTGCTGGTTCTGCTATCCTCCAGCTAGAATCCTGAGTAGCTGGCCCTGCTACAACCCTGTTTGTATCCTGCATTGCTGGGTCTGCTATACTCCAGCTAGTATCCAGTGTTGCCAACCCTGCTACTACTCCAGTCTGCTTCCTGTGTAACTGGTTCTGCTAATGCTCCAGCTAGTGTTCTGCATACTGACACTGAGCCTGCCTTATTTCCTGTTTCTGTGCTAGTACTGAGTGGCCCAGCCAGGGGGCCGCACCCTGCCCGTCGGACGCTGCAATGTCCAAACTTCCTTGCGGGGGTCTCTGTCGAAAACCGCCCTTGGTCTCCGCCAACCCTCAGTGCTAGCTTTGGGTCCCCAGTCTCTATCAAGTATGGCTTGTATTGTGCAGTCAGCCTTCTACACATCGAGGACATCCGACAAATTGGCCTGGCTAAAGTGACCATAAGGGTCTGTTGAAGATTCATCTGGGTGTATCATAACAGTTGCCGTATTTGCTATGGACTTATAATTGTAAGTATGATTGTCATTCCCTGAATATCCATTTCATGTCTCAAGTCACTGACTTTCATCAATAATTATAGGATACTTGTCTTTAAAGGTATTTTCTTTGTTTACATATATACAGTACCTGGAGTTTGTGGATAATGTATGAGCAAAATATAGCAGAGTGCGTCTGGGCATGTGAGCTATTTGCGGAGTGACCAGGGAAGTGTTTAACTTGATAGATGCTATGATGTAATGATATGTATATAACCACAGACAGGGCATGGCAACCAATCAGATTCTACATAACATTTAAAAAGCACCTTCTAGAAGATCATAGCTAGAATCTGATTGGTTGCTATGGGCATCATTTCCACTTCTAAAAACTCTCACTTTAGTAAATTTACCCCCAGGAGTACACTGGGCCCTGGGTGTTCAGGATGTTAAGTGAGATGCGTAGCAGAGATGTTGGTGACGGTTAGTCCACTTATGGTACTACTTTACCACATCTTAAGTTTATGTAACCAGGTAGCACAACAAGGTGGCATAGAAACACAGGGATGAAATGGTACAATAACATTCCTGGATCAGCCTGGAACATAAGTGTATTGCTGAGTGTTGTAGTGCGCAGAGCATCAGGATGGTGTATGCCCCAGTAGCTAGTTGCACTATGCCCCTTGGTAATAGATGTGGAGGTATAGGGTACTTGCAGTACTCCATAGGGCTCTGTATGGCTCTTATGGCTGAAAGTCTCAGAGGGCACGTCCAGTGTCCTGTAATACTAAGGAGGAAAAACTCCACACCAAGGCATGCATGTGCAGTATCTCATGCCAGAGATCAGCCTCCTGACGAGATGCAGTGGGTCCTAGGGGCTGCCAGCTCTACTGTTATATGGATCTGAGGCAGAGCAGGTCGCTCCCCATCCAACATATTGAAGGGACGCTTCAACTAATTCAAAATTTTCCTTGTTTAGGTATCGAACCAATGGAAAATAATTTAACCTTGTAGTGGGGAAAAATCTTGACAGCATACATTAGATTAAGTCTCTAGCTCAAACTGTGTTATTTGCTACTTATAGTAGGATATAACATTTTTTTATTCATTCAATTTTAAAAATCCAATTGCTGAGTCTGAAATTACCACCTCCCCACTAAGGAAGCATCACAGTCTGGCTATTTTGCACAGCAAGGAATCACATTTTATGCAAATAAAAAGTGGTTCCAGATAAAACATTTTTTCCTCCAATTTTAGTGGATGTCTTCTTATTCATTAGTATACAGAATAGCTATTAAGTTGATCACCTCTAAAGACCAGTGCGCAACTAGACTTTTGTGGGCCTCTTAACATTTTGAAGGGGATTCAATGTTTCTAGAGAGACACTGCTCTCCATAGCATTTGTTCATTTTATGCCCTATAGTAAGACCCTAGTTAATTTTGGGGCCTATTCATCATTACATAATTATCCCTGGAGATAATTATGTTTGAAACTCACTGCGAGTTTAAAAAACATTCCTCATACCTCGTTAACTTCCGAAAAGCTGCAGCTTTTCAGAATTTTGATACTTTTCCCCTTTGTCCTTAGGATTTCCTCATACTGCACATGAGCTTTTAACATTTATTCCGCCACTGGCATCTGTACTCCCCTCCCCACGCTAAACCCCATCGCTGTCTTTAACCACAGATACTCAGAATTTCAGCTCCCCCCACCAGTTACTGTTTCCCTATGCAGCTGCCAACCCGGCCTCTGTCTGTAACAAAACTTCCCTGGTGATGCTGCATGAGAATCTGCAGGCGAGCACAGGAGGATCTGCTTGGAGAGGCTGGAGGGAACTATTAATAGTCCAGTGCCGTCGGAGGTAAGGAGACACAGCTGAGTGATCTGGAAAGGTCCCTCTGCTGCACTTGTGAAACTACTGGGGTGTTGAACGCCATCTCAGAATGGCATACAGTAACACTCACAAGTTCCAAAATAAAAGCTATTTTGGAACTTGATGAATTACATAATTCTACATCCCCATACTAAAATATGAAAATTGTGGAAATTATCGGGGGAGAATTGTAACCGGGAGATATCAATGATACATACTTAATGAATGGTCCTGAACCTTAATTTTTACAAAAGTAGGGGAAAATTTAAATTTTAACCCACTTTTGTAAAAATTAAAAGATGATGACTAGACCCCTTTATGCCACATAGTTGTGTCCTTTTTTATTTTATGCACCATAGTATTACCCAGGATGTAGTCAATATACCGACAGCCGTAAGCCATCTGACTAAATCTCGGCCTCGACTTCCTCGACTTGGGACTAAAGATAGGCATCTAAATCCCGACGCTTATCATTAAGTCGATGACAGTATCCCGACAGACGGCTTCGCGAATGAAGGTAAGCCGGCTACTGTTAGCTCTTAGACACGGGAGGGGGTGTTAGGTTTAGGCACCCCCGGGGGACTTAGGGTTAGGCACCCCCCCAGGGAGGGTTAGGGGTAGGCAACCCCCAGGAGGGTTAGGTTTAGGGGGCAGGAAGGGGGGGCTAGGTTTAGGCTTCCCCGGGGGGACTGAGGGCTCTATTTGCTACAATCCACATTGGTAATGCAGATTGTAGTGTGATATTACCGAGTGAATTTGCATTGCAATATCACAGGGATTTACTCCAGCTTGCGAGAAAGCTCTGTCCCTGCGAATCCCCTCCGCACACTAGTCACGGTATTTTTGCAAAAAAATACCGTGACAAGTACCCTGTGCATGCGCCGACCAGCTGCCGCTGCTACCCCCCGCGCGCTAAGCCCCGTAACCAAGCCCAGCCCCCTGTGACCCCCCATCGAGACCCCCCCTCTCCCTTAATTACTCTTACCTGCATGATCCGGGCTCCGGTGATGTCCTCCAGTCAGCTGACATCCCATACTGTACTGGGACCCTGTCAGGTGACAACCGGGTCACAGTGCAGCATGGGAGACCAGCTGACCCTGGAGTCAGGTAAGTTTTGGGTTTTTTTTATTTTTTTTTACAGTGAATCAGCGTGTGGTCTGTTTAGACCACACAGCTGATCACTGGGGCCGGGTCCAGGCTCTGCTCTGCTTATAGCGGAGCAGGAGTCCAGTAACCGGGGGAGACCCTGGATAACGCCACCTCCAGGTGGCGTTATTATCACAGGGCTTCCCCCAGTATTTCTTCACAATTTATTTTTAGTAAATTTGGCCAGATCACATTTCCCATTACAATCATGGGAAATGCGATCTGCTTACTAAAAATAAGTGATAATTAGGGGTTGGAGTAGAATAATGTGAAAAGGGTGTGAAAACACCCTTTTTCACTTTATTTTAGTAAAAATAATGTTAATAAAAAGAGCCCTATGGTTAGGCACCACCCTGGAAGTTTTAGAGTTAGGGGCGGAGAAGGGTAGGGTTAGCTTACTTATCTTAGCCATTGGGATTCTTTATGTTCAGGCTATCGCTGTCTGTATTTCACCCAGGATTTCATGTTCTTTTGTGAAGCTACAGTGGTGATAATATGCAAATGCTAGTTTCAGCCTACCCCTTTTGCACCACAATGTGCAAGCCCTGAGACTCACCACTTTCAGTGCACATGCATGCTGCAACACCACCAGTGGTTCTGAACACTCCACCTTCAGTTCACCATTGTGTGCACCATCAACACTTGCACCAGCCTATGGCATGTGCAGTTTCTATTAATAGGGCGTAGAGAGTGTAGCTTGAAAGCTTTTAGATGTCTTCTCGTTGATTTCTGAGTACAAAACCACAGATGTTAAAATCTGAGAAATAGTTTTATACGCTGGATGATCTATAATATATATATATATATATATATATATAGCAGCATGTAGAAGGGCACTCAGTGTATGGATAGATAGCCGGGGTGCCTGCCACAAAATTATGTATAACATGTCTGTTGCTCCATTGAACAAAAGATAGGCGGCACTCCTCCGGACTTGGTAAAACTAATGAGTGGTTTTAATCCAACATGAACCGACGTTTCAAGGCCCCAACAGCCTTTTTATCAAGGTGTGAAACGTCGGTTCATGTTGGATTAAACCCACTCATTTGTTTTACCAAGTCCGGAGGAGTGCTGCCTATCTTTTGTTCAATGGAGCAACAGACATGTTATATATATATATATATATATATATATATATATAATATATATATATATATATATATATATATATATTAGGGATGTGCAGGCTCGGATAGGTTAGGATAGGATAGGATAGGACTTTTGTCCAAGAATGATGATGTTCGTCCATGTAAGATGACGTTTTGCCTCTTTCTGAGTTCCGTTTTTTTGGAGGGAAAAATCCGAACTCAACGTGCAAACTGGAACCTATCCAAGCCTGCACATCCCTAATATATATATATATATATACTGTGCAAAAGTTTTAGGCAGGTGTTGAGGAAAATATACTGCAAACTAAGAATGCTTTCAAATACAGAATTATTAATAGTTTATTTTTATCAATTAACAAAATGAAGAGTGAATGAACAGAAAAGAAATCTAAATCAATATCAATATTTGGTGTGACCCCACCCTTTGCCTTCTAAACAGCATCAATTCTTCTAGGGGTGAGATGAAGTGGCGGGAGTGTCAGAACAGGGCTGCGATGGACTGCGGGTGGGGGCAGAACAGAGAGGCGGGCCTGAGGTAGAAAGGGAATATGATTCTGATAAGCAAAAATGTCAAGTTATAAAACTGTACGCTTAATACCTATTTGAAATTTCATTTAAGGATTTCCAAAGCTACTACAAAAGTGCCCTCTTGGTGTCTTTGTATGTATTTATATAAACATTTTAAATAAGTTAGTTTTAATAAGTTAATTAAATTCTGACAATAGTATAGAAAGTGCTAGACTTTCAATGTCAATAATCGCTTATGTACCTTTGTTACCTCATATAAACAAGATGCTCATAAGTACCATATGAGCAATTCACACTGCATTTATGCATTGTATGCATATAAAAACATTTTTAAAACTAAATAAACAATATGTCTTTGTTGGATTGTCAGACTTACAAGAAGAAGTATAAAAGAGGAGTCGATGAAATCATTATGCAGCAATTTGTGGGAAGCATTGAATAGACAAGTCATTTCTACATTGTCTGATTATTTGAATATGTACAAAGTGTAACAAAATACATCCCATGTAACACCTTAGCTGTAGAGATAAAAAATAATCCAGAGACAATTAAATCTTTTTGAAATCAATAACATTAATGTAAATAAATAGCATCTCATCTCGTAACCAGTGGCGGCCCCAGAGGTTGGGCTGCAGCACAGTTCAAAATTTAAGTAGGGGAGCCACACCAACTGCTCATACAACAAAATAGCTCTTATTCTTCCTCTTTGCCAGCCCAGATCTGCCTAACTAGTTTTACTGCTAATGACATCGGGGCTCATTCAGACTTTCCCGCAAACCACCTGCAAATGTGTCCAACGATATTCACCAGCATGCAGAATTATATGCATCTATCTCCTTGTTGGAACGGCCATCATCACCATCAGTACACACACACACCAGATATATATAGTAGGTGCAGGAGAGTCTCCGGCACCTATACCTATTGCAGGAGACTCCTCTGAAACCAGACATATCTCTGCACAACATTGCATAGCCCATATTCCTATCTATATGCCCAAAACATGCCTTTAGAACACTTAGGGCAAAATTTACTTAGCGGCGAGTTCTAAACCCCAGCGGTTTTGTGGTGGGTTCTAAATTCCCGGTGGTTTGGTGGTGGATTCTAAATCAAAACCACAACTTAGTCATTCAACCCTGTTCTATTCTATTCTAAAATGTGTTTTGCAGTGATTTTGGCCTTAGTAAATCAGCGGATAGCAAAACCGCTGCCAAACCGCAGCCAAAGAGCCACCGAACCACTTAGTAAATTTTGTCCTTAGTCTACTATCAAAAGCCCCATTGTCATCCATGTTCGCCCATTTATTTTTATTATGTATTTACTTATTATTAACAGTTACGCCAGCATATTCCATTGCCCTTTATAATTAGAAACAAAATAGTAATAAAAGTGACTGGATAATAACAGACAGTGTAAATGCATATCAACATTTAGTTCCATGCGTGCAATGCAGGAGCAATTACGGCCAGCTTGCATTCAATTGGGATGCAGTCAGGAAGGCGATGGTCGAGATGCCGACCGCCTGTTTCCCGACTATCAACCCGGCAAGGTTCTAATGACAGGCGTCAATCCCCATGCCTGTCATTAAACCTACGCCGGGAGCCCGATGCCCGGCATACCGAATGAAGGTAAGCCGGGTGATTGGCACGGACAGCCGTTGGGTGGGTTAGGTGTCAGGCTCCTGGGGACTTAGTGTTAGGCACCCCCCCAGGAGCGTTAGGATTAGGCTTGGGTAAGGGGGGGTTAGGGTAAGGCACCCCCGGGGGGAGGTTACGGTTAGGCACCCCCCAAGACACTTAGATTTTATCCTAACCCCCTGTTAGGGTTAGGCACTTGGGGGGGTAAGGGTTAGGCACTAGGGGGGAGGTTAGGGTTAGGCACTCCTAAGGGAGGGTTAGGGGGGGCAGGGTTAGTAGTACTTACCAAAAATCCCTGTCGGGATCTTCACCCCTGCTGGGCTTCTTACATGGGGATTTGAATACATACTGATTCCATTCAATTCTGCATCACCTTCTCCATTGTCCGTTCCACCTCTTTAAGCTTTGTAAGCACAAAATGTACCAGATTCCACAAAAGCAAAGGGGGAGGTGATGTAGTCAGCATCCCAGCGTGTGAGATGCCGGCACCAGTATCCTGACCATCAGCATCCCAAAGGTAAGTATCGGGGTGTTAGGGGGAGGTTAGGGTGTGGGGTTAGGGATAGGTACTAGGGGGAGAGTCAGGGTTAGGCACCTCGGAGGTAGTGTTAGGATTAGGCTGCGGGTAGGGGGAGGTTAGGTTTAGGCAATAGGGGTGAGGTTAGGTTTAGGCACTGGGGAGGGGGAGGTTAGGCTTAGGCACAAGGGGGGGTTAGGGTAGGGGTTAGGGTAAAGGATAGGAAAACACTTACCGTTCGTTCCTATGGGTGTCGGGATTCTGGCTGTCGGGATGTTGCTGTCGGTATTCTGACCAACGGCATCCCTAAAGCTGGGATTTCATATCCAACCCGGCAGAGGTACATAGGAATTTCTTTTTGTATGCATGCACAATACAATAAATACAGTGCATCCGGGAAGTATTCACAACACTTCACTTTTTCCACATTTTGTTATGTTACAGCCTTATTCCAAAATGGAATAAATTCATTTTTGTCTTCAAAATTCTACACACAATACCCCATAGTGACAACATGTAAAAAGTTTTTTTGAGATTTTTGCAAATTTAATAAAAAAAACCCACTAAGATATCATATGTACATAAGTATTCACAGCCTTTACCAGAAGCTCAAAATTGAGCTCAGGTGCATTTCCACTGATCATCCTTGAGATTTTCCAACAGCTTAATTGGAGTCCACCTGTGGTAAATTCAGTTGATTGGACATGATTTAGAAAGGCATACACCTGTCTATATAAGGTCCCACACTTGACAGTGCATGTCAGAGCACAAACCAAGCATGAAGTCGAAGGAATTGTCTGTAGACCTCCGAGACAGGATTGTCTCGAGGCACAAATCTGGGGAAGGGTACAGAAAAATATCCGCTGCTTTGAAGGTCCCAATGAGTACAGTGGCCTCTATCATACGTAAATGGAAGAAGTTCGGAAACCACCAACTCTTACTAGAGTTGGCCGTCCGTCTAAACTGAGCGATCAGGGGAGAAGGGCCCTAGTCAGGGAGGTGACCAAGAACCGGATAGTCACTCTGTCAGAGCTACAGCATTCCTCTGTGGAGAGAGGAGAACCTTCCAGAAGGACAACCATCTCTGCAGCACTCCACCAACCAGGCCTGCATGGTAGAGTGGCCAGACGGAAGCTACTCCTTAATAAAAAGCACATTGCAGCCCACCTGGAGTTTGCAAAAATGCACCTAAAGAACTCTCAGACCAGGATGAGACAAAGATTGAACTGTTTGGCATGAATGCCAGGAGTTATGTTTGGAGGAAGCCAGGCACCGCTCATCACCAGGCCAATACCATCCCTACAGTGAAGCATGGTGGTGGCAGCATCATGCTTTGGGGATGTTTTTCAGTGGCAGGAACTGGGAGACTAGTCAGGATAGAGGGAAAGATGAATGCAGCAATGTACAGAGAGATTCTGGATGAAAACCTGCTCCAGAGAGCGCTCTTGACCTCAGACTGTGGCGACGGTTCATCTTTCAGCAGGACAACGACCCTAAGCACACAGCCAAGATATCAAAAGAGTCACTTCAGAACAACTCTGTGAATGTCCTTGAGTGGCCCAGCCAGAGCCCAGACTTGAATCCAATTGAACAATTCTGGAGAGATCTGAAAATGGCTGTGCACCAACGCTTCCCATCCAACCTGATGAAGCTTGAAAGGTGCTGCAAAGATGAATCGGTGAAACTGCCCAAAAATAGGAGTGCCAAGCTTGTGGCATCATATTCAAAAAGACTTGAGGCTGTAATTGCTGCCAAAGGTGCATCAAAGTATTGAGCAAAGGTTGTGAATACTTATGTACGTGTGATTTCCTAGTTGTTTTTTCTTTATTAAATTTGCAAAAATAGCAAAAAAAATTTACACGTTGTCAATATGGGGTATTCGGTGTACAATTTTGAGGACAAAAATGAATTTATTCCATTTCAGAATAAGGCTGTAACATAACAAAATGTGGAAAAAGTGAAGCGTTGTGAATACTTTCTGGATGCACTGTATGTAGTTTGCATACAAAATGTGTCTATACCCAACACTACCTAAGCCTTTTAGTGAGGTTAGGGGAAGGGTGGGTTAGAGTTAGGCACCACTGGGGGGAGGTTAGGGTTGGGCACCCCCCAGGAGAGTTAGGTTTAGGGTGCGGGAAGGGGGGGTTAGGGTTAGGCTCCACTTGGGGGCGGTTATGGTAAGACACCCCCTGGGGAGGTTAGGATTAGGCACCACCAAGGGAGGGTTAGTGTTAGGGGGGGAAGGGGAAGGTTAGGGAATTTACCTACCACTGTCAGGATTATGCACCATGCAGGCTTCCAGTGTTGGGATTTCCGACGCCAGCTATTCAGCCACCGGCATATCATACCTATTCCAATATTATTATGTGTAAATCTGCAATATAGTCTTTGTCTATAGCAGTGGTTCCTAAACTTTTTCGAATCACGGCACCCTAGATTATCAGCATTTTTGCCACGGCACCCCTAGCTAAACATTTCTTATTGAGAAATTCAGCAAAAATTAAATGAAGTAAATTGATTTATATATCACCCTTAGGTTCAGTTATGTGGTGGAAGATAGGGCTGCGCTTCTTCTTGTCAACATATTTTTTGATTGGCTGTCATTAGCACTGGTTTTGCCTATCACATTGACTAAAAATTATTTTCTTTGGTACTGGAGGCACCCCTGCCAATCCGAGGCACCCCTGCAAGTGCCCTGAGGCACCCCAGGGTGCCACAGCGCAAAGTTTGGGAACCACTGGTCTATAGTGACACGGGTATATCTAAAATCACCACTGAATTACAATTGAGAGTAATAACAAAGCACAGAATTTTGAGTTACACCTAACTCATGCTCATGGATGTGGATCAAGGGTGTGCCTTTGCAAGCTACATGCAGTAGTAATTTGCCTCTTAGGCAGTGGCACTGTAGGCCTTGGTGTAAACATACCATCATCGTGTGTCTTTATGTTGTTTACAGTTAAGCTAAATAAATGTAAAAGACATGTAAAAAAAACAGCGTGAGTGCTATAGCCTGGACTGCTTAAAGCATTGGAACAACAAAAGTGAGGTCTCTCTGCAAAAGTAACAACAAGCACCAGGCTATGCCAAACTGGCCTGATCACATTATACAATGGACACCCACAGCATATTGTGAAACCAGCTCCATCCTGGTGAGCACAGGGCAAATTTCCAATTACATTAGGAATCGGACCTGCTAAAAACATCAATAGAGCAAATCAGCCTTTTGCTTAGAAGCTTTTAGGTGTGCTTAGTGCGATGGGATACAGGTTAATTGTTAAATGTGAACTAACACCAGTGCTGGCACTTGCAGATCTCTGATTTCTGAATTATTATTATACTTCTCATAATCCCTCATTAACAAATGTATGAGTAACTTTATCCCATTAGAAATGTTATTCTATGCTGAAGAAGTCCAAATGTAAGAAAATAACAAACCCACAAGAGAATGGTAATCAAACTGTGCCCACCCCATTGACGGGAGCTCTAAGATATGAATGTTGTCATGACATCCCTGTTACTCAGTGTGTGTTGAAGTGGGAGGACCTTTTTGATTTTACTGTGATTGGAAGTATGGAAATATCTATGTATTACAAATTGGTCTATTTACTACGCTTTGGATGGAGATAAAGTGGTTGGAGATAAAGTAGCAGCCAACCAGCTCCTGTCAATGTTCAAACACAGTCTGTGACATGGCAGTTAGGAGCTGATTGGTTGGTATTTTATCTCTGTTCACTGTATCTCCATCCAAGGTTTTGTATATAGACCCCCGTGTTAGTTAAGTCTCAGAACAATAATATACAGTATTTGCCTTTATGACTTAAATCTGGAACAGCACACGTAAAAGTAATTATTAAAGTAATAGTATTTAACATTTTAAAGGATAGTTCATCATTAACAATTATCTAATTATTTGAACCTATTCAATGTTCAAACAACTTTCAGAGCCACACCTACACTGCCTCCATTCAGCAAACATTAATTCCCAGTTTGGAGTTTGCATCTAAAAACGTTAACATAAACTATACAATATTGTCTGCTGGTGCTTACTTTGATAAATCTTTTATAGTAATGTTTTTCTATTCTTAAACAGTAAGGTAATTCAGTTTGAGGACCTGATTCAGCATGGATCGCTATTCTGCTTATATGCACTCACCCCAGTTGCTAATATCAGTGGTGTTATTTAAGTGTGTGCATTCACGTTGCGAACGCAGCCTAACATAAGGACACCCACTGCCCTATACTCACATCTGTATACTAGGGCAACACAGCTAAACAATCGGTAACATCGGACCCATATGCACACTTGCACAAGCCCTGACCTTACTCAGAAATTGATAACAGCCATGCACGCTATCAGTGCTATGGCTGCTTACGGCCATGCAGTGGATAATTTATGCATGCCCCTACAACAGCATTGGAATGCACTGGCACGCCTGCGTTCTCCCGGCAACCCCCGGTCACCACCCACAAAGAGCACTTTCTGTCAATCACTCTGCCATGGGCCTGTGTATCCTCTGCAATCGCAGTTCCGAAAGCAATTGCTAGTTCGCGCACTGCAATGCATACACATGCGCAGAACGCAACAATTGACCGATTACATGCATATAAGCAACTGTGTTCCTTGCTGATTTCTCAGCTAAACTACACTTATATTCTATACAATGTTGCCCTGTCCAGCTTAAATTACTACTATATATATATTTATATATAGATAGATAGATAGATAGATAGATAGATAGATAGATAGATAGATAGATAGATAGATAGATAGATAGATAGATTTCTATAATTCAAGCATTGAGCATTTGAAGTAAGTGTTTGGCATGGAAAGGAGACACGTTAAAATACTTCAGTATATAATGTAGTCATTACAATTCATATAAACTCAAATATGTTCATCCTGTTTTTTTTTATTTTTTTCTAAAGTGAAATCTATTATGGCAAATTGGTGAAATTTAACAAACCAGTTCAATAAACCATTTAAATAAAAAAAAAACTGTGACATCTCTAATGCTAAAATATATAACAATGTATATTGAAAATATTTTAGTATTATAATTACTATTATGTATTTAATTTTTATCTTGACCAAACCTGAAGATAGATATGTCTTTTTCACTTTTTTGGAATAAAATCCAGGTTGAAATGATCATTCAACCAAAGTTACAAGTCATGTCAGCAAGAAAATGGGTTCATCCTTAACCAATTCAAGTAGAGCAGTAGGTGGCCTATTTCTAATCCTGTATGAATTTGTACAGTATTATGTCATTTGAAGATATGTGAAAGCATGAAGGCAATCATCCCTTTTTTATTCTTACTTGCAGCAAGTCACTTTTAATCAAGCAGAATATAATAAGGATCAGGCAGAAATACATCTTCAATATATGCCACTAAATAGAACACAAATTGTCTGTTCGCATTTCTAGATCAGCCTGAGAAAATTATCTCTAGATGGTTCCAAATGTGAAAGAATTTATTTCAGCTGCAAGAAACTTTATGGACGGCTTCTAAAAAGGAGTTCTAAGGCTAGAAAAAAATGTTGATGTCCCTGTTTTTAACCATGTCATGTACAAGCCCCAAGTTTTTAATAAAGGAATATCCAGAAATATAGGGATATGATGACTATTGATTACTGTGGGGAGATTAACAATATAACCTATCTACTGCTGGAGATGCACATTTTTCTTATAATTGTATGGCAACGGGAAAAATGTTTTACATTTGTAATGGAAATGACAAAACATACTATGGGGCATATTTACCAATATTTGCAATTTCACTCCCTTATGTATCATTTCTTATCACTCCATATTGCCGCAATAAGAAATAATTAAAAAGTGGAATTTACTAAATGACTGTTGCCAGGTCATGGGTTCTGATAAGATTCTGTCCTGATTAACTGTTATTATTTTTCTTCCAAGTACGAACACGGTGAGCCCATGCTCAGTTGCTGGACTGCGCTTGCACCAGTAGGGGCCAACAGGGAAACAAATGTGGCCCAGTAGCCTTTAGGCTACTATTTGTCTATGGGCAGGGCCGCAACTAGGGTGGGGCTAGAGGTGCACGTGCACCGGGTGGGGATTGCCGGGGGGGGTGAAAAAAGCTGACTCAGCCATCCGGCAGCTATCTGAAAA
This sequence comes from Taudactylus pleione, assembly GCA_031769625.1. NCBI lineage: Eukaryota > Metazoa > Chordata > Amphibia > Anura > Myobatrachidae > Taudactylus > Taudactylus pleione. Next base: position 1,727,192 of record JAUIMM010000194.1, read on the forward strand.
TGGCTGCTGCTAAAGAGCAGACAAATGCTAGAGGTCCTTACTGGACCTCTAGTGTCTGTCTCCTCCTTGGCGGCGGCCATTTTTGGATGGCCGTTTTCAGCAGATTCCATGCGGACTGGCCGTCCGCATGGACCCTGCTAAGAATGGCCAACCAAAAATGGCCGCCGCCAAGGAAGAGACAGATGCTAGTGGTCCTACTGGACCTCTAGTGTCTGTTAGCAGAGCGCAATGCACACAGCATTCCCGGAAGTGCCAGGAATGCTGGTGCTGCTGGGAGAAGATGCTGGAAGCTGCATCTTCTCCCATGAAATCCCCTGGCAATGAGCATAAACCCCCTGGAAACAAGCATAAACCCCCATGGAAACGAGCATAATCCCCACTGGTAACGAGCATGTAACCCCTGGCAACAAGCATTAAACCCCTGGCAACGAGCATGGCACCCCTGGTAATGAGCATAAATCCCCTGGCAACGAGCATGAAAACCCCTGGCAGTGAGCATAAAACCCCATGGCAACGAGCATGTAACCAGCTGGCAATGAGCATGAAACCCCATGGCAATGAGCATGTAACCCCCTGGCAACGAGCATGTAACCCCTGGCAATGAGCATGGCACTCCTGGCAACGAGCATAAATCCCCTTACAATGAGCATGAAACCCCCATGGCAACGAGCATGAAACCTCATGGCAACGAGCATGTAACCCCTGGCAACGAGCATAAACCCCCTGGCAACAAGCAGGTAATTGTAAAGTAATTATAAGCCTTACTGTGGGATATAAAATGGTGTCGGGCAAATATGTAAGTGGCACTTTGGTAATAGGCATTACAGTGTGTGGCATAATGTGTAATGGGCATTATGGTGTGTGGACCAGGGACATCTGAGTAGTACACTGCCTTATGGAGGAGCAAGGACAAAATCCAGGTACAGGAAGGGAGGGGGTGCAAAATTGCTGCCTCGCACCGGGTGACGGATATCCTAGTTTCGGCCCTTCTATGGGGAAGCTTTGCATTCTGGAGTTTGGTACTGTAAGTTTAAAAATTTAGCAGCCCCCTATAGGGACTCTTTTTGCAATTGATAAAAAATATCTTCAAAATCTGCCACAGGACCCCCTACATACATCCAAGGGATACTTAATATTTGCATATTATATAGAGTCAAGACTCTATTATTTTAATTACGATGGCTCTCTTTATTTATTACACATATTTTAATGGCATAATAAAAAATATATATTTTTAAGTATAGGGCTGGTTAGCTCGAGGGTGGGGGGGTTTGGAGCGCACATTCTTTGGTACTGCACCCCCCCAAGACCCCGTTGCTGAATAGTGCAAGCCTATTGGACAAGGCGTTCGGGATGCATGTGCTATTTTACAGTTTAATTCCCTATTACAGTATATGATAGGCTATAATTGTAGTGGTTGCAGGCAGCTATTTCACCTGTCACAACAGGAGGATGTTTATTTGTAAGGTTTTTTTGGCATGTTTGCATCAATTTTTATAATTGTTGGTTATTACTTTATATCTTTTGTACAGGTATTTCAGGCATTTAAAATAATTTGGACAGTGACTTGTGGTAACTCATATTTGTAAATCGCAGATTTCTGGTGATTTTTTGACGATTTTTGCCTCTATTACATGTGATAATTTGATAAATTAGACATTTCATCTAAATGAAAGTTTATTATACAGTATTCCACCCAAAATCTCTAAAACTGTACATGGCACTTAAGGGGAGTATTAGTTTAAGATGATCTGGGCTTTAGTATGCTATAAACCCTCACCCCATCAACTATACATCAAAATTATATGGTACACTGACTAACGTATGTTTTACATGTATTTGAATCTCACAGGGTTCCTCTCCTAGTCCTGGGTCACATTATGCAGCCAAACCTCCCTCCCCTTGTCAGATATGACCCCTCTTACCAGTCTTATATTTTTCACCTATTATACAGTACGTAACATTTGGAGGGAGAGTCTGGTTCATATGTGATAAGGCAGCAATGGTGGAAGAGGTTTCTCCTGCTTGTTCTACAGCTTTGACAACCTATTGCTGATGTCTTATGTTGTGTTGCTGCATAGCCTATTTCTGAAATGTTGGGGCCATGTTTGGAAAATATATAGGTAAACTAAAGATCCTAGAAAGCAGAGCAATGAGTGAACACTCTACACCTTCCCGTTCCAACCAGCCCTGACATTAAGTCAATAGCACCCACAAATAATATTTAGTCCTCCTTCCCCCAGCAAGCCTTAACATTAAACCAATATCTTTTCTATTTTATAAATAGCCTATTTTCAAATTTGCCACTGACCCCTGACATTTCATAACACTATCCAAATGGAATAAGTAGGGTTATTTTCTCCATCCTGGACCATCTTTATATTAGCACAAAAACTACCAAAAAACACTACAATATAAGTCCCTAGTTTCAATAAAATTATAAATGATTTTAAATTAATAGTTTTAATTTTCACTCACTGATTCAAATTCCTTGGCAGACACCTAACGTCTCTCATTCCTTCAAGTTTATCCCCCAGATTAATACATTTTACAATTGAAATCTCTATGACAAGCTTCTTGCATTCAATGGACTCTTCTTTGTGGACATCACCGTTTCAAAGACCATCAGCTTCCTGGTGAATTTTCCAACCTGCCCCCACCAGTGGACCCACAACTTCATTATTATTATTATTTGCTCAGTGACAATAAAACTAAAATAATTTAAAGTGTCAGATTCTAAGAAAGCTGCTGGACATGTATAATATCAACAGTCTTAACTCTTCCAAAGCTAACAGTGATCCAAGCTGATTATTTGGTATCTGGTCAGAAAATATTTTTCAATATGCTGGTGCTGGATCCCGACATTGACAACTTTGAACATGTCGAGATCATGACACTGGCTTAGTGATGTCGGCATTGTGACTATGGGCAATGCTACTGTATATACTTTTTACAACAACATGTAAAATAAATAAATGAGTAATTACCTGATCCAAACTGATGATTTTATAGGTACTAACTGCTGTCCTCCTATTACAGTTATTGCTCTGTTTGTATGAACAGACAAAAAAAGCCAAAACAACTGCACAATTTCGAATCATGAACCATGCCTACAAATGACTATTTAAACCTCTCCATGGAGATGTTAATCTGGGCTGAATTTTCTAAAATTGGTGCCAAGTTGGTAACTGAGTTGATTTGCCTGGTTATGACAGCTTCATATTTTGTACAAAAAAACCTTTGCATATTTCCTGTCCTGTGAGATCAGTAGAGTCATACAATTCTGATCTCTACAGCTACAAACTTGTAGAGTGATTAAATTACCACAACTTGGCAGAATGTTATATGTCTTCATCATAAATGGTGCTGCAAGTGTGAGCTAGTCCATATAGGGCTAATTGTGAAAATTCATTCTTGGAATTGTACACAAGAAAGTAGAGACAGAATGACTGGTAGACACCGTTGACAAGTAGGTAATATACATGTACAACTACTTTTAATGTACCTACTGTATCTGTCCCATAGTAGCTCAGGCAGTACATATACAAAGATAATGTTTCTAGAAACTCCAGTCCATGAGAAGGATGTCACTGGTTCTCTATAATTGCTGCACTATTTAAGGAGCCACCTTGCTGACAATCAAAGATTTGCTATTGAGTGACCTCTACACAACATCTAGCCTTGGAACAATTTTGGCTCCTGTTTTTCGCTGATCTACCTCCTACTGTATAGCTGACCCATGGCTTCCCTTACCTACAATAAGATCTGGCCCTGCTGACTTCAATAATTTGGCTATTCTGGCCTCTGTTTTATCCCTGCCTGCCTGTCCCTACAGCATTCTGTTGCACCTCAATCCTGTAACCAGCTGTCACAGTTTTCTGGGCCTCTGCAGTAATTTGCTACACCCTCAGACTGTGAACAAGTTTGACAGTACCCTAGGTTTCTGATTATACTGCAATTGCTGTGCACTTCATGGCACATCAAACCTGACTTCTGCTGTCTGTGGCATTACAACTAATGCTTCATCCCCACCAGACCTCCGCCCATGACCAGCTTCTGCTGTCATCCGGAATCTTGTCCCACACCAAAGCTGCAACAGCTCTCTGCTCCTCCTCAAGCCTGTGACCAGTCTCCATTGTTTCCTATACCTCAGGCTATCAAGAGTGCCTGTTCTGCCTGACTAGAAGCTACCGACTGGAAAATATTTGGTTCATCACAATATTAGCATCCACTAGTGCCATTTGTGTCAGATGTCCTGATTTTTTGTGGCCAAAGTGTGCATGGTTTGGGTGGATCTGAACATAGACATGGGTGGATCCAAATGTTTTGGTGGACTGTAAATATTTTGTTGCAGACTTTTGGCAATGTCGGCTTTTATGCTAGCTTTGCATTCATTTTACTCTCTTCCTGATAACAAAAAAAAGCCTTGCATTTCTAACCACACTTCTATCAAAAAGAGTAACCACCTATTTTAACCCCAATTTTGTCTCCACAAAAATATTTTCACTAACTGGCTATGGATCATCTAAAGCATGCGTAAAATATAATAAAGACATGTGCTTTAGGATGACTGATATATTATGTTAATGTCTGGACAGAAAACCCATTTTCTATTTGATCATATCATTTCTATTTTACATTGACTTGTAGAAATACTTACTGGATAAATTGTCTATGTTTTGCAACATTTTACATCCTATCAACTGCTATTATTGTGATTCCTGTCTGTGCACAGGATTCAAATCTTTCCTCTTACCGTGACTTTCTACAAACCGCTACAGTAGGCTGACAGCATGTCTTGCTCAGCTAAATAAAGAGTCACATATATACATTTATTAGGAAACAGATTGACAGAATGAGAAATGTTTGTTCAGCGTATTGAAGGTGTGCCAACAGACTATGTAAGAACGCTTTGGTTTGCTGAATAAAAGTTTGCTTGTCGTAGCGCTGTTAAATGTCAACCACAGTAGTGGTATAAAATGCACAATTTTCTCACTCAGATTTGCTTGGTTGTGAGTAATAGATATTCAACGGGCTATTGACTACTTATTATGTGGTATATGTAAATTAAGATTTATAATATGTATTGCTATCTATATGCAATATATGCAATTATAGAACAGTGGGGGTTGTCATATATTGTTTTCTAAAGTGTCAATGTTACATATCAGCCAAATAAACTTCAACTTTAGATTAAACATATTTCCATTAAATGCAGAAACATAAATTATGATAATAACTTACTTTACAAGTCATCTATTTCCTTGAGAGAGATCAAGTGAGTGACTGTCAACTGAAGTCTTAATTTTGCAATCAAACTGAAAGGTGCAACTAGTGTATGTCCATAAAAAATATTGGAATAGTAGGAGATTCAGTATTTACAGTAATTCAGTCAACTTAATTATTTGTGTGGGTTTTTTGAGCTGGCAACATGCACCATTACAGATAACCCCATATATAGTAACTGACTGGTTTGGTCCAGGACAACAACTTCCTCATCACACGTGTCAGAGCATATTTGTTCTCTTTAGTACAGTATACATTAAAGTTTTGCAACCAACTAGTGTTTCTAGCTGTACATTTGTCATCATCATAGCAGCATCTGTGGGGGTTTCTTGGCTTCTTCAGCGGCAAGTCTTGCATATGGTAGTTGGCACACCTGCACATCTTAAATTAACAGCAACTTTATAAGCTCAGGCCTGGAATGACTGAAATGTATGTTATAGAGTTTGATTCCTCACTTGTGTGAAATTGTCTACTTTGATTACTGTTGATGACTTTCACTTTGTTCTGACCAGTGTTCCTTCCTGGTTGTTCTGACCTTAATGTTGATTTAGATTGTAGACCTGCAAATTTTATACCACTTATGTCTTTTTTTGTATGACTTGTCACAACTGACATATTGTTTTAGCTCATTTAAACCATATTGATCAAAGGCTATGACTAGATGGGGTGAAACCAGGCTGCTTAATTAGAGGACAACAATTGGCCTAGCTATAGTGTCTGATCTACTGGTGACATTGGAAACTAGTCCAGCTCAGATTCTCATGGACCAAATAAATGTCCTCCCCTCAGATCATCCAAGATCTCTCTAGTAGAATTTTAGTCCAATAAATTGTTATTCGTTGAGTTGAAACAACTAGTCTACATGTCCTACTCCTAAGCATAAATTATAAATCTTTAGATGGTCTTGAGCCACTCTTAACATTTGGTAGAGTGTCTGGAGTGCAAAGAGGGACTCATTTGGACCCCTCTGCCTATGATTGTTCATGCACATTAAAATTAACAGAATGAAACCGGACAGTGTAAACTTTCAACACTGTTATTAGAGGTGAAAATGTTAACTTTAGACTTTACCGGGCAGCTGCTTATTAGAACATCTGTGTTGGCACACGAGCAATGGCAAATTGCTCAGTTAGATTAGGTTTTCTCACCACAAGTAGGATTCAAAAGTTGTGATGTCACATTGCATTTATTGATCGATAAACCCCATAGACAACAATCTTTGGGTTTCAAAGGGCAACAAGTGGGAATAATTATATTCTCTTTTTCAAGGATACTTTCTTGCTAGGGCTTTTACATTTAAATTCCTAGTGATTAAAATTGTCTTCTGCTAACACATTCTTTGAAGCTTTGGTACTTATATACGATGACCCAGCGTGATCAGTTTGTTCAGATGCTACATTTGCTTTATGAGACAATGGACGGTGGTCTGATCAGGAGTGTTTTAATGTGAGGCTGATGATTTTCAGTTATATTCATTATAGCAAATTTTATGTGAAGATTTCTGAAATATAAATATGCACTTTGATCCATTAATCTCTTTCAGATACTGTGGAAAGAACAATGCAGCTAGTCATAATAATTGATCTAAATGCCGCGAAAGAAAAAATTGGAACTAGACTTCTTAGCTTCATTTATTCCACCTTTGACCACCCAGTTTCTATATAATAGAGTAGTATTAAGTATTATTGACCTGTCAATCATTAGGTTGCTAGTTGTTGTTGCTAGCGCTGACAGTTTTTTGTTTTCCTCTGTTCCTCTTTTCTCACTATCTCTCTCTCTGTCTACCCCTGTCTTGTCCCATCTGTGACTGTAATATCTGCCCTGACTGTGCATGTTAGGGACAGACATTTTACAGTATTATATAAATATTTTAAAAATAAAAAACACTCATGAGGAAGTGATATCTGCAAAGAATTCTAAAACATAAATCAATGTCAACAATAGAATTGTCTTGAAGAAAAACACAAAATTGTGAGTAATGTTACAAATTGTTAAAAAGATACAATTTGCTTTGCTCTGAGTAAAGAGGACAGTAACAGGAAAATAGGGAGTAGTGCGTAAGTATTCCCAATATTTGTATACATTATAAGTAAATGTTCCGGGGTTTGTAAATGTGTTTGCATTACATTTTGTACTATTGCAGTATAGAGTACCTTTAGGGTCTATATTTCTCTTGTGGATGTTTTTTACAATATTTACTATTTTCTTATTAACATTTCTCACATAAGAATATTTGGACACTACAAAATGTCAGCCTAAGCGATAAGAACATATTTTTCATTTTCCAAATGTAAAAGGTTTTTGACCTTTTTTTTATCATTCTTCAAGCGAAGCTACAACCCCAGAAGCTTTGAGCAGCTTTTCTTATCATTTTGTTTTAATCTTTGTGATTTTCAGTCAAAGACACAATGATCACAATAAAGTAATAATATATGACTGCAAAAATATTGAAACAAGAAAAATGCATATGCATGGGAAGCTCAACCTATTTGTCATTCATTTCTGAAACTGTTGTCTAAATATCAATTCTGTAATGATTTACCAGATGTACATTTCTCAACTCACTCATTTCTCATAATCCCTTTAGGCTGACAAAATAAATTATAAGATGATTTCTCTAATTATTGTTCTAGGTGATTCATGGTCAGCATTCCAGGAAAAGAGGAATTGTATTTTTTGTTGTTGTTTTAATTTAATAAGGTGTTAGTTTTAATATTTATTAACTTGATGTGAGAAAAAATAAAATAAAAAATTATATATATATATATATATATATATATTTACATTTACCTGTTGCTAATGGTTAATGAAGAGTGGTAGAAGAGAGAATTGTGACATTTATGTTGTCACTACATGTTTCTTTTTCTAGGTCACTTATTAATTATTTGTACCCTTTTCACACCATTAGCTAATATTTAATAATCTGCATTAATAACAGAGATTTTCTATTATCGTAATTTATTATTATAATATTAACAATTTACGATCAAAATATTGCTGGAGTATCTGAGTGATGGTCAGCTGCCCATTGAAAGTGGCTAGCAGTAGGAGTCTTACCACTTCACTGGACAGTGTTGATAGGTCTTGCTCATGCATGACCCAATGTGCCGATTCACACATGCATTGGGGATCTAGGTGTAGGGCTCTTGTGAGCCAATTGTGAGGGCTCGGACTTTCAGATCCACTGGTTAAAAAAATGTTAAACAACAAATTTTACTTCTAATAATATTCCCAGCTAACGCCATTCTGACATGACAATAGTGATATGAGAACTGCTTGTACCATTGTAGTACAAGTAAATAGATTACAGAAATACATTGACATATTTTATTTTGACAAAAGAATAGTTAGTTTTTTCACATTTTAGAATTCATCTGAATTTGGCACTTCCTGAGGTTCAAAGAGCTTTATAAACCGTAGATGCTCACTCACATAACAAAAAATGTAAAAATCGCTAAGGCACATGAACCAACTGTGTGCTCAGAAAAGTCACAGATCCCCGAGGAGAGTCCAAGTGTAGTGTTGCCATGTGTGAGCCTGACCTTTCTAATACTGTACAGAGGGGTGGCAATTGGTCTGGGATTCCTAATGGAGTGGTTGGAATCCTGGGTCGGACCTCACGGCAGTTTGCATCAGGCACAACTTTATCCCAGGAAGCCTGTTCGGGGCCTTCACTGGATGGATTTGGATGACATCACATAATTTGGATGATAACATCACAGAGTGCGAACTTTGGATCCCAGAAGACATACTAGGGGGTTGAGGTCCCAGGCGGACCTTCTGTTGGTGTATGCTGGGCAGAACTTTGATCCGGGGCGCCTGTTCTGGGCCTTCCACTGGATAGATTTGAATGAAAACTTCACAGAAGGGTGGCAACTGATCTGGGATGCCTAATGGAGTAGTTGGACATCATGGTGGAGTGCATTGGGCAGAACATAGACCCAGGCAGCCTGTTCTGGGACTTCCACTGGATGGATTTGGACAACATCACATAATAAAACTTAGTAGCTTGAAGATTTACAACCGTGGTAATGTCGGGTACAGCTAGTCTTCAATAAATCCCACTATGGTTTAGAATCAACATGTGGCCTAACCTCCTTGTTCACATCTGCTACACACCTACCAACTTGTAGGCATCTGCCAACAGTTAGGACTATTGCCTCAAAATTGTAAATAGTATGTGACCCCAATTGTGAGAGTTTTACTAATGTCTAGTGTTGCTGGTATATCATGAGGTCTCTTTGTTTAGCTTTAAAAAGAGTACAAACTGCTGTCCACACTCATATCTATTAATGGCTCAAGCGGGACTGAGATTATCAAAGTTCAGGTGGACTGGATTAGCCTGTGTTGTTCTATATTGCTGACAATTAAAATTCTGGTTAAGTAGAGCAAATGTAGTTAGAGTCCACAGATTGTTTATTTTTTAAGATTTTTTTTATTAAAATGCTTGCATCATCAATAGATTTTTGCAGAAATAAATAGATTTCATTATCCCAAGGCAGGTTCAAGTTATTAAGAACATTTACTGATTTTCATAAGTGCTCTTAGATTTGTACCAGTTTCTTCTAGTACTTACAGTACTTCAACTGCACTGTTTGGAGCGGTAGCAGATGAGGCAGACCATAAGTTAAGGACTACTGATTAAATTATGTTCTGTTTAGATCTCCACTGGACACACAGATAAGTTATACTGAGTCCAACAATTCACCTTGTTTTACTGAATATTGCAGAAACAAAATTTCATTTTGCAGAATGAGATCATTGTAATGGGATGGATATGTTGCAACCTTAGGACTGTTCCTTACTATGTGAAAAATGTTACTGTTTTTCCAATGTTGCACAAAGGTTTTTGCAAAAACTCTGAGCTTCTCACACTTTTACTGGACAGCTGGCTATTGGTTTCTCTGTATAATCTGTATTACTACCATAGGTGCAAGGGGTGCAGCTGCTATGGAGCCCAGAGCTGAGGGGGCTCATCTTTCTTGTCAAAGTTACTTGTGTTATATACATTTTTTACCATTGGGTGGTACATAGGGGCCCTTACACACTTTTGCTAAGGGGCCTTCAAATACCTAGTTACCCTGCTGGTGCCTCTGTTTTAATAGCTGGAAGTACTCATTTTACTAAACTGTCTCAAATACCAAACAATGTTTTCCCTTCCACTTTTCTAAACTGAAATAGCAAATTTTAGCAAATTAGGGTCCTGATTTAGCATTGCACGCAAGTTTTATGCCTCTGCTTGATTCACAGGCAGAGGCATTTAAGGGGCGGTGTGGAGGAGGGGACGGCCGGCATTCCTGGAAATGGGGGTGTGTCAGTCCCATTTTCTGGGAGTGACAAGGCCAGGGACTGCGTCTACGGATAGTTTCCTGGCCTCGCAAGTCGGCCAGCCTGAGTAAGCCTCACTTTACTCAACTGGCCGGCGGACTGGTGCCGGTCGCGATGGTGATCCCAGCCTGCAACCTCGGTCGTAGTGCTTGATCGCAAATGCAGCAGGTGGTGTCATACAGCTCATGCTGCATTTGCATATTAGCAGGACTGAATTGCAAAGCTGCCTGCGTGCAGCTTTGCAATTCCGTCCGAAGCTGAATCACCCCCTAGGTTTTTAAATAGCAATCCTTGTCCTCTATGGGGCATATCCAATGTTGTGTAAGTTTAACAAAATTCTCACACCTGCAGGGTTTTTACCACAGGTGCAAGATTTTTGGTTTCAATTGGGTGCAGGGTTTTGATTTTTTTGGAGCACATCCAGAGTAGGTCTACTTTTTCCTAAAATCCATATTTTACAGAAAAATGATCTGCACTTGCTCTGGAATTCTTTGGACATACCCCTCTCTAATAACTATTTAAACAATATGAAATATCCAATTAGCTTAATTTGTCCATAATTACTCTTCAGCGCTGATCTCCTCCTCCGCTTCTCAGACTGAAGTCTACTGCATCCATCTTCTCCAGCAGCCTGAGTGTGACCCCTGTCAGTGTGTGCCTGACCCCCTGATAGTGTGTGTGTGTCACTGTTCTGTGTGTGTGTGAGGGGAGCTACCGGTGTCTATCAGTGTGAGGGGTGCTGCCAATGTCTGCCAGTCTATGAGGGGTGCTGCCAGTGCCAGCCTTCTACTCAGTTGCTTCTGTACCTTTTTTTCTAAACCATCTCTGTATTCATACGTCTCTAAAATGCTGAAATTCTCAGTCTTGAAACGGAAGAATTGATCTGCTCATTTATTTTTATATATGATGACAGCACACTTTTCTTTTTTGAATATTCATACTTTAAAAAGCTCAGTAAGCTTGATTGGCAGATACATACATGTCCCAGGCTACAAAGGGTTCATGAAGATGGACAGGAAAACCATCGAGGCAATAAAAAATATTATTTGTCTAGTCCTCTGCTGCCTATAAATCATTATATGTCCTTCAAGAGAAACATGAAAGGGTTTTGTGTCAATCCGTTTCTGCATTAAAGTAATTATATCCAGTCTTGTCAGAATACATGAACATTATGTATATTATGTTAAGTATATCTTCGCAATGTTTTTATTATTGAATTTTATGCTGTTTTATTTCATCATAGATTTTAAATAAGGGCCAATTAAAATAGAAATTTGACATTTTGGTATTGTAGCAATGTAATAACATTTCACATGAAACATATAATCGTGAAATACTTCAACTTATTTACAGATCTATTAGCAAAGCAGTATAAATTTCCCCAACATTGTGTTGCTTGGGTATAATATAAAATAATGTAATTTACTGTACTTCTTTAGTATTCAAGCAAACAGAGGGCTTTAAAAATGCATCAGGATTCTTTATCACTCTGTGAAATATTTGTTATTCCATTGGATCGTGTTAATGTGTGATATAAATTTAGAAATAATTTCTTGTTCTTCGCCCTTTTTTAGTGAATCAGTAAAATAAAAAAAATCTGGATATTTGTATTGCATTGTAAAGTAGTACAGTTGTGCCACTTAGAGGGTGCGGACCACACCGGGTGTCACTCACCTAGGGTGTGACACCAAAAAGACTCCTCATTGACCTGGAGCCAGGCACTACACTGTGATGCTATTATGCAGCACCCGACTAGCAGTAACTGAGAAGGAGTCAGCAGTGCAGGGAGAGTTTCTGGGGAAAGTCCAGCATCTCCAGGAGTACTAAGCACACCACCAGAGAGATAAAAATCAGGGGCATTCCGCAATATTGATTACTGTCAAAATGTCGGCATTGCACATGTCAACAGTCAGCATGTTGACATAATGTTTTTTTAGTGGTAAGTTCCTAACCCAACACTAACCCTAAGGACAGGCTAACCCTAAACCTACCCCTAACCCTAAACTGTACTGTCGCCATTCACAATGTCAACTTAATGACAATGCCGACATTCTGAATGTCTACATTCTGTTGACATAATGAATACATGCTTATTTAGGGTGTTTACACTTGTGCTCCTTGTAAGGAACGTGTAATTAGTATTCATCTCCTGATCATACATGTGTTCCTTTAAAGTAGGTGAGGACTAGAGATGTGCGTGGACCCTCATGTTTTGGTTTTGGCTTTGGATCTGGATTCATTTTTGTGTTTTGCTTTTGCAAAACCACACTCAAGTGTTTTGGTTTTTGATTTGGTTACAAATCAATAAAAATTTATTAGAAATCTATAAAAATGTATTAAAATAGCTACAATGTTCAAATCCAAAACCCAAGGTCAGTTTTTAAGTCCGAGTTCAGAAGCAGCAACAAATTCAAACCAGGACTCGGTTAAAACCAGGTCACAAAAATTATTCCGAACTTGACCCAGTTTTACTCTGAACCCCTAAATTTGGTGCTTTTGGATTTCATAAATCCAGACCCGCGCATCTCTAGTGAGGACAAAACAACTTTTAGCCAATGAAACAAAAAGAATGTACAGAGTACAGAGTATTGCAGGGGTTTACTACAATACAGTACAACAGGTTTCTCCCTACTAGTAACAATTAGAGGTTTATTTACTAAATTGTGTGTTTTTAGAAATTGAGATGTTGCCCATAGCAATCAATCAGATTCTACTTATTATCTTTTGGAAGGTGCTAGATAAATGTTAATAGAATCTGATTGGTTGCTATGGTTAACATTTCCACTTCTAAAAACCCACACTTTAGTAAATATAGTTGACAGTAAATACAGAGGCTGAGAATAAGACTACATACACACTGGAATAAGACTACATACACACTGGAATAAGACTACATACTCACTGGAATAAGACTACATACTCACTGGAATAAGACTACATACACACTGGAATAAGACTACATACTCACTGGAATAAGACTACATACACACTGGAATAAGACTACATACACACTGGAATAAGACTACATACACACTGGAATAAGACTACATACACACTGGAATAAGACTACATACACACTGGAATAAGACTACATACTCACTGGAATAAGACTACATACACACTGGAATAAGACTACATACACACTGGAATAAGACTACATACACACTGGAATAAGACTACATACTCACTGGAATAAGACTACATACACACTGGAATAAGACTACATACTCACTGGAATAAGACTACATACACACTGGAATAAGACTACATACTCACTGGAATAAGACTACATACTCACTGGAATAAGACTACATACACACTGGAATAAGACTACATACACACTGGAATAAGACTACATACACACTGGAATAAGACTACATACTCACTGGAATAAGACTACATACACACTGGAATAAGACTACATACACACTGGAATAAGACTACATACACACTGGAATAAGACTACATACTCACTGGAATAAGACTACATACACACTGGAATAAGACTACATACACACTGGAATAAGACTACATACACACTGGAATAAGACTACATACTCACTGGAATAAGACTACATACACACTGGAATAAGACTACATACACACTGGAATAAGACTACATACACACTGGAATAAGACTACATACACACTGGAATAAGACTACATACTCACTGGAATAAGACTACATACACACTGGAATAAGACTACATACATACTGGAATAAGACTACATACACACTGGAATAAGACTACATACTCACTGGAATAAGACTACATACACACTGGAATAAGACTACATACTCACTGGAATAAGACTACATACACACTGGAATAAGACTACATACACACTGGAATAAGACTACATACTCACTGGAATAAGACTACATACACACTGGAATAAGACTACATACACACTGGAATAAGACTACATACTCACTGGAATAAGACTACATACTCACTGGAATAAGACTACATACACACTGGAATAAGACTACATACTCACTGGAATAAGACTACATACACACTGGAATAAGACTACATACTCACTGGAATAAGACTACATACACACTGGAATAAGACTACTGTACATACACTGGAATTTGCAATAATCTTATTTTTTATTTCATGTTAGACAGATATGAACTGCAATATGTGCAGGCATACATTTAGCATGAGGTGTTAGGCTCCCAAGGTGCATATAATACACAAACGGTAGCATTTGCTCTAGACTACCATGAGGTTTAAAGTGTGTTACTTACCCTATTTGAACACAATATAATGACGAAATGTCATATATACAACAGGGAATGATGTGTAGACAGTCATTAATAATGCAAAAGTTAAATTTCCAATATAGGCCAGTATCCAATTAGCAGCGGTAAATAGCCCCGAAGTCCAGACTGACATTGGCACTTATCTGGGATATTTATTCCGTACCTCACAAAAATTAAATCCTGAAAATTGATGTGTTTTCACCACCACAACGGCGAAAACACATAAATCTGTGAATTTATCAATGATCCATTGTGTTTTTGGATGTATAATCCTATATGTTCAGCCGAACAAATAGGATACCATGATAAAAAAAAAACGTTAAAAGACTAGGTCTATTATCGAGAAATCCCAGTCTTTCGCCCCCGAAAAAATATTGGGGCTAATTGGACACCGGCCATAATCTGTCAAAAAATAAGAATTTCACCACATATTTTTTATCCCCTTTGAATATTTAAATGGTAGTCCTCTTACCTGCAGGGATCCAAATTGAAATGTCAATTGATACAACTGCAATGCTAATAATTTAAGTACGATCAGCTGTTGGGTCAATATGCAATCAACCAATCATAAGCAACTAGATAGTGCTGCTAATAGTATCATTATAATTATCTATAGTTGTACCAGCCACATATTACCCACAATTGACATGTCATTAATGTTGCTATTAACTGAACATGCACTTAGTGCATAGACTATGCATGCTTGTCTCTTCCAATGACCATGAGTAAGGGGAAGCAAACCAATGATTTGCAAACACTTGGATATGGAAGGGTCTTTTCATGTTTTAGAGTTGAGAGCAGAGCACCTGTCAAACCATGATGCAATGCAAGGGGTGCAAATGTAGTGCAGCATGGTTTTGCTAAGGTCAGAGTATGAATACCTAATGATCTATACACCCTAAATGTCGCTATTTAGCGTTATAAGTTGCGCAAGAAATAATTGCTTTCCAGACTTTGATTGTGGTTCCAAAGCACAAAAAGATATTATTCATCAAAAAGCATATAGTTACACACTGTGATCTAAATACAATTAGCGCAAACAAATTATACAATCACTAGGTACAGTCGAATACATATGCATGCGCTCTGGATCCAGATTTCTGGCATCAAAGGTGAAGCCTCCATCAATAGCAAGAAAATGATGACTAACTAGCAGATTCAGAGCGCATGTTTATGTACCCTCAAAGAGATAGGCAATACAATAGAACAAGTTGGCATAATCACATTGGTTCTTCTTCCTGGTTTTTCTGTTACGATACAGTTCATAGGTCAGTTTGTATTGTAATAGTTCAGCCTCCAACAGTTCTTGTGTTCGTTTTCCCGCCGAAGAACAAATCTAAACTAGCTGCATTACAGAGTACATTTCAATGCCTAACTCTCTATGATCCATAATTTGCAGACACATGTTGCGATCTCCCTGCCAATGGAACCGGAGATCTGCAAATAAACAGTGGTTTAGAATAGCACCAAACACGTCTGCTTATCATGTACTAACCCTGAGATCTTAAATACAGTCACTTTGTTGCATAACTAATAATGAATAAAACCTTGAATATTAACCTTAATGCTAGAGAACCTTTCTATGTAGGTGTACAATGTGTAAGTGTAAGGATATTAAGAAAAGACGCTAGTTAGCATTGTACGTTTACATGTTTGTGGAGTACACCGTGGTACGTGTTTTGCAAGTTTCTTCATAGTATATGTTTTAGTAAATGTATGTATTTATATAATGAGGACTTTTAATAGTGTTCTATTGCGTGGGAATCGCACAAAGCTAAATAATAACATCGCCGTATGTACTGATATTGTGTGAGATTCGCTAAAATGGAGCTGGGCGGCCATTTGCAAAATGGCATCTTGTTGCCATTCGCAAAATGGCATCGTGCAGATTTTAATTTTTAACAGATTCTGTCTCAGCCAATTATCCGGCTTCGACAAGAGTACCTTGCACTTTTTTTTTTGCTTTGCTCCCAATCAGAATTAGACGCTTTAAGAGTGCATACACAGTACACAAATGCAACTACAGTGTCTCACACAAAAAATTACTTATGAGCAACTGTAAATCAGCCCATATGTTATGAGAATGTTGAGCTTTGGTGGTCCGGTCCATTAGTATTGCAGAAAATCTCTGAAAGCGACATATGGAGAATACTGCTAGATACCAAATAAGTTGAATCTTTGGTGCAACCTGTTACAGTGTACTGTACAGTTGTTATTTTTAATCAAAAACAGTATGAACTGTGCAAGTACAATCTATATGTTTATAGCATCTACATTTTAGAACATCATCAAATTGTCAATGCTCTATATACTGTATGTCTTTAAAACTGAATTTAAAGTTTGAGTTTCATCTTTTGTGAATAAAGAGAAAGGGTAGCCACTGATGTGGTATACACAATACACAATATTCATCAAAATTCAGTGGCTTTTGGTGATCTTCACTGCTATCAATGAGTAAAGTGTAGAAACTGTCTATCAAACCAAGGTTAAAAGATGCACTAAAAGTCCACATATGGACTACTATCTAACAAGCTAGTCCAGGGCCAATCATGACTTTGAAGGTCATATTTACAGCAGGCATACCTTCCCGAATTTTTGTGAAGTGGGCCAAATGTTCCATACATTACAGAGGCATGGCCATCACTTGCAATACACTGGACTACCACCTATCCCATTTCCTTCCCCAATGCTGCTCACACCATGTCAGGTGAGTGCAGGACCGCCAAGAGTTTGCTTGTGCCCCAGTACTGGAGGTGTGTGGGCAAGAATGGGGAACTGGCCATCCTCCTTTTGGGGCACCCGTCAAAGCTTTGTGCATACTGGAGGAGATGTGGCTATGCTTCCCTGGTAAGTCTGGGCACTTCCCGGGCCACCAGAGAAATCCTGGCTTGGGTACCCATCCCCTTCTCAGTGCGTGTGGCCTTCACCAGCCCCCCCACCACCTCTTCCTCGTATGGCAGCAGTGAATGGGACATACCTTCCTTGATTTCAGCAATATTGGGACAGCTTTCAAATCTGGACTGTCCCACCTATATTGGGACTGTCGGTGGTTATGCCATGTAACTATGCAGTGTATCATTATTTGTTTTCTGTTTTGTAATATGTGTTTAAACCATGTTTTAATATTTCACTTAACATAGTAAATGTGATTGTCATAAAGTATCGGGAATTACTTGATGTGAAATATATAAGAGCTTCTCTTATGAGTTTTCTTTCTGCAGTCTGAAAATTCAGTCTGTTTTTTTTTTTCAACAGTCAATATAATTAATTAGCAGCTAACGATATGTTACCTGCTAGTACATGGCAGTAAGGCTATTGCAGAGTATGCACAGTTTTCGTAGGATATGTTGCCTAAAATCATGCATATGAACTAGGGATGTGCGCCGACCCCTGTGTTTTGGTTTTGGTTTTGGATCTGTATCTCCTTCAAGATCTTGGATCTGGATTTAGTTTTGCAAACCACCCTCAAGTGTTTTGGTTTTGGTTTTGGATCTGGATTTTTTTAATAAAAAATAGATAAAAAGTTTTAAAAACAGTTAAATCATGTAATTTCTGCAAACCAAAACTCGAAATTCAGATTTAAAATCCGAATTCCAAACCGCAAAAAGATCAGAACCATGACCCGGATTTATCCAGATCTCCTCAGGAGATTAGAACCACGACTCGGATTTACCTGGATTCCCAAAATTCATGTGGATTCAGATTTCTGGAGAACCAAACCGTACATCTCTAATATGAATCTATGCAGACTTTCATGATTGCAGCACTTATGCCTAACTGTGCCTGGAGAGATGGAATAGGGAGGTATGGGCCACTTTAACTTAGGCTGAGTTTGTGTAATTGTGAACACATGCATAACAGCACTGCATACTGTACCATCCAATCAGAGCGTTAGAGGCGCTGATGATGGTTGCTTGGGCAGGAATGGGTATGAAATACTGGCGGCTGAAGAGCTGCCAGTTTAAATCCTGACCCTGGAAGCCCAGCAAGGACAGAATCCTGAATGGCTGGTAAGTATACTATCCCTCCCCTCTACCCCCCCAACCCTAACACTCCTATTATGGTGCTTAACCCTAACCCCCTAGTGGTGCTTAACCCTAACCTCCCTTCCCCACACCCTAAACCATCCTATCCCAGGGAGGTGCCTAACCCCCCCAATGGTGCCTAACCCTAACCCCCTCCCCGCAGCCAAACCCTAACACTCCCAGGGGGTGCCTAACCCTAAATTCCCCCATGAGGGTGCCTAAGACTAACTTCCCCCCGCAGCTAATACTTATTTGCATCAGGTGTTCTAAGATCGGGATGCAGCTGTCAGGATTCCAACGCCTGTATTCTGATGCGTAAGGGGATACTGGCATCTGTAGTTTGCCCTGCATCAGGACGCCGGTGTCGGTACATCGACTGCCAGCATCTCATCCGACGGGATGTAAACCACAATTTGTTTGGGCGTATGGTATATTACTGTATATTATGCTCATTTGTGTGTGTTATACAAACTTTGTTCCATTGAGTTATTTCTCCTGATTTTGAGAAGATGCTAAAGATTTATTGATGACTGTAATAGCAAATGCCTATCCCCAGGTAGGGATTTGCACTGACCCCTGGGTTTGGTTTTGGATGTGGATTCATCTTCGTGTTTTGATTTTGGTTTTGCAAAACCATCCTCAATTGTTTTGGTTTTGGATCTGTTTTTTTGTTTTTAAATTGCTAAAAGTTTTTAAAAACAGCTAAAATCATGTAATTTCTGTGATTCTAAATTTGGATTTAAAATCCAAATTATGAACTGCAGGAAGATCAGAACTGGGACTTGGATCTGTTCAGATCCTCAGGAGATCAAAACCTAGACTCTGATTTGTCCGGATTCAGGGAATTCGTGTGGATTTGGATTTCTGGAGAACCACACCGCACATCTCAATTCCCAGGTAAAACCAACTGTTAGAAACACGGATCCAAGTGTATGTGATGCATGCTTGGCATAATGTTAAACTGGGCACATATGTTGCCAATGCTGTTCATCTTGAGATTTATATGGCTCAGCATACAGGCAGAAATATGCTGTTGTGCAGACATATTTTATTTTTAGCAAAAATTACACCTATTTTGCTATGAATTGTGTATCAGTCCCACTATTTCTAGAAAGTCTGGTGACCACAAATTGAGCTAAGATATCTGCGCTCTTGTGGGAGCATCTTCACAATTGATAAAATAAATAGAATAATTGAAGTGTATATGTGAAGCGTGGATAAACATATGTGTTTAATGCACTGAGTGTTTGCACAACAATAAAATAAGCAATCGGACTACAGTAGATGCAATGATTTCACACAATAAATAAATAATGACAGCGCTTTTGATGAAGAAGTGGCATTATGGAAGCAAACACAGGAATGTTGCTGGTATGGAACGAGATTCATGCCATTCCTAGTATTGTCCCTGACACATCCTGCAAATGTAGGTGTGTGCCAAAGTCTTCCTAGGGGCTGAGGTCCCTACACTTGTCTTTGCTTACATCTCTATTGTGAGGTTCTGGTTTTGTTGTGGACCCGGGGTGGTATAAGGAGCAGATACTGGAGCTGATTTAAAAATAAATGTGGAATTTTTAATAAGTGGTTTGATAGACATGAAAGTGGCAAAATAGAAAGTCCGGGTTTAGCACTAAGTGCACTTGGGAACTGTAGAGATGCAAATGGGAAAAAGTCCAGGTAGTGACAACAGAAGGTAACCCAGTATTCCAGGGTTTGTGAGGCTGAAAAGAACTGCAGGTTGGAGTGAATTGCTGATTGAGGTGAGTGGCATGCTGAAGTGAATTAGCAGACTTGAAGTGATTGCTGGCAGAAACAATAATGTCCAGAGGAAATGCAAGTGGAGGCAGGATGCAAGGTAAATGACTGACACAAGTACTCAGGCAGTGGGAGAGGCAATAGGAGGAGGTAGGGGTATCCAGCGGGGCTTAGGAGCAGGTTCAGGTATAGCAGACTTGGCAGAATCCAACAGGCAGGCAGACTAGCTCAGGAACTCTCTCTCTCTCAGCTCACGCTGAGAAACACGTTGCACTGACAATGAGAGGAAGCTCAGCACTCCCTTAAATACCCAGTGCCGCACTGTGAGAGGCCAGAGAAAGCATGTGACCCACCAGGATAGGGCAACTAAGTCACATGACCGGAGACAAGATGGCGTCGCCCATGCCAGAACGGAACAGAAGCACTGCCAGGCCTAACCAGCACAGAGTGACAATATGCCCAAACAGGACTACGCACAGCCAATGCTCCCCGCCTGGCACCTGCACTGCCACCAGATGCCCCCCGCCACAGCATCCTCACAGGTATCACCCGCCGACCACCATGCGAAGAAACGCTGGTCGTGACATGTATGTGGTGTGAGCTGAAACAAGCGACATTCACTGGCTGAAAATCCAGTGATGCATTAGCGCACAATGCAACTACGGGACCTTGCAGGTAAATTGTTTTGGCCTCTTCGTGTGACTTCAGTCCTGTCATGTGAACATTCTTCGGCTGAAGTTCTCCTGCATGCATTATTAGCTAAGTCAAACACATACTGTAAGTGAGGCAGGTAAGTAAGCCAGAAAAAGTAAAATTAGTTCCAATGCATTTTGTAATTTGATGGACTTTTTCAAAGGTGATCAAGGATGTGACCTGCTGAAGTCAGCAATGGTCACTTGAGGTCACAATCTGTAGTGCACTTTATGACATATGCCAGTATTTAGGTTAGCTGAATACCATTGTTATTGTTATTAGCATTTTTTTTGTAAAGTACCAGAAAACTCCATATTATACTAAGGTCAGTAGGGTATCAAAGTTGCCACTGCAGGCTCATTACCAGGCTCATTGGGTATCAAAGTTGCCACTGCAGGCTCATTACCAGGCTCATTGCCACTGCCTCCATTACCATGGAGGACACTACATACCCTGCTCTGAATGGGCTAGTCATTGATCCTGATGCTGTATGACAGGTGAATTAAATCAATAAATAAACTAACATTTACAGGGACAAATTGGGGCTGTAAATCATCCCTGGCATCACTGTGGGCTCACACAAAAAAGGGATGTACCATGCAACACACGTCTGTGTTAGCGTTTTTCGCTGAGCACTGATGGTAACCTGTTTAAACTTGTTCCCAGTCTCACAAGCCACAGCTCGATGTGGGTGCTGTGTTAGATTCATCGTAACAACTTGCCTCTGTAACAATTAGTCCCACCTTCCCCTACATATATCTACTTTATATAAATTTCCCCACACAGTGAATAAACTTGTGGCGTTACGAAGCAGAAAGAATTGTCCTATTGTTTTTGGCTTTGGCGAATGCACAGTGAGAGTCCCTCAAGTGGACAGCCCCGGTAATACAAGAAAAATCCCCCAAGTGGACAGCACCGGTAATACAAGAAAGTCCCGCAAGTGGACAGCACCGGTAATACAAGCAAACAGGTTTATAAATTGGAGGAAATTATGTAATCCTTTCACAATGAGTTTTAGTACTGAATCACCTGATTATGCCATACAGTATGCTAGAATTGTGATGCACAAGGTGTCTTGTTAATGCCTGCTACATCTGTGTGTGAGTGCAGAAAACACCCCTGTGACATTAACAAAATGTTTTGTAAACCTGAGGTTATCTGCAGCTTAGGTGAGCAGGAATACAGCACTGCAAGACTCTTCTAGTTGTATGATAGTCAAAACTAACCTCCTTTATTTGCCTATCTGG
Organism: Taudactylus pleione; assembly: GCA_031769625.1. Taxonomy (NCBI): domain Eukaryota; kingdom Metazoa; phylum Chordata; class Amphibia; order Anura; family Myobatrachidae; genus Taudactylus; species Taudactylus pleione. The sequence goes on from JAUIMM010000194.1 coordinate 1,749,799, forward strand.
TCTATTCAGAGAAAGAGATGTACTAAGCCTTGGTTTGTGATAAAGTGTAGAGATATAAAGTACCAACCAATCAGCTCCTAACTGTAACTTTACAGGTTGTGTTTGAGAAATGACAGTTAGGAGCTGATTGGTTGGCACTTTATCTATTTCTACTTTAGCACACTCCAAGGCTTAGTACATTTCCTCCTCAGTCTTGGTTCTAGTATATAGCATAAACTGCTGCCAGTTCAGCACAGAATTATATATACAAAATATTTACTTTTACTGTACCTGTTTATTTAACCAACTTTTTCATCTGACACCTATTTGTACAGTAACAGAAAAAAAATGTTAGAAGGAATTGATGTATTCACTTAACTTTAGGTGACACCAATAAAACGTTCCTTATAAATTTAAAATATGTAAATAAATAATGAGGACGCAATTAACAGTTGTTCCTGTTGATATCTGTAAGTCTCCTAGAAGCATACAGTATATCACTGCCGCAGATATGTTATGTGCATACGTTTGCTCTCTAGCTTATTACATGCCACAACTCTCCTTTCATTTTATTTGCTCTAATTACAAATATAACATTTTCTTCTCTTTTAACAAGGGAAATAATGGAACGTATTGAGTTTAATGATCTGTTGTAGCGACTTGGGCCATATAATACCTTTCAAAAGGATTTCATTTAATCACCACTGCCTTTGGGTGCAATGGGGACTTGGAATCCGGACTTACTGACAGAGAAAGCTCATAATGATGTTCTTGTCATTCAGAAGATGCAAGATCAATATTCATTGAGATTAAAATGTACCTATGAGAATAGAACAAATCAGGTTTTCACACTGGTGGAAATTTATCTCTAAACAGCTGTTTTTAGAAAATCTAACTTTCGCTGTCATACAAAAGCTGTTTACCTTTCAAGCTGAAAGTGCTGTGTTACTCCTCATTTAAAAAGTAACATTAATGTTGTATAGCTACATGCCCCACCCACACACACATACACACACAGACACAAAGGGGTCTATTTACTAAGCCTTGGATAGAGATAAAGTGAACAGAGATAAAGGAACCAGCCAATCAGCTCCTAACTGTCATGTCACAGTCTTTCACTTTATGTCCATCCAAGGCTTAGTAAATAGACCCCAACTACTACTAATGAGAGAAAATGCAGAATTTTCAAGGGTGTAGAGCAATGGTTCCCAAACTCCGCCAATACAGTCCAGGTTTTAATTATATCCATGCTTGAGCACAGGTGACTTAATTAGTACTTAAGTCAATTTGATTAATCATCTGGGCTCAAGGATGGATATCCTTAAAACCTTTACTGTAATGGTGGAGCTTTGGGAAGCTCTGGTGTAGAGAGATTCAACAAGCACTTTTCTGTTTAACTCTTTATGGTTCTTCAAATAGGAAATATAGGGTCAAGTTAAATTGAAATACTCTGTAGTTTAGGGTGGGTTAGTGCTAAATGATCTGAAACAAACAAATTGTATTAATGAGGGGGTCATGATTGAGCTTTAGAATGAGGGTTATTAAATTGATTATGCCATAACTGCACCAAATGGAGTGGAAATACACAACCCATCTGGTAGACCTGAATAAGACAGGTATTATGGAGAATGCTATCTCTTTACACTAACCACAATGCACCAAAGTGTTGCCCATTACGCCGTACCCTCTCTGTGTCTCAGAGAGAGAGAGAACAGCTCCCAAATATATATTGTAGTCCGTTTTAGATGGTGCTGACCAGCCTTAGCTGTAGAGTTTACATTATATATTAATTAAATAATTTATGATCATGTTATATAGATAACAATAGTGATTAGTGAATCATCCAATTCCCATTTTAAATGCAATTGAAATGAACTGGTTAAAAAAAAACTAAAATTGAATCAACAACATCATTAACATAGTTTACTTATACTGTGCCATAGTGTTTCACAGCACCCGATAGCCAGCATACAGATAGATTAATGCAACATAACAAATACAGGAATACTCATGAGTGTAATAACAACTACAGTAATGTATAATAGCAGACATGTGAGTGCAAAACTAAAGTATAAGTTATAGTGGCGCAATTACAGACAGCACAAAATTGAAACTAAGAACTCCATATGAATAAACAATCAGCATTAAGAGCACAAAGAATTAATTGTAGGACATGTAAAATGAGTTACATAGACAGACACGAGATAGAGCATAGGGAGAAACCTATCAGGAAGAGCTTGGATGCAGCTGCTGTTCAAAAATATGCTAATGCCCACAGAAGACATTTGAAGGTAGTAGAAGCCTCCTGCCAGCATCTCAGAACTAATGCCTGCATCCGATAATCCTAACCTTACTCAAAAAGGTCACCTCCTGCCTGTAGACAAGGCCAATAAATCAACGTTGGAAGACTCAGACATTGGCCTTGGCACTGCCAAAAAACAGACATGCCCCGGTTTTCTGGAGACACAGGCAGCTCCACCCTATCCCCAAATGGTTGACTAGCTGTGGTTTAAGGGTATTGCGTGCAAGCTCGCAGGACCTCTTCTGCACATGCGCAGAATGAAAGTTCCCCCACTATAACTGATGTACACAAGCCATCGGGTTTGTGAACATCTCAGAATCAAGTCCTATTTTATTTAGAGCAAACAGTGATCATTACAATGTATCAAGTGTTCAAGTACATTCATGAAACTTTTACAATGTTGCCATTTAAGCTTGCACATGGTTGAACCTGCTCACCTTACTTTAGCTCTAGTTATCCAGTTTAAAGTTTGGGAGTTCGTTGCAAATTTTTTAAACTTTAAAACCGCTTTGAAAGCTGCTTTGAAACAATTGTGTCTCATGGCTCAACACGATGGGTTCTTCATAAACTGATAAGCTTAACAGAAAAACAAACAATAAAACAAAACCAAACTGTCACAGATAAATTACTTGTGAAGTGTTTGGAAAATATAAAGTATGAGGTAGATTTTAAATATGACAGAGTTTACAACACTTATGATTTGACAAATCACTAATGAATACAGATGACAAAAGTGTTGCATCTTGGATATTATTTTCTTGCAAATCTTTCAGGTTTTGTTTCTAACTTATCTTGAGCCAAGTGTTTCCTTGGTTTATCTTTGCTAGATACACAGTTCTGTTGCATGGAACTGACATTTGTTAGATGTTATACTCAAAAGCTGGTCTTCTGTGGCATATTAGGGCTCGACTGAAAGCTAAGATTTACCAAGTTCTTACAACTGTGCAGTTTGCTCATCCAACTGGGATACTGACATTGTCTAGTGTTCTCAAACGAAGACATTTTCTCCAACTAAGAAATAAAACAGTTTAGGTTGTGCCATCAAAATGTACACTTTTTTAAATTATAAAAATAACAAAGTAATTAATGTAAATACCTGATGAATTTAAGTGTAATAAATAATCATAAAAAATAGTGTTTCTATAATATTATGTTCTAGGTACTTATAAGGGTGAACAGAAGAAGATTATTCTGGTAAACTCCCAAACAAAATAAAAAAAAGTAACAAACTCTGCCCTCCACTAATACAAATGCAGTAAATCCACATTACAATAGGCAGGTCAAATTATAAAAACTATACAGTATCATTTCTCTTGTATAATTGCTGTGAGTAACACATACTGCCTGACATGGATGTGGACATATTTTGTAGTTAAGGTTTTGCTAAATAATAGTTATATTATCAGAAAATATAATAATCAAATTTCTATGTTTCTGGTTCAAGTAATAAGGTAGTATTTGACTGATATAAATGACTAAGGGGGAGATGTATCAAGTCTTTTAAACAGTGGGCAAGCGGATTAGTTGTCCATGACAACAATTAAGCTTTTACAGTAGCTAGCATTTATCAAACGCATTCTATAAAATAGCAGGTAGAAGCTGATCGGTTGCTCTGGCCAATTTCTTTACTCATCCACTTCTCCACTCTTTAGAAGACTTGAGAGATCTCCCCCTAAATATTCCTTGTAAAGCACTGCATAACAAGTGTGCGCTATGTAAACTGTTAATAAATAATTAGCATAATAGAGTAGAATTTTATTTATTTTTTTAATCAATTTATAAAATTTATTGTTTGAAAATTACATAAATAAAATTTTTATTTTCAGATACAATAGTTACATTTGTCTACATGGAGATCATCACAAATGTTTTAAAACTCTTTAGGAAGAAATATTTTAGAGTGTGTTAGAGAGTAAAAAGTAATATTTGCATAATTGTCTACACTCATTCACAATCTTTTGCAGCCAACATGCCTTCATAAAATAGCTTTTTGGATGTAGCCTAAAAAGACAATGTTAATCTGAAATTAATTTTTTTCTTGAAACCGAAGGATACTTAAAAACACATACTGGTGAGACAAAGTACAGATAAATGATACCTTTGTAAACATTTTTTGTATGGGAGATCTTATAAAACATGACTATTATTGATAATTGATATCCAACTGATATAAAAAAAACACAAAGAAAAATGTAGAAAACACATATATTACTTTATCCCATCAGATAATAAATAATGACAATTAGACATTTATATTATTTATTCAAGGATATGATCAAAGAAGAAAGTCTTTTGATATCATGTTAATCCTTTTTTTATCTTATATATTCAAAATGATAATATATGAAAATATTGAACAATAAAAAATGTAGGTTCAAATAATTAGAGACTTCACATTTATATAATTTTTTTATTTTAAGAAGTTTATAAAATAGATCTACATATAAAGTTTAGTGGCTTGAGAAAGTCTAGAAAGCAAATAAAATTAAAACTGGCAAAAACATTAAATTTGTTCTACAACAAAATACTTGATGTCCTAAGTAAGTAAGTGAAAATGTTTAAACTAGACAAAAGTAATAGTTACATTGGTAAATAGTTTTGAAGTTGTCCTAAAATAAAGCCCACCAAAGTGTGAATTTGCTGCAGATACTGTAAAAAGATTTTCTGGTTATTTACCCATGAGGTTTTTGGTTCTATCAAGGAAGCTTACCGACATGTCATGCATCATTTCAAAAGACATATATAGCCTAGAAACTGCTTTAAGGCAGCTGCAAGCAAGTGTCACTTTGAGTTAAAAGCATTATTAAACTGTTGGGAAATTTTATATCATGGGTCATTTATCTATGCTAAATTAGGTCAAAAGCCTGTACACTTGCCTAGATAAATAAATAGGAAGAGCAAATTCTCTCTTGGGATTAAATTATTTGACACGTTATTACAAAATATTTTATAGTGTTTCGCTGGCTTTGGGAAAAATGTACATGTAATAGACTATGATGACCAGTCTGAGTCCTTTTTTTTAAAATTGAACTTATTCATAAATAAATAAAGAAAGCCTTTAACTCTCAACTGGAAACCAGTCAACCAATTTTGTATGAAATGCCAGGATTTTCAATGACGGACAAAATTCCCCCTTGAGCTTTATTTGTCTGTTATGTTTTTGTCTTGCAGTGTTTGGCTGGGTGAACTACTTTTCATTGGTATTATAAAGATGAGAGCTTCTTTCACTAATCCATGTATCTGCTTTCATATTCTAGGTCTTTATGTCCAAGTTCCCAATGCCTATAACTAAGAGCACAAGATATTTAATACAGTAGGTCATCTTAAACTCTACACTAATTAAGGTTAATATCTTATTAATTAATATGACTATTACACACATCTAGTGGATACAGATGTCCTTAATACTATTAGTCACATTTAAAGTGTGGGTCATATCTTTCTGATATATGGTCTATGACCCACACTTTAAATGTGACTAATAGTATTAAGGACATCTGTATCCACTAGATCCATTGTGAATCAACTAAACAGTATTATACAGATATTACATATATAATCTTTTTATCTACGTAACAACAATTTCTCACTGCATTATCTATACAATATAATTATATACAGATATAATTTGTTGAAGATAGGGTAAAATAGATAACATCTAATTATCAAGAAGTTGAGCGCTACATACTCCTATTTTATATATCAACGCATTTTGTCATTGACTTCAATGATAAATGGGGTAAAAAATCAAATTGTTGTATACATAAAAAATATAAATTTAATTACAAAGATACCCTGAACATACAAGGCAATAACATACACTATATATACTAAATATGCCACTGACAGATGTTAAAAAACAGTTAGCATTAAAAGAGATTAAAAAAGGGGAGGAAATAAAAAGGGAATGGCTTATCTGAATATTAAAAGGTAAGTTCATGGAAGGTGGAATTAGGAGGATCCAATGCATTTCGTCCGGCTGTTGGACTTCTTCAAAGGATGTATAGCTCCTGTAGGGTACTTGATACTTTCAAGCGGCGGCCATCTTAGTGCCCACATTGAGCTGCAGTCTCCATCTTGGTGTTCAGTAGGAATCGGAAGTGGCCATCTTGGTACTCCTATTTTTTATGATTAACAGTGGCCATCTTAGTTCTCACATTGAACTGCAGTCTCCATCTTGGTGTTCAGTAGGAATCGGCAGTGGCCATCTTGGTACTCCTATTTCTTATGATTAATGGCAGCCATTTTGTGGTTCATAATTCAGCAATTTAGGCTCTAGCGGATCGTTGATCAGGTGTCTTTGAGTGGCCATCTTGATACTCTCCTGGTGCTGTATGTACATCTTCCTTGTGGCCATCTTAGTATACCCGGATCTGCAGAAACCACGATAATCGATAGGCATCTTGAGATATCTAGGAAGCATCTTTATGGTTTTTATAAGTAGTTGTTCCTAAATAAAAAGTATTATTAATATTCATATCTATATAGATATCAACATAGGTTCCCTTATTAACATGAATATAACTCAATCTAATAGATTGGAAATTAATAATATCTATAGTAATAGTTAGGAAAGGAGGGTCCAGTAAACTGGTAAAGGAATATAATTAACTGATCTAAATGGTCTTAAAGGGATTTATTTTGGATAGGGGGAGGAGTGTATAGCTTATAAAGTTATCCATCTTTAATAAAGTCCATTCCAGAATGTTGCTGTTTCTTCTACTGTTTCCCAGTGAATAATTCTTCTCGTAGATCATTGATCAGGTGTCATAATAAATAGGAGTACCAAGATGGCCAATGCTGATTCCTACTGAACAGCAAGATGGAGACTGCAGCTCAATGTGAGCACTAAGATGGCTGCCGTTAATCATAAGAAATAGGAGTACCAAGATGGCCACTGCCAATTCCTACTGAACACCAAGATGGGGACTGCAGCTCAATGTGAGCACTAAGATGGCCGCCGCTTGAAAGATAAGTACCAAGATGGCCACTACTATGTCCAGATGGAGACTATTGATACAGCCGATACTGGTCACCTGACCAAGACCTAAGGGTGGAAATACCTTACTAGACTCTGCAAACAGCGCCCGAGTGGGCGGAAGTGATACACAGGAAATGAAAAGACGGGCTGGTACCACGTGACGCCCAGGAGGTATCACATGATGTTCTATATAGATAAAAAACATTGAGGACACCAACAGAATCTCCTCTAAATAAGAGCGATTCAGCTACTCAGTAATATATCAGATGGATATTAAATAGTTTTATTTTATATATCATAACAAATATTTAATTAATGAAACCGGAAGTGAGGTCACTTCCAATCGAAAAACACTGCTCAGTTGGTCCCAGCAAGTGGGTATTTAAGTACCCTACAGGAGCTATACATCCTTTGAAGAAGTTCAGCAGCCAGACGAAACACGTTGGAGACTCCTGATTCCACCTTCCATGAACTTACCTTTTAATATTCAATTAAGCCATTCCCTTTTTATTTCCTCCCCTTTTTTAATCTCTTTTTATGCTAACTGTTTTTTAACAACTGTCAGTGGCATATTTATTATATATATTGTATGTTGTTGCCTTGTATGTTCAGGGTATCTTTGTAATTAAATTAATATTTTTTATGAATACAACAATTTGATTTTTTACCATAGTTATTACATATGCACGTTATACACTTTATAATGTGATATTTATATATATATGTATGTATATACATATATATGTTCACAGATTAATAATTATTATTAGCATCATCTAGTATACTGTTTACACCATTTTTGAACTTAGCACAGTGCGCTTTATATCAGTTTCGTTACTTACACATTTTTCTTTTAACAAATCACCATTGTTAATATTTTACTGATAAGCTGACACCCACACCAATGGGGAGTGCTTTGTTATAATGTTTTAATATATTGTTTTAATATATTGATTACCTGATTACCTAATTGTGAAGGGATCTCATTTCTCTGTGGTGCTATAATCTCTCATATATATATATATATATATATATATATATATATATACATATAAACTGTATATGTATAAATATATATATATATATATATATATATACACACTATGCAAAAGAGGTGTCACTCAGGAGCTTGGTACAGGAAAAAGTTAACTGGACTTCAAAGAGTTTCAAAATGACCTTTTCCTGTACCAAGTACTGCCCTTTTTGCATGGTAGGCACACACACACAGTATATACACCTCCATTAGTTATAACATTAAAACTACCTGCTATATACTGTGCTGTGTAGGTCCCCCTTGTGTCACCAAAATATCTGACCCATCAGGTCATAGACTCCACAAGACCTCTGAAGGTGTCCTGTGGCATCTGGTACAAAGAATTAGCAGCAGATCCTTTAAAGTCCTGTAAGTTGTGAGGTGGGGTCTCCATGGCTTGGACTTGTTTTTCCAGCACATCTCACAGATGCTTGATCACATTGAGATCTGGGAAATTTGTAGGCCAAGTCAACACCTTAAACTCTTTGTCATGTTCCTCAAACCATTCCTGAACAATTTTTTACTCTTTCAAAGCACATTATCCTGCTAAAATAGGCCACTATAATTAGGGAATACTGTAGCCATGAAGGGGTGCAGTTGATCTGCAGTAATGATTAGGTACAGTAGATGGTACATGTCATAGTCACAACCATATGGCAGCATCCAAGGTTTTCCAGTAGAACATTGCCCAGAGCATCACACCATCTTTGCCAGCCTGCCTTCTTCCCATAGTGCAGTGTCATCTCTAGGTAAAAGATGCACACACACCAGGCCATCCACATGATGTAAAAGAAAACATGATTCATCAGACCATTCCACCTTTTTCCATTGCTCCATGGTCCACTTCTTACTCTCATGTGCTCATTGTAGCTGCTTTTGGCAGTTGACAGGGGTCAGCATGGGTACCTAGCAAGCTATGATACACTATGTGTTCTGACACCTGTCTATCATAGCCAGCATTAACTTTTTCAGCAATTTGTTATACAATAGCTCTTCTGTGGGATCGGACCAGACAGGCTAGCCTTTGCTCCCCACACGTATCAATGAGCCTTGGACGGCCATGACCTTGTTGCCGATTTACTAGTCTTCCTTCCTTGGACCATTTTTGGTAGTTACTAACCACGGCATACCAGGAACTCCCCACAAGTTCTGCCTTTTTGGGGATGCTTTGATCCAGTCATCAAGCCACCACAACTTGACCCATGGCAAAGTAACTCAGATCCTTATACTTGCCAATTTTTCTTGCTTCTAACACATCAACTTCAAGAATAGACTGTTCATTTGCTGCCTAATATATCCTACTCCTTGACATGGCAAAAAGGCAATAGAGAGGGATCTGTTTCGAGTGACTTATGCCAATCATTGTCATGGTTAATATATAAAATTGAAACAATTATTTTGCATAAATGACTAATCCTATGTAGCTATGTTACTACAATGCAAAATTCAAGTTAAAGTATGCAAGCACTTGAGTTGCTACCCATGGTGGTGCATCTAAGTTGTGCCAGGCAAGCAGCATAAATTGTGATTTACACAGTATATATCATGTTAATAAGAGATGAATTAATAATAATGGGACTAATATTACAAAGTATTGTATATTTCAATTGTACAAATATGTAATACATTTCAAACCAGACAACTATAAATTTAGCAAAACATATGTAATATACCAGTATAGTTCTGTAAAATTAAGTTTTGATTTCAAAATGTTTATTTCACATTCTATTTTCACCATGATAGTTCCCATTCTTAAATTTTTTTTTAAAGAACTCACCCCACCATAATCTGCAGTTTGTAGTGTCAGTGTCAGTAAAGTTAAACAATATCTGAAAATAAAGAGCAAACAAATTCAACCACTGGTGCAATAATTACATGACACTGTAAATTCTATCAAATGATAAGTGCAATGATCCCATATCAAATGAGAACAAATAATCATCTTATCTGAGCCACAAGGTAAGAAGTTCCAATATGATTTCCAATAAGTTATTATTCCATATAATTCTTAGGTAAAATGATAAAAACAAACACATAGTGTAATCCTGTTTCACATATTATACATTAGTTCACATGTACATTATAAAATAAATGTGCATATCACTAGTCCAGAATAAACATCTAATATGCCAATAAACCAACGTGTTTCATCATAGAATTGAATTCGCTTTAGTCTGACTTCCTCAGGGTCATCTGATTACTTTAGTCTGTTGAAACAGCACTATGGTCCTGGTGATGTATTTCTGCTATCCACATCAGCATATAGTTTTCTTCCTATAGTTGATATTAATTCAATGTTGTTCTAATACAGTTTAGCTATAGTAATATTCAGGCTTCTCTCCTATTTTTTTCATTAGATTTTTTAAAAAATTTTGAGTATTTTATGATGATCAAAATACAGTAATGTGAACAAATTGAAATAGAGCATAGTTTAATATGCAAATGGAAAAAAAAAACTTAGGAGGCATGATGAAAAGTCCACCATTCCAACATCATTAGAGGACCATCTCTTTCAGTTTAACTTTTTCTCCTAAAATATTGCTTGCTTTTTGTTCTATTGGGGAAAGCATACATATGGTGTATTGTTCTACAGACACTTAGTAGCACTATATAAATAAAAGATTAGAAAAAAAGAAAAAGGAGAAGACCTCTGCACAACAGGGAACACCTATAAAAATTGACATTTCATCCCTTTTTATTTCAGTCCAATAATCCTATTTAAATATTATTTTCGTGTACTAAATCCACTGATGCTCCTATTTTAAAAGCAATGCCAGTACTCCATCCAACTCCTCTCATTGTTTGTGCAAGCCTGCTCCACTACAAATACAACCCTCTAGCTTCATAAACCAATTTTATTTAGCAAAAACCTAAGACTTGCAAATTAGGCCCATTACCTTAGTATTATTTCTGTACATGCACACACTAAACAGTTCAAATGTTTGTACATCTCATTAGTGTTGGTGGTGTTATCCATTTTGGAATTTCCGTGATGAAGAGATGTTATGTGTCCTGCAAAGTAATGAATGGAATGATATTCCTTTTAATTAATCTTTATATATATGATTTTGTCTTGATCGGTTTACACTGTGTGAAAAATAAACCATGGTTAAAGGTACCAGGTTCATGTTACTCTGTATGGATGTAAAGGATGTTTGCAAATTGGTCCTCATTCATTCAGTGTCTTGTACCACAGATAAAGTAGACATCAATCTGAAGTCTAGAATACAATACTTGAAACAATACTGTACATTCCAAATAGCCCTCATTACAGTGCAATCACTTTAATGAAGAGAGCTAGAGAGCTTCTATAGTCCATAGCAGTGAAAATCAATTGGATGTCATAGAGAGGAAGTGGACGATATTATATCTAATGGTAACAGAAGATGTATGTTCTGGGGCTGCCACTCTCTTCAGCTAGCCCATAATGATTTATGCCCCTTCTGGCAGTGCTAATTCCATCTCCAAAAGTGAATAGTAGTTTAGGTAAAGGCCACATTTGCAGTTAGACTAATTTATTCATTTTTAGAGCATAGTAGAAACTGGTCAAATTTGCATAAATATACTTTAAATTCAAATTTGTGGTACAGCTACTCTACCAATATTTAAAAAGCAAGATTCAGTGTAGAATGTCATTTTGGGGGGAAGGAGGGTGGCCTCCTACTGATGATTTAATAAATATTTTCTGCTTGGTAAATCAGAAGAGTTGCGGCCATGTCACATACAGTACTAATTTATTAATATATTATTGGGGAAATTATTGTTTCATTTTATTAAGAGAGCAATATTATTTATTGATCATATTAAATGGCCAATATTACTTAATTGCTCATTGGTATTTAAAAATGTTTTCATGTCAGGGGCAACATGTGTTATTGTATAACTATATAAATGGTACCAACATCATAAATAAATCAAACAATACTAAAATAATCATCAAGAAAACTCTATTTTCTATTCAGGATAACAGTAATTCAACAGTAAATAAACATCAATTCCACATCAAGAAGACATAAATTTAATATCAAAATAAGATCAACAAAGTTTAAATTTAACATCAATTAAACATCAAATAAACATCAATTCAACATTAAGAAATCATGAGTTCAACATCAAGAAAATATCAATCCAACATTGATTCAACATCAAATAAACACAATAAAAATACAACATTTCACCATCAACTCTACATGAAATAAACATAAAAAAAATCAATTTAACATCAATTATACATCAGATAAACATTAAAAAAAGATCCATTCATCAAGAAAACATCAATTCATCATCACCATCAAGAAAATGACTATTCAACATCAAGAAAACATCAGTTCAGCATCAAGAATGCAACAATGAAAAAATGATTCAACATCAACAGCATCAACTCAACATCAAATAAACATCAATAAACATAAATTTAATATCAACTAAACATCAGTTCAACATCAAAAATATATTGATTCAACATCAATTAAGCAAGAGCTGAGCAACAAATCAATTCAACATCAAGAAAATATCAATTCAATATTGAATAATCATCAAGAAAACATCCATTCAACATCAATATAACATTAATAAAAGATCAATTTAACATTAATTCATCAACAAGAAACTATCAATTTAAAATTGATTCAACATCAAGAAACCATCAATCAACATTGATTGAACATCAAATAAGCATCATTTCAACATCAAGAATACTCTACATAAATTCAAAATTAATTCAACATTGATTCAACTCAACATCAATTCAACATCAGTTCAACAACAATAATATGTCAATTTAATATCAAGAAAATATCAATTCAACATCAAGAATACATTGATTTATTATGGATCCTACATCAACTCAACATCAATACAAAATCAAATCAACAATTAAACTTCAGTTCAAAATCAAGAATTCATAAATTCAACATCTTATGAACATCAACTCAATAGCAAATAAACATCAAGAAAATATCAATTCAACATCAAAGAAATATCAATACATCAAAGAAATATCAATACATCAAAGAAATATGAATTCTACATCAAATAAACATTGATTAAATGTTGATCATTGTTTAATGTTCACAATTTGTTAATACTTATAAAAAATATTCTTGTATAGTTTCTGTTTAAGACACAGTGGTTCTCAGAATTTACACCCCACTTTATTGACAATGGGCCAGTTGAGGGTATGACAAATGTAGATTTCCAAGCTTAACTCCCATAGCAAACCCCCCCTGCCTACAGACAGACACACACACATTTGGAAGTGACCATAGATAACTGACTTGAATAAGATGGATTACATCAAAATGTATCATGTTTCATCTTCACAGATATCTTTCTAGGGTTTAAAGAAAAGAAAATGAAGGTCTGGCAGTATAGATAAAGGGCAAGATTTACTAAGTTGGCTGGGTTTTTAAGCACCTGCAAATCGCCGGCAGATTAAAGCACCAAACTACTAAATCTACTATTAAGCTGTTTTTATGAAGTTTTGTTTTTAATGAAGTTATGTAAACCACTGTCAATATCTGTCTGTTTTACAGAGTTTTTGTGGTGGTTTTGACAAAACCATAAAACCACTACAAAACTCTTGCATCTATCTGGTCAAATAGAAGGTGAGGAATCACAGTACACTTAAGATAAGGGCAATCATTATGTAGTGAATAAATAATATTAAATAATAATTTCCCTAATATATTAATAAAATACTATTTCCCTAATAAGAGAACTATCAATTTTATTTGCCTCCTTATTATTACATAATGATTGCCCTCATTATAAGTGTATTGTGATTCCTTTGCTTTCGATTGGAATAAACTGTATTTGAGCCAATGGCGCTGCACTCTGAAGCTGCAGAGATGTTACAAATAAGTCACCAAACTTATATCAATCTATACAAATAAAAAAAGTGAACAATCTTACTTGCACTCCAGATTTTTTCAAGTTCAAATAATGATGGTAGTGGTTTCTCTTCAAAGCATTCATATATACAATTCAAACATAAAATAAAAAAGTATCACAGTAGTGTAATGTTATTTAACACATTTAAATGTTCCAGTTGGGATGTTGAAGAGAAAATGTGTGCAAAAAAGTCCTCTCCAAGAAATTATACTTCAAAAAGTCCTGATAGGTTGTACTCTCAAGAAGTTCCAATCAACACACCAAACTCGTGAAGGACAATAAATGTTGTGGATTCTCACATGAATGCTTACTTCCAACAGGTTGGTGCAAAGCACATCAAGGTTTTGTTGATCCCCAGTAGTCAACCAATAGGAAAATAGGGATGACTATTTTCCAATATAACTCCAACGGTATGGAACATCAAAGAAAAAACGTACAATTTGCAGTGTATGGCATAAAAAAGATATATTTAATAAATAAAACAAAGGTAACAGGTAGCCGTACCATATGGGTGAAATAAAACTGAAGAAGAAACCCGGGTATATTCAGAATTACATATGTGTAAAAGGCTTCCTAAGACCAATGTGAGACACTCTTTTCTATGCGTTTCGACGCACTGCGTGTCTTCTTCAAGTAGAGGGTCGGTATAAACAGCAACTCTTTATAGCACCATTCCTGGACTGCTATACTCAGATTGTGAACATAATACTGAGCTATGAGATTAACCAGATAGCTGAAACAAAACTTTTTTTGAGCTACGGGTCTCATTCAAAAATGGACATTAATCACACAGCTGCCGCATCTGTAGGCAGCGGCTGTGTGATAATGGCATAATGTGTAAATAGAATAGATGCCTCCTGCAGGCTTCTCAGATCCACAGTTGCATCCAAGGATGCAGCATGAGACCTTCTGCGATGAGATTTTCAGGTATAATAACTTTTGATTTCTTTCCTCCAGTGTAAATCTTTTATTTTATGTACCAACTGGTGTGGTAAAAGGATTAATTTCTTCCAGATGTAGTTTCTCTAAATCCTCAATTTTATTTTTGAAGATTAAGACATGTAAAACTGATAATTAGCTGACATTTACTGTAGTTTTCATGTAAAAGTCAAATTGTAGTGTACTGTGATTGTCTCACAGTGTCTCAAATGAAACAATAGTTTTTAATAACAGGAAATGACCCTGTGCAAGAACTGATTCCTCAGTGGAACCATAGGTGTGCCCAGAAGACGGCAAAGGGAGTGCCACACTCCCCCCTTTGCCGGGTCATGAACTACCCCGTCTTCCCCTCCCACTGGGACATAGATTACTCACCTGGGCGGCCAGGTGTGTCCAGGTGAGTACTGTATGTCTTGGAGCGGGGGGTACAGGGCAGTCCATGACCCAGCAGAGGGTGAAGTGTCGAAGTAGCACCCCTGTGTCGGTTTCTGCACACGCCTATGAGTGAAACCATCTTATTTACCTTCTTTTAAATAAAAAAGGCAATTGCCAATGAAACAAGCGAGTATGTCCTTACCAAAAGAAATCCACTGAGGAATCAGTTCTTAGGTGATGTTGTTTTTGCAGGACTCCCTCCTAACTCTTATCTGACTGCACATAATCAGGGATATTGTACTTCTTAAGTGGTGAGGAGCTGATCTTGTCCATCTATTTAATACAGAAAAGTATTTATTACTATATTACTTTATTTATTACTATATTCTGCAGGGCTTTACAGAGAATGGTTGGACATTTGCATCAATCCCGGTCCAAGTGGAGCTTAGAATCTATATTCTCTAATACTTGTACACACAAATACATGCATTAGGGTTCATACTGTATTTGTCAAGAGCCAATTAACCTACCAGTATATTTATGGACTGTGGAAGGAAACCGAAGTAAACGGAGGAAACCCACACAGGCCCAGAGAGAATATACAAACTCCACACAGTTATGGCCAAAGTGAGAATCAAACCCAAGAGCTCAGTTTTTTGAGATGCTCACCATTACACCAATCATGTTCAATAGCATATATATTGTGATATTCCCACTTTTTATATACAATATAATGCAACAATCTTTCTTACCCTTGCTTAGTACCCACTTAGAAGATGAGCTAAGATACTGGTTATATGTAAGTGTATTAGTTCGATAATGCTACAAAATTGGCTGTCTCCATGTAAATGCTAAATTATACCAATCCCAAATCTCTGAAAAATGTGCAAATAAATTAAGATCCTTAAATCATTCAAAAGTTACAGTAAAAGCTTTTTTTATTAACTTGTATATTACAGTATTTTACAGTATGTTAAATTGTGTCATGGTTTTTTGTCATACTGTGCAGATATGGGAGCTCTTCAATGTTATACTTAGATTTATAACAATCCATCTCCCGTTTTTTACAGTGAAATTAAGAGTTTCATAAAATAGTTGCTTCCTGAACTAATCATTCCTCTTTCATTTCTATCAAGTACAAACATCTTAAATTTATACTCTGATTTACTCAGTGATAAATGGTTGTAATATCTACTTCAGTGCATGTATCTATTGATTGCTCAAAAAATAATTTTAAAGTTTAGCAAGCATTATGAAATTGAGATTTCTGCAAACATGTTGTGAAATATTATTTAGTGAGATATAAAAATTTCCCCACAGGGTTTTAAAGACTTTGTTCTAAATAACTTGTCTGGAAAAGCATTTTTTGTTATTGCCTATTCCATCAGCTCATAATCTTCAAAAAGTCAAGGACATATGTAATACAATTCCTGTAATATTCTATTAATTAGAATTATAGTCAATTATTTATAAAATAAAAATGACTTCTGGTGTACAATATTAATTTTCTGGGGTATAAGCAAATGTATATATAACATTTTCATCCTGACAAAAATGTTGTTTTGACATTGAAACATTGACACTGCTGAGAGTCGTTTGAGTGTTTTCTTCAAAGCCCTGAGTGCCACATCTCTCTGTGTATTTACTTATGGTAAGGATTTATTTATGATGAGGGCGCATGTGGTTGAAGTAATTACATCTTAAAAGTGAGTGCCGGACTTTGCCTGTATATATATATATATATATACATATATATATATATATATATATATACACAGTATATACATATATGTGTGTATATATTATTTTTGTTTTATTGTGTTTTTTTTGTGTTATTGAAATACAGCAGATTCAACATTACAAAAAAAACCTCAATGCAATCTTATTGTTTATGTTTTCACTTGTTCACTTGGTGATGGGACTCAAATTCTGATGACATACCTTCACATCTGGGCTAGAATGTGATGTTGTTTAGAGCTACACATGGTGTTTAGCAATGTATGGGAATGTTGTAGCTTGTTTATCCCTGATGAAAGTACATTGAAAAATACTGAATAACTGAAACGCCCGAAATATATACCGGTTTTAGTTAATGGCTACAGTAGTTTGAGTCCTGCCCCTTTTCTTGTATCTCTCATTTATAGAGAGCAACAAGTACAAGCATCTATTGAAACCTTGGGGAAAGCCAGAGCCTCCTTATGTGCTATACACTCTCTCTCTCACTCTCTCTTTCTCTCTCTCCACAGGATCTGTACATTTTTCTTTTTCAAAGTAGCGTCTTTCAAATTCAATATATTTTTGCAGTGTTTCAACAATGATTCAAAGACTGTTTTTTGACATCACTTTAGTGTTGCAGCTGTGGCATTTTTCACTTCATCATCTGTTGAGAACTTCTTTCCGCTCAATTGTTTTTTCAGGGTTGGGAATGCCCAGAAATCACAGGGCGCTTAATTCAGGCTATATGGAGGGTGTTCCAGTTCTGTCCCATTAATTTCAGCAAATGCTGCCAATGCAACAGCAGAAACATGTGGTTGGGCATTGTCTTGGCGCAAAACCCACTGTTTCTTCAGCAAATTTGGTCTTTTCTTCCTCATGGCTCCATGCAAATGAGTTTTCAGGACGTTTGCATAGTAGTCACCATTAATTGTCTGTTCACGGGGAACCTAGTGCTGTAGATCATACTGTGCACATCAAAGAACAGAAGAAGCATGACTTTACACACCAAAGGAATTACATGTAATTTTTGGAGTAAAGGCAAATTCACGTGTTTTTATGTGCTACAAGAAAGGAGAGAGGAACTTAAGGTACTCAACGAGAGGATAGAAATTCTACCAACACTTATACATCCTTTTGAAAATCTGAAGAAGGGTATAGAGTTAGAAAAGAAAATTGAAGAGAAGATAGAGAAAAACACAAGAAAACTCATACAGAAAAAGTGGAAAAAATTCCAAAGGGCTTTCATTTTTTAACAAATGTAAAGGTGAGAAGAAGAAGAAGAAGAGGAAACAAGGAAATTATCAACCCCATCAATAAAAATACCAAGGTACACAGGATGAGATCTTACCTCATCCACAGGACCATAGATCCAGAAAGAGAAATAGATTTCCCAACCATAAGAAATTTTACTATAGGGACGAACTTAGAGGTACACAAGAAAGCCGCGGACTTTTGAATAAATCAAAACCATTTTATCAGCCCCAACCAGAAATATATATCGAAGGAGCGAGCCATCAGGAAAGAAGATATATACCAAAAAATCAGGAGGATGTATGGGAAATCCCAAGAAGATACAATAGAAGAATGCAAAACTATATGCGCCCCTTGTACAAGAACAGTAATCAATATAAATCATTAGAAAATCCAGAACCCTCAACATCCACATCTCCTTTATTGAGGGAAGGAGGGAGAAGATGGAGAAGCCCTTAGAGCATACAAAGAAAACAAAGAAGGGGCAAATGAGGGGAGGCACAGGAGAAAAAAATAAGATTTCCAAAATGAAGAGAGTAAAGAAAAAGGAAAAGCCGTTCATACCAGCTGAAACGGTTGTAGAAAAATAACCATGTAGGATATTCAATCTGAGTTCAAAATCCTTAATAGAAGTGGAAGAAAAGGTGTTGCAAAAAGGATTGAAATTCGCCCCCACATACAAAATGGACCCATTTGATTCTTATATTGATGTCCATAAATTTATAAGGAAGTTTTTCCTCAATCAATAACCAACTGTTGTATACAATTTACACCACTCCTGACACCTACCCCTTTTAAGAAACATACATCTTTTTTATCCAACACATATCAAAGGCAATTTTATTGAAAGTTTCACCAAATTTATTTTAGCTTATATGGAAGGGATTAACAAAAAGAAATACATAAACGGCTATGAAAGCATTACAAAGTAATAAAAACATAGTCATAAAACCTCTCGACAAAGGTGGTAGTTTTATTATAATGGACAAAGGCGATTATGAAAAAGAGATCTATCATCAACTCAATACTACCACATATATCAAACTGAAAATGAACCCAATTAACAAAACCAAAATTCTCTTTTCCAAATTCTTGGAAGAGAGCAAAGAAAAGAATTTGATTATAAAAGAAGAAAATGATTTTTTAAATACTCACAATCCTTTAATGAAAACAAGGGGAATGAAGGTAGCGCTAGTACTTATGCTATAAGGTTGGGGATCATCTTCCCTAGTATTGTGCGTGTCAAAAAGAGAGGTCCTCGGGCACCTCCTATAGGTACCGTATATGGCAAATGAAATGGTAATCATAAATTGGTAATAAAACAAATAGTTTATTTTAAGACACCATGAGCATGCTTATGTATGGTGAAATATAACAATGTAAGATAGGCCTATCTTACATTGTTCTATTTCACCATACATATTTCATACATATTTCACCATACATACACAAGATATGATGGATAACCTAACTATGATAAAATATATCGTTTGGAATGAAGAGATGTACATGGTATCTGCTGATATTACTTCACTATATACTGTGATCGACCACCAGGAAGGGATTAAAGCAACAGTGTAGCACTTGCAACAGAGTGATATGGATTTACAAATAATTAGTTTTATAGAGGATGGTATGAAATTAATTTTAAGCAAAAATCATTTCTTTTTTAATGGGGAATATTATGTACAGTGGGTCAGGACAGACATGGGCACCAAGTTTGCCCCCAGTTATGCCAACCTCTTCTTGGTGAAATGGGAGGAGGACAATATCTGGAGTAGTAATTACTGGGGGTTGAACTTGGTGCAATGGTATAGATACATAGATAACATCCTCTTCTTTTGGCAAGGCTCTTTAGATGATCTGGATAAATTTTGAACTGAATTCACTTTTCATATTGATAAAAAGACTTGAAATTTTCTGGACTTGAACCTATACATAGAGAAATATCAGCTCCACACAAAGTGCTATAAAAAAAATCAACTGACACAAATAGCTTCATCAACAGAGAAAGTGAACATCTAAAAAGGTGGCTAGATGGAGTTCCAAAAAGCCAAATCATTTGCATAAAAAGGAATTGTCGTGATCCATTGGTCTGTAAAGAACAAATGAGTACAATGGAAAACAATTTCTTAGCACAAGGATATTAGAAGAGTCAAATTAACAGATTTAAAGAGGAAGTCCAGAGAATGGAGAAAGACCAATATTTAAAACCTAAAGAAGCCAAAAGTCAGAGGAAGGGTGAGAAATGGTCTTTTATTACCAAATATGGGAGTCATTTTAAAGAGGTGGAACGGGTTTTTAAACGTCACTGGCATGTTTTAAAGAAGGATCCTATTTTAAAAAATGTTCTTCCAGAAAAGTCTTCTTTTATTTATCGCAGGGCAGATAATTTAAAGACAAAACTTGTACGTAGTGCCCTAGACTTTCAAACCAACAATCCAATATGCACGAAAGGTTTCCACTGTAGGGGTTCATGTAACATGTGTATTAATGTTCCTAAACCTTGTTCCAAGATTACACAGTCTTCAAGGGGAGAGAAGACTTTCATAATATACGTTTTCATCACTTGCCATACTACCAACGCAATATATCTTATTGAATGTGCATTTGGAATTTATTACATTGGTCGTACATCAAGATCGTTAAAAACATGGATGATCGAACATTTAAAGAACATAAAGAAGGGATTGGATACTCACTCCCTAATGGAACATTTTAAAAAATCACATAATTGTTCTCCTAGAAGCATTACAAACTTCATGGAACACAACATGTCAAACCCAAATGGAATAACAGAGATGTAGAGACCAAATTAGCAAAGAACTAGATGAAATGGATCTACAATCTGAAGACTCTGATACCAGATGGGTTAAATAAAGACTTTGAACTAAAATGGTTCATTTTACAAAATCCCTTCGTGCACATTGGTCTAACATATATTTAAAATCTTTTTATTTATATATTTTTTTGTATATACACATGCCTTTTATACATTGATGATTTTATATATTGTGTATTTCATTTGTTGATGTATATTTTATGGGGATTATTTAGTTGTTAACTCCCTCTTTTTTATATATATATATATTTCTTGATTGGTATATATGTTTTTTTTATCTAATTGTTGATTCAATATATGTTATTTATACACTTGTTATTTATATCTACATTCCCCTATATACGGAATCTATATAGAGGAATCCATTTCCAGGGACCTGGGGAAGAAGAAATCTAATCTCCATAACAACCTAACATCAACTTCCATTTCTTACCATTGACTGGATGTTGACATTGTGACCACCTTCGGTTTCACTGTGGAAACCAAAGAGAGTCAAGCCACTATAAACTAGAGAAGAAGCCCTGACACCTGGTCGATTAGGAAATTGCACAGGGAGTGATCCAACTAAGGTGGCCACATGTTTATAAAAAATATACGGAGGCTTGCGAACCGGAAGACGTGGGCCGTGCGACTTCCGGTTGCGCTATTTTCATGTCAGAGGGGAAAGTAACTATTTCCTGTGAAGGGGTATTTAAGGCCATACTTTTGTTTAGTGTGCAGCCTTCTGATGAAGAGCCTATAGGCTCGAAATGTGTTAAGGATTGCAGGATGATCATCACCACGGGAGGGAGCCTATTGACCTGTGCACCAGAACTTCCACTTGTTAGACACCATTTTGGCATTATCCGGATTGCCAGCAACGCATACACAATGCCTTTTTAAATCTTGATTCCGGTACACAGGCCTATGGTTACTTCGTATTATTGGCCATTTCATGTGCTATGTTTTTTCATGGTTTTATATGCTGCCTATATCTGTGCCTAATTACATAATACATTAATTCATATGTGTTACAATATTATGCTATATTGTGCCTTCTATTTTTCCCTACATGTTTGAAACGTCATTTGAAAAAAATGCACTGCAAGAGAAGTAATATGTTTTTTTTCTATGTTTGTTTGGATAGTGAGTAGATTTAGTGCCACCCGGAGGTTATACATTTTTCTATAGGATCATTTGTGTTTTAGGGACCTAAGGTACGCACATGTTTCCACCTAGGGCTGCTTTATCAGTTGAGCTAAGGGAGTAGTACTACCACATTTTATATTTATACATTGGACTGTTGTTTGGATTCCGGATCATAATGACAAATCCACGTTTCATCACACGTCACAATCAATGTCAGGAAATTGGGTATCCTCTCCGACATTGGAACAGTGTTCTTGTACAATTCAACTCGTTGTCGCATCTGCTCTTGAGATTTCTGGGTACCAACCTGATTTCTGAGTACCAACCTGGCACACGATGCATTTTCAGTTCCTTTGTCACAATATGCTGAATCATTTTGAATGAGATGCCAAGTGAAGATGAAAGTTCACGTAAAGTTACCCTTCTGTCATTTGCAACATTTCCACATCCTTGGCAATGTTGACATCTGTAACCGTGGTGGGTGGTCTCCCAGACAAAAAAAAAGACTATGGCAGTCCAACCGCAGGTTCAGATACATCGATGTATGAGCTTCACAATAACCAGCATAGTCTTGCTACATCTACCCATGGGACAGAAAAACAGAGGCAGTCTCATTACTTTTCAATCAACCCTCATGTAATTCGTATGAAAAGACATGAGGTTGATTTAACTTTACACAGCCAATTCCTGTCAGAATATTTTAGATCTAAAAAAATCCCTTGTGGGTTTAGGGTTAACAACATTCCATCTATTGGTCAGAACAATCCTAAATTCTGTGTGAAATGGTGTGGTGTTCTTAATAACTGTGCACTAGATTTAATGTTACTTGTGATCGAGGAGGTCGGCACTGAATTGGGCCAGATAAAATCGGATATTGCCCAATTTGATGTATATAGTTCACAACGACTATATAGTGATAAAACTGAAAATTGGGGCTCTAAATTACAAGCCCAGATTGATACGTACAAAGCTGACCTTATTTCCTTTAAAAGGAAAAAGCTCAATACAGTCAATAATGATTACAAAAACCATCAAGTATATAGATGGTTGACAGGCAATACTGGGCACGAACCATACCACAGAACACAGAGAATAAGGCGTACTGGTATACTTGACACAGTTGAGTCCACCTCATCTGCGACTGCTTCAGAAACTGAGGACTCCGATACTATACCTCCCAGTGGTTTTTTAGGCCATGGATTGGAGTCAGAGGAAGGGTCCTCTTCCCCAAAAGAAGGAGGCCGCACCTGAGGCGGGGCATTTATAAGGAGAAGCCATCGCAGGAGGAGGATATGAAACTTATCTTTAATCTATCAGACTATCGATTATCCAAGGCTGAGACTTTGTTGTTGGCTTTGGGTTTGAGCTTCATACCAAGTCTGCGTCATTTGATTTTCAAGTGGATCATTTCAGATTTGGCAGGAAGCTCCGTTTGAAAGAATTTTTTTCAGATAGTTCCTCTCTTGAGAGTGTAGATGCAGTGCCTTTTAAGAAAACCTGGAAACTTTGATCCGCAGTCTGTGAATGCATCTATTAAGACCTTTTTGAGGATCACAGAGAGTGATATTATGAAGAATGACCAAAAGCCCACATATGATAATGTTAATAAGGAACAACGTGTTGCCCTTAGATCATTGATGAATAACCATAATTTGGTGATACGCCCGGCAGATAAAGGCAGAGCAGTGGTGTTGATGAACTGGGTAGATTATGATAAAGAGATTCAACGCCAGTTGATGGACACCACTACATATGTCTCTTGCCCAGGTAATCCTATGTATACCATTAAGAGGAAAGTTGATGTTGTTATTCAAAGGGCTGTACAACAGGGTGGGATTGATGAATAATTAGTAATTTTTTGATTGTTGAGCACCCAAGGTGCCCTAACATTTATGCTCTACCCAAGGTTCATAAAACCCTACAGGACCCTCTGGGTTGCCCAATTATATCAGCTGACGGATCCATACTTCAACCACTAGCCCAGTTTATAGATAGTTTCTTACAGCCTATAGTACAATTGACCCCGAGTTATCTTAAGGATACTGGTGATTTTCTGTCTAAAATCAAAATGATTGATGCTGTAAGGGAGGGGACCCTGTTGGCCACACTAGATGTGGCATCCCTGTACACTATCATACCACATGAGGAAGGTATGACAGCAGTACGTGAAGCATTATATGGTTCAGGACATACAAAACCACCTGATGAGTTCATGTTGGAACTATTGGAGCTGGTATTGGTGGAGAATAATTTTTTGTACAGTAGAAAATACTATAAACAATGTACGGGTACTGCGATGGGTAGCAATTTGGCGACAGCATATGCAAATATATATATGCATCGATATGAGTGTAGTAACATCTTACCTAAGTTTGGTCAGGCAATTTTACAATATAGTCGTTTTATCGACGATGTATTTGTGGTATGGGGTGATACAGAGGAGAGATTTTGGATGATGATAGATGATCTTAATGCATTGCTGAGCCCAATAAGATTCACTGCTAACATCGATAAAGACCGTATTGACTTCTTGGACGTAACTGTGTCTAAGAAAGATGGCAAATTATGTACAACACTCTTTAGGGAGGTGACTGATCACAATACGTTATTATACACAACGAGTCAACATCCACCTAGATTGAAGGAGAGTTTACCGATCTCACAGTTCCCAAGAGTTCTGAGATTAAACTCTGAGGAAGAGATCACAGAGAAAGAGATCTTGGATATGAAAATGCGTTTTATGGAACGTGGTTACATGAATTCTACCATTGAGAGGTGCTTGTTAAAAGCAAGATCTAAATTAACCTCAGCACCCGTGATTGATGAGATCACCAGTCCTAAAAGGATGATTTACACCAGTAGATATGACAGTAAGGCCAATCAGATTAATAAACCTATTAGAAAAAACTGGCCCATATTGGCATCAGATCCCGTGTTGAAAAAGAATATGCAGCAACAACCAATGATGGCTTACAGGAGAGGCCCCAACTTAAAACAACTTTTGATGCGACCACTTAGCCAGCCTGATGATGTACAAAGTGATAACTGGCTGAAGTCAACAAGGAAGGGATGTTACAGATGTCCAAATTGTGTGACATGTCGCTCGATGGTGACAGGTGCGACATTCCCGCATCCCCATAGTGGCACACCGATAAAGATCTTGCATAATCTCTATTGTACATTGGATCATGTCATCTATATGATAATATGCCCCTGTGGACTTGTATATGTGGGCCTTACGACTCGGAATTTTCTAGAGCAAATGGCGAATTATAGAAGCTCTATTCGTGTTGCTATTGCCTCAGGTACATCGGATAAACCAGTGGCTAGGCACTGGCAGAGAAGTAATCATCAGTTATCGTCCCTGAGATGTAGATTGATCGACTGGGTCCAACCACATCCAAGAGGTGGTGACTGTGAATTAATGCTACATAGATTAGAAGCACGCTGGATTTATAGGTTGGATACAATCTCACCGAGGGGACTAAATGAACATAATGCACTTCGCGCTTTTTTGCCATTTTGACACTAATGGCTATACTATGATTGTATGACAGCCTATATCTTTCTTATAATAATAATTTTTCTAGGCTAATACAGTAATCCACTGGTTTATATATTGAGGCCTTTTTTCCTCTATATGGTGTTATTTTTAACACATTGATTTTAAATAATATTGTTGGTTTTGTATTTTTGTTAGTTGTATCATTTGATTAATTTGTTATTTTGTGGATACTTTATGTGTTTTGATGTGTATTACAAGGATGCTGACACCTACTGATCTCTTGGATTGCTGTTCTCTTTAGAGCTCTAATTAATGATATTTTCATTAATTAAGTTTGTATTTTCATAATGTTTATTATGGATGTCCTTGTGAGATATCCTTTTATCTAGTGTTTGCCCTCACTGTTGCCAGTAACTGGGTGGTTTGTGTGCTCTTTGATCAGTGGTGTAGGCTGAACCGCTTTGTATATGACGGACATCACCTGATCGGAAGTGTCGTGACTTCCAGGTGATGCGTTAAAACAGGTGGAACGCACGCGGTCTGCTAGCGGGAACAGCGCAATGAGGACAGTATTTAAGAGCTCGGTAGGTGCCAGGTAAGTAGGACTTCATTCCACGGGGAGCTGTACTTGGTTGTAATCCTGAAACTTAAGGCTTGACTGCTTGAAAAAGGTCCATTTGGGGACCGAAATGTCGCCGCCTGTATGTAAGCCTATTGTCTGTTTAATGGAATAAATTTAAGCTGCAATTCTACTGGTAAGTGCCATCTTTTCTAAACACATATCTCTGCTGGTGAATCCTGGACCCAGGTAACACAGCTGGTGTGCACCCCACCGATGTGCAAGGAAAATATCAGATGTGAGTGCTGAACATTGGATATATATATATATATATATATATATATATACATATATATATATATATATATATATATATAAAAGCAGTGGCTAGAACAGAGGACACTCACCAGTCTTCATCATTTGATAATCAGTAGAATTTAAGATTTATTCACTCTTAGCAGCATATTAACATGATTGATGTTGACATTTTGGTCCACTATGGGGCCTGTTTCAAGACCACTATCTGCTTGTCAGAAAAGTTAAGGTGATAGTCTGACAGTGATTGGAGTTAATGCTGCAGCAGTCTCCTCTCTCTCACTGCCCGATGTGCCGATGCAGCTGAGCTGTTATAAAGCTCAGCCACAGTGCAGTCAGAGCAGTGGGGGCTGTTGCTGATCTGGGCTCCTCCAACTGTCCCAGGCCTGAGTAAGTAGTACCTGCCCTCCCCTTTCCGTAACTCTGCCATTGACTGTGGAAAGGGGAGAGAAGTAAAGCTGCAACTTCCATTAGCCACATGAGCTCAGGCTGCAGGAAGACTGTCAGCTACAGATAGGATTGCCCTTCTATATCATAGGTGGGTTCAGGAGACTGGGGGATGTTGCTGCAGCCAGGTGGGTTATGTCTGGTGGCTGCCAGAAGATTATCTTCCAGCAGCCACCTGTAGGCATTTTTGATTCAGATACGACCACGCCAGGCAAGTGGTTAAAGATCTACCTGTACCATTGTATATTGTATCTTTTTGTCTGTTTATAACTGTATTGATACAGTACTTAACTTAATGCAGATCCACTTTGCAAATGGGCTTGCTCAATTGGGCTTGCCTGGATAAATAATTTGATTTATTGATTATTTGATTAAGGCAGGGGTCTAAAGGCCCCCATACATCAGCAATTGATTGCAGAAATTCTGCAATTTGCAATCGATTGTGTATAAAAAAATTTCCCTTTTTCAATCGATTGCAGATTGCAGAATTGCCACAATTGATTGAAAAAGGGAAAGATTTTTATACACAATCGATTGCAAATTGCAGAATTGCTGCAATCAATTGCTAATGTATGGGGACCTTTAGCGCAATATGACAACAGAGGTAGAGGTTGGGAGTTTCCCTCTGTAATCATGCTGAGCCACCCCTGTCTCACCTGCCTGGGACTACGAAGGGATATTTCAATTTTCAGTATAAATGTTTGCAAATACAGACATGAGACATTGGCCCTCATTCAGAACCAGTTGCAAGTGCTGAGCGCTCGCAACTGGGTCGATGTTAAGGCCCTGTACACACGCAGTGGCCTCACTGCGCATGCGCAAGCCCCGGAGCGAGAAATTCTCTCGCTCCAGAGCTCACTACAAAAGGGGCGGCTGTCGATGTTGATCGACAACTCGGCCCGTTTTGTAGGTGGGGCGGGGGGATGGCTACACAAACGGAGGCGTTCCTGATGGAACGCCTGCCGTTTTGTGGGCGGCCGCACTGACATCAGCAGTGATGTCAGTGGGGAGCCTCCTGCTCGATCAGAGCAGGAAGCTCCCTGGGGCTTGCGGTTGCTGAGACCCAACCTTAGGGTCTCGTCGCAAGCCCTGATGGTCGCGATGGTCTTGACCATCGCGACCATCAACCTGGTCGGTTGCTTAAGCTGTGGGTGGTAACCCACAGCTTAGTTAGCGATCAGGAGGCCGCACTAGAAAAGGCAAGCGGCCGCCCTCATTCATAGCGAGCGGTCGCTTCTTGCGAGCGCCTCTGAATGAGTGCCTTTGAGTGGAGTGCTGGCACATAAGTATGAAGTTGGTGCAATGGTGCACCTCATTTCTCTATGATCAGAATTCTAACCAAAGGAACCTAAGGCTGTGAGGCAATTTTAACAACTGTGCAAACAAGCTGCACAGCTAAGTTACCATGGAGATACTGTAGCTCAGTACATCCTGTACCTCTGTATATTTACATATTCACTGATTAGTCAAAACTTTTCAAAACTTTGTTTATTTTTAACCCAAATATCATATCCCAATGATAAAAAACAAAAAAACAGATAATAGTTGAATAAAATTGCCAGAATAAATTATATAATACAAACAAGCTCCATCAGTACTTATTTACTACCAATTCCTGTGTAACAAAATAAACCTGCAATTTTAATAATTTTGTATTCACCTGTATAATTACATTCTTTATTTTTATGGCATAAACACACTTATTATTAATGATTTTAATTATAGTAATTCAATGTTCTTCATCTTGTATTTGCATTTCCCATTTCAATACATTTAATCTGAGCTAGTCTGTAGTCAAAAATATATTTAAAACCTCTATTACAAAACCAGCATGGAACATAAAATATAAAGCAATACAAAGAACAAACCTTTTAATCTATCATAAAATACCGAATAATCTTTGCAGAGTTAAAGATTTCAGTTAGTCATCAAATATATGGCAACATTTTATAAATCGATACATCTCTGTAATAAAAGCACACAGACGAAATGTTAATACTTTAATCTAAGCTAATATATGCACACTTTTGGCACTTATTTTCTTGAAAAAATAATTCCTGTTGTTACAGACATTACATTTTACATTCAGACAGAAAATTTACTTTAATCATATTGTTACTGGCTGGATATTCACCAACTGAAGTATTGGATCACTTATTATCAGTGACATACCACTAGTGCACAGGTTCTCAAACGGGGTCATAAGTAAAATAATTAGCTCCACCTGTGGCTCTTTTAAAATGTGTCAGTGGGTAATGAATACACCTGTGCTCCATCTAGGTAACCTGGAAAACATGAACTGCTTGGGGGTCTTGAAGACCGAGTTTGATAACCACTGCACTAGTGTGTAAAGAAATTTGTGTAGTTCTCCAGCATGGATTAAGTAAGAGGTTCCCAAACTATGGAGCTCATTCAGACCCGCTCGCTAAGATGCAAACGCTCGCTGCTGCCGATGGTATGCATTGTGCGCATGGGTATGCATCACAGTGCGCATGCGCATACCTTAGTGACAGTTCACAATGCATTCGCTCGCTGCACATAGACAGCCCAGCAGAGTGAGTGACAGGGGAAGCTGTTTGTAGGTGGTAACAGGGGCTGTCCATTAAAAACGGGGGAGTGGAGGTACAAACGCAGGTGTGCCTGAGTATCTCAACGACGTTTTAGAGGTGTGCATAATTATAAGGCAGCATCATAGCACAAGTCACCTGGCTTGTTTTTACACTGAAGTGCTCGCGGCAGGGTATGGTCAACCTCAAGCGCTGAGATCGCATCCATTTGTTACCCGATGTACCGATGGTTGCATACACTTCCTGGACATGACATGCACAAGTGGGCGTCTTAAGACAGGCAGGTGGGTGCCTGCATATACTATGTGATCGATCTCTAAGAGATAATGGGCGTGCTAATGCTTTGCTGTGCGATTGCACTGCCTAAGCAATTTGTATACACAAGTCCTCATGGCACCCTAACAGTCCAGGTTTTAAGGCTATCCATGCTTGACCACAGGTGACTTAATTAGTACCTCAGTCAATTTGATTGAACCACCTGTGCTCAACCATGGATATCTCTAATATCTGAACTGTTGAGGTGCCTGAGGATCGCGTTTGGGAACCTCTGGATTAATTGGTTAGGACAGAGGTCCCCAAACTCCGCCATTACAATCCAGATTTTAAGGATATTCATGCTTGAGCACAGGTGACTTAATTAGTACCTCAGTCAATTTGATTTAACCATCTGGATTCAAGCATGGCTATCCTTAAAACATAGACTGTAAAGTCGGAGTTTGGGGAACTCTGGGTTAGAAACTAATTTAATAAATGAGATGCATAATGTAGAACCTAACCTCTTTTTGGGGAAGCTATAGCCACTGGTTTGATATAATCGGTACTAAAGAATATAGTTAAACTATATTAGTGGTTCTCAATCTCAACCCTCAAGTTTTCACAACAGGTCATGTTTTGGGGATTTCTTTATGTGAAAAAATGGTTGGACAATTACTGACCTATCAAAATAGATTAACTCGCCTGTGCATGATTAAATAATTCCACAAAACATGACCTGTTGGTGGTACTTGAGGACTGGAGTTGAGAACCCCTGCAGTACATTAGAGATAGGTTTCTTGAGGGGCACATGCTTTGCCTCAGTTCTTACTCTGATATTTTATGTGAACTGGAGGCTTGGTCCCTCATAACACAACTAGGGGTAAATTTACTAAAGTGAGAGTTATTAGAAGTGGGTTTTAAAAGTGATGTTGCCCATAGCAACCAACCAGATTCTACTTAACATTTAACTAGCACCTTCTATAAGATAATAGCTAGAATCTGATTGGTTGCTATGGGCAACATCACTTTTAAAACTCACTTCTAAAAACTCTCACTTTAGTACATTTTCCGACTGGTGTTTACTTAAGGTCAGTACTAGATAAATGACAGTTTGGGGTGATTGCAATCACAACTTGTGAATGTATTGTACCTACTGTACAAGATAAATGTTGCTTAAATCTTGCTGACAGTTTCTGATAAAGTTGATCAATTCGTAAATCAAAATTGATCTGGAAAAAGGGCCTGATTCAGATTTATGCGTTAATGCTGCTGCCACTGCCGTGTCTGTGTGAGCAGCTACTGTGAGAAAATATGCAAATATCGCAGATCAATCGATTATCTCAGTTCTGAGTAACCCTATGGTTGCGCAGAACGGCGGCGGGAACTGAAACAACGGAGATATTTTTATTGCATTTGGGATTGAAGATACACCCTAAAAACGGTTGTAACATACCTGCATTTTTTTGCAGCCACTCCCCGTTACCTCCCACAAAAGCTCACTGACTGCACAAGTAAAAGTTGCTGAATGCGACTACAATGATGTATCTTGACGCATTTGCAGTGCGACTTAGACACATGCGCAGATTCCTGATTATCGCTCAAATGTATACATGGTATGTAGTCAAAATCCTGGCATGGGACTAATGATAGGCGTAAAAATCCAGACGTCTATCATTATCCACCCGCCAAAATCCCGACGCCCAGCATTCGAAGGTAAACCGGACATCGCGAACAGACAGCCACGGGGGGGAGGGTTAGGTTTAGGTTTAGGGTCTCCCGGGGAAACTTAGGGTCAGGCACCCCCCGGAGAGGTTAGGGTTATGCTAGGGGAAGTGGAGGTTAGGGTTAGGCACCCGACCGGGAGGGTTAGGTTTAGGACACAGGGAGGGGGGGTTAGGTTTAGGCATCCCTGCGGGGAAGGTTAGGATTAGGCACTAGGGGTGGATGTTAGGGTTAGGCACCCCTAGGGTTAGGGATATCTTACTTACCTACCCTGTCGGGATCTGCGCTGCTCGGGCTTCCGGCATTAGTATTTCAACCACCGGGCTCATGTCCGGCGCCATTCATACCGATCCCATATACATATCCTTATAGCCACACCAACTGCCACCTGAAACACTACCGGCTGGGACTCACTGGCAGTTGGTGTGGATCCCCTATTTGAATTTTGGACTGCGCTACAGCCCCACCTCTGGAGCTGCCACTGGTAACAGTAACCAAAAATGGACACTTTAAAAAATCCAATGTGATTTTACAAATACAGTCCACCATGGGGGGTGGGATTGGGCAAAGAGTTTCCTGGTAGTGTAATACTTGACAAAAAAACAGTCACTTTTCAGAATATAGACAAATTTTACCTCATTCTTATGGCAAGTGTTCAGCTGCTTACTTTCATTTTATAGACAGCGCTAGAAAACCGATAGTTAGGAGCTGATTGGTTACTGTGGGCAATTTATCTACTTTATCTTTCTCATAGGTTTGATACATCTCCCACTAAGTGTTCCATTAAAGTAGGCATTTTAGAAGTCCCCTTGTTTTTCAAATATCGCTATGGTGTATGGATTTCAAAGCAATATACGTATGGCATACAAATCAGTGTTTTCATTACATTACGTAGTAGGTAAGTTGCAAAGTATTGAAATATTATACCTTATTGTAAATGCAACAGCAGCATAGGCATTTTAAGAATTCCCATGTGTGCGGCAGTTCCTCAGAAGATTAATTTTTATTCCACAATAAATATCCGCAAAGCACATGCATGTCAAGTGCCAGTGCCGGCGATAAAACCATAAATCGCACCGGCGTCAAAAAGTTAGCTCTGACACCTGCAAGACTGATGAAAGCAACCAAAAAACATAAACACTCAAGGAAAATAAACCACTACAGACAGTAACTGAAGGTGACACTGCAATAAACTAAAGTGCCATGGCTGCCAGTTCTTCATATCATATATCCTTTCAAAGAAGTGCCACGAACTTTTTTCTTTTTTTGATAAAGCAAGTAAATTAAGTCTGACTCAATAATAAACTGCACAATAAATGATGAGTGTGTATAGATTGTAATTTATTGATCTAAAATATTAATAAAAAAATTTCTGTTGGAAAAAAAAGTCTGTCCAGGTTATCACATTGCTTAACCCCTTAACTGGCTAATATTTTTTCTAAAAAAAAAATTGCTCAGAAATTGTGGGGTTTTTTAGAACTGAATTAGGTCAAGAAAATCTATTTTTTACTTATCCAACACAATTTTATAAGAAAAAATTATTTTAAGCACATAACATTGATTTTTGAAAAATAAAGACGGGCGATATATGGGAACATCGATCATCGGGACATCACAACTTTACATTTCCACATACACTGAAGCTCTAAGGACTAGTTCATTATTGGGGTGTGCTGTCCGATCAGCAGTGATCGGCAGCATGGCAGACCCTGGGGGAGGGTGCAGGCATGCAGAGTGGTCAGGAGGTCCCTCTGCCACTGGCGGCTGCTGGAAGATTAACTTTCGGTAGCCGCCCAGTGGGCATTTCCGCCTGGTCACATTGTTGGTGATAATGGGGTCTATTTACTAAGCAGTGTTAGGAGCAGAGTGAAAAGTGATAAGAAAGTGATAAGGTGCCAGCCAATCAGCTCCCAACTGTCATTTTTCAAACACAGCCTGAGAGATGACAGTTGGGAGCTGATTGGCTGGCACCTTATCACTTTCTTATCACTTTTC
Organism: Taudactylus pleione; assembly: GCA_031769625.1. NCBI lineage: Eukaryota > Metazoa > Chordata > Amphibia > Anura > Myobatrachidae > Taudactylus > Taudactylus pleione. The sequence goes on from JAUIMM010000194.1 coordinate 1,783,602, forward strand.
ACTCTGTCTCCTGACACTGCTGAGTAATAGACCCCTAAGTCAGGTAACGGACAGGCAGGTGGTTAATAAATCACTTACACAATACATGATGACTGTATACAATTAGTTTTCCAAGGCTTGGAAAAGTCCTTTTTCAGTCAAATAAATATCATGGAACATGTTGTTAAAATGAAAAAATGTAGCGATAAGATAAAGTAAACCCTGGAAATCCCTCCATTTCAAGGAATCCAAGTCTTAGCCTGCAAAGAAGTGGGCATTGCAAGAGATCCTTGCCGTGATTAAGTAGGAGAAATGAAGTTTTTGTAAATACATAACTACTGTAGAACATCTTTTAGATTCAAATTTCTCTGTGTGGCTATTTTATTTCAGATTGCACCATTGCATGCTTCTTTCCATTGGCTACTCCGATGGCTGCTGACATTACTCCTGATGCATGCACCAAGAACAAGAAGCTCGGTGTATCCATAACAGCACTCATTTGGTTATACACCAACCTCAGCTGCCCGCTGCTCATGCACACTAGCAAACTATTGAAGGCTTACTCAGTACATGGTTAGTATGTGTTGGCTACATATCATCTCATGGGGTGTTGCAATGTCAGCAATCCCGCCACTCTTCACTGTTCACCTTTTGGTGGTGATCCTTAGTATACAGTGCTTATTTGGGGAGGTTTTCCCACTTTCAGAGAACGGTTACAGTTTGCAAAAATAATCTTTCATTTACACATCCATTATTGTTGCAGCGCTGTTGATTAGATAATAGCAGCTATATCGATGCAACAAAGCGACTGCTTGTGTGTGTACTAAATGTCTTTCTGTCACCAAATCTGAGGCAGGATCTTAGGATGCAGCTTCCCCTCCGGAAGGCAGGCACAGCTTACTGGAACACATTTGTTTTGTGCTAATAACACTGAAACAGACTGTAGCACTACAAGTCCCAGCCACTCTTTTGCTGCAGCTTGTTTCCTCTGCTTCTGTGCAGGAGCCACACTCTCAGCACACGCCCCCTCATGTGTAATGGCCACACCCTCTCCCAGCTCCTCCTGCAACTGCCATTTCAGCCTTCTGGCAATCACTCTGCTCTCTCTTTTTAAATCAACTTTATAAAAAAATGTCACTGACTTCCACTCCCTTTTCCAAAATGGCCAATGAAATTTCATCTCTTATGAGCTGGCTGTTGTCAGAAACACCTGTAAAATAATAGTCTGCAATGGCTGGGTAATATCTTTGACTGGGACAGGTCTTTAAGTGATACCACGCACCTGTAGGGTATCACACTGTACAACCCTGAATCAGGCCCATAAACCTTTGTAAATAAAGCATCAAAATGTTTAAATGCGACACTTAAAAAAATGCAGCCCCAGTGCCCCATAAGGCGTATATCTCCCATAATTAGCTTAATTAGGACATACATTAGGCTCCAATGAGGAGTATTGTAGAAGGAAAAAGGTCAACTTAAAATTAAAGAGATGGCACAAAAGTAATAATATTTCAAATGAAGATTTTATGTTGCCTACATGTATATTTCCATCAACGACCTAAAAATATTGTACTAAGCCTGTGCCTGGATGAAAGTGAAGTACCCAATGTTGCATGCAGCAGTATAAGCATATGACAGATAAATAAACAATGTTTGAGTAAAATTAAATGTTTCTCACTCTGTATATGCAGCTGACAAGCTTTTATTTTTGGTCAAATTATTTATGGCAGTTTCCATGCCAAAATACAGAGACATAAAAATGTGCTATGCAGAATGAAAACGTTCATTAGTTTTACTGAACAAATCTATTAGATTCAGCTAGATGCAGTTCTGGGATCGGGCAGAGGTCCCATCTTCCATGGGACTATGTGGTCCAGGATTTGCTCAGGTTTATACATTTATGCAATTGTATTTATCTTTATTGATTTTTGTTTTTAAATAATGTCGATATTAATGTTGTAGTTATTTAATTAGGTAGCTTTTTTGTTGTTGTTTTTTACTTTTAATGAAGTTGTGGTGCACCAGTTTATTTTTCATTCAAGTCTGGCTCTGGGCCGGATCCAGCAGCAGATGCAATGCCTGATGTTTAAGGGGCCTATCCATTTAACGACATGAATGTCTGAACGTCCAGCGTTCAGACTTTCATGTCGCTGAGGTGCGGGCACCGCACTGAAAGACGTTCACTGAATGTCTTCAGTGCAGGAGCCCAACCTCCCTATCTATTAATATGCCGAACCGGATGACCGTCGTCAGGTTGACGGGCGTGTTCGATAGATAGTTGGTGTCGGCAAGGACCCAGCGTGCACGCGCATTGCTGGTCTTTGCCGTCTATCCACTTGCAGACTTTCTGCACGTTCCGACCAAAACCAGGAGGCATCGTGTAGAAAGTCGGCAAATGGATAGGTCCCTTTATGCAGTTTGATCGATTATTTGCCATTGTGCATGCGTGTAAGTCACACTGCGCACGTGTCCCAATTGCATTGCAATTATGTATGCACAGAGGATCCAATCGCGTCATGTGGTCAAAATCTGTGGGTGGTAACGGGGGTGGGATGAATTAAATGCAGGCCTGTCTGAGCATTACAATGCTGTTTCATGGGCGTGCATAAATTAGCCATTGCGATTGCATTAGCAGCATGAGAACTGCCTGCGTGTGGCGAGAGCTGCAGTGTTTGCGGCTGGACAGACCTTCCGTACATGCTCTGTGATTGCTTGATGTGCATCGATGGTAAAGATGTTTGCACAGGAGAGTGATATTGGATGGATATGAGAAGACAGCAGTGGGCGTCTTTATGTCGGCTGTGCTTTGGCAGGCATTAGCATATTTTAGCAGCTGTGATCCGTAAGTGACTGCAGTTGCGATTGCATTTGCGTCTGCTGCTGAGTTAGACCCTCTGTGTGATGCTGACAACACCTTTGAAAGTTGTTCTCAGCTTGACAAAAAGGGGCACCAGCGGCAAGTCATCATCTGATCCGCTGCTAGCATTTTACCATACAGCGTTACATAGTACTTTGTACTTTATATTATGACAGTTATTGTTTAACATCCATGCTGTCCATTTTAATGTGTTGAACGGATCTGCTCTTCTATAAAAGTTACTGTTGTGTAAAATCAGTCTCTGGGATCGATCTTCTCCCCGGCTTTAATAGGGATGGTATAAATTATATTTTTATTACACAAAAATTCAATAACCCGAGGCCTTAGCAAATCACAGCGGATTGCACTGGTCTAATCTGTTGTGTAAAATGTAGTCTACATCAGTTATAGTAACATGTTTCAAAATGAAAAAGTGTCAGTATATTAATGTTACATAAATAGTCATAAGCACAGTATTAGAGGTGTAATGAGCCTCCCCAAGGCCCATCTGGGATTGAATGTTCACTAAAGATGGCTTTGTTATAAGCAGTAAGGAATGGTATTGAAATGCCGGCGGCTGTTTAGCCGCCAGTTCAAATCCCGACAGCGGCTGCACGACAGGATAAAGGATCAAGATCCCGACAGTGGCAGGTAAGTACCCTAACCTCCCCTGTCCCCCCATCCCTAACCCTTCCTTAGTGGTGCCTAATCCTAACCTTCCCCGATAGGTTAGGCACTACCGCTGGGGGTGCCTAACCCTAACCCCCCTTACTGCTCCCTAAACCTAACCGTCACAAGGGGGTGCCTAGCCCTAACCTTTGCCTGCGGGTGCCTAACCCTGCCCCTTAGGGGTGCTTAACCCCAAACTTCCCCCCAAACCTAACCCCGCTAGACTCCATAATCCTAACCCCCCCCCCCCCCCCGCGGCTAATGCTAAGGGCACCCCGAACTTACCTTCATTCGGGAAGTTGTCCTCGGCATTCCGACATCGGGATTATGATAGGCGTCGGTATTTCGACATCTATCACAACTCCCCAGCCGGCAATCCGCTGTCGGGATTGTGACCGGCAGCCTTGCGGCCGCCGGTCGCATGGCTACATCCCAGCAGAACAGTCTGGCTCCTTTTTAGTTTGTATCACTTCATATTACACCTGTTATTGCACAGCTGCTGCGACTTTGTACACAGAAGCTGTGCAATATCATGCTAATGCCCCAGGAGGCATCTTGTGTAAATGACTCCAAATGACTGCAGCATGTCAATCATGCTGAAGCTTAGGGGGCACTACGACCATCGTTGCAGACCTGATCGGCAAATGCACAGTACAGATCCTGCGCCTGTGCCAATCGGAAACCATCGGAGTACAATTTTAAATCAGGGCCTACGTTTCATCAGCGTCTATTGGCTTGAGAATGCTGCTAGCTGTAAGTAAAGGGGAACAGGTTGGTATATTTAAAAGTTTGAAGTGGTGCCTAGAAATGAAGCAAGATAAACCAATATTTGTATTACTTTGAATATTTATTTGTATACACGAAATCCTCCTTTATTACTTTAAAAAAAAATTAAATAAACAAAACAATGTTATTTATTTTATTTATTTAAGTTAAATTCTCAAAATGTGCTTTTGAAATTTCAACATGTCCCCCTTCCATGATGGTATAACTCATTTAATTGTGGCTGAATGGACCATGATAAAACATACATCATTAACCAATTATGGGTCTATTTATCAAGCAGTGGAGAAGTTGCCCAAAGCAACCAATCAGCTCCTACCCATTATTTAATAGACTGCACTTGATAAAAGCTACTTCAAAGCTGATTGGTAGCTATGGACAACTTCTACACTGGTTCACTTCTCCACGCTTTTCACTGCTTGATAAATAGACCCCTCAATGACTGTAAAGATTTCATCTCGTCGTGACTAGTCAGGAAGAAATGCTTTACATTTTTTGTCAATTTCACCTTTTCTATTTCTTTGTCAATCCATGTAATTCTAAGGGGTCTATTTACTAAGCATGTTAGGAGACAGAGTGAAAAGTGATAAGAAAGTAATAAGGTGCCAGCCAATCAGCTCCCAACTGTCATTTTTCAAACACAGCCTGTGAGATGACAGTTGGGAGCTGATTGGCTGGCACCTTATCACTTTCTTAGCACTTTTCACTCTGTCTCCTGACACTGCTGAGTAATAGACCCCTAAGTCAGGTAACGGACAGGCAGGTGGTTAATAAATCACTTACACAATACATGATGACTGTATACAATTAGTTTACCAAGGCTTGGAAAAGTCCTTTTTCAGTCAAATAAATATCATGGAACATGTTGTTAAAATGACAAAATGTAGCGATAAGATAAAGTAAACCCTGGAAATCCCTCCATTTCAAGGAATCCAAGTCTTAGCCTGCAAAGAAGTGGGCATTGCAAGAGATCCTTGCCGTGATTAAGTAGGAGAAAGGAAGTTTTTGTAAATACATAACTACTGTAGAACATCTTTTAGATTCAAATTTCTCTGTGTGGCTATTTTATTTCAGATTGCACTAAAACTTTAACATACAACTTCAAATATCTGACAGTTTTACTGTACAGTCTCTAGAGTGAAGAAGTAGACAAGTGGAGACGTTTCCCATGTAATTCTAAGGGGTCTATTTACTAAGCATGTTAGGAGACAGAGTGAAAAGTGATAAGAAAGTAATAAGGTGCCAGCCAATCAGCTCCCAACTGTCATCTCACAGGCTGTGTTTGAAAAATGACAGTTGGGAGCTGATTGGCTGGCACTTTATCACTTTCTTATCACTTTTCACTCTGTCTCCTAACACTGCTGAGTAAATAGACCCCTATGTTGCTTTATGTGGATAGAGAGGGCCTTTTTTGAACAAATGTATGTTTCCTGTTTGGATCTTCTGTCAGACAAATAATGGCCCAAATGCACAACTAATCACATGAATTAAACCATAATTTCTCAAATCGTTGCAGTTTGAAGACCTTGCTGATCCAATTGTCCAATTTATCAAGTGGCGGCTAACATAATGTAACAGGTATCTTCAGCCTAGGTGGGGCTGTAGCAGCCAAGCAGGCTAGTGGTCCATACCTGCAAAAAGCAGGCAGGACTCTTCCTGGCCGAGGGCTGTACTGTACATGTGCAATAGGACACATAGGTCATAAACCTGGAAGACAGTACATCGCGAGCACAGTTCTACATTAAAAGACAAAGCTGTCCTGGCAGGTACTATAAGTAATCCTACATGCCAGAGATAAAAAACACTGGTACACATGCGAGCAAGGGCAGGATGTATCACAAAGTATTTGTGATAATTTATACATTGCACGTTAGATATAGAGAACAGGCCCTCTAGTATGTCCTATTACCGCTATCCTCTGCCAGGTGTGATGAAACATACAGTAAATGCTACAATTACTGCCATTATTGAATCCTCTCAATTATCATGTATAGCGGAGAGCTGTACAGATTAAGGGCCCTTTTTACTACAATCCAGGTTGTGGTGTGATAGTTTCACCTAGGAATTATCACAAGAATGTGTTAACATTCTCAAGCAGGGACAGAGCTGGCGAGAAAGCTCTGTCCCTGCAAATCATCACCGCACACTTCTCACGGTATAAGAGTGCCTCCGCGCACGCACCGCCACCGCCGGCTAGCGCTGTGAAAACTCCAGTGTTCACATTATTTTAGTTAAAAAAGATTGATAAATACTATAGACCCTTAAAAGTCTGTTTCGAAGCTGCAGTCCTAACCGTTTACCAAACCAATTGCGATCCCCTACTCAAGACAGGGCAATAGGGGAGGAGGAGTGGCAATCTGCTTTTAAATAATAGATCTTTAATAATCTGAAGAGATTGCAGAGAAAAATGCCAATGATTCTATTGCACTGAACTAGCACATATCCAAATTTGGAAGCTGATGTGGAGATCTCCCCTGTTGGACGCGAGCGACTATCTTTCTTGGAGAATTGTGGAGTCTGCTACTTACTTTACTGGAATTTGTGAGAATTTACTGCCGGTTCTCGGTCTGCTTCAGAGCTCTTGTAACGATTTTATTCATCACACCAGGATTTACTAGACTGTTTTGTCTGACTCCTAACGTTCGCTTTGGGAAAACGTGTTGCTCGTGTTCCCTTATTAATTTATCCACTACATATGTTTATTCATGCTCCCACATATAATAATAATAGTTTTATATGATATGGACTATTTACAAATAATTATAATAAAACATTTATTCAATTTTAACATTTTATTGGATTCTGTGGCAGAAATTTTGTATTAATTTCTTTTCATCATGGAGTGCATCACAGCACTATTTGTTTCCCTTTTTTCGGATGTATAATCTTTTTTAACAACAACTTGGTACTTAGGCAGGGGCGTATCTATAATGGGTGCAGGGTGTGCGTGGCACACGGGCCCCCGGGTCCAGGGGGGCCCACACCGCACACCCTGCACCCATAGGTAATTATAATTAACTCTCCGCCAATTCCTGAAGTGCTGCTCCGCAGCGCTGGACCGGCGCTGTAGAGCAGCAAACACTCACTGGGAAAATGGCGGTGGCCATTTTCCCAGTGATCTGTGCATGCGCAGAAAAGATGTCCCCGGGAAAGTAAGTGCGGGAGCCATTTTCCCGGAGACCTGCACTTGCGCATTTTCCCGGAGACTTGCATGAAGCCAGAATCTACAGCGCTCAGTGCAGCTGAGCTGCCGGCAGAGAGGAGGGGACCCAAACGGAGGCTGCACATGGGCCCCCTCCTCTCTTAAAATGCCCCTATACTTAGGGGTCTATGTACTAATTCTCAGAGAAAGATAAAGTGGACAGAAATAAAGTACCAACCAGTCAGCTCCTAACTGTCGGTTTTGTCGAAGCTGGATAATTGGCTGAGACAGAATCAGTTTTAAAATTAGATCTGAGCAACGCCATCTTGCGAATGGCGACAAGACTCCATCTTAGAAATAGGTCACACAGCGCCATTTTGTCAAAACCACATAGTACACAAAACACAACGCAAAATTGCTAATAATTAGCATGTTCAGCTTTTAACGATCCCTACACAACCAATACTGACTTAGGGCCTGATTTAGGGCCTGATTTAGACCCGCTCACGAGCGCTGAGCACTCGCAAGCGGGTCAATGGTGGCCCAGTGCGCATGCGCACGACGGAGCCGGCTCCGTCGTGCGCATGTGCGAGACCCGGATAGCGACAGGCAAACCATCACTCTGGGTCTCGTACCAAAGGGGGCATGCTGTCGATGTTGCGTGACAGCACACTCCCCTTAGTGGGCGTGCAGGGGGTGTGTCTGCCCAGACGGAGGCATTCCCATGGGAACGCCTACCGTCTGGGGCCGGCCCCACTGACATCACAAGTGATGTCAGTGGGAGTGCTTTCAGCTCTGTTTGAGCCAAAAGCACTCCAGGGCTTGCGGAAACGAGACCCTACCACAAGGGTCACGTCGCAAGCCCGATGGTCGCGATGGTCTTGACCATCGCGACCATCTTCCTGGCCGCTCGCTATAGCTGTGGGTGGTCAGGAAGGCCCTGATTCAGAGCGAGTGCTCTGGTCAGAGCGTTCGGCTCTGAATCAGGCCCTTAGTCCCATACACTCAGAGATACCTTTCCAGCTTAGTGCTGCTCGCTAATTACCCCACAGACCCCAAGACACACAATGCTATTTAGTGTCATTCTCCCTTGCATACATACACTTAAAGCAATAGTTCCGTAGCGCAAAAGGGTTATTATTATTCAATTCAATCACAATGCCAGCATGTAAAGAAATGACTGTTTTCTGCAACTAAGGTTTAGTACATGATAAGCAAACCGTGTTTGGTGTTGTGCTGATCTACTCTGTCTCAACAGCTTTCCGGTAACATGCATTCTGAACTTATGGACTGTAGAGAGTTAAAACACTAAAATGTACTTTGCAATATTAACAGCTTAGATTTGCATGCGGCGGGAAAAAGGAGACAAAAGGCTGCCGGAAGCCTATGTCCATTTGAATCAACCTGTTAAATGTCCTGTAACAGATGCACGCGTACTGGGAACCAATGGAACCATGCCACACTCTTCTATTGTGTTGCTTATCCCTGTAAGAGTATAAATGTGCCTACCGAGTCCAAGCTGTAGTCTTCTTGCTGATGCTGTTTTGATGGAGGTCTCTTGTTGATGCCGGTAAGTGGTTCCAGTGCGCGTGCGTATGTATAACTGTACCTTGGGTCTGTATAATTTCTTTACGCTAAATTGTCTTTAGATCACAGCATGTAACCTTCTGTTTTTATGTTGAATAATATACTTTGTGCGTTGGAAACACATTTCAATGTCTGAAGGCTTTTATTTTACTGTATGACTGCCTACACAAATAGCGTTGTTGATCGACAGCTCACCCCGTTTTGTAGGTGGGGAGGGGGGTGGCTGGCCAAACGGAGGCATTCCCAAAGGAACGGCTGCCATTTGAGGGCGGCCCGAATTACATCATTCGTGATGTCAGTAGTTGAGCTTCCTGCTCTATTAGAGCAGGAAGCTCACTGGGGCTTGCGGGAACGAGACCCTACCACAAGGGTCTCGTCGCAAGCCCGGTCACAACCGTCGCGACCATCACCTTGCCGCTCGCAAAAGCTGTGGATGGTCACCCACATCTATGCGAGCGGCGAGGAGGCCGGATCAAAAAAAAAAAAAACGCTCTGATTCAGAGCGAGTGCTCTGAAAGAGCGTCCGGCTCTGAATCAGGGCCAGAGTGCAGTAATCCGCTGCAACTAAAAATATGTGACAGTTAGGTTGTGCAACCACATGCACAGTAGCACAGTAAGACTGTCACCTCCCCTTATGGCTTGGCCACCATACCAACTTGTATACGCTTGAGCTTGCCTTTAACCACATCCTGACTGTGTGAGCATCAGCTCTGGCCCTCTATATGGTAAGATCCAGGTAATTCATGTAATTGTACTGTTTTTTAATGGGTGCAGGGCCCCTGGGTCCAGGTCGGGCCCGCACACCCTGCACCCATATTATACTTACCACTCCAGAGTCCCATGTCTACGCCGGTGTCAGCGTTGTAAGAAACGCCTGGAAAATGGCCACCGCGCCCACTTTCCCAGCTTTGCGTTTTGAGCATGCGCAGTATGGAAAACAAGGAAAATGACCGCCATGGCCACTTTTCCGGTGACCTGCGCATGCGCTGCACACTGTGGGCACACTCTACTGCCCATAGTATATTAGTGCGGCGCTGCACTCAGTGTGCTGCAGGCCGCCGGACTGAGAGGAGGGGGCCCATGACGGAGGCTGCACGCGAGCCCTCTCCTCTCTTGAAACGCTCCTGGTAAGATCTCATGGGCAGTGCCCCCACTACATCTCATAACTTCCCACTCTGTGGCTGCTCCATTTGTAGTTTATTATGGTCTATGCTGCCATATTATTTAAGTGTTATTCTGATATGTTTAACACTGATACTTATGGAGGCTGTTCATGTAATTATACTACACTTCTCAGGGGCGGATTGGGATGAAAAACCAGACCGAGAAATTTGTGGAAGCAGCCCTAAATGGGGGGGCGAGGTCTGTGGATAGAGGCAGGAGACTCCCTTTTTAGAAGCAATAGCAAGAGGCCTAGTTGATAACCTGTAGCTAGGGTGTTTTTAATGGGTAATAGATGAAAATAGTTGATAACCTGTAGCTAGAGTGCTCTTAATGGGTAATAGATGAAAATAGTTGATAACCCTTAGCTAGAGTGCTCTTAATGGGTAATAGATGAAAATAGTTGATTACCTGTAGCTAGGGTGTTTTTAATGGGTAATAGATGAAAATAGTTGATAACCTGTAGCTAGAGTGCTCCTAATGGGCAATAGATGAAAATAGTTGATAACCTGTAGCTAGGGTGTTTTTAATGGGTAATAGATGAAAATAGTTGATAACTTGTAGCTAGAGTGCTCTTAATGGGTAATAGATGAAAATAGTTGATAACCTGTAGCTAGAGTGCTCTTAATGGGTAATAGATGAAAATAGTTGATAACCTGTAGCTAGGGTGTTTTAATGGGTAATAGATGAAAATAGTTGATAACCTGTAGCTAGAGTGCTCCTAATGGGCAATAGATGAAAATAGTTGATAACCTGTAGCTAGAGTGCTCTTAATGGGTAATAGATGAAAATAGTTGATAACCTGTAGCTAGAGTGCTCCTAATGGGCAATAGATGAAAATAGTTGATAACCTGTAGCTAGAGTGCTCTCAATGGGTAATAAATGAAAATAGTGATAACCTGTAACTAGAGTGTTTTTAATGGGTAATAGATGGACATAGTTGATAACCTGTAGCTAGAGTGTTTATAAAGGGTAATAAATGAATATAGTTGATAACCTGTAACTAGAGTGCTGTCAATGGGTAATAGATGAAAATAGTTGATATCCTTTAGCTAGAGTGTTTTTAATGGGTAATAGATGAAAATAGTTGATAACCTGTAGATAGGATGTTTTTAATGGGTAATAGATGAAAAAGACTTGATAATCTGTAGATAGGGTATTTTTTCAATCGTTACTTTTCCTTTCTGTGTATAACTGTCCACAGGCCCATATGACAAGTACTTCCAAATGGAGCAGATTTTACATAGCATCTACTCCAATATGGAATCAGTTTCTGTGTCCTTCAGCTGCCCACCCTTATCGTGTCTAAATGGCAAAGAGTGTAGGTTCTCACTAGGGTGGTCCCGTGGTATCTGCTAGTCCTTGGAACCCACATTCTATTTCATACACTGTAGAACCCAACTTACTTATACATAAGGTAAAGTTTGCAATTTGCTTTACCTGCTCATGTATTGCTCCATGTTGTATATACCATAGGCACCTGTACATTTATATTATAAATGGATAAAATACTGTGCAAATTTATCTAAATGCAGCACTTTCAATAATTTATGTAGCAACAACTACTCTCACTATACTCTCACTTACATGCACCTCAACACTACCAACAAAGCCCCCGGACTCCAAAGGCCAGCTGATGAACACAGGACCACCTGGCTCAGTATCAGTGTTTATCAGTCCTATAAGCTAGAAAGAGGCAGGACACATAATACATTCAGGATTTTGCTTTTTGGCAATAGCTAGAATCAATTCTAAAGTTTCCGTGGGTCACAAAACAGTTCCAGACCAAAGGTACTCATATTATGGATAATCCAAACTTGGAGTTATAAAAACTCTTCTCAGATCTTTTCATCTATAATTCATTTGACATTTTTGCTCATGAATATGTATGCAACTACATGTGGCCTCCTAAGTGACAATTTAATTAACGAGTCCTTGTAAGACAAGATTTAATATTAAAAAACCTGTAGAAATGAACAGAAGTGAAAGGAAAAATAAAGAAAAATAATTTTACAAAACCCCTTGGCACTAAAAAATATTATTCTTGAGGCAGCTGGGGGACTGGATGGAAGCGAGAGAAATCCGCAGACCAACGCACAGTTGCAGGTACAGGAAGTCTGCTCTGCAGACACATTTCACAATTCCTAGCAACTGCGCAAGTGTCAGAGCCTGCATGTGCAAATTTCAGCACCTACGGGCGATTCAGGCTAGTATGCATCTCAACCACATCTCCGCGTGGGTGTAACTGGGTGACAACTGGGCATGTGCACGTAAGAGAATTGTGCCATGGGTATGTACACGGAATTATGCATTATGCAGAACATCTGAACATATACACAGAGAAGTCTGATTTCAGACACATTTTTTACACCAAGGATAGGGCTGGCAGATGTCCGCATGATAGTGATGATGGCATATGCATAGAGCAAGGGCAGATCCAGGGAGATGGGGGGAGATCAGTGTGATCGCCCCCCCCACCTTAACACTTCTTACCTGCCCACTACCACTGTCCACTGTAAAGCAGCACAACTGCAGTGTCACATCACGCAGGAGGAGAAAAGAGACTGCTGCTCAGAGGCAGGAGCCTCCTTCCCCAGCCCGAGAACATGCTGCTGTGTGCAGAGCTTTGGAGGGGGGCAGGGACGTTGCAGCCACTAAGCAGCTGCAATCTCCTCTCTCAGTTCATGATGTGCCCCTGCGGCTGCACTGCTATACATCGGCCAGTTGTAATGGACAAGTGTTACGCGGTGAGGGCAATTGCAGTGATCACCCCTCCTGAATCAGCTCCTGGCGTAGATGTCCCCAACTCTGAATACACTTGGATATTCATGTTTATTTCCAAACCCATGATGCAACTCTCAATCAGGCCCCTTTTGTCTCAAGATAGCATATAGGGGTGATTACATAAAACACACTTCCAATCCTGAGACCAACTCCTCGCCAGTGTGGCTCTCTGATGTCAAGGTTTTCCTATATATTAAATGACCGAAATAATTTCTTCTGGAACATAAACTCCAAATAAAACAACGTATGAACCTTGAAATAGAGCAGCTAATGCTACAGATTACGATGTCAAGTCATCAAGTTAATTAATGGATGTAATAAAATAATGTTTTGCAATACTTATTAATATCTGACCATTCCAGGACTTCTACTGGTGAAGAGGAAATGTGTTTGATCTTTCGTGAATTGCAGAGTGTAAGTAATTAAATATATAGTTCACACCCAATTATGCAAACAAACTTCTGTAGAGTTTATTTTAATCACTTTTCACAGTTCATTTCATTAAATACCAGTGTGGGAAATTTGTTTTAATTATATGTATAATATACGTTTTAAGAAGTCATGCTATGAAAAATGGTATCTCAGACAGGCTGCAGCCTTAAAGAATTCTTCACAGTTTACACTCTTGAAATTCACTTGTTGGTTTAAAAGCGCATCATTAATTGTGCTGGGTAGGAAAAGAATGAATATGCAGAGCGAGAGTGATAGATGGCAAGTCTGTTCCCAAACCATTTTTAAAAATACTCCCATAGGCTTCAATCACAAACAAAAATGCACAGATTAACGATTAAAGAGGAGAAATGATAGAGGTAGATGTAATGTCACAGCAATTTTTTTTTAAAGAATTACAACCTTATTTTCTGCTACAGAGCTTACAAATATTTCTACTTCCATCTAAAAACGCAGCATTCCTCTTTTTATCTTTTACTTTTTATAAAAATGGTTTCTTGAATATTTTTTTACTTACCTTCAAACAAATCTACAGAATGCTGTCCATTATGTTTTCTCCAAAGCAGCACTTTTACACAGGTGCTCCCATAGATTCTGCTGATGGCCTTAAAGTATGTATGAATCTAGATATATGCAATATCACAGCACAACCTATATTTTTAAATTTGTGATGTTATGTTCAAGACCGTGGCGTCAGTTATGTGCATGTGTGCTAAATGAAAAGTATTGCATGCCCACAGATTTTCTGCTCTGTAAGTGACCTCCATGGGTACAGTGGATATTCTTAATGCTGAATCCAATTTTACATTAAAAGCTATGATTATTTAAAAAAATGACCTATTGTCACAATCAGCTGCAGTACCACAGTCATACTCTGCTATGTTCCTGGCAGTCTGGTCCCATTTTCAGGTTAGTAATGTATTAAATATCTCATCCATCAGCTATAGGCTGCACCAGTGACTGTCCTATTTAAACCTGCTTCACAGTTCTATCTGACCAGAACAACAATTCCAGTGATATTCAGGAAATTTGCTCCAGTATTGCTTCACACCATTCTGCTCCAGTGTTATCCAGAAAACCTGCTCTAATGTAGTTTCACAGCACTCTGCTCCAAAGCTATCGAAAAAACCTGTTCTAGTATTTCTTTACAGCATTCTGCTCCAGTGCTATCCAGAACACCTGCTCCAATTTTGGTTGTTTCACAGCACTCTGCTCTAGTGCTATTCAGAAAACCTGATACAGTTTTGCTTCACAGCATTCTACTCCAGTTCTATCTAGAAAAACCAGTCCCAGTATTGCTTTACAGCATTCTGCTCCAGTGCTATTTAGAGAATCTAAACCAGTATACCTACCCTGGACATCCTGGAAACCAGCAGCAGTGTTCCTACATTGAATATACTGACAGCCAGTGTTTGCATTCAGGCAATCCTGTAAATCACACCTTTATCTGGACATATCTACAGCAGTGAGTTACCTTGTTTGTACATTTGTACTTGTGTTTCTCACCTTGCTGTTTCCAGGTAGCTCAGTATTGTACCATTATCACAGCCTGTTTCCGGACTTTCACCTACAGGTGTAGGTTACTATGGTTATATATCTGTTCTGCCATTTTCCATTGCCTGGTACCATTCATGTCATTGCAGTAGAGCATACCTGGACATTGTATTAATCCACAGTGCATTCTGATTCATCCATTCCTAGACTAGAGAATGTTCATTGCTGGCTCATTTGTATGCTGTGTTATCAACCTGCTACATTCTTGCTTAAGTTTCAACTTACAGTATTCAATGCACTATATGCTACATTTCAATAAGCATCAATGTTTCACCTATTACTAGAGTGGTGCTTGTCTCATACCATGCGAGCACACACACACACTGGAATTCCCAGTGACCTGACACCTATTGCCAGGGCTGCCATTAGAAATTGTGGGGCCCCGGACTGGCAAAACAGACAGGGCCCCTTACTTTGGGTGGGAAGACAGTTTGTCAGAGGTGGGCGTTGCTGTGAATATTGTGGATGGAGGTGTGGCATCAATTGTTGGATAAACCAGTTTAAAACAGAGTGTGGATGTGAGAGCAGGGCGAGGGTGTGGATGTGAGAGCAGAGTGAGGATGTGAGAGTGTGGATGTGAGAGTAGGGTGAGGAGGTGAGAGCAGGGTGAGGGTGCGGATGTGAGAGTAGGGTGAGGAGGCGAGAGCAGGGTGAGGGTGTGGATGTGAGAGTAGGGTGAGGAGGCGAGAGCAGGGCGAGAGTGTGGATGTGAGAGCAGAGTGAGGGGGTGAGAGTGTGGATGTGAGAGTAGGGTGAGGAGGTGAGAGCAGGGTGAAGGTGTGGATGTGAGAGTAGGGTGAGGAGGCGAGAGCAGGGTGAGGGTGTGGATGTGAGAGTAGGGTGAGGGGGCGAGAGCAGGGTGAGGGGGTGAGAGTGCAGGGTGAGAGCAAAGTGAGGGTATGATAACGGGATTCTCTGTACCAGGAATATCTGGATGGTGAAGTGGGAGGGCACTTCCTCTTTATATCACACGGCCGCGGCAGCAGCTGTAGGAAATTCTCCCCTACTGATGCTGCTCCCTGTTCCCCCGGATGCTCTCTTCATGGCCAGCTTCTCCAGCATTGCTGTATTGCTGCTCCTTCATGCCACTTACACTCTCCCGGCGGCATTTCGAATTTGGTGCCGGGTGCGAGCCAATAGAAGCTCACCAACCAGCAGCCAATCGTGAGCCACCACCGCCACTGCAGCTGCTTCTGATTGGTTGCCGGTTCACCAGCTATGATTTGCTCGCGGCCGGCACCAACCTCAAACTGCCGCTGGCCCTTATGCACTCTGCTGTCACCCGCGCTCCTTTCTGTCGGGGCCTGGGACTGTAGTCCCGGCAGTCCCCCCTGATGGCATCCCTGCCTATCGTATGTGAATTAAAAATACAGTGCAATCATGTAAATGAGTAGTAATCACCATTCGTGTGTTTGTTATCTGGAAATTGTATTATTTGAGACATATAGCCATGTGTCTATTATCTGATCCTACTACTATTAATCTTCAAGATTGGGGTTTGTGTAGGATGGAGGTTATTTACAGAGAAGAGTAGCGTAAAGCAGTTACAATCTGCCTAAGCTGGGTTCAACCATGGGGTTGTAGATGCAGTCTTCCTTTAAGAATTATTGCTGTTATTTAAATATTAATAGGCAGTTAGAGTTAGCCTATATGGTTCTTGGGGGGCGTGTTTTATTCTGATATTAGGGCTGGTGCCAAGGAAGCAGACTCTTTTATTCTAGAAATTTCCAGCCCAGGAGACAGGGAAGTAGGAATGGCCATCGGAGGTGTGTATATCGATGATTGCCATCGATGGGTCCATCGTTTGTTACCATCGATGGCCAACAAACCATCTATGGTGAAACATCGATGGTTTCACCCCTTGTTGGCCACCGCTGCTGTTTGGAACATGGGGCCTGATTCAGAGCTAGTCGCTCTGACAGAGCGCTCGCTATGAATCAGGGCCGGGCTTCTTTATTTTTGGAGTGGCCTCTCGGCCGCTCACATAGCTGTGGGTGACCACCCACAGCTATAGTGAGTGGCCATGATGATGGTCACGATGGTCAAGACCATCGCGACCATCGGGCTTGCGACGAGACCCTTGTGGTAGGGTCTCGTTCATTGCATGCCCCAGAGAGCTTTCGGCGCTAACACAGCCGGAAGTTCTCCACTGACATCACTTGTGATGTCAGTGGGGCTGCCCCCAAACAGCAGGCGTTCTCATGGGAACGCCTCCATTTGGGCAGCCACCTCCCCCGGCCCGCCCACCAAAGGGGGCGAGCTGTCACTCAACATCAACAGCTCGTCCCCTTTGGTGCGAGACCTGGAGCGACGGAGTGCCTGTCGCTATCCAGGTCTCGCGCATGTGTACGACGGAGCCGGCTCCGTCGTGCGCATGCGCTGTGGACCACCATCGACCCGGTTGCAAGCGCTCAGTGCTTGCGATCGGGTCTGTATCAGGCCCAATGTCTGTGGGTCAATCAAAACATAGAATGGTGCTTAGTGGGCACCGAGATGGGTTTAGCAGGCACATGGGCGGGGCTTATCGGGCACCAGGGCAGGGCTAAGCTCAGTCTTGTCCAGGACAAAAAAAAAATATCGGCTGCTGCTTGTACACGGAGGGCAAAGAACCATTGGCTCTCTGTCATTGATATTAACACTATACAACATCGACCATAAACCATGATTTTGAATCATTGATGGTTGATGGGCATACCTACGGGGGATTGCTCAGTGCAGTGGTTTATTAAACTGTAATTCTCTTGCATTTGTCTTTAATTTCTTCATTCTAACTTGTTTTTCTTTTCATTCTCAGCTCTAGCTCTTTTTCTGTGTCTTTTTTTATTACATTGCTAGCTTTTAATCTCTTACTCTTCCCTGCCTTACCTCTTCCTGCCCTACTGTACCTCTCTTCTATCTTCTTCCTTTATACCCTACATTGTGCCTGCTGCCATGCCCTGCCACCAGATCATGTTGTGGGACACACAGGGCCCCTGATATTATGGTCCCAATGCTGGGGGCAGCACCATCCGTTGCAGCTCTCTGTGATGTTGTACAGTGGTGGCGGGCTCCATCTTAGCAGCTGCTGCTCTGGGGGGGAAATCCACCATCCGCTGTGTTGTTGGGGCACACTGCCCGGGGAACCCTCAGTGTGGGGGCTATGGTAGCAGAGGCAGCCCTTTTAACCCCTGTTTACTCTGGCTGGTATAACCGCTGGTATAGGCCAGTGGCAGATCCAGGAGGGGCGACCAGGGTGATCACCCCCGTACACACAGCCACTGTTGGTTTGAGTGCTCTGCAATGGTTACCTCAATGCATGCAGGCAGCTCTTAGCCCGGGGACATGCCGCGCTGCAGAAAGTGTTTGTTTGTTTTTTCCTTCAGGTGGCGTGGCCACACTTCCCATGATTAGGCCATGCCCCCTTGTCTCACCCAGCTCTCTACGGCAGGTGAAACAGACATGGCCGGGAAACAGTCAAGGTTGCTGGAGTATGTGTGTGGGAGGAGTGGCAGAGCTAGATGGCGTAAACAGACTGCAGATGAGCAAGCCTCCGAGTGTCTGGTAGAGGATGGGGGTGCTGTCATTTGTATCTGTATGTGTATATATATATATATATATATATATATATATACAGAGCATGAAGGGATGGCGGCACTAACAGTTTTGAAAAAAATCAGGACAGCAGTCATCTTAGTTCATTCAATGATTCGGTACTTTAAACCTTCATCATTCCTGACGAGGGTTTAAAGTACCGAAACGTTGAATGAATAAGTGGACTGCTGTCCTGATTCTTTTTAAAACCGTGAGTGCCACCATCCCTTCATGCTCTGTATCTATAAATCATTGTGGAAGGCACCCGGTAGGATATTGTGAGAGCAGGAGTGCCGAACTGGTGTCACTATATATAATATATATATATATATATATATATATATAACCACAGTTCGGCACTCAATTGGTGAAAAAACTTACTGTACCTGGTGCCTTCCACAATCAGCCCCACATCAGGACGCACTGTTACACATACTTCCAACAGCTGCACTCCGGAAAAATAATTCCTTTTGCTAAAGATAAGTTTCAGTGCTTTATTAGCCGCCAATGGAAGTATATGTATTATTGTATTATGTATTATATTATATATTTTTCTGTCTAATTTTTAATTTATTTTTATTGTTTATTTTGTTTTTTCTGTTTAGATGTATTAGTGTTATATGTTTATCTGATTTGTACAATATTTGATAAAGTAGATTTTTGTGTAGTGCTGAGTTGGGTGTGCGCTGTGTGACTCGCCATTGTGGACATTAACCTGTGGCTTGTTGCGTGTCCAATACTGACCACCATCTCGGTTTAATTTTTTTTTTTTTTTTGTGTATATTGTCAAGTATTATGCACTTAAATGTGGTTATGGTGAATATTGTATTTGTTCTATTCTGTTTGAGCCTGCTTGGTGTCCTTACTACTGGTTTTGCATTTATTTTTGCAATATATTGATTAACAGTTTTGAACAGCTAGTTCTATTTGATTATTTACTTTTGTTGCCATGGTGACATTTTTCCTTTTATTCTGGAGCGCAAGCCCTGATTTGCTATCTGGGCTATCTAGCCAGGTATTTTGATATGTCATTGGTGTGCTGCTTCGGTCTTTGTGCGCCCCATCGTGTGGAACGCACAGTGTTTGATACAGCTGGGTTCTCTATAGATTCAATTGCTCCCTCTGACACGATGCAGATCATGTGACTACGCACTTCCGGTTTACATGCGTTCCACGGCATGGAACGCATGCCACTTCCTGTTTGTCCATGAATAGCCGTTTTTTTGATGTGACTATGTTTGTCCATACATATGCGATGTGCATCTGTCGAGGTGAGTGAGGGATTATACAATATCATGTCTCATAGCCTGCATGGGCACTTTGCAGTGTTTTTTTTGCTATTCTGCAAGGCTACTTCCTGTTTCATGCTGATGAGACACAGGTGTTGTGCATTACCAGGTCTGGGGACTATATAAGCAGGCTCAGACATATGGGTGTTATTGCTTCTTGGTTGCTGTACTGTCTTGGGTGGTGAGTCTTGACAAAGGTCCTTAGGGACCGAAACGTCGACAGACCGTGTGTTATGGATTAAACCAATTGATTTATACTTTTGTACAACAAGTGGTGAGTGCTTTCTTCCTTTCTGACTGTATGCAAATGGGTCTTTGAGCCTCTAGAGGAGCACCCCCTGATGTAATTCTGTATGGACTAGAGTGCAGTCTTTTCTGGAATAATAATTTGGGGAGCCGCATCTATTTGTGACTGGCACCTACACCAATAGGTAGACTGGCACCTACCCCAATATTTATTTATTATTTTTTCTCTTTTTGGACTATTGGATGTCACTCTGTGATATGTACATACCCTAAGAGACTTAGGAGCCACCATGTGGAACAGTAACACTCTTTATTTTTTATAACACTACACATTTTTTATAGTATATATGTGTTTGTATTATATTATTGCCAGCGCTGCAGTGTATTGAGGTCATTGACTAAACTGATTTTGTGCCTGTGGTATATGTTATTGTCTTTGTCTATTGTCATGCGTGTACTGTTTCTTGCCTATATATGGGATATTGTTAACCCCTTTCGCTATGGTTAGATGTTCATTCATTCTTGAACATGTGACCCATTGATTAATGCATATATATGTCTGTTTCAGCATGGTATGTAATTTGGATCATTAGTCATTCAGTGAAAAACACATGTGGTTTTGTTTACTCACACGATTGAAATATGTCTATTGAGTTTTCTAACGTTCTTGACGATGCTGCATATGATATAGCACAAAACACGTTAGTTTCATTAACTTATGACGATGCTGAAAAGGTGTTGTTTGACCACATTGAATTTACAAAGCTACCTGATGAATCTTTCACTGCCCTATACCATAGACTACTTAGGCTTAAGCGAAGGGAAGTTGAGTTAATGTTGCATAGCCAGTTCCTGTCAGACTATTACAGGAATAAAAAAATACCCAGGGGGTTTAGGGTTAACAATGTCCCGACTATCGGGAGAAACAGATTAGCATTTTGCACCAAATGGTGCGGTGTTCTTAACAAGTGTTCTCTCAACCTCATTGTACTTGTGATAGAAGAGGTGGGGAGTGAACTAACTAAGATACGTGATGAGATTCGTACCTTTAATACCAGTCACGTTAAGACATTGCAAACTGATGTTTCCACCGGTTGGCTTGCTAAGTTGCAAGAAAATATCACTGCATATCAGCAAGAACTTGTAACATTTAAACGGAAAAGTTAGCTACGTTCAATAATGACTATGCGAACCACCAAGTCCATAGGTGGTTACGCAGTGATTCCAATCCTCATAGATTATTTGCGCAAGCAAGACATAGACCCCCAACATGATTTGATACTTCTTCCTCACAATCTAATTCTGACCACCAAGTGGGGTTACTTTTTTAGGGAGAGGCCCCAGAGATCCCGATATGCCTCTGCTCGATCCAGACCGAAGCACCCCACGAGGAGAGGGGGTGCGCATAAGAAAGTGAGGAAGGGGGCGCAGGAGGAATTAGTACCGATATATAATCATTCAAGTAGACCGTTGACTATGGCTGAAAATGAATTATTGTCTTTGGGACTGTCATTTGTGCCCACGGTGAGACATAATCATTTTGATTGGTCCATAGATCATTACAAATTCGGACACAAACTCAGGTTACGTGAGTTCTTTGCTGCTGATAAGGGTGTGACTGCACAGTCTGTTTTTAAAGCACCTAGTATCTTTGATCCCCAAACCTCTAACCCAAGTATTAAGACGTTTATGCGATTGGTTGAACAGGATTTGGGATCCTACCAAGATGTTAAAAGATACGACAATCTGACAGTACCACAGAGGCAGGCACTAAAGTTGCTTATGTTGGATGATAGTATCGTGGTGAGGCAGGTGGATAAGGGGGGTGCCGTCGTCATCCAGGACTGGTCAGCGTATGACACTGAAGTACGCCGACAGCTTGATGACGTTGATACCTACTCCAAGGTTAGGTTCAATCCAATGTATGACATCCAAAGACAAGTTGATGATGTGATCGACCGGGCGGTTCAACATAAGTGGCTAGACGAGGGAATAGCTTCCTTTTTGAAAGTGACGCACCCGGTCTGCCCTATTTTATATTTATTACCTAAAGTCCACAAAACTCTCGTTGACCCGCCAGGGCATCCTATCATCTCGGCCCGAGGGTCTGTTCTACAGCCATTGGCAATGTTCATTAACAGTTTTTTACAGCCACATGTTATGTCAATGAGTAGCTATATTCGTGACACTACTGATTTTCTAGACCTTGCCATTGGATGGTTTGACATCCAACATGTGGTTGGCTACCATGGACGTTGCCTCACTTTATATCGTAATCCCTCATGATGCTGGCTTAGAGGTTATGGAAGTTGCATTAATGACGGGTGTGCACAATGGACCACCCATTCCTTTATTGTTGGATTTGGCACGATTGGTATTGTGTAAAAACCACTTTATATATGGTGGAGAGTACTATATGCAGGTAGCGAGGACAGCAATGGGTTCCAACCTGGCGCCGTCCTACACCAACCTGTATATGGACCACTATGAGCGTAAACATTTGCTAAGTACTTATGGTGAAAATATCTTATATTATAAGCGCTATATCGACGATATTTTTTTGGTTTTGGTGTGGCACAGAGGGAGCATTTTATGTGATGGTTAATGACCTCAATACACTAGAGAGTCTGATTAGGTTCACAGCCCTATTACATAGGGAGTGGGGACACAATACATTTTTTGGACGTTACAATCTTTTTTGATAATAATCGACTGCACTCTACTTTATTTCGCAAAAGTTCTGACCGCATCACGTTGTTGCATTCCTCCAGTCACCATCCACCCCTACTGAAAGAAAGTCTGCCGATATCGCAGTTCATGCGAGTACTACGCAATAACACCAATGCGATACAGACTGAAAGACAACTTGAAGAAATGAAAGGACGGTTCCTTGAGAGGGGATATGCATTAAACACGGTTGTTAGGTGCCTCCACCAGGCTAGACGTCGACATGCAAATGAGACCACCAATACAGTACTTGATCCCACCCGGATGATACATACGTCCACTTATGATCTGTCTTCAGCACAGACCAAAAAAGCAATATATAAACATTGGGATATAATATCCACAGATAAGGCTTTCAGCAATGTGAGTAAGCGACCTCCATTGATGGCTTACGGGAGAGGTCCTAGCCTGCGGCAACTACTGATGAGACCTATGCAGCATCCCACTGCACAACGGACCCAGTGGCTTATGAACTCTAAGCCTGGTTGCTTCAAATGTGCCAACTGCACTACTTGTAGGTCTATGATTGCTGGTTCCAGTTTTTTCCATCCCCATAGTGGCAGGAAGATCAGTATTAAGCACAAATTACTTTGCACTATGGATCATGTCATCTATATCTTGATCTGCCCTTGTGGGCTTTACTATGTTGGGATGACTACTAGAGGATTCCGTGAGAGGATGACGAACCACAGGTCATCTACAGTTGGCATTATCAACGCACGTTACCGACAAACCTGTAACACAACATTTTTTGGATGCAAAGCACCAGTTGGCATCATAACGGTGCATGCTAATTGACCATATTCCCAAACTGATAAGAGGTGGCAACAGGGAAAAGGAGAGAACGTGAGGCAAGGTGGATTTTCAATCTCGATACAGTTGCCCCACGTGGGCTGAACGAAAATCATCCATATAATATATTCTTGCGATGATCTGGTGCTAATTTTTAGTTTGGCAGCGCTGGCAATTATATATGTGTTTTCATTTTTTTTGTCTGATTTATTATATTATATATTTTTCTGTCTAATTTGTCATTTATTTTTATTGTTTATTTCGTTTTTTTCTGTTTAGATGTATTAGTGTTATATGTTTATCTGATTTGTACAATATTTGATAAAGTAGATTTTTGTGTAGTGCTGAGTTGGGTGTGCCTCGCCAGGGTTGATATTAACCTGTGGCTTGTTGCGTGTCCAATACTGACCACCATCTCGGTTTAATATTTAATTTTTTTTGTTTATATTGTCAAGTATTATGCACTTAAATGTGGTTATGGTGAATATTGTATTTGTTCTATTCTGTTTGAGCCTGCTTGGTGTCCTTACTACTGGTTTTGCATTTATTTTTGCAATATATTGATTAACAGTTTTGAACAGCTAGTTCTATTTGATTATTTACTTTTGTTGCCATGGTGACATTTTTCCTTTTATTCTGGAGCGCAAGCCCTGATTTGCTATCTGGGCTATCTAGCCAGGTATTTTGATATGTCATTGGTGTGCTGCTTCGGTCTTTGTGCGCCCCATCGTGTGGAACGCACAGTGTTTGATACAGCTGGGTTCTCTATAGATTCAATTGCTCCCTCTGACACGATGCAGATCATGTGACTACGCACTTCCGGTTTACATGCGTTCCACGGCATGGAACGCATGCCACTTCCTGTTTGTCCATGAATAGCCATTTTTTTGATGTGACTATGTTTGTCCATACATATGCGATGTGCATCTGTCGAGGTGAGTGAGGGATTATACAATATCATGTCTCATAGCCTGCATGGGCACTTTGCAGTGTTTTTTTTGCTATTCTGCAAGGCTACTTCCTGTTTCATGCTGATGAGACACAGGTGTTGTGCATTACCAGGTCTGGGGACTATATAAGCAGGCTCAGACATATGGGTGTTATTGCTTCTTGGTTGCTGTACTGTCTTGGGTGGTGAGTCTTGACAAAGGTCCTTAGGGACCGAAACGTCGACAGACCGTGTGTTATGGATTAAACCAATTGATTTATACTTTTGTACAACAAGTGGTGAGTGCTTTCTTCCTTTCTGACTGTATGCAAATGGGTCTTTGAGCCTCTAGAGGAGCACCCCCTGATGTAATTCTGTATGGACTAGAGTGCAGTCTTTTCTGGAATAATAATTTGGGGAGCCGCATCTATTTGTGACTGGCACCTACACCAATAGGTAGACTGGCACCTACCCCAATATTTATTTATTATTTTTTCTCTTTTTGGACTATTGGATGTCACTCTGTGATATGTACATACCCTAAGAGACTTAGGAGCCACCATGTGGAACAGTAACACTCTTTATTTTTTATAACACTACACATTTTTTATAGTATATATGTGTTTGTATTATATTATTGCCAGCGCTGCAGTGTATTGAGGTCATTGACTAAACTGATTTTGTGCCTGTGGTATATGTTATTGTCTTTGTCTATTGTCATGCGTGTACTGTTTCTTGCCTATATATGGGATATTGTTAACCCCTTTCGCTATGGTTAGATGTTCATTCATTCTTGAACATGTGACCCATTGATTAATGCATATATATGTCTGTTTCAGCATGGTATGTAATTTGGATCATTAGTCATTCAGTGAAAAACACATGTGGTTTTGTTTACTCACATGATTGAAATATGTCTATTGAGTTTTCTAACGTTCTTGACGATGCTGCATATGATATAGCACAAAACACGTTAGTTTCATTAACTTATGACGACGCTGAAAAGGTGTTGTTTGACCACATTGAATTTACAAAGCTACCTGATGAATCTTTCACTGCCCTATACCATAGACTACTTAGGCTTAAGCGAAGGGAAGTTGAGTTAATGTTGCATAGCCAGTTCCTGTCAGACTATTACAGGAATAAAAAAATACCCAGGGGGTTTAGGGTTAACAATGTCCCGACTATCGGGAGAAACAGATTAGCATTTTGCACCAAATGGTGCGGTGTTCTTAACAAGTGTTCTCTCAACCTCATTGTACTTGTGATAGAAGAGGTGGGGAGTGAACTAACTAAGATACGTGATGAGATTCGTACCTTTAATACCAGTCACGTTAAGACATTGCAAACTGATGTTTCCACCGGTTGGCTTGCTAAGTTGCAAGAAAATATCACTGCATATCAGCAAGAACTTGTAACATTTAAACGGAAAAGTTAGCTACGTTCAATAATGACTATGCGAACCACCAAGTCCATAGGTGGTTACGCAGTGATTCCAATCCTCATAGATTATTTGCGCAAGCAAGACATAGACCCCCAACATGATTTGATGCTTCTTCCTCACAATCTAATTCTGACCACCAAGTGGGGTTACTTTTTTAGGGAGAGGCCCCAGAGATCCCGATATGCCTCTGCTCGATCCAGACCGAAGCACCCCACGAGGAGAGGGGGTGCGCATAAGAAAGTGAGGAAGGGGGCGCAGGAGGAATTAGTACCGATATATAATCATTCAAGTAGACCGTTGACTATGGCTGAAAATGAATTATTGTCTTTGGGACTGTCATTTGTGCCCACGGTGAGACATAATCATTTTGATTGGTCCATAGATCATTACAAATTCGGACACAAACTCAGGTTACGTGAGTTCTTTGCTGCTGATAAGGGTGTGACTGCACAGTCTGTTTTTAAAGCACCTAGTATCTTTGATCCCCAAACCTCTAACCCAAGTATTAAGACGTTTATGCGATTGGTTGAACAGGATTTGGGATCCTACCAAGATGTTAAAAGATACGACAATCTGACAGTACCACAGAGGCAGGCACTAAAGTTGCTTATGTTGGATGATAGTATCGTGGTGAGGCAGGTGGATAAGGGGGGTGCCGTCGTCATCCAGGACTGGTCAGCGTATGACACTGAAGTACGCCGACAGCTTGATGACGTTGATACCTACTCCAAGGTTAGGTTCAATCCAATGTATGACATCCAAAGACAAGTTGATGATGTGATCGACCGGGCGGTTCAACATAAGTGGCTAGACGAGGGAATAGCTTCCTTTTTGAAAGTGACGCACCCGGTCTGCCCTATTTTATATTTATTACCTAAAGTCCACAAAACTCTCGTTGACCCGCCAGGGCATCCTATCATCTCGGCCCGAGGGTCTGTTCTACAGCCATTGGCAATGTTCATTAACAGTTTTTTACAGCCACATGTTATGTCAATGAGTAGCTATATTCGTGACACTACTGATTTTCTAGACCTTGCCATTGGATGGTTTGACATCCAACATGTGGTTGGCTACCATGGACGTTGCCTCACTTTATATCGTAATCCCTCATGATGCTGGCTTAGAGGTTATGGAAGTTGCATTAATGACGGGTGTGCACAATGGACCACCCATTCCTTTATTGTTGGATTTGGCACGATTGGTATTGTGTAAAAACCACTTTATATATGGTGGAGAGTACTATATGCAGGTAGCGAGGACAGCAATGGGTTCCAACCTGGCGCCGTCCTACACCAACCTGTATATGGACCACTATGAGCGTAAACATTTGCTAAGTACTTATGGTGAAAATATCTTATATTATAAGCGCTATATCGACGATATTTTTTTGGTTTTGGTGTGGCACAGAGGGAGCATTTTATGTGATGGTTAATGACCTCAATACACTAGAGAGTCTGATTAGGTTCACAGCCCTATTACATAGGGAGTGGGGACACAATAAATTTTTTGGACGTTACAATCTTTTTTGATAATAATCGACTGCACTCTACTTTATTTCGCAAAAGTTCTGACCGCATCACGTTGTTGCATTCCTCCAGTCACCATCCACCCCTACTGAAAGAAAGTCTGCCGATATCGCAGTTCATGCGAGTACTACGCAATAACACCAATGCGATACAGACTGAAAGACAACTTGAAGAAATGAAAGGACGGTTCCTTGAGAGGGGATATGCATTAAACACGGTTGTTAGGTGCCTCCACCAGGCTAGACGTCGACATGCAAATGAGACCACCAATACAGTACTTGATCCCACCCGGATGATACATACGTCCACTTATGATCTGTCTTCAGCACAGACCAAAAAAGCAATATATAAACATTGGGATATAATATCCACAGATAAGGCTTTCAGCAATGTGAGTAAGCGACCTCCATTGATGGCTTACGGGAGAGGTCCTAGCCTGCGGCAACTACTGATGAGACCTATGCAGCATCCCACTGCACAACGGACCCAGTG
The DNA here is from genome assembly GCA_031769625.1 of Taudactylus pleione. Classification (NCBI taxonomy): domain Eukaryota; kingdom Metazoa; phylum Chordata; class Amphibia; order Anura; family Myobatrachidae; genus Taudactylus; species Taudactylus pleione. The sequence continues at coordinate 1,811,582 of JAUIMM010000194.1, forward strand.
GCTTATGAACTCTAAGCCTGGTTGCTTCAAATGTGCCAACTGCACTACTTGTAGGTCTATGATTGCTGGTTCCAGTTTTTTCCATCCCCATAGTGGCAGGAAGATCAGTATTAAGAACAAATTACTTTGCACTATGGATCATGTCATCTATATCTTGATCTGCCCTTGTGGGCTTTACTATGTTGGGATGACTACTAGAGGATTCCGTGAGAGGATGACGAACCACAGGTCATCTACAGTTGGCATTATCAACGCACGTTACCGACAAACCTGTAACACAACATTTTTTGGATGCAAAGCACCAGTTGGCATCATAACGGTGCATGCTAATTGACCATATTCCCAAACTGATAAGAGGTGGCAACAGGGAAAAGGAGAGAACGTGAGGCAAGGTGGATTTTCAATCTCGATACAGTTGCCCCACGTGGGCTGAACGAAAATCATCCATATAATATATTCTTGCGATGATCTGGTGCTAATTTTTAGTTTGGCAGCGCTGGCAATTATATATGTGTTTTCATTTTTTTTGTCTGATTTATTATATTATATATTTTTCTGTCTAATTTGTCATTTATTTTTATTGTTTATTTCATTTTTTTCTGTTTAGATGTATTAGTGTTATATGTTTATCTGATTTGTACAATATTTGATAAAGTAGATTTTTGTGTAGTGCTGAGTTGGGTGTGCCTCGCCAGGGTTGATATTAACCTGTGGCTTGTTGCGTGTCCAATACTGACCACCATCTCGGTTTAATATTTAATTTTTTTTGTTTATATTGTCAAGTATTATGCACTTAAATGTGGTTATAGTGAATATTGTATTTGTTCTATTCTGTTTGAGCCTGCTTGGTGTCCTTACTACTGGTTTTGCATTTATTTTTGCAATATATTGATTAACAGTTTTGAACAGCTAGTTCTATTTGATTATTTACTTTTGTTGCCAAGGTGACATTTTTCCTTTTATTCTGGAGTGCAAGCCCTGATTTGCTATCTGGGCTATCTAGCCAGGTATTTTGATATGTCATTGGTGTGCTGCTTCGGTCTTTGTGCGCCCCATCGTGTGGAACGCACAGTGTTTGATACAGCTGGGTTCTCTATAGATTCAATTGCTCCCTCTGACACGATGCAGATCATGTGACTACGCACTTCCGGTTTACATGCGTTCCATGGCATGGAACGCATGCCACTTCCTGTTTGTCCATGAATAGCCATTTTTTTGATGTGACTATGTTTGTCCATACATATGCGATGCGCATCTGTCGAGGTGAGTGAGGGATTATACAATATCATGTCTCATAGCCTGCATGGGCACTTTGCAGTGTTTTTTTGCTATTCTGCAAGGCTACTTCCTGTTTCATGCTGATGAGACACAGGTGTTGTGCATTACCAGGTCTGGGGACTATATAAGCAGGCTCAGACATATGGGTGTTATTGCTTCTTGGTTGCTGTACTGTCTTGGGTGGTGAGTCTTGACAAAGGTCCTTAGGGACCGAAACGTCAACAGACCGTGTGTTATAGATTAAACAAATTGATTTATACTTTTGTATGTCCCCGCCCTCTACCCAGCTATGGCTCAGATAATATTATGGTGGAGGGCGCAGTGAGGGGAAGGGGCAGAGGCGGTGCATGGGATGGCGCTGGGTGACAAGTCAACTAGCACTTACCCTGATATATATATATATACCGCCCCCCTAAAGCAAGAATCGAGATCCTCCCCTGGTACAGGCGGGGGTGGGGACTAAGCAGCCAGCCACAGCAGTGGAGCCGCTAAGTTGGCATGGCCTAACAACGCTGGCAGCCCATTAGCTGCAATATGTGGTGCAGGCTGACTCCCTATAACAGGGACAGCCTGCCCCAATGCTGCAGCATAATTATTTGGAGTGCAACAGGCAGGCTGCATGCCTTGCACCACTTTGTAGTAAAGTGGTGGTTGGTGTGGGGGTGCTTTCTCATGTGGGCCAGCTGTGGTAATGCACCTGCTGGCCCCCCCAATGGCACAGTGAGTTAGGCGAGCGTGTCTGCGGCAGTCATGCTTTTTTCCTCTATGGTTTTAGCAGGGTCCTGTAGCATCTGATGTGCAGATAGCTTCATCCCCTGCCATTGCGTCCCCTGCAGCACATCAGGTGTCTTCCCTCACTTTGATATCCCAACAAGCCACAGGTACACCAGCTCCAGACCCTCTGGCAGCTGCCAATGCTCTGTTGTCTTTGGCGGGTGCATTGCACCATTGTTGGCGGCACAGTCGGCTAATGCTGTGCTTTCTCCAACCCCATGTCGGGAGCAGTGGTAGCGGACCCAGTGCCTGTTCTCTCTCTTCTGTTCTCTGAAGGTGCTGCTGTCATCGTAATGTCTGGTGAACAGGGTACTGGTGCAATGGTTCATTGTGAAGATGAATTGTCCGAAACTTCAAGTAGGTCAGCGGTAGGGGCAGTGCCAGCTATGACTGCTGATTTGTCCCCTTTGTCTGATGCTGCACCTAGATGGGCTAAGTGGGCAAAACATAAATCTCATTACAGTGCATGCAGGTTGCGTTCATGTAGGTCCTGTTCTGACACTACTAGCAGTTTGGAGGCCGAACATCAGCATAAGGGTGAATTTTTTGCATTGCGATACCGCGGCTATATTGCGCGGTTTGTGTCGGTGAGTTTTGGAATGTATTATTAATGGGAAGTACATGGATGTCTTTACGCGTATGTCAAAATCTAAAAAAGGACCTTGCAGCGGCTAAACGCAAAGGGGGGATTGGAGATGAGGCATTTTGGTCATATATTAATTGGCTTGTGAGGATGTATACTTTTGCTTCCTGCTATTTGGAGACTAGGCCCGCGGAATATCCCAATGTGCTGAAATACTTGCACATGATACATGGGATGTCCTGCCTCAACAAGGGGCCCATGTGGCATATCTATTATGAGGAATTCTGCAAGAAGCCATTGGGATTGACCATTGTAGATTTTGGGTGTAAGGACATCGAGGTTTGGCTGGAAGTTATTCAGCCATCATCGGGGTCCACTCCCTCAGCAGAGCTCGTAAGGTTCCAATGGGTTCTCGATTTCTGACCGGGGGAGTACATGGCCGTTGCTATGCATTTATTTGGTCTTTTTGCAAGCTTGGCACATGGCGTCGCTTTTGGCACATTTGTCTCCATTGCAGAGGAGAGCATGCAGTGAAGGATTGCGCCAGGGTTAGTGAGGCAACCCCTTCCAGAGAGTCAACCATTGGGGGTGGAGCTAAACAAGGCCCCACCCCCTATCCACCATGTGCCATTGTGTAAGTGGCTGGCTAGGTACTCAGATAGGAGCGAGGCTGAATTTTTTGTGTTGGGGCTGCAGGCTAGGAAAGTAATTGCAGCATAATTCCTATAGGTAGAGTTTTCTTTCAAATATTGGAGAGGGCCACATCAGGTTTACACAGACCTCATCATATTCTGCGCCTGCCGGCGGAAATAAAACCTGACCTGCGCATATGGTCCGTTTCTGTCCAGTTTTAATGAAGTTAGTATTTGGCCACAGCCAGTGCATAATAATAGGGACATGCAGATTTTTACATATGCTAATGAGTCATTGGGTTTTGGGGCCTATCTAAATGGTTTGTGGTGTGCTGCTCCTTGGCCGCCGGCGTGGATCAGGGAAGGTTTGACCAGAAATGTACTTCTGCTTGAGCTTTTCCCAATTGTAGTGGTCCTGGAGCTTTGGGGGGAGCATTTACATAACACTAGCATAGTTTTTTGGTGCAACAATTTTAGCGTTGTCCAGGCCATTAACCGTCAGCAAGCATAGTCCTTGCCGGCTTTGCTTTTGTTGCGTTGTTTAGTTTGTAACGTCAGCTTTCAAGCTAAACATGTCCCTGGAGTCGAACATTCTCTTGTGGATGCTCTCTCTAGGTTTAATTGGCTTAAATTTAGAGAATTGGTGCCACAGGCAGCCCTGTTTGGTGATGTATGTCTTCCTTATGTTTGGCAGGTAATCAGGCTGGACTGGAGGAATTAGCATGGTGATCTGTCACTCCAGGGGCGCATTTCATGTCAGTGAACTAGTAGCGCCTGCGCGTGTGGCGGAGTCGGCTCTTCTTTGGCGGGGTGTATTGTGTGATAGTGAAGTACTATTGTGCAAGATACAATGTTCCAAAACTGACCAGATTTGGTGGGATCGTGGTTATCATAGCAGAGATGTCGGGACATTCAGATCTGTCCGGTGTCTTTCACACATGCCTATTTGGAGTTACGTCCTTCATTGGGGAAAGCTTGGCTTATGCATGTGGAGGGATCCCCTGTCACGAATTACCAATTTGGTCAGGATTTGAAATGGTATATTGCATCTAGGCCTTCCTTTGCATGAGTATGGTACTCGTTCATTTCAAATTGGGGCTGCCACTTCTGCCGCTGCTTCCGTTTTTACCCCGTCAGATTCAGGCTCTGGGTTGGTGGAAATCGGGCACATTTCTTTGTTACGTGCTACCAAGCAAGGCGATTGCTAGCACTTTCTCAGCATGCTAACCAGGGGTTTAGACTGCTCACTGCTCTGCAGCGGTCTGGAGGGATTTTTAATTTTTATCCTACGAAGGCATCAATTAATCTTAATAAAGCAAAATATAGAAAAGATCCTAGTAGGTTTTTGATTTTTACCTCCGGTCTCGTAAGTATGATTGTGTTTGTTGCTAACCTTGTTGTTGGAGTTATAATTTTCTGATTGTGGGTGTTGTTTCTGTTTATGGGTGATTGTTTTTTGTTTCATAATATATTTATCAACATTTTCAACTCTTGATTTACAAGTTTGTACGATGTTAGGCCCTTCTGGATCATTGGACATTCAATAATTTATTGGGCTGCCTAGTTAGTTGCAGTGCAAGACCCTGGTTCATTTGCCCTTTTTTATAGAATTAGGTGGCTTGGCTTTCGGGGGATGTTATGGCATGAATTGAAGGAGTGTCTGTTGAAGGCTGTGAGAAAGTTTGGTCTGCCTAAGGTGTTGATCATACATCTGGGTGGAAATGATCTAGGACAGTGTACGTCCTTGGACCTCAGGTAGGCAGTTGTGCATGATTTTAATTCATTGCATCGGATGTGTGTACCTTGGTTTGGTCGATGATAGTTCATCGCCATATTTGGCATTCCTGCAAACTGGGTAGAGTAATTGAGGAGGCAAGGCAGAAAGTGATAGCTGCAGTGGCCCGTTTCTTGTTGTTAGTGGGTGGCTGAGCTGTGATATCATAGCATGATTTGGTTCAAGGATGCACATATGTTTCAGCCTGATGGAGTGCAGTTGACAGATGAGGGTTTGAGTTTGTTTGTGGAGGCTTTGTTCAGAGGGCTGTTGGAGTTGGCTTAGTTTGTTTTTGGTGGTGGGCAGCGGTTTCAGTTGCCTCGCTTTGGTGGAAAGAACGGTAGTGTGTTTTTATACCTTTTTATAATTTAGATGGGTGCGCTCTCACTAATCAATTATAGGCCAAATCGTCCCTACATGGAAATGACACAGCCTGTCCTTTTCAGGAGAGTTGAACACCAACGAGTGAGTTGTTTGGTTTGCATGTTTTTGTGGGAGTTGTCCATTCTTTGTTGTCTGCCACCATACTAACTTTAATTTAACTTTAATAATTCAATGATTATTTGATCAGTGAAGATAAAATTCAATTGGCTTATGTCAAAATAAAATTTGACCTTTATTTGAATCCAACTCATGTTGTCATGTGTTCATTTTAGATAAGTTTTAGGTGTGATAAATCTTCAAGGTATAATGATATCAACTGCTAAGGAGTTTAAAAGTGCAAAATTATCTTTGGTCAGATCATGTGCCTTGATTTGTGTTGGTGCACCTAAATCTCCACCAAAGTGCATGGATTTGCAGTGAGAGATGGTGGCATTTTTTGTCAGAACAGAAGTTTGCTGTAGTCAAGAAATCTTGACCAAGAAATCTTGCTTGGCAAGTACATAGTAGGGGTACCAGTTTGCCTAGTATTGCAAAGCAGAGCATACATTATATGAAATATTGAATTTATAGAATAAAGTCATTGACACTGGATCATGTATGCACACCTCTGAGTAGAAGGAGGTCTAGGGGTAAATTTACTAAGATGGGAGTTCTATTAAGAAGTGATGTTGCCCATAGTAACCAATCAGATTCCAGGTATAATCTTCTAGAAGGTGCTAGATAAATGAGAATTAGAATCTGATTGGTTGCTATGGGCAACATCACTTCTTAATAGAACTCCCATCTTAGTAAATTTACCCCCTAGTCTTATTCCTTTAATGGGATGTACCATGAATCCAGCATCTAAGCTTCAGTAGATACAGTATGTGCATCTCTAGGTTCACATAAAATAAAATTTAAAAAACCCCTACAAAAATGTAAAATTTTATACTTTATGATACTTTAATGTAGTTGATTGGAAGTAACCAATGGTGATCAGTAAGGAGTGATTGTAATACTTTAATGCACTTGACCGGTAAGGACTGATGGTGATATAAGAGATAATTCCCAATGGCAATTCCAGACTCCAGCAGATGATATACTGTATGAGAAGAGATAATTCCCAATGGCAAGTCCAGACTGTAGCAGATGATATATGAGAGATAATTCCCAATGGAAAGTCCAGACTGCAGCAGATGGTGTAGGAGTCTGGTTCCAGATGAAGACAATAGACTAGGACGGACTGCACCATTCAGAAAAGGCATATTCGGGACCTCAGTACTTGAGCTGTAACTTCAGCAAGAAGTGATGTTGCACTGGCATCAGAGGCCAGTCAGGAAATGGATTTTATAAGGCAGGATCCCTGAGGATTGGATACTGCGGTCAGCAGGTCTGCAGGTAGTGTTCTGAATAGAGGCATAGAGTCAGATGACAGAGTCCAAGATGGCCGCGCCCATATCCCCGTCTAGGAGGGGCCTGTATGTCAACATTCTGGGGAAGCCTGTCAGAAGTAGAAGGCCGCAGAGAACCATTGGCATGCCCAAACATAATCCGGGCGCAGCATGCAGCCTGGACGTACCTCTGTGCCATACTGGATAGGTATCGGAGAGGTAAGAAGGTAGCTTTAATAGTGCGGATCGTGACATAAACCAAATTACATGGTCAAACCAAATGAAAAACGTTTTTACCAAATACATTAGATCCAAACCAAGTGCTATTCTTACATCTAGACAGGGTCAGCCCAATGCTAAGTATCATTGCGCCCCTCTTGGTACCCCTGTGAGTTGGTGGCATATTTACTAATGTGCAGGCTTTTAGAGGTGGAGATGTTGCTCATAGCAACCAATCAGATTCTAGCTATTATCTTCTAGAATATGCTAGATTAATGTTAAATAGAATCTGATTGGTTGCTATGGGCAACATTTCCACTTCTAAAAACCCACACTTTAGTAAATATACCCCTTAGTGAGATTAACAAATTTTGCATTGGGAAAAGCTTGTTATCCTTAAGTCAGTCATGAGGCGTAGCCGCAACCCCTTCATTGGTCACGCCTCCCCAGGACCAGGACTCAATGTAAGCATTAAACCAGAACTACTCAAGAGGAGTGGGTTTGATGCTTTAACCTGGGCTTGTAGGAAGGGAGGGTTTCTTTTTTCTTTTACTACACTTTATTTATTTACTTAACTGTCCTGGTGGTTTGACAAATGGTTTGGGAAAAATGCCAATTAATAGATTTCACAATTTGTTTGCTGGCTAGTTGACAAAATGGGAACGGTTTCCAAATAGCACATAAAGCCACCAAAACGTGCAGTTTGGAAACCACTCCACCTTTGTAAATGTCTGCCACAGTGCTATTCTATCATTTAATACATTGCTTACCTGTTTTGCAGATGTAGCTATTCTAATATGCTAAAATGTTTTCAGGCATTTACAGAATGCCTTATTTATCACTCCATTGTTCCCCTTAGTAATATGTATTGTTGTCTTCAGCCGCACTCTGTTAGTTTTATTTAACCTTGATGTACAACACTGTGTCAATGCAAATATAAAGTGAATTTAATTATTCTCTACAAATAATTTCCAAAGAGATTTTGTTTTCTACCTAATCAACAAACGTACCCTGCATTGTGCCTAGACCTGGGGATGAATCACTTACTTCTTCTAATCATGTTATCAGGCTTTTTTTCACGGTAAACCTTTTTGGTGTAGTATGTCACTATTAAATAGATGTTTAAAAGAAAAGTGTTTTCCTTGTCTTCAATTGTTTTTCTGTTGACAATGATGCAAAACCAAAAAGATTATTAGACATATATATTTCAGGGGATATTTTATCACTCCAAATAGTAAATTATCCATGCTCTTTAATATGGCTATATTTTCATTATAACCAATTTTATCATTAATACAGAGGCCCTGATTCAGAGCCGGACGCTCTGACAGAGCGCTCGCTCTGAATCAGGGACGTCCTTCTTGATTTTTAGAGCGGCCTCCTGGCCGCTCGTATAGCTGTGGGTGACCACCCACAGCTATAGCGAGCGGCCAGAAAGATGGTCGCGATGGTTAAAACTATCGCGACCATCGGGCTTGCGACGAGACCCTTGTGGTAGGGTCTCGTTGCCGCAAGCCATGGAGTGCTTTCGGCTCAAACAGAGCCGAAAGCACTCCCACTAACATTACTTGTGATGTCAGTGGGGCCAGCCCCAGGCGGTAGGCATTCCCATGGGAATGCCTCCGTCTGGGCAGCCACGCCCTCGGCACTCCCACCAAAGGGGGCGTGCTGTCACTCAACATCGACAGCACGCCCCCTTTGGTACGAGACCCGGAGCGATGGTTTGCCCGTCGCTATCCGGGTCTCGCGCATGCGCACGATGGAGCCGGCTCCGTCGTGCGCAGGCGCACTGGGTCACCATCGACCCGCTTGCGAGCACTCAGCACTCGCATGTGGGTCTGAATCAGACCCAGAGAGCGCTGCGGTATGGCAGTTTTCTCATTTGTCCTAGGTTTCCTGTTTGTGTTGCAATACTATCGGTCCACGTACTAAGAATCCACTTTCCGTGGAGATAAAATTGTTCCTGTTTTGACTGTTATCGGTGCCAAACAGGCATTGGCTAATACAGGGCCTGATTCAGAGCCAAACACTCTGACCAGAGCGCTCGCTCTGAATCAGTGCCCTCCTCCATGAAAATGGAGCGGCCTCCTGGCCACTCGCATAGCTGTGGGTGACGTGCTGTCAATCAACATCGACAGCACGCCCCCTTTGGTGTGAGACCCGGAGCGATGGAGAGCCCGTCACTCGCCGGGTCTCGCGCATGCGCACGACGGAGCTCCCTCCGTCGTGCACATGCGCAGTGGGGGAACATCGACCCGCTTGCGAGCGTCCTGCGCTCGCGAGCGGGTCTGAATGACCCCCTCAGTTTTTACTAAGAATGATCTTGCTGTAGAGCAGGGGGTCTTCAATCTTGGCCCTCCAGCTGCTGTGGAACTACACATCCCAGCATGCACTGTCATAGTTTTAGCATGCTGTTATATCAAAAAGGTAGCAGTGCATGCTGGGATGTGTAGTTCCACAGTAGCTGGAGGGCCAAGGTTGAAGTAACCCCCCCCCTCTGGGGTGACTGCACAGATACATTCCACTTCTGCACCGTGGACTCTCACCTGTCACTTCGCTGCTCTCCCGAGTAAAAAGTTTTTTTTTTATTAAACAAACTTTATTGATATCTGGCCAAAGTGACAGAGAGCTTTATTATTCTTCACTTTGAGCAGAAGCAGATAATGGCAGCTAGAGGTGAGGAAATCAGAACTGGAGGAGACGGCTGACGGTAAGTAATATTTGTTCTGCGCAATAGCTGGGTCACTGGGTGTCTATGGCAGCGCAATATTCTAGCAATTCTCTTAGCACTACCAGGCTGAAAGCAGAGAAACCCTTTAGTACATATCTAGAAGTGATATGTACAGGGATTTTCTCAGCTTTTTTCATTTGGCCCCTTTAACTCTACTTAGTACATAGACCCCTAAATTCAAGCTGTTATTATTAAAAGGAATCTCTGAGAAAATAAAGAAGAAATTGAGCAAACCTTCTAATGAGGACAAGTGGAGGTGTGGCAAATGGCAACATTTTAGATTATAGCTAGCACAGACAGTGTAATGGTTAGCGTCACTGCCTCACAGCACTGAGGTCGTGGGTTCGAATCCCACTATGGCCTGTGCGGAGTTTGTATATTCTTGTGCTTGCGTGGGTTTCCTCCGGATGCTCCGGTTTCCTCCCAGACTCCAAAAATATACTGGTAGGATAATTGGCTCCCCACAAAATTGACCATAGTGTGTATTTGTGTGGTACTGTACATGTGATAGGGAATATAGATTGTAAGCTCCACTGGGGCAGGGACAGATATGAATAGTAAGAAATTCTCTGTACAGCGCTGCGGAATATGCATGCGCTATATAAAAAACTGGTAATAATAATAATCTATCAAGTATTGTATATTCTGTAAAACGATAGCAAGAATTGTATTGGTTGCAATGGAAAACACTTCCACTTATCCTCTTTAAAACTTTTGAAAAAACCCCACCCTCTGATTTCCTATCAATCATTAGTATTGACCAATATTGTTTACCTGACTATCTCGCTAAGAGCAGAAAGCGATAGAACAATCTAATTGATTGTCCTGAGAATTTAAAATGTGGTTATATGAGTATGTTCAAAAGTAGAATTCAGATAAATACAGTAAATGAATTTATATGGGACTTCAAGAGAGCTTCTTCATTTCCATGTGAGTAAAATTGCAAAGCTGTATCCTTAGGTGTCAATCATATTAGGTATGAGGGGTGATTTGCCTTTGCAATTGCGTGGAAGCGTGAGCAATGGCACTGCAACTAGCCCCCCACCACAGTCCTATCTGACCCCGGACTCCCAGATTTTGTGCTATGGGACTGCAAACAAAAATCAGTGAGTCCACAGTGCTTCATATAGCTGCACTTACTCACGCCTCAAGCCGACTCATGTCTAATGGGATCGAGCCCTTAAAGTGAGAGTAGTTATTGACAGAAGCTAAATTACAGTATAATGTACTACCCAAAATAATTGTGCTACTGTTTGAGGGCTAGTGATTGACAGCTTATCCTGGGAAGTGTAACATTTTGATTTTCCTATCAGAACAATTATATTACAGTAGCTATTTGTAACACCTTGTTATTCAAAAAGTTAATTTCCCTTGTCTCATATTGCTATGCTAATCAGACTAGAGAATCAATCTGATTTACAAAATAAAAATATGCAAAGACTAACTAAATAGATCACCTATCAATAGATCACCAATATGTCATTTGTAGAAAAACAAAGATTAATAGATCACCAATCAAAAATAAAATGTATTGCTGTTTGTATCCGTACACATAGAGCATTGGCACCCAAATGAACAAATTACTGCAATGGAAACATTTGCACAGTGTTGATGAGACAGAAAAAACTATCTGAAAGTCAAAAATAATTACACCGCAATGCCATCTTCATAAGAGAGATGAAAGGATGTTCAGAGGACACAATCTATACTTCATTACTTAATAAAGTTTATTTCTTGGTATGATAATTTTCAAACATGGTACATCTGTAGTAAACTAAATGCATTGCATGGTCAAGGACATGGCTTGTTGTAAAATATGTGATAACATTAGTTTGTACTGGCATAAGAATTCTTACTCTGGACATGGGGTTGTGAATTAGAGTCTAAATATATGGCCACTGGTTTCCAGATAGAAACATATATACCTATTCTCCAGACAATTTAATTAAAAAAGAACTTGTAACATTAGCTAACATACTGGCACACATGTAATAAAAATTCACATTATTATATTGTCATTGCAAAATTTACCGATTTGTTTATTCGGCCTCATCGAATCATTCTAGCACATTTTAATAAGTGTATATAATTTAACAATTGAACATATTTTATTTTTATTTTACTACGGGCCACAATAGACCTGTAAAATAAAAATGATATTGCTTTATATAACAACCTTCTCATTGGAATTGCAATTTCTTTCTTTTCTTTTTTTTCCCTTCTACATGTTCTTTTTAATGAACAATATTCATATTCTTTGTCATATCAGAGAAGCATTTTTAATTTGAGCTTAATGTATTTTAGTATTATGGAGTGTTGTTTTCTGGTATTGAAATCACATTGGTACGTATTACAAAGCGGAACATTTTAGAGTTATTATGTCTTTATTATCTGTACTTACACTACTTAATCTTAATGAGGGTACAGAGATATTCAAACATTATAGGAACATTTCAACTATTTTAAAAGTATTTTTTGTGTTTTAAATTTCTTCAAATACCATCTTAGGAATTCACACAAGTGCATAGTACATTTGCAGCAATTATATTGTTATGGATAAAGATTACTATAGCTAATAATGAAAGTTATTTTGTGTTTTATGTTTTATTTTAATGGCTCAACATTACAGGGTACCTTAGCGCATAACTCTTCATCTTGCTGTAATAATACGATACATGTTATCTCATATTTGAATAAAATAAATGGAGATTATATTTCAAAGATACATCAGGAAAACTTGGAGGAGGTATGGATGAAAGCAGTGCTGTAAGTATACATTAAGGAATAATATGTTATGTATGCTTCCATAACCTATTTTTTTCCCACTATTCACGCTTTACTTCTGTTAAATAAATACACCTTTATTTATAAGTAGGGGTATATATATATGCTGTATATATATATACTGTATATATATATATATATATATATATATATACACTGCCAGATGTGCAGTACTCGTCTTCAATAAACCACTCCAACCGAGTTTAAATAGTTATCAACATTTCTTCAGGATAAAAGTGAAAACAACATATATCTTACCTTTATAACAACTTCACCGCTGTGTAGGAACTTGTCAGGCGCAGGACTGCACACCCGACCAGCGTCCTGACCAAATGATGCCATCGCGACGTCAATGTGACTGTTAGTGTACCATCACCATAGGAACAAGACATATACAACGCTGCAATGAACAAGATCCATCAGTGTTGGGATACATTAAGTAAATGGCCATAAACTTCAGTCTTATTACAAAAAACTGCATATAAAGCATTGTACATTAAATAAAGGCAGAGAAAGAATTTCTCTAGCCTGAGCTGCTATAGCACATCACAATAAGTTACCACACTAAAGTAAACAATGTTAATTAATACGATGTAAAATCAAGGAAAAAGCAAGTACTGCGCTGGCTACACTGTGTGACTGGCAGTGGTTCCCTATTGGAAGCGCTACCTGCCAGTCACATACACCACAGGCAGCCCCAGGGGGAGGTGTCTCCCCCCCCGGGACTGCCAGTCCAGGCTGCTATTAGCAGAGAGTTGTTTCCAGGAGGAAGCCGCTACTTTGCCTTTTCTCCAGGCCTAACCGGCTCCTAGGGGCTGCAGACGATTCAGCCCTTTAGATGCCGGTGGCTCCCCACCGCTAATGCTCATGTGCCGGTCCCGGCACCTGACAGATCGATTGCGCAGGCGCCGGGACCCGGCCAGGTGGAGCGGTGGCGGGTGAGTGATTGCACCCTCCCTGCTCCCTCTCACTTTCAGCGGGGGCTGTCCCCCTCATCTAAAAGGGTAGGAGCCACCGCTGACTGGCTCATTACAAGGCATTTTCCAAACATGTATGTTAATTATATACAGGATTTTAGTTAGGACCAGTGACAGAGCACATGTGTCATTAACATTAGCACTATGGCAAAAGGCATTCTACATCACTGCTCATAGTCATAGAGCATTGTGTGCAGTACTGTTACCAAGTATCCAGGATGTGAATGTTTGGAGTGGCATGTACATAAACCAGGTTCATAGGTGGTAAATGAAGCAACAGAGTAGGATTATGAACATGGATGGTGTTAACTCCTAGTAGGTATGATGAAACATAACCAGGGGTGTATTAATAGAGGAGGGTCCCATGTGAAGTCTCCATCTGGGGCCCCCTTGTCACTACCCCGTGGCCAGCAGCAGCAGTAGACTCCAGGCACTAGTGGACTCTTGCTGTGTAAGAGTCTACTACACATGTGCAGGTCACCGGGAAATGGCGTGGCATCAATTTTCCTGGTGATTTCCCTACTGCATATGTACAAAACGCCGGTAAAAATGGCCGCCATGCCATCTTGCTGGTGATTTGTACAGTGCTGCTACCGCAGACATAGGACTTCAAAGAGATAAGTATTAAATAAATGGATGCAGGGTGTGCGGTGTGGGCCCATTAAACCCTGGAGTGCACGGCACACCCTACACCCATTATAAATACACCCCTGCCCATAACATAAGAGGTAGGAAATAACATAATAATATTTACAATAAAATAATAAACACTGATGTATTACTGGTAGACAGTGAATAGGTGCGGGAGTGTGACTGGCAGAACTAGTTAGTTGGGTGTGTAGTCTTGGTTCAGAGAGATGGATAAATTTAACTTACTATATTACAAAAGTTCAAAGTTCAACTTGATTCTCTCCAAATTGGCTTTTGCCTCTCTCCACTCCACTGAAACTGCCCTGGACACATTTTGCAACTATCTTTCTAGCAAATCCAGGGGCCACTTCTTGGATCACCTTCTCCTGCTACACACCCTCCAGACCACTGACCTCTCTGACACCTTCCTCTTCTGGTACACCTCCTTCCTTGCCAACCGCTCTTTCTCTGTCTTTGCCTTTGATTCCATATTTCCCCCATTCCTCCTTCCCATGGGCATTCCGCAGGGCTCTGTTCTTGGCCCTCTGCTCTTTTCTTTGGCTACCTCCTCCCATGGTGAACTCATTAGTTCCTCCATCCTTCAGTATCCCCTATATGCCAATGCTACTTCTCCTCTCCTTACCTTCCACAAGCCCTCTTCTCTTGATTATCCAGTTGTCTCTTTGCCATCTCCTCCTGGATGTCCATGTGCTTTCTGAAACTTAACATGGCCAAAAATGAACTCATTGTCAGAGACAACATCTCTATCACTGTTGACAACACCACTATCTCCTCTGATCCCCAATTTCACTGCCTCACGGTTATTTTTGACTCCTCTCTCTATTGCACCCATACATACAATTTCTTGCAAAATCCTGTAATTTCGAGCTCTGCAACATCACTCGCATCAGACACTACCTCTCTCTGGATGCCACCAAAACTATCACACTCACTGTTCATTTCTAGTCTTGACTACTGCAACCTACTCCTTATTGGCCTCCCCTGCTCCTGTCTCACATCTCTCCTATTTGTACGTAATGCTGCAGCTAGACTTACTGTATAGTCCTCTCCGCTGAAGCACATCTACCTCCCGTCTCTGCCAAGCCCTACGTTGGCTCCCTCACCCCTACAGAGCTCTCTTATAACTCCTCACTATCATGTATAAGACCCTCTCCAACTCCACAGCTCCCTACATCTCTATCCTCATCTCTCTACTTCCTCCCTACTGTCTACTCTGGTCGGCCAATGACTGTTGTCTTTACTCCTCTTTGGTTACTACCTTTCACTCTCCAATTCTCTCACTCTTGCTTCCTGCCCTTAACTACTCTCACTCTGGCTCACTCCTTCCTTTTGTCTCCCCCTTCTCTTTAGACTGTAAGCTCCATGAACAGTGTCCTCCTTCCTCCTGTTCTCATTACCTACTTCTCTTGAAACACCAGCTACACTATACACTTCCTACTTGTGCTCTATGCCACTGAACTCCACTCCTCTGTTGGTTTTATCTCTATAGACGAACTAGACTCGTTATCTGCACAAGGTAGTGATTTCCTCTGTGGAACCAATGAGAGCTCCCACTGAACCCACTGAGGAAGCCACTATCAGTGATGAAACACATTTGAAATGATTCCCACCCGTGGGCCTCTACAGATACAGTTAGCAATTGTTGTTGCTATTTATGGTCTTATTTATATGTTTTATATTTCTGTTTAGATGAAATGTCTAAATTACTAATAATTTCAATATATTAACATTTGCATTAACATTTTATTACTCTTACATTTATTATATACACATCCCTTTTACACAATCCTTTTTCTATATTTAATAAATTCAATTTCACTTGGTATAAATATCCATTAATCTCATTATTGCAATTGTTACATGTACTTTGTACTATAATGTTTTATTCCTGCCATAATCACTTCACTGTGCATTCTTTCACTTTACTGTGCATTTTTTCAGTTTGATTCATATTATTAAGTCCATCTATATTACTACTAACAATAGATATACTTACATATACATGTATATTGAATAATATGTTATTTGGTTGATATTTCTATTATTTATAGTATAGTCAGTAGATATTCCTATTACTTAAAGTGTTGCCCAGCCAAAAACTCACACTCTAAGTTCCAATAGTTCCTTCCCTAAATTATTAATGTATACTGTCTGCTTCTTTTAAAGAAAAACGAAAAAAAAACCTTTTTCCAACTTGTGAATTATATCCAACCTTACACCCAACATTCTCTCCTCAAAACCAACTACAGTGTATCATCTCCTGCAATTCATTCATCTGTCTACTCTCCGTCGCTAAGGTTTCTTTTTGCTGGTAACATCTATCTGTCTATCCTTTCTTCCAATCTCTCACTAGATTAATCCCTACTTTACTTCACTCTCCCGCCTTATTCACTCATTTTCCTTTTGTTTCTATTTTTTTATTTCCTTTTTCAATTCCTCTTTTTTCTTTTTCTTCTCCTTGCTCTTCCATATTAAATACAAACTGGTCTTCTTTTTTCACCAAAACCCTTTAGAAAGCTCCCTCCACAGCTACAAACACACATATAATGTATTATTTATTTATTTATTTATTTATTTGAAAAACATTTTATCAAAGTACCTCAGCAAAACATGGTACCTAGTATAACACTCTGGGGAGTTGAACACCAGTCTATACAGTAAAACATATCAGACAAAACAATGAATCAATGAAATATACATATTGAATAATTCTAATGAAGTGTCCGACGATGAAATACACATGAGGCACAATTTTAACCATAACATTAGAAAAAGAGGGGAAAAACAATGGTATTAATATGAGAAAATTGGAAGGGGAAAAGGGAATGGGTTCGGAGTGCCAGCCTATTGATAATTAAAAGCTTTCAGCTTTGTGGCTCCTACTCTATAGAACCTCTTCCACAAGACACAGCTTTGTGGCTCTGACTCTGTGGAACTCGCTTCCCTGCACAGTTCAAGAGGCCTCCATTCTAGAATCCTTCAAAAATAGACTCAAGACTCAACCATTCACCTAAGCATTTCACTAATGACCCTTGTTAAGCTTGTTTTGTATTTTGTGCTGTAAATGCTGTAAAGACAAATGTGAAGCATTTTGAGTCATTTAGGAAAAAAGTGCTATATAAATAACATTATTATTATTATTATTATTATTATTATTATTATAAATAAATTATATTGATAGGCTTATTTAGTTGTTGAAGCATGCACCAAGTAGTTCATTAAAACATTTTTAAATATCGAATAAAGCATCTTGTCTATCTAGATTCATATGGTGTAATAATGCAGATTGTAATTCTCTGAGGAAGGGTTAGATTCTTAATCCATTTATCCAGGATAATTTTCTTAGCTAGGGTTAAGGGGCACATCCACTAGCAGACATAGAAACGACTGCACGACTACGACATTGTAATCGTGCAGTCGTTTCACAGTCTCATGCTGTGCCTACACTGAACGTTCAGTCATTCAGTGTAGGCACATCAATCATCCCCTAACATGCTCAACCTGACGTTATCGTCAGGTTGACCGGCATGTTCAGGCGATGATTAATGACGGAAACGACTAGTGCGAGCGCGCATCGCTAGTCGTTTCTGACATTAATGTGCACAATTTGTGCCCAATTACTGAGCGATTGCACGATTACAATGTCTCAGTTGTGCAATCGCTCAGTAATGTTGCGTAGTGGATACGCGGCATTACTATAACAGTAAATAAGTGAACAATGTGTCTAATGGAGCCATGTTCTTCTCATATATTAAAATGAGCAAATAAATAGGAAATGGGCAACAGTTGATAGTGTGTTCTAAAGGTTCGAGTGATAAATGCTAGCACTTTGTACCAGAATTTTCTGATTTTCGGACACAACCAGAAAGCATGAAGAAAAGAGGCATGATCCATAGTGCATTTAGGGCAATGAACGGATTCATTTGGAACCATGTATTTTCTGCGGTTTGGTGGAAAATAAGTTTCTTGAAATTTCTTGAAACTTTCTTGAAACTTGAAATTTCTTGAAACTTAGCAGAAATAAGTGATTTTTATATTTTGGTAGTGGAAGATGCCAAATTTGACAAATCATACAGGTCAGTAAGCTCTTTAGACCACTTACTCTGCAAGCTAGACCATAAATTAACAGGGTATCCAATCAGTATATCTATTGTGATACGAGGTGACATTAAGGAGATGCAAAAAGATGTCTAAATGTATTATTTATTTACTTCAGATTAATTTGTATAACTTTTTTATTATTATCTCTACTGAAGCTAATTGGTTGAGTAATGGTAGATATATGCATTGATTCTGCTAAATTCTAGATTATATTCTGTAACATCCTAGTAGAATTGCCCATATAACAGAACCGCAGACCTACCTCCCGTCCACAGGGGAGTGTCTAAATATTTAAATAGCTGTCAACACATTGCCCGTATAATTACATACCAGCAATTCAGTATTCTCCTGATTTTAAACTAGCCTTTTAGAGGTGCATAACTGTATAGCAGCCTAGCAGTGCTCCCATGTTTACATTAAAATAAGCAAAATATCTACATGATTATATAACTGACAAAGAAAAGTGCCCACATAGACTAAAAATAATCTTTACCTACAATCATGAAGCCATTCTAGCTAAGAGAAGTGTCTGGCACTGGTATGTTGAACAACAAAGGCTATCTGAGCTGACCAATCATGACAGGGAATGCACTTCTGGCTCCAGTTGGGGTGAAACGCTATATGAAAATAGATGCAAGCTCACACCGTTACTGCTCTAGGTGAATTATGGGAGTGCAGAACTGAGTGTTATTATACCTAGATCTGGATCTCATGCAGAAAAGATGCAGTGATCAGTAGAGAAAGATGAGGGAGTCGATGCTGATTCAACAACTGTGGCCTCCTAAGTGTTGGACAGGTTTCAAAGTAGATTCTCTACCAATAACAGTTAAAAAGCTAAGGACCGACATGGCAATTTAATAAATGGTGAAATATTGTCCAAATGAGTACTTAAAAGTCATGAATATTGTATATGTTGTAGTAAAAAATTATTACAGCATCAATATTATTAAAGATACAGATGTGTCCTCTTGCAACTTTGCCACTTGTGCAGCAACCGTGCACACGCTTTACGCCATGCGACTTGCCGCTGCATTTGCACCATGCAATTTTTGAATATTTTTAGATTTTGCCCATTTTAAGAGTTTTAACTGAATTTGTGGAACAAAACTGTGCAAACTCATTTGTTTTTTTCTGTGAAAATGCTGTTAAAGATCCGCTAAAAGCTAAAATACTAGTAAGTTTAAATAAAATAGCTATAAAGCTTCTAATAACATTCATAAGAATATAATAATACTGAAAATATAGAATATATTGGATATAAAGATGCAAGAGTATGGGAGTTGGGAGTGTTACACTTCCTGGCAGGGGTAACTTTTAGAGTTATAGGGCACTGCAGCCATCCTCTTTCAGCCTCATGAATTTACCTGCACGGCAAATACATACACTGTCAATTATCTCAGACTCTTTTCAAGGTATAGAATCTTTTAATGCCTTCTTTTTGCATGGTGTGGTCATGTGGACATGATACTGTCAGGTTGACCGTTCTGCTCCCACCTCAGGGTAATACCCTCAGCTTGGCCATTCTGCTCCTATTTCAGGGTAATATGGGTCACATCATAGCAACTAGAGTCCCCCACAAATGTATAGTAAGTGACATATATGAAACAAGTATGTATAGATGAAACAGGAGAAGTGGTGCACAAAGACAGCTGGTCACTAAAGAGCAAGCCAGGTCATCCTCTATTATTAGTAATGTATTATTTTTTTTATTTGTAGAATAATTATATAGAGTTTTTCAATAATCATAAGCTGCTGGAGCACATGAAGCTCTTTGCTGCATAATCTTCTTCATCATCAAAGTGAAGGTAGTGAAAACTCCATGTCCTGATATCTCAGAAGCCCTCTTCTGCCTGTGACTCCTCTTAGTCCCCAGCTGGTTGTGGCATCACTTTAAGCTTAACATAGGATATAGGCCACATAGGACATGTGTAATCCTTTGGTTTAAGATACCAGAGTTCTCCCTCTCGACTTCTGACTTTTACAGAGTTCAGGTTTTAACTGCACACTAAGCTCTTTTCCTTAAAGTCAACACTTATCGTACATTTAGTAACACTAATTTATTAACAGTTTCTTATATAGCGCAGCAAATTCCATCACACTTTACAATTTGAATCAACATTAACATTATACTGGGTTGTAAAAGACATACATACATACATACATACATACATACATAAAAGACATACATAAGGGTAAGAGGGCCCTGCTCGCAAAATTTACAATCTATAGGGACACTTCTCTCTAAACCTCTAACACTTCTCTCTGAACCTCTACCTTTCATAACAACTCTCAGAACCTCTCATGTTCTTCAATCTCATTCAACCCCTCTCTTGAAACAGCTCTTGTTCCTTTTTACCCTTGACTCCTGCGTTCTACCCAAATGGGGTGTCACATATACTTAGGTAACATAAGGTTCTGTAATGTTTACATATTGAAATTAGTGAATGTTTTTTTATATAAAGTGACTTTGGTTTGTATTTATTAGTATTTTAAAATAGTTTAAATTTGTTTAAAGTTTTGGGAAAAATCAATATAGGAACTCTATAGAATAGACTATTAGATTAAACTATCAGAACTTTTCTAACTACACAATTTCTTAACTGTTTCAATTCCAAGAAAAACAAATACAACTGAGTAGCAATTTCACTTGTATAATTAAGAAAAAAATAATAATTTGAGAAACAAAATTCCAGAAGTTGATGTCTTTGTAAGCATGACATAGCATTGAATTCTAAATTTATGCAAAGAAATACATAATGGGAAAAATTTTCAAAAACTTATTTTGAATGTAAATATTGCAGATAGTAGAGCCACAGATTTTGTTCATTAACAATTATGTACTTTAAAAAGCAATTAATTTTCTAGTACGTAGATAATACCCAAATTATTTTGAATGATTCTGTTCTGTAAACATGAAACGTTATTGTGATTTTGTTTGTAGGTAAAACTGCTGTTAGCGATTGAAAAAAATCAGATTGAGTGAAAATTACATAAAAAACTTTTTTAAGGCAAGATCCTTATCTGGCTAATTTATTTTTTTTGTTAGCACAGTTTAATTTATTCAAGAGAAGTTAGCTCGCAATCATCTTGGTTCACGTAAAGCAGCTATATTCTAGTTTCAGCCTAAGATAAAACAAAGCGGCTCTATCATCAGAAAATCAGCAAAGCATTTTTTTTTAGAACAGGAATAAATTAGCAGAATATCTATCAAGAAACATCACTCTAATACAGGACTTTTAATTGTAACTATGTACCATTTCTAAAACACACTGTATTATAATCTACATGAGAAATTGCACATTCTTTGCATCTAGTTAAAACATTTACATTTATATGCGGCTCTTTCAGCATCTTCTTAAGCAATAAATGTATACATATTTCTAACAGATGACAACAACTATCCGGAGATAATATAAGTGGTGTAATTATCACTGCTTTGATTAACATGAAAGCTAAGGAACATGCCTCAGCAGATTACTCCTACAATTCACAATGTACCTTCCTTGATATTTATTAGGAACATTATGATATCGAACCTCTAAACATGGCGCTAAAATGATTTGTGATGCTCTTGAAACTCACAGGAATGAAGGTTTATTTGCATCTAAATCACTGCAGTAGGTTTAGGTCATTAAGAACATTAAAAAAGTTTGTGGAGATGATGATTCTGTACATAAACTGTTAAAGTTGATGAAAAAGATATGGGATAATGCGCTCCTACTGGGAAATATAAGGGATTTGGAAGTCACCAAGCAGATCAGTGACCCAAATAGAGGGACTAGGATGTAAGTCAAAGATCTATGGCATCACTTCTCATATCCATAGATTTCACAGTGAAAAGTTTGTTATCCCTTCTACTAAACATTCATCTTTTTTTCTTTTTCTTTTTTCTTTTTTTTGGAAAGCTAACAATTTAGTATTTTTTATTACAATTTATGAAATTGTTTTGGATGCACTAACATTTACTGTACATTTAATTATATTTACTTGAAATGTGGAAGGGAAAAATGTCAATGAAATTTGTTGTGTCCGAAGTTCAAAGAATTTTGTTCACGATCCAGGTTCACTATTTGCAATTAAACTATTCACTATTTGCAATTAAACATTATTGAAGATGTATAAATTTAATCTTAAATGTGTTTAAGCTGGTACAACTTTTGTTTTAAATTTAACTCAATGTTTTTAATACATCTAATATTTAATATATTCTGGACAGTCTTCAAATGTTTGCATGGATTCTAAAGTGTTCAAGAAAAAATATATAGCTAGTTCAAGCAACTCTAATAATTATATATTTCACACATGCATATACTGTATACATATAAGAAAGTACAGTTTACCATTATATATATATAATGTCAAGAAGTCAAGAAGCCACAGTCAGGACAGCTTTTGGCAACACGGATTGGTTCAAGATCAGAAAAGGTGTTCGACAAGGTTGTATTCTCTCGCCAGCTTTATTCAATCTTTACGCCAAAATAATCATGAGACGATGCAGTTTGGACGAGTCTACAATTGGAGTAAAAATCGGAGAGAGGAACATCAACAATCTACGATATGCCGATGACACGACTCTGCTTGCTGAAAGTAGAAAAGACCTAGAATATCTGGTCAGATGAGTCAAAAAAGAAAGCGAGAACATGGGACAGTACCTCAACAATCAAGAAAACAAAGATAATGACTACGGCAAGTGACGATGCAGTCCATATTGCAATCGATAATGAGGAAGTCGAAACAGTACAAGACTTCCTCTTTCTGGGTTCTACGATTGATTGCAGTGGAGAATCATCTACTGAAATAAAGCGACGAATTGCACTTGGCCGCAATGCTATGCTAGGAATGATGAAGATATGGAAGAGCAACGATATTAGCAGCACAACAAAAGCACGGTTGGTCAGTGCAATTGTTTTTCCAATCTTTATGTATGCATGCGAAACCTGGACACTCAAGAAGGCAGATCGCAGGAGAATTGACGCTTTTGAATTGTGGTGCTGGAGGCGAATGCTGCACATACCATGGACAGCAATGAATACGAACAAGGCAATCCTGGAGCGGGTCAAACCAAAAGTATCATTAGAAGGCAAGATCACCAAACAACGACTCTCGTATTTTGGACATGTCATGCGGGCTAATTCCCTAGAAACAGCGCTAATGCTTGGATTCGTCAGCGGGTCCAGAAGAAGGGAACGCCAAAGAACTCGTTGGCAGGACACAATAAAGGCTGACACGAACATGCTCATAAATGACCTGAAGGAAGCAGTCAGAGAAAGAAAAGCATGGCGTTCACTGATCCATAAAGTGTCTGAAAGTTGATGTCGACTAAACGGATAATCATCATCATATATATATATATATATATATATATCATCATATATATATATATATATATATATCATCATATATATATATATATATATATACAACCAATCGCTCTACCTGTGTGAGGTATGGAGACCCCCCAGGAGCAGAACAAAACAGAGGAGGCACTCCCTTTTAAAGTAGAAAAAAACGTGTACTTATATCATGTTTAAATTCAGAACAGAGGCATGTCAACGTTTCAAGGTCCGCAGACCTTTTCGTAAGGACTGTACAACAGGCCTGTTGTACAGTCCTGACGTAAAGGTCTGTGGACCTTGAAACGTCACCATGGCTCTGTACTGAATTTCAACATGATATAAGAACACAATTTTTTTTCTACTTTAAAAGGGAGTGCCTCCTCTGTTTTGTTCTGCTCCTGGGGGGTCTCCATACTTCACACAGGTAGAGCGATTGGTTGTATATTCATTATTTAGGAAGGCACTCCGCTTTGTGCATTGTTTACCTGAGTGCCGAACTTTTGGAGTATATATATATATATATATATATTATATATATATATATATATATATAAATGAAGTCAATCAGCGACACAAGGAGAATCTGTAAAAGATCTCTTTAATGTGACACCTTACATCACATCACCAACGTTTTGAGGCTCACATGTCCCTTTTACCTTGACAAAGGGGCATGTGAGCCCCGAAATGTTGGTGGTGTGATGTAAGGTGTCACATTAAGGTAATCTTCTACAGAGTCTACTAGTGCCGCTGATTGACTTCATTTATCCGCATTCTTGCAGAGGGCACAGGAGCATTTTTTCACTAAGTATAGTGGAGTGCCAGTCCATAGTGACAATTATATATATATATATATATTATTATTATTTTTTTTTTTTGATACAATGATGATATAATTCAGAAGACAACTCATGAGAATCAGAACAGAATAATTTTGATTCTCAATTATACCAGATACAGTATACCCAAATAAACCCTTTTATGCTAATATTAAGACATTAGCTTTGTCTAAATGTCACTATTTTCATGTTGTTCCTTTAGTTGCTAGTCCCGAAGCTCAGCACATCAGAGAGCAAGAAAATCTGGTTACCCTGTGGCACCAGATCACTTGTTACTTAGATACAAAGATAGCGATGTCATATAGATTTTTATTCCTATAAACCAGAAATGAGCGGTTCAGTTCTTGAGAAAACTGAACACACTCAAACTCTGGGGTTCCAGGTTGAACCGAGTCCCAGTTTAAAATCACTCTGGGGTTCCAAGTAGAACAGATTCCCAACTCGGGTCTTCTCGCAGTTTGGAACTCGGATTTGAAAAATGTATCTTGCATGTTTTGTGTTGCATGTATGTGCCTCCCTCGTGACTTCAGTGCTGTAAGGTGATCCAAATTTACAGTTTTCTATTGGTTGCACACTATTAGCGGCGTAGTGCCAAAACAGGATTAATCTTCTGTGTAAAGTTAAAAAGTAATTTCCTTAAGAGTGGCCAATCTCCTTTTTTGAATATTCCCCTAAGGAAGTCCCATTCAAGGGATGAATCACGTTCGTTTTTGGTGCTTTATCCATTTGCCATATGTGTGGTCCTCACCAATGAGCTCACATGCTTAGGGGTGTTGGTGGTTGATTAACACCTACCGAACAAAGGCGTGGGTTTGACACCATTTTATATGATGTAAGTAATCTCTATAATTAATTATTGTGACATTCACTAATAATAGGCCAATTGGCCATCTTTCTTGGGTGATTTTTTCTTGGTGTGAGGGTATAATTTCAGGACATTCCCCACTCACCACATTATTCATATTTGTCATGCAAAGAAAAACACAATTGTTTATTCTGGATTACTCCAAGTTAAATACGAGCACAAGCATCTACCTAAAAGGGATTTGAACTGTCCACATTTTAAATTATAAGACTCTCTAATATATGGTCGAGCCCTCTGGTTGGTATGCTATGTTTATATATATATATATATATATATATATATTATAAGGACACTGTTGTACCCTTATACTAAGGCTGAATAAAAAAAACTGAAAACTCCACAGAGAATTCCGGAGCATGGTGTTTAAGGGGCTACACCTCAAAAGCTATAGGAAGTACAGAGCTGAAATTTGGCAAGGACAGGTAGAACTGTCACTCGGTGCTACATGCTAAATTTCAGGGCACAAAAAAAATGAGAATTTGGGAGTTATCTAAAGTTCCAACTGTCAGTTTTTTCTGAAACTCTCAGATAGAACCACATTTCTGCTGTTCTCTATGGGGGATTTTTGGGAAGGCATAACTCAGGGTAGGGGGCGAATTTAGACTCGGGGTTTGTTTTTTTAGGTAGCTATTGTTCCATGGTAGGGCCTTTTGGGGTTCAGGTAATTGAGAAAGTTACAGTTTTTAAACTTTTACCTCACAATTGCGACATTATAGAGATAGGAAGGCTCAATTCATAGCCTCAGTAGAAGCCTCCAGCACGTGTACACACTGTGGCTTCACCTTCAACAAGATGGCTGCCTTTTGCAAGCGTTAGTGGTGGAGCGACCCGGCAATGGCAGTGGGTGGAAGCGGGAACATGACAGCGGTCAAGTGGGCCTCAGCAGCATTAGTGGAGCTGGCGGAGGCAGTTGAGTGGGTGGTGGCGAGATCGGTGTGGGCTACAGCGATGGAGGTGCGGGCTGTGGGACCTGGCAGCAGCAGCAGCGGGACCCACCATTAGTGCAGATGTTGGCGGCAGGCCTGGATTCGAGAGGATCCAGTCCCTGCTAGCCATTCTTCCAACAACGGCAAAGGAGCCCATTTAAAAAATTGTGCCTCAGCACCATTTTTAACATTCAAAGATGACCACCACGAGCCAATCACGGCTTGCGAAGCCATCGCCCCCTGCTCCTTGGCTGGCTTATATAAGCTATTGCGAGTTGGCAACATGGCAGTCCGACGGAGGAGAGGGAGAAGTGAAGATCTCCCAAAGAATGAAGATGCCAGAAGTCCTAGTGGGTGGAAACCATGCAAAAGAGCTTACACAGGCAGCAGCCCACTAGATGAAGATGCCGAAGTCCTGGCGGGTTGGTACCCACCAGGAAAAGATGCCAAAGCCCTGGTGGGTTAGCTCCCACCAGGTGATGATGCCAAAGCTCTGGCAGTTTGGTGCCTACCAGGCAAAGTCACCGAAGCCCTGGCGGGTTGGCACCCACCCGGTGAGAACGATGAAGTCCTGGGGTGGCGGCTGCCACAAAAAAGAGCTTAAAGGCCACTGCCCCCCAGGTGAAGACAAAATAAATTATTTTTAAAAAATCGATGTAGTCTGTTCATTTTAATATTTCTTTTACAAGTGTACTACAGGTACCAGTGGGCCCTAAATGCCCTGCCGTAACGCCTGCCATTTTGTGGGCAGCCGCACTGACATCAGCAGTGATGTTAGTAGGGAGCTTCCTGCTTGATCAGAGCAGGAAGCTCCCTGGGGCTTGCGGTTGCTGAGACCAAACCTTAGGGTCTCGTCGCAAGCCCCGATGGTTGCGATGGTCTTGACCATCGCGACCATCACCCTGGTCAGTCACTAAAGCTGTGGGTGGTAACCAACAGCTTAGCTAGCGACCAGGAGGCCGCACTTGAAAAGGCAAGCGGCCACCTCATTCAGAGCGAGCGGTCGCTTCTTGTGACTGCCTCTGAATGAGGGCCAATATTCTTTAAAATGCACCACTTTGCAAAATAAACTCAGCACCCACCGCCCAGGAGTGCCGGGGATAACCCCGGGCTCTCAGCCCAGGTCTGGAGTGCCCTGGAGAGGGGGACCCCTTTATTGTGGCTCCCCAGGGATCCCCATCCTGGGCTGATTAGCAGCCAGGGTTAATGCTAAGGCTGGGGGGCCCAGTGAATGCCGTCCCTGGCTGTGGTATTAGCCACCTCTAGAAAAAGTCTGGTGCTGTTCTGGACAAAACAGGGGAGCCTACACATTTTTTCCCCCTGTATTTCTGGAACCAGGACCAGCTCAGAGCCCAGTGCTGGTTGGGCAGAATTCGGGGTGACCCCTACATCATTTGTCCCCAGGACTGGTTCTAATTAGCCTGGTGCTGGTTGTGTTAAATACAGGGCACCCCTATGTCTTTTGTCCCCTGTATTTTGACAACCAGGACTTGCTCTAAAAAAACAAGTGCTGGTTGTGCTAAACGCAGGGGACCCCTATGCTTTTTGTCCCCTGTAGTTTCACAACCAGGACTGGCAGTGAAAAGCCAGGGACTGGTTGTGCTTTTTTTATTTTACACATATTCAATTTTTAACATAGATGCATAGATAGATCTCATGGCTACATCCATGCATCTGTGTCTTATTGATTTTATTTTCTCAGATACATGCCCAGCACCAGTGAGCCCCTGCTGATGCCCCTGTGTACTGCCCCATTGCTCCGCATACCCGCTGCTGCCACTGCCTTGCATTCCTGCAGCCCGCCCCCACAACCATCTCTCCCTGTGCACCCCTAAAATGCCTCCTGTGTGCCGGCCTTCCTCCACCTGTGCTAATGTACCATTTTGTTGCCCTTCTCCCCAGCAGGTGGCCTAATTTGCTCCTCCAAACCCTAATAGTTAATACAATGCATATGAAATTCCAAAGACAAAAAACCTTACGGTTTCACATGTCCCATTAAGGCTTCTTAGACATGATCTGAAATTTCATAGAACCTACTGAATTTGTGACAGACACTCAAACATAAAAAGCAATGACATTCCGATCATTAAGACCTTAATGGACGTGTTCCTTGTGCAATACAGATATGGTATGTCATCACACTCTGTGGTTAACTTCAGATTCAGTGCTCTCACAGAGTGAGATTGCTGTCACTCACAAAATGGTGGAGCTGCTAATTCACAGAATTGTGTGCTCATTGGAATACACACATTCAGTCTATGCAACTGAGGTGTGAGCAGAAGATAGAGCTGTGCAGATGGGATAAAGTACTGTGGATGGGGGAGGAGACAGAGCGGCATGGATGGGCGAGACAGAAATGCGTGTAGAGGGGGGAAGATTAAGAAGTGCAGAGGGGGTTAGCCAAAGTGATGCAGATGGGTGGAAAACAGTGGTGCAAATGGGGGGGAAACAGAGTGGCACGGTTTAGGGGGACAGAGCAACGTGGATGGGGGTACAGAGTTGTATGAACATGGGAAGACAGAGCAGTGCAAATGGGTAAAGACAGATTGGTGCGGATGAGGGAATACACACTAGCACAAATGGGAGAACACACAACAGTAGGGATCGGAGAATTCAGATTGGTGCAGATGGTAAGGAAGACGGAGTGGTGTGGCTGGGGGAGAGACAGAATTGCACGGTTGGGGGGGACAAAGTGATGCAGATGGCATAAGAAAGAGTGCCACAGATGAGAAGAAGATAGAGCGGCGTGGCTGGGGGGAAGGCAGTGGTGCAGGAGGAAACAGAGTGGCACTGGTGCAGGGCAGGGTGTGGCTGGGGAAAGGCAGATTGGTGCGGTCCGTGCGGATGAGGGAACACAGACTAGCACAGTTGAAAGATCACACTGCAGTAGGAATTGGGGAAGATATAGCAGCATGGAAGCGTATAGGGGAAGAAAGTGTACATGCATAGACAGAGTATGATAGATATAGCAATTAGGGAGCTGAATGTGTATTCTGAATAAGATTGATGTATGTAGTGAGAAGGATGTTGGAACCCAGTGAGATTGTTGTGGTGATCCAAAGGGAAGATTGTGGGCACTGAGTGGTATGTGGGAGCCGCATAACTGCTCAGACCTCAGTTGCATAAACTGCATGCGTGTATTCCAGTGAGCACACAATTCTGTGAATTAGCAGCTCCACCATTTTGTGAGTGACAGCAATCTCACACTGTGAGAGTGTTGAATCTGCAGTTACCCACAGGGTGTATTGCGCAAGGATCACGTCCATTAAGGCGTCAGCCGTAATGATCGCAAAGTTCATTGCTTTTTAAGTTTGAGTGTCACAAATTCAGTAGGTTTTGTGAAATTTCAGACCATGTCTAAGAATCCTTAATGGGATATGTGAAACTGTAAGGATTTGTGTCTATGGAATAAATCTAGCACAGTCTCCGGCGCTCTTTAGAATAATAAATAGCCTGCTCCAGTGCACAATGTAATACTATCCAGTTTCCAAAAGAAACGGCACTCGGAGACAACAAGTCATAAATCCAGTGTAATCACATCAAACGTTTTCAGGGTCTCAGCCCCATAGTCAGGACAAAATACACATTCAAACAAGCAACACTTACCCCACTGCTATATACCCCACTCGTGGCCATCAGCTGTTCCCCTATCGCTCCAGACTTAGGAGCCTCCTACTGGAACCGGCAACTGACGCACTTCCAGGATCTGCTGTGGCCGTAGCACTGGAAACCACCAGCGTGCATTCCACAGGCCAACCGCCTGCGCTCCAATTCAGTGCATTTAATGTCCTGGATCCGGGGGTCCCCATCTGGAGCCAGGGAAGCTATGGGCATGAGACAAAATATAAATTTAATAAACATATAGTAACAAATACATACAGAAACACTTAGTTAAACAATGACAAAACAATATATGTGAACAAAAAAATTTAATTAAAATAATAAATCAACCACATGAAAAATCCTACTAATATGGACCATAAATACTACTAGCCATATAGAAACCCAACATGAACATGTCCTAAAATGGAAAAAATAAATCATAGAGGAATATTATCAATGTATAGATAATCATGATACCCTAGCTGAAACATATATGTAAATTGTTGCCTACAGAACGACTAAAGAAGACTGTTCCAATTAATTTTATCATTTAATCTACATGGTTTAGTGGTACCCAAACGGGTAATCCACTTGGACTCTTTAAATAGTAGAGTTTTAGCCCGATCTCCCCCTCCCAAAGAAGGTGGGACGTGATCGATAATAAAGTATTTAAGCAAGTCCAATGAGTGACCTGCTTCACCAAAATGTTTGGCCACCGGTTGATCTATGTTTTTACCATTCAACAACAAATGAATGGCTGATCGGTGTGCAATCCCTTATGGTCTGGCCCACATAATAGAGTCCGCAGGGACATACAATGATATATACCACGTGAATGGTCATACAAGTGAGCACAAATCTGATATCATATGAAATGTTCTTATGAGGATGTTTAAACATTTTGCAGGGTACTAAGAATTTACATGTCGTACATCCACTGCATTTGTAGCATCCAGGTTGCTTAAAGCATACATTTGGTTGACGTGCTTTATCAAAATCAGAGATGTCCGAATGGACCAGTTTGTCTCTTAAATTACATCCCCTTTGAAAGGCTGGTAAGGGTCTCTTATTACTTAACATGGGCAAATCTTTGTCTGTACTGACAATAGGCCACAGCGCCTTAGTGGCTCTCCTAATTATTGGACTTGTCACAGTAAACTCACTAGTCCATGGGATAACATTTTTCGAATCCCGTTTTATAGGGTTCAATAAAGCAGATCTCTGCATCTTAAACACCTCTTTTTTCTGCTCATTGAGCAGATCAACATAATACCCTCTTTCTACAAATTTATCAATCAGGATATTCAACTCCTGTTCAACCCCATTGGCATCACTGGTAATGCGGGCAACCCGCATCATTTGAGATCGTGGCAACCCTTTCTTTAAGGCCGGTGGGTGATGACTGGATGCCATCAAAAAGGTGTTTCTATCCATGGTTTTACGGTATAAAGCTGTACGTATCTTATCATCTACCACGATACATTCACATCCAGAAAATTAGCACTATTAGTACTGTAAGAAAATGTAAACTTAATAGGTGAATTCAACTGATTAATATCTTGCATAAGGGATTCAAACCGCTTCACACCTCCTAGCCGTATAAGGAACACATCGTTTATATATCTGGTATACATAAATATGTGTTTGCTTATCTCAGAATCATGGAAAAACATGCGTGCTTCCTGGTCAAACACTGAATTGGAGCGCAGGCAGTCGGCCTGTGGAATGCACGCTGGTGGTTTCCAGGGCTATGGCCGCAGAAGATCCCGGAAGTGCGTCAGTTGCCGGTTCCGGTGGGAGGCTCCTACGTCCGGAGCGACAGGGGAACAGCTGATGGCCACGAGTAGGGTATATAGCGGTGGGGTAAGTGTTGCTTGTCTGTATGTGTATTTTGTCCTGACTATGGGGCTGAGACCCTGAAAACGCTTGATGTGATTACACTGGATTTATGACTTGTTGTCTCAGAGTGCCATTTCTTTTGGAAACTATATATATATATATATATATATATATATATTATTTTTTTTTTTAAATGGTCCGGCACTCTCAATATAAATGGGTTCATAGCACTGGGGTGCTTTTAAGGAAACTTACGGGGAAGTTCCCATAAACATCAATTGCACTTCTTAATGAAAAGAAAAAAAGCACTCTCCAGATTTTCAGCAACATTAATCAGCTTTTAATAATATACTAATACAATTTGCCAGCCAACGTTTCGGTCCAACATGGACCTTTGTCAAGGCATTGGGTTTCTAGACATCACTTCATAACTGTGCGCTGGCCTGTCAAGGGATATATATATATATATATATATACAGTATATACATACATTGGTATAACAGACCCGCTATGCAGGGTCACATCAATCTCCACCCCATCTCTGGCCATCCCACCCCTCTCTGCTGTTCCCTACCACCCCTCCCCTGCTCCATCCCAACCCCCTCTTCCTCCACGGCACAAAAGATAACCAAGCAGTCCATGACCTATCTACCCAACTCCATTATTTTTTCAGGTGTGTAGTTTTATTTCCTGACAATGATCTACACCCCGCCACCAAATGTATATTAAAGCTCATGCACTTTAGACCAAAGGTACAATATGAATAATGTCACAGAATGTGTAAGAGGTTCTATTCTTATCTTGGGGTTAGGATGTTTGGCCATAGAAGAAGTTATCTTTTCATCTTTTGTTAAACCAGCTTATTTATTTAATATGTTTTACAGAGTTACATTTTGTATTATCTTCTCTGCAACTGTTAATAATAAAAATGAAGAAAACATTAGAGAATCACATAAGAATAATAAGAATATTGACTTAATATATTAGCAGTTTTAATTAACATATGAATTTGTGCACACATGCAACACTTATGATTACCTTTGCATTCATTTATTCTTTATAATTTTCACTTTATCTTAGAGCATGTCAGGGAAGTGACAGAATCTCATTTAAGGGCTGTGAAGTCAAATGACAGAAAGTGCATTAAAAATGAGAGTTTGAATTCTAGGAGTAAAATGCTTTAAATCACTTCAGGCATGTCTGTGGGACAAGATTGATACCAGATGCCATTTAGTACATGTTATTAAGAAACCATTCAAGCCTTGAAGGGACCTTGTCACCACATAACTTCTGTCTATGTAAATAAGATTGAAGAAAGGATTTATATTCGCACCAATTTCAGGGAACCATTACATCAAAGAAACCAGGACATAGTGTAATACTCATCTTGGAATGTACCTGTGAATACTAAAAATGTATGACTTTCCATTGACTTTGCTTATAGACATAAATCAGACAGATGCAATGTGTATTGTATGGAAATACGTCGTAATATTTGTACAAACACATCTTTTGTTTTTGCATGTTAACCTCCTAGACAATCAGTAATGTGCTCGGCTAGTGATCACAGACAGGTAATATTCCAAATTGACTCATAAATGTTCCTTTTGCTTACAGATGACAACCCTGCATGGGTAAACACAGTGTCCCTTCTATTTGCCATTGTAAGAAAAAAACATATTACAGAACTAATGCAGAGACAGAACTCTGATGAAAGAATTCAGGGCACTTATCTACTGGAGGACTTAAGCTCAGGCAAACTAAATCACTTTACATCTCCTCTAGATGTTTCTTTATCTTAACACATATCCTCCAAAACATCTTGAGCAAAACCATTAGAAGTGAGATGAGTTTAACAGGCAAAGAAATACTGCTTATTGTTATTAATCAGTACTTTGTTGTAAAATGTATTTCATAGCGGATAACTTCCTTAACTGATTTCCTAATGGCGCTACGTGCAGGTTACATGATGACGCATGATATACAGGTCAGAAATACTTTGTTAAGAATTTGTATTCCGCTACAAACATACTATGGGGTCAATCCAATTAGATGCTAATTACCAATGGAATGGCATAGAAATGCCGGCAACAACACGGCAATTCGCCCCAATCTTGGCTCTATCTTCGATATCCACTGCAGACCACTTTAATACATAGGATCAGAGGGGCTCTGAAGATTAGGGACAGAAAAAACAGGGCAGCAGCACCTATTAAAACTTCTTAAACAGCCGCTATGCTATTACAGCAGCCGTCCAGCCGAAGCCCCACCCACTCACACTCTCCACCATCCCATGTCAAACACCAGGCCACACTGTGACGCACAGGAGCCAGTGCTCTTCCTCCTTAGACCGCATCCCCCTGCACCCAACACCTCACCCCTACTGCTTCCTTTCTGTTCCTTATCTCTCCCATCATCTCCACTTGCTGCAGCCCTGACCCTCCCTCATGACCCCACCACTCTACTTTGCGGTCCCCCCTCACCACAACCCCAGCTCTCCCCCTTGCTACACCCCCAATGTATGTATATATATATATATATATATATATGTATATATATATATATATATATATATATACAGTATGTATAAATATATATATATATATATATGCGTGTATGTACTTATATGTTTGGAGGAGGGGTCAAGGAGGGTGCATTGGGAGGGTACGGTGGTAGAGGCCCCAGAGATATAAGTGTAACGGGCCCCATGATTTCTGTTGCCGGCACTGTGGGGTTACCATATCTATTGTGACAAACCACTGAAATGGCAGTTTTCTGAGGTTTTAAAGAATTTTTTTATAGTTCCCATTCTTAGAGCTTAGAGTTTAAATACGCCATTCTCTCTTGTATATCTGACACGTGTTGTTTACCAGAATTTATACTTTTACAGGGAAAGTTTTTAGTGAAAAAAACAACAAAAACAATGTGAATATAATGTATTTTCTGTGCCTATAAAACTGTACATTATAGGACCTCTGATACGTTTCTAGAAACTAAAGGTATAATATTAATTTTCTGATTGTTAATGAAAGATACCTCCTCAGAAAAACTGATTTAGGATGTGATTAGACTGTGCTACCCCAAATAATTCACAAGCCTACTAACATTGCAATCCATAGCTCTTTTAACCGGAAAAGTATGGCTTGATTCTGTAACCCTTTCAATTAGAGACCTGGACCAGTTTTGTTGATATTGGTTCTAATTCATCATCCGGTTTTGGTTTTGCCAAAACACCGTGACTGGTTTTTGGTTTTGTTTTTTTTCCAGAAATTTACAAAAAAAGCTAGTCACATAATTTTAGCCTTTTTTGTTCCTAGAGTATTATTAACCTCAACAACATTAATTTCCACTTATTTTGTAGACAATTTTGACCACCTCACAGCTCACAATATTGTTTTTATCCAGTTTAGTCCAAAAGGTTGCACCGAGCTAGCTGGCTGACTAAGCTTAATGACAGCAGTGGGCAGCACAAACATGTGGCAGTTCAACTTCAAACATGGCACATGGCTCACACTGCGTGGAGTCACAGGTCTTATATATGCATGTGAGCAAAGTGCACCAAACAGTACAAACAATAGAAGAATATCTTTATTTTTCACTTCTTAGCTCAACTCTCACTGCAACATTTCAAAGGGGTTTTATTTTATTATGTACGTGAATAATAATGAACAGGGATACAGTGTACACAGGTTGTGCAAACGTAAAATAATATATTTTATTTAAGATTTTGGAACTTTTTTAATATTTGTTTTAACTTTTTTTGCAACTGACAGTGACAATACACAATATAGTGCTGTTTGTGAACAGCCACTTTAGATGGACACAGCACAGCCAATTTACAGCAGAGTACAGCGCTGCATACAACAGCATGCCCCTATGCATACTGACTATACAGAGCACAGCCATTTGTTATGAACCTGGAGAATGGACACAGTTCAGCCAATTTACAGCTGAGTATAGCACAGCATACAGCAGCATGCCCCTATACACACTGACTATACAGAGCACAGCCACTTGTGAGTCTGGATGCAGCACAGCCAATACAGCAGAGAACAGCGCAGCATACAGCAGCATACCCCTATACACATTGACTATACAGAGCACAGCCACTTGTGAGTCTGGAGTCTGGACACAGCACAGCCAATAGAGCAGAGTATAATGCAGCATACAACAGCATGCTTCACAGTGAACTGGTGCCAAGTCCTGCCTGCGGCGCCTTATATAGAAACTAGGGATGATGATGGACAGGAATGATGATGTTTGTCCATGCAAGATGACGTTTTGCCTCTTTCTGAGTTCCGTTTTTTTGGAGGGAAAAATCCGAACTCGGCGTGCAAACTCGAACCTATCCGAGCCTGCACATCCCTAATAGAAACCAAAACCCACGAGAATCAGATGCTGTGAGGATGACATTTTGCCTCGAAATGGAATCTGAGTCAGGTGGGAAGACCCGAGCCGCCACTCAGATTGACTTGGATACAGGAAATTTGGGCGCGTTCAGATTACAGGTAATCCAAACCGCTCGGCTCTACTTTTAATGCTACAGTATGTTATAATTGGCTGTGTTAACACTTTGAATCTATTTGTGTGACCTGTTAACTTTTGAAATGATAGTGTATGAAGTGATAATGCTTTGACTACCATAAAGTCTAGTGTGTGTCAACATGTACAGTTGTGTAACAGAGTTCCATGGTCTTAATATAGTGCGCGAACAGTGTTTATATTGTACATGGAATTTTGATAATTTTGTGCCTGGGTGGTTAGGGAGTTCTAATACTCTGTGTAACCCCTTACAGTAACATACAAGTCATAGTTTCTGTGGGTGTACAGTAGGTTTCAAAACAGGTTACATCTGAGAGAAACCTAAGGGTCACATGTATCATGTATGCAGCAGGAATTTAAGGCATATATAAAATAACTTTACAGTATATTCAATTGCTTAAAAACACACTACACTGTAGAGAATGATAAGGGCAAAGCCTTTGTTTTGTCTTTCTGTATTAACCTTAACATAAGTTCACATTTTTTTTTAAATAATGTTATTTTATTGTTTTAAAAAAGATCTTTGTTTATTAAATATTATAGTAGTCTTTAAATTGTGTTATATTACTTTAACATAATTTTTTTTAATAATAACAATATAACTCAGTATTAAGATACAGGTTGAGTCTCCCATATCCAAATATTCCAAAATATGGAATATTCTGAAATATAGAATTTTTTTCGTATGACTGAGATAGTGAAACTTTTGCTTATTGATGGTTCAAGGTACACAAACTATGTTTGAGCCACAAAATTATTTAAAATATTGTATACATTTACCTTCAGGCTGCGTGTAAAAGCTTTATAAGATACATAAATTAATTTCATATATGTACACAAACTTTGTTTGCGCCACACAATTATTTAAAATATTGTATAAAATTACCTGCATGCTGTGTGTATAAGGTGTATATGAAACATAAATGCATTTTGTGTGTAGATTTGAGTCTAATTCCCAGGATATTTCATTATGGTATGCAAATATTCCAAAATACGTTATATTCCGATATCCAATATACCCCTGGTCGCAAACATTTTGGATATGGGAGACTCAACCTGTAATGAAAAGAATTAACACACAAAAATAATGTTATCCATAAGTGCAAAAGTTACATATGCACAATAGTTGGTAATGTATGAGTTGACAGTGAGAAGTTCCGTCTCTATGCAGCTCTATGGTATAATATAGTTAGAGTTGTACAATGCATTTGTACAGATGTGTCCTGCTACAGCTTAGCTCAATATGCCATGTAACGTGCCATGCTAGTTCACACTGCCGTGCCACTGCTTGGCATTCTACATAGCATCATACTGCAGTATAGCGCAATGTAATGTACTGCAGTGCTGGAAAAGCCAGAACGCATAATACAACTCTCTGTCCACTAGATGTCGCTTTTCCTAAACTGCACAGTGTATGCGTCAAATAGCCAACAAAGCTTTTGTAGCGCCATCTGCTGATTGGCTGACGGAACCTGTCATTCATTGCACTATACAGTAGTACTTAACTGCATTTTGTCAGAAATGCAGGATTAAGTAAAGAATTAAATAATTTGGTGTGTGAGTTACATATCAGCATTAGCCGGAACATGTACTAAATAAAGACAGAGCAATTTAAGTTCAATATTCTTAAGCCATCTCTGCCAAACTCAAAACATTGCTCCCAACTTCCCACCACCTGTCATTTCTATGCTAAGTTTACATTGTATTGTTCACTTTAACTGTTGTAAAGGTGCACACTTAACATCACAGACACAACAGGTGTGACTGCTGATATGGCTGGGTGAGTGGGTAAGGTGAGCACCTTACAGAGCCGGCGCCTTGGTTTCGAGGCCCGGAAAGGGGCAATGTTATTTTGTACATCAGTATTTTTTTTTATCTTCAATACTGGATTAAATAAAGAATTAAATCATTTGGTTTGTGAGTTCTGTCACTTATAAAAATACAAATCTGCTTTAGTCAGAAGACGCATGTCCAGTATTAAATAAAGATAGAGCAATTCAAGTTCAATATTCTTAAGGAACTCTGCCAAACTCAATACATTGCTCCTAACTTCCCACCACCTGTCATTTCTATGCTATGTCACCCAGCTGCATTTTATGCTAAACTGCTATAGACAATGTATTGTACACATTACAGGGCTATGCATACTGCACAGTAAACTGTCCTTACATGATGTAAAAAAGACACATGGGAAGTTTATCATAAAAACAAATCATTTGAAGTTCAATATTCTTATAAAAACCTCTGCTCAGTTTTATGTATTGCTCCACACTTTCCTCCTCACTTAATCTCTAAGTTACTGTTTGCCACCCAGCTGCATCTTACGTCATGTGCTTTCCATACTGAGACTTATAGTTCCACCTGGGTCCCAATTTAGGAGCAAAATTAAAACACAAAAGCTCAATCATAATAAGTGTCACCTTGCACCCATATGCACCATATAACACAGTAGCAAGTTGCACACACTAGTCATTAACGCCATCCACCGAGTGTACTACTTGTTGCACCTTTAAAATACTGATCATGCTGCTATTAACCAGGTGCACTACATGTCTCACCACTAGTCTAATGTCATACCATCAGTCCAACCATCAGTCTTTCCTCAAGTCATGTGATTTTTATGCTGAGATTTATAGTTCCACCTGGGTCTCACACACTAATCATTGACGCTATGCACTGGGTCAGTGAGCTCAGTGGGATTGAATAGAAAATGAGTAATGGTGGGGGTAGGTACAAAATGACTTTGCTCCCTAAGGACCGAAATTGCCACCAAAGAGCATGGCACAAATCACAGTGTGTAACATGTTCATGCTATAGGCAGCTTCCCCACCCCCACTCCCCTAGGAGATTTGTGATGAATGCTGGCTTAAGTTTGGGGGAATGGCCCCATCCAGAAATACATTGTCTGTAGCGGTTTAGAGTCTAATGCATCTTATAGAGATGAAGGGAGGGGAAAAGTGTGGAGCAATGTATAAGGTTTAGCAGAATACTTTAATAGTACTGAACATGAAATGATCTCTCTTCATGAAAAGCTGCCCATGCGTCTTTAAGCCAGGCCTCTTAACACCATCTAGTGACAGTATACAGTATGGATGGCCCATAAATAGTACCATACAATTTCTATAGTTATTTAGAGTAAAATGCAGCTGGGTGGCATAACATAGAAATTAAAGGTAGTGGCAAGTTCAGAACAATGTATTAAAGGCCTGATTCAGCAGCGATCGTAAATGCAGCTATGTACGCAGATTGAGCGATTGTTACCCATTGTGCATGCATATAAGCCGCACTGCATATGTGCTGCGATTGCACTGCAATCACACACGCACAAAGGAATCCATTGCAGAGTGAGTGACAGATGGTAAGCATTTGGGGTTTGTGATGGGGGAGTGGTTGGAGAAATGCAGATGTGCCTGTCCATTTGAACGCCATTGCATGAGCGTGCAAAAATTAGCCACTGCAATTGCATAAGTAGCTTGATCTCAATGCGTGTAACGAGACGTGCAGTTTCTGCAGCTTGCCAGACCTGCTGTAAATGTGCATGATAGAATGATGTGTGCATTGTACCGATGTTTACACAGGAATGCGAGGTTAGACGGATGTGAGAAAGCAGTAGTGGGTGTCTTTATGCTGCCTGAGCTGTGGCAAGCATTAGCATATTTCCACAGCTGCGTTGCATGTAATTTTGCAGCTGCGATTGCGATCCATACTGAATCAGGCCATAAGTTCGTCAGAGTACCTTAATATTGATCTTGAATTCCTCTGTCTTTATGAAATGCTGCACATGCGTCTTCACACCAATGTAGATATGTATTCTTATAAAACACAGGACTCACACACCAAATGATTTAAACCTTTATTTAAACCTGTATAATAGATAAAAAAATAAATAAATAAAAATACTGATATACAAAATTATATTGTCCCTTTCTGGGCCTCGAACCCAAGGTGCAACTTTGGAAAGTGCCCACCTTACCAACTTGCCCATGCAAGCCAGCCATATCAGCTTTTACACCTATTGAGTATGTGATGTCTAGCATGTTTCTTTACACCAATGTGTACAATACAATTTCAATAGCAGTTTTTAGTCTAGTCAAGCTGGGTATTATAACATGGAGATGAAGGGATGTTGAAAGTGTAGATCAATGCATAAACTCGAGCAGAGTACACCTGAAATGATCTCTCTATGAAAAACTGCCCGTGAGTCTTTAGGCCAGGCGTCTTTACACCATGTAGAGACAGTATACAGCACGGGCAGCCCATAATGAGTATAATGTCTATAGCAGTTTAATCTTGACTCAAATTGATAATTTCAAGCACCTGGAGGAGTGACTGTTTACACTGCCAGAATGTGATTGGCCAGCCTCTCATGGATCACCATCCACTGCTACAGTATTGTACTGTAGTTTTCATCCATGGAGCATTCCCCACCCAGTGGTTAAACTGTGTACTGCATGGCATGTAGTCTTTCGCGGCATACAGTATGTCACGCCATGCCATAATGCGTATTGACATGCCACAGCAGAGAAGCCAGAATGCCATGCTATGAGCAAAGATGCAGCACTACACATCTGTATGCCTAATGTAAAAATAAAAAACCCATTGTGTCAAGTGTAAAATTCAAATATTTAAAGTTATTAGCAATGGCAGCTCCAACCATGTTCTGTTAGAGAGCTGTCTGCAGTCCTGTCAAAGCAAGGTCCAGATTGTTGCACTTGCAGTGCCTGCCAGGTGCATTCCGCATGCTCAATGGATCTGGCAGGTGCCAAGACCGATGCATATGCCCAAACTCCAGCTTCTGGGGAATGCATAGTCGGAAATTCAGGTAAGGCTGATGCAAAGGAAGGGAGTAGCTTGCTATTGAAAGAGTTTTCTCTGCTAATCACAGCCTGTGCTGGCAGTCCCAGGGAGAGAAAACACAGCCCATGGGACTGCCTGTCTGGTGTTTGATTAGCAGGGAGAGTTTCCAATGGGAAGTCACTGCCATGGAAGAACTCAATGTACAGACACACAGATTAACTTCATAAGTCAGTGCTTCACAACCAATATCTCTCAGTGGTGTACTGAGGGTGGTGTTTGTGGGGCACCTTGGGCAGAGGGAGCGCCGCCATCCTAGGCACTGTCCAGTGCTGGGATCAAGTGTCTTAGAGTCTGGTGAGATGTGTCCCTGTCCTGGCTGGACACATCTCACTGGGCTGTTCCAAGTGGCAAGTGACATTTGGCACCGGCAGCGAGCTGGATGCAGCTCCTGGACCAGCAGCCATTTGAATTTTGGTGCTGGCCACATGCCAATTACAGCTCACGGACCAGCAGCCATTAGAAAGCGGCTACAGCAAGCATCATGGCTGGCTCTGTCTGCGGCATATGATGTCAGGTGCTGCTGGCTGGACGAGTCAGGTCGGCGGTGATGGGTGGAGGATGAAGACTTTGCAAGAAGAGCTCTGGTGGCCATGGATAGAAGATGCCAAGCTCAAGAGAGAAGAGCTCCGGCAGTGGCACCATTGGCCAGGATGGGCCAGCAGCAGAAGAATGTAGTTAAGAACCAAACAGGTAGGCCCTCTATGTATCTATCCCACCCTAGACCACCAGGCTGTTGGGTACTAAGCTAGTGAGGGTAATTAGGCCTGTGGCACTGATACTCATGGGGGGAGGGGGCGCTGTAGCTATGCCCCTGCTTTCACTTTCATTTTATTGATGATGTGCAAATTGAATATTGATTAGTGAAGGACTTTGAATTATGAATGCTCATCCAATAATAATTGAATTTCACTGATTGGCCCAAAGGAAGAGAGTGCATATTACACACCATATGTCTGAGCTCTCTTGTGGGAAAAGCTGACAGATTTGTTTTCTTTGTGACTGAAATTGAAGAGGCTTAGGCTGTATAGTTATATGTATTTGTTCTTAAAAAGTATTTTAGGAAAAAAAACATATACAGAAATACATAAAAAATTCATGCATATGTACATATGTCCAGCTCACAAAAAGTCTCAGGTGACTGCCAGGAAGAATAATTTATATGTATGCCCCATAACAGCTCAGCATAGAGATATGGTTTAACAGTGTTAGCAGTGAATGCTAAACTTGTGTTACCCTACTTGTTCACAATATAATAATGTAATATTGCCTTGACAGTGTTATTAAATTAAATAAATAGAAATAAATTAAATGCAAAAGTCACATTTTCACTATAAAATGTAATTAAAGCAAAATAAAAATATAAATTATGTAAATAAAATAAATAATATAGTCTGTTTTTCAGCCCATCACAATTCAAATGGGAATCTTCTTTCCTGCAGTAGTTCAAATAGAAATGTAAATTACATAATCTATATAATGGCAACAACTTCATAATATACAGTGTAGCAGTTAATGATTTAGTTATTATTAGCTGGAAGGGTCATTATACTCCAGGCATTCAAAGGTAGCTGGACAGTGGTGCGTACCATTGTTCCAGCCCACAAACACCCACAAGAACTACTGTATGTCTCCTAAAATACATATCTGCGTGTGTGTTTACATTCAATTGATGAAATTACAGGAACATACCTTTACTGTACCTAGCCTTACCTTGCCCATCACCACCCAGCCCTGCTTATACAAGCTTACAATATATGAGTGGACACAATAAGGATAGGAGGGCAGATATTTCAGAATGAGATATAGATTGGTATGCTAGAATTAAAATAACATAGATTTAAGGATACATTTGAAGATGGATGAATGTGTAATAGAGCAAGGTAGAGCATTTTTAGAGGTTAAGAGCAGCCCAGTAGAAATCCTTAATGCGTAAATGGGAAGTGGTAAACAGGGAGGAGGTGAGGTGGCATTTATTAGCGCTAAGAGGACAGGATGGACTAAGTGAGAAAATTAGGCTGAAGGTGTGGGGAGGAGCAGTGAGGTTGAGAGCTTTGTAGGAGACAGATGGGAGTTTGGATTTAATTCTCAGTGGTATAGGGAGCCAAAGGAGTGACCAGCAAAGACGGGCAGCAGGGGTAATGCATCAAGAGAAGAAAATTAGGCATTTAGCAAAGTTAAGAATAGACTGGAAGCAGCAAGACCAGGAGATAGGAAGGCCATAGTGGAACATATTACAGCAATTGTGATAGGAAGTGTTGCGTTCATGAAAGAGAAGTTTTGTAGCATCCAGGGTGAGGAAGGGTCTGATTCTGGAAATATTAGGGAGGTGCAAAATGGCAGGATCGTGGAAGGAACTGTATGAGGTAGAAAGAATTTAAAGGAAGATTCAACGGTGACACTTAGATATCAGACTTGGGGAAGAGCGAGACATTGTAAACAGAGAGAGAGATGGTTGGAGAAGACTGGGTCTTGGCATTAAAGGATGATGAGTTCAATTTTTAAAATATTGAGTTTTAGGAGATGTTGTGCCATCGAGGATGAGCTAGCTGACAGACAGGAGGGAGAGAGGTCAGAGGAAGAGATGTAAATTTGGGCATTTTCAACACAGAGAAGAGTAGTGATGTCCAAAGGATTTGATAAGGGAAGATGTGTCGAGGAAGAAAAGAAGTGGGCCAAGGACAGAACCTTGGGGGACCATGACTGATAGGGGAAGTGGAGGTGGGTTTAAAGACAGAAAAGGTGTGGTTGAAGTTCCCATTAAAATGATAATGCTGTGTGGTAAGAGGGGTTGTCCACCCCGCCCTACAAGCTCGCTGCCTTGGTGTCATCCTTGACTCTGAACTGTCC
Source organism: Taudactylus pleione (assembly GCA_031769625.1). NCBI lineage: Eukaryota > Metazoa > Chordata > Amphibia > Anura > Myobatrachidae > Taudactylus > Taudactylus pleione. The sequence goes on from JAUIMM010000194.1 coordinate 1,855,491, forward strand.
TTTGTTCCCCACATTCAATCTGTCTCAAAATCATGTTACATACATCTAAAAAACATATCCAAAATTCGACCATATCTCACACAAGACACTGCAAAAACTCTAATCCATGCACTCATTATTTCCCGCATTGACTATTGCAATAGTCTCCTTACTGGTCTTCCCAAAAACAGGCTATCGCCATTACAATCCATTATGAATGCAGCTGCGAGGCTTATCTTCCATGCCAAACGTTCATCGTCTGCTGCCCCACTCTGTCAGTCCCTCCATTGGTTGCCGGTTTTCTACCATATTCAATACAAAATACTGTTACTTACACATAAGGCCATTAACCAAACCACACCAACATACATCTCTTCACTCATCTCAAAATATCTCTCAACCCGACCTCTCCGCTCCGCACAAGATCTGCGTCTCTCATCCCCATGCATTACTTGCTCCCATTCACGGTTAAAAGACTTTCTTTGGGCTGCACTCACTCTATGGAATGCCTTACCATGCACAATAAGACTTACCTCTAGTCTTCAATCCTTCAATCCTTCAAGCGTTCCCTGAAAACTCACCTCTTTAGACAAGCTTATCAGATTCCAGAACCGACCACATAACCTTCATAGCTTCCATGTCTTATTACATCACCTCTCACAGTCCACACATAACCTCACACATTGTCTTTCTTTCACATACTCCTGACATTTGGCCGACATTCCTGTGTGACTGGATCATGCAGCCCACCAAGAAACTCTCCATTCTGGCTGGACCAAATTGCAATATATAGCACCTATTCTTGTGTATCAATGCCTATTTCCCCATAGATTGTAAGCTTGCAAGCAGGGCCCTCTTACCTCTATGTCTGTCTGTTATTACCCTGTATTGTTCTATAAATGTTTCCAATTGTAAAGCGCAATGGAATATGCTGCGCTATATAAGAAACTGTTAATAAATAAAACCTGTATTGCCCACATTTTGGTGGGATCAGCTCCCTCCAAGGGAGTCTAGAGTGAACCCTGTCCAGTTTGCAGCAAGGGAGGTGTGGAACTCCATGTTTTCACAGTTGCACAGGCCCAGCTGCAACTCATCACAGAGCACTGGAGGAAGAGTTTAAAATCTCATCTGCCTGTTGCTTTTTGCCCTGATGCTGTCTTGCAGCCAGGTAGTAGGTCTTAGTGTTGTAGTGCCAAGGACCAAGGGCTATGCTGGCAGAGCATGGTGATTGTGGCTGCATGCCACTGTTGACTACTAAGCACGAGGAGTGCTAGGACTTTTGTGTTTATTCATTTTGTTTCTGATATGTGCCTGTGTGTATCCAGGCCTAAGCTCATGTATGCTAAAGTGCAGTGTCTGTTGTCATTAAAAAACATTACTTTACTGAATACCTGCCCGACTGAATCCTCATTTCTACACCCCGCGTTACAGCTGATACGCCTGTCCTTAATCTGACAGTATTGTTGTTATTGAAACATCTTTGTTCTCAGCATTCCGATTTACCCTTCTAGTGCTACTAGACCTTTTATTATTAAGTTACCAGGACATGTATTTTAATTTAATTCAGTTATTCATTTTTTTGCACTCTAGCTCTCCTTTAAATATCTGCTTGACTTTCTCATCTCTGTTGACTGTTGTATCACATTAATTTACCAGCAAGCCTATAGCTATCACAAGCATGGTCTGGTAGGATTCCTCTATTTCTACACCTGTGTAATAAATTTAAAGCAATTATTCATTAAGGAAAGTCTTAAATTTACAAAACTTATACTGTTCTCATCATTCACTGCGGCTTCAGTAGGCAATGAAAAGTAAATATACAAAGACAGTCTGCTTCCCCTCAGTTAATGTATTAACTAGAGATTTATAATCAAGCTTCCATCATGCTTGGCTTGGCTGCATTTTCCATCTAACTAATACTTCAGCCATTAACTGGTATATTTTACAACATATTGACTGACTGTTTTAGTATGCTAGTAATATAGGTTCCCCTCAATAGACATAAATCTCTGCCTTGCAAAGGGAACTAGAATATTGTTAAACATAAAAAAGTGGAAAATGTCTTCTATTATGATGAACAAAGTCTCCTATTGTGTCTTTAACGCTATGCTGGAAACAAATTAACCATTGACAATATTGATGACAAATCATCAGGTTTTATATTTTAGGATCATTAACCCTATTGCAGGTAAAGAGGCTCGTATCCCAGACACATTGTAAAATTTTATTGCTGCAACATAATGACTGATCCTCTGTTCATTAGTATCAATTAATCTATTTTAAGAACATACAGCAGAATGTAGGGATTTCATGGCTTGTTCACAGATAGCGCATTAGCAACCTAAATTATTTCTGTCTCCCGAGCTATCTGAGCTGGCCAGAGATGTCTTTCATTTTTTGTTCTTCGGTTTGTTTTTAAAAAGCAGTCACATGATTTGTACAATGACACCAGTTTAATAACCAAGCTGATAACTGAGAGATAAAAAATGATTTAATTCAATCTTTTTAATTATCAGTTTTTATGTGACAGAGGGCGGGATGCATCCAGTATCACATTTTGTATGCGAAGCATCCCGCCACTCACCGCATTCATGCCAGAATTAATAACGCTTATATGCATGAAGAAAATCGCAAAGGACACCTCTCTTGGTAAGAGATGTCCTTTGTAAGAGAGGGACCACCAGGTGCGCACTGCCAGGGGTTGTAGGAGGGATCCCATAGGTTTCTATTGGGTAACCCATCGGGTCCAACTGCAAAAAGCTTTGCTTTCCAAAGCTTGGTGCATATCAGAAATGCGGTCAGACCCCCGTAAATTGCATTTTTGGAGGTGTAACCGCATTATTGATGATAGTGCATCCCGCCCAGAAACATTTGCTCTGTAGTGATGTATTATTTATAATCTATGATTCGTAACAAAAAAGAAGAAGCAAACTCCGATATCTTTGAAAACATAACTTGACTTCTCCCCCCATACACCGTCCCCACCCAAACGCACTCATCCTCACCCATACTCTCTCTCCTCCTCAGCAATACTCTCTCCACTCCTCACCCATAAACTCTCTCCTCTCCTCACTCCCGTCCATCCTCACCGATTCTTCTTCCCCACCGATAAGCTCTCCCATCTTTGTCCATACTGTTCACCTTCCCATCAATACTCTCTCTCCTCCTAACCCTTATTCTCTCCTCTCCTTACTATTACTCTCTCCTATCCTCACTTAAACTCTCGTCCCTCCTCTCCAAATCTCCTTCTCCTACACATAATCTCTCCCATTCTCACTCATACTGTCATCCCTCCCCACCCACACTCTCTGCCTTCCTTGCCTATACTCATTCACCCTCCTTACTCATAATTTCACCCCTACTCACTCATACTCTTTTCTCCCTACTATTCTCTCTCTTCTCCTAACCTTTGCACTCTCCTCTCCTTACTCGTACTCTCTTCTCTCCTCACTTATACTCTTGGCCCCCCTCGCCAAATCTCCTGCTTTTACACATATGTTCCACTCTCCCTCATACGGTCTTCCATCCTCACCCATACTGTCACCTCTCCCCTACCATACTCTCTCCCTTCCTCAAATATACTCTTTCCCCTCCTCACTCATACTCTCTTCTCTCCCCACTCATACCTTCTCCTCTCCTCACTAATACTCTGGTCCCTCCTCCTCACCAATTCTCCTCCTCCCTCACATAATCTCTCCCATGCTCACTCATACTGTCTTCCATTGGCCTCTAGATATGTCTGGCCATACTGTACATCACAACTGTATAGGCATTTAAATGTAGCAGTCCAGTTGTGATGTCAGTGTCGGTGGTTTCTGATTTTAGTGTAAAGGGTCAGTCGGGGGTAGCCAGTACACACAGACAGAAGCGTACAATATATTTGCAAGCTTTATCGCATCACACAGTTGACACAATATATCTGTGAATGCTGTCTTATCGTACGTCGGTTTTACGAACAATATATATCACATAGTGTGTACCCAGCATAATTTTGCAACAGGCATAATGTATTCAGCATTACCTACATTTTTAAAAGGAGCAGGATGCATCTGAAACACAGAGAGAGAGAAAAAGCACCTGTATATGGTGCACTAAATATAATTATAAGATAACTTTTATTGCATGTGTCAACTTAAAAATACACATATGAAATTATAACTAGAAGCAAATTTACTAAGGTCGAATGACATCGAATGCGACGAAATCGCATGTTAAATGCATATTCGAAATTTACTAAATGATAAACTCTGCTGACTTTGCTCCATTCAATGTCTAAATCTCTGCTGACAACACCTGTAACTCGGATAGAACATGTTTTAGGACACAAAGACCATCTGAACAACTTGGCATCACTTTGCCATAGAAAGCAAATTTACTAAGGATTCGTATTTGTTTTAACGGCCAAAATATAGTGCAAATTGGCCGCAAAACAAGCAGAAAAGAACCCAAATAGAAAACTCAAATAGAACACCTTTTTCTATTTGAGTTTCATATCTGAACCTACACAGATGTATGCATGCATCAAGGAGATCCGTGATACATGCATCTGTGTGTAAATTAATAAACACAGAAGCATGGACAGGATCAGTGAGATCCATCTGTGATTCTGTGTTTAAAAAATTAAAACCAGTGTAAAATTTGAAAATGGTGTGGTCCCCTCCCACAAAGAACAACCAGCATCGGGCTTTAGAACCCCAGTACTGGTTGTGCAAAATACAGGGGACAAATGATGCAGGGGTCCCCCGTGTTAAGCACAATCAGCACCAGGCTATTCAGAACCAGCCCTGGTTGACAAAATACAGGGGACAAAAGACGTAGGGGTCCCCCATATTAAGTGCAACCAGCATTGGGCTCTGAGCTGGTCCTGGTTCTGGAAATACAGGGGGCTAATTCCACAGCCAGGGGAACCCTATCACTGGATCCACCGGCCAAAGCATTATCCCTGACCAATAGTCAGCCCAGGCCGGGTATTCCTGGGGAGCTGGGGACCCCCCAATAAAGGGTTCCCCCTTCTCCAGGGTACCCCATGCCTAGGCTGATCGCCTGGGGCTATCTCCGGCACCCCTGGCCGGTGGGTGCCAGGATGATAGTGTAGTGTGGTGTAAAAAAATAGATGAGATAACATTGTCTTTTTCTGAGTAACTACAGGTCCCAGCAAACCTCCCCCGCATGCTGGTACTTGGAGAACCACAAGTACCAGCATGCGCAACCAGTACTAGGGCTCCAAAGTCTGGTGCTGGTTGTTCTTTTGGGGAGCGGGCCATGTCATTTTTTATTCTAAGTTTACACTGGTTTTCATTTTTTAAACACAGAAGCACAGACAGATCTCACAGATCCCATCCACAGATGCATGTATCATGGATCTCCTTGATCTTTGCATGCATCTGTTCGTTCAAATTAGTGAAAACCGAACGCTAAATAGAAATTAATAATATGAATGACAATGCATGATTACACCATCGAACAACACAAATGACAGGAACTCAGCAGCTTAATAAATTCAGTAACCTGTTCGAAAAATGAAACACGTGAATCCAGATGATGTCATCCGAGTTTGATCTCGGATGACATAGAATAGAACTCGGCACCTTAGTAAATTTACCCCTAAAAATGCCTTAGAATCAATTCAAGATATATTTAATACAACAATATATGAATCAATAAATTACAGGGAAAACACATAAAAGGCTAGTTAGCCATAGTATTCCTCCTACTCACTATATATTCCATAAGTAAGTATTTATGTCCCAGTTCGTACATTGACAAATAACCTCTATTTGCCCAAAGTGCAGTATATGTATAACGGCTTTTATCAGTTTATATTTACTAAAGAGCGGGATTTTAGAAGTTGAGATGTTACCCATAACAACCAATCAGATTCTACTTAACATTTGTCTAGCACCTTACAGAAGATAATAGTTAGAATCTGATTGGTTGCTATTGGCAACATCTCCACTTCTAAAAACCCACACTTTAGTAAATATTCTCTCCGGCATGGGCATAACTACCATAGCTGCAAGGGGTGCAGATGTTATGATGCCCAGAGCTTAGAGGGGCTCATCTTCCTTGTCAAAGTACCATGTGTAATATACATTTTTTACAATTGGGTGGTACATAGGGATCCTTACAAACTTTTGCTATGGGGCCTTCAAATGCCTAGTTGCGCACCTGCTCCCAGGGTCAAGTTAATGTAAACAAAGTATTGTTAAGCCAGTGTATTTTACTAACTCTTTTCGGCTAGTAACAGCCTCCCACAGGTGTCCATGTCCTAGCTGTTGTTGTCCGGCTTATTATCAAGGTCTTTGTAGACTTCTCAATCCAAAATGTAAGTGTGGAATCCTACCTCTCATATTGTTCACTGAAATCCGTCTGGGATCTGCACCTTATTTAGAGATCCAGTGTCACTGGTGTCATATTTCACACTGACAGTGAGTTACCTGTTGCAGCTACATTTTGAATAGCGAAGTCAACAAGGACTTATTTTATAAGTCGGACAAAAACAGCTAGGACATGTAATCCACACTAACAAAGCTGCTTTGCTGAATCCACCTGTTGTGCAATATTAAATAGACACTGTGCTCTACTAGAAGCAAAATGTTCCAACATGTGATTCAAAATATGGAAATAATGCAACGAATTATATGTACACTATACAACTCCCTGATAGTTATTTGTAGAGATGAGCGGTTATGTTTTTATTTAATTCTTTTCACCAAATTAGCGCAAGATCGGATTTATCTTATTGGCTATCCAAAACATGTGAGTGCTGAACAGCCAATAAGATGCCATTTTTAAATCTGAACATAATTGAGTATAACCGAACCACTCATCTCTAGATATTGTCCCTTTGAGTATGACATTAATTTAAACATGCTGTAGAGATGTTTCACAATTGTACCAGTAACACGGTTACTAACCAGTGCTATTACGGATTACGCCATTATTTTTCCAAGGAGCATTTGATGACATGAAACTAATGACCAATTGTACACTAGTGGGGTCTATTGAAGGACATTGTAAAAGGGAATATACAAGTGTGTAAGTATAAATTACATATTAATTACCTAGTGATCTTACTCACACTTTAAATCACAATCAACATCCTTGTAAAAAGATGGAGTACTAATACTACCTAATCTATATGGATGTCTTTGTGACTAATATTGGCTTATTGTCCCCATAATCAAATTGTGGGTGATCTATGAATGCTATTTTTCCTTGATCCTCAAGAAATACTATATGGTTTGAGAATTAAAGTTCTCACTATAAAATTTTTAGAATTATCTGAACCAGTGTCAAAATGTCTATACTAATTAATATATAGGGGGAGATGTACTAAGCCTTGAAAAGTGATAAAATGGAGAGTGATAAGGTCCCAACCAATCAGCTCCTAAATGTCATTGTTCAAACACAGCCTATAAAGTGACAGTTAACTTTATCACTCACCACTTTATCACTTTTCAAGGCTTAGTACATCTCCCCCATATTCTGAAATATTGACATTGGCACAGGCATTAATTTATGTAAAAAGAGACGCCATAGTAACACACAGTTGATAATATTTTTATTTTATATCACATCTTTTCCAACTTGTACACTCCTTTCTCATTTCACTATATTTTAACTAATATTTAGCTGTTCAATTGTATAAATAACTAGCTGAAGTACCCAGCTGGGTTTAAATCTTCAAGTTATTAAGTTTTAATATGTGATGTCGTCCAAATCCATCCAGTGGAAGGCCGAGAACAGGCTCCTTGGGTCAAAGTTCTGCCCGGCGCACTCCACCATGATGTCCGACCAGGACCCCAACCACTCCATTAGGCATCACAGACAAAATGCCACCCCTCTGTGAAGTTTTCACCCAAATCCATCCAGTGGCCTAGAAAAGGCTCCCCAAGTCTAAATTCTACCCAGCGTACACCAATGGGAGGTCCAACCCAGACCGCAATCTCCTAGTATGTCTTCTGGGTTCCAATGTTACCACTCTGTGAAGTTTTCATTCAAATTATGTGATGTCGTCCAAATCCATCAAGTGGAAGGCTCAGATCAGGCTCCCTGGGTCAAAGTTCTGCCCAGCATACACCAACGGGAGGTCTGACCGGTACCTTAACCCCCCTAAAACCTGGCCAGGATCCAACTGGACCACCTCACGTTGGTTTCATTCCAATTGGTGAGTCAATGAATCCAGTAAAAGTAAAAATGTTAATTATGTCTAGTGCACCATATACAGGCCCCTCTACTCTGTATTCTTCATTCACTAGTCCTTGTCTGGTCCGTGGTAGCACCACCTTAATACATAAAATTATTATTACGGGATTTGCAAACCTAACATCAATAATACCTTAATAGTTCCAGTGTAATCTAATTCTTTCACTCATACTCCTATGCATGTGAAACACAGAATGCACTATAGCATATCAGGTGTGCTCTACGCCTTAATAAATACAGAGGATTTGATTCAGAGTTGGGAATAGAGAGAGTGCAAGTACAGTAACTGTGCATCTTGGTAAAACCATGCTGCACTGCAAAGAGATTTAGATTTAGGAAGGGTGTGTCCACTCCAAACTGAAATTTAAATTGCAGTGTCAAAATAAAGCTGTCCATTCTACAATCAGCCTATCTACAGTAGGTTCACATTGCACCATTTATAGACCCTATATCTCACCAGCCCAATGTAGACACTTAGGGGTACTGTATATTTACTAAAGTGAGAGTTTTTAGAAGTGGAGGTGTTGCCCATAGCAAGCAATCAGATTCTATTTAACATTTAACTAGCACCTTCTAGAAGATAATAGCTAGAATCTGATTGGTTGCTATGGTCAACATCTCCATTTCTAAAAACTCTCACTTTAGTAAATTTACCCCTTATGGAGCGTACACACGGTCAGATTTGTCAGACTTGTCAGATTTGTCAGATGAACGACTGAACGATTAAACGATTTGAACGATTTGGACGATTTGACCAAAGTTTTGAACGATTTGAACGATTTGAACGATTGAACGATTTTTGACTGCATTAAAATGAATGGGATCGTCCAAGTCTGACTGCAAACCCATCAGATGTCAGATATCGTTATCTGACAAACGGGAACGCGCATCGTTGATCGTCCATCGTTCAGGCATGTCAGATATGAACGATTTTCCTTCAGATATGAACGACTGAACGATTTTTAAATCGTTATCGTCCATATCTGAAGAAAAAATCTGATCGTGTGTATGCACCATTATGGAGCGTACACACGGTCAGATTTGTCAGACTTGTCAGATTTGTCAGATGAACGACTGAACGATTTGAAGTTTTGAACGATTTGAACGATTTGACCAAAGTTTTGAACGATTTGAACGATTGAACGATTTTTGACTGCATTAAAATGAATGGAATCGTCCAAGTCTGACTGCAAACCCATCAGATGTCAGATATCGTTATCTGACAAACGGGAACGCGCATCGTTGATCGTCCATCGTTCAGGCATGTCAGATATGAACGATTTTCCTTCAGATATGAACGACTGAACGATTTTTAAATCGTTATCGTCCAAATCTGAAGAAAAAATCTGATCGTGTGTATGCACCATTAGTCTCCTTGGAAACAGGCCATGTCCTAAATGTCGGCTTAGTGATGCTAAGTTTATTTATTGTTTCTGGAGTTATGGAAAAATAAAAACTCTGACACCAATGGGCATTTGGGAGTGCAAACTTATTAAATCCTACCCCACACCCATGTGAACACATATTAGCCCCACTGCCCACAGCAGTACCGCCTCCTTGCTAGTCCCTATTCTAGATTATGATAAGTGGTGAATTTATTTCAACATTCAATTTTTAAACAAGTGTGTACATAGTAAAACATACAATATCACCAAAAAAGTCGATCCACGGGCGCTATAGCAAACAAATTTTTGAAGTGTCGATATCCTCCACATTTGTTCTGTGGGGGTTCAATATCTCCAGGAAGGTCGGCTCATTCCTGCGGCGAATCAGGGGCAATCACAGGAGTTGGAGTGAAAGCTGTATCCCACTCGGGATGTAGTCTGGAAGCCGACGGTCTAAATGCCGACCGCCGGCTTCCAGACTCTCTAATCTCGCCGGAAGACCGACGCCCGGCATACGAACGAAGGTAAGCCAGGCATCGGGTGTGGGGGGGGAGGACTGGGTTTAGGGTCTCCGGGGGGGACTTAGGGTTAGGCACCCCCCCGAGAGGGTTAGGTTTAGGCTACGGGAGGGGGGTTAGGGTTAGGCACCCCCGCGGGGAGGTTAGGGTTAGGCATCCCCCCTGGGATTTAGATTTAGGCGGCGGGGAAGGCGGGATTAGGTTTAGGCACTTAGAGGGGGGATTAGGGACTGGCACTTGGGGGTGAGGTTAGGGATAGGCACCCCTAAGGGAGGGTTAGGGTTAGGGGGTAGAATTAGGTTAGAACATACTTACCTTTTGACGATCTGGATTTTCACCCTTGCCAGGTTGCCGCTGTCGGGATTTAAACATGCGTCCGGCGGTAATACCTACTACACTCCTATATCAATGTGCAACATCATACTGTATATAAATTATTTATGTGGAGTGGAATAATACTATCTATTTTATTTTTCTTATTATTGTTTCCTTTCTACCAACATGGAAAGTTGTTTTTGCTATTCGTATACAATTGATTGTCATCCTTTACTCAACTCCCTTTACCATCTTGGTTATTTGCTATTCTCATATTAGGCTACTGCATAGCCAACTGTTGTTTTCTGAGATGGTCCTTCAGAAAAATTAGTTGCTCACTAAGACATAGAGGGCGATTTACACCAGACAATGCAATCACGGAATTTGCATACCCGGCCCCTTTTGGATGCGAGTGATCGCGGCTTAGTGTCCGGGTCTGAAGATACCCCTCACAGTTACTTGCTGTATCTTACTCTATTCCCAAATGTGAATCAGGCCCAGAGCCCTTGTTTATCATACAGATCAATAACTACTATAATGACTTGCATTCTTGGTACAGTATGTCCACCCTGCAATAGACGCAGCTAATGGTAGTTAAGGTAAAATACAACTGCTTTACCCAGTGCATGCATACAGTAGCTTAAGGCTACATGTGAATCAAAACCTGAATTATACAGTATTTCAGCAATATACTGTAACCCTTCTCTGTACAGACCTTTAATGGATTTCTCAGGGAATTAAAAAGATGTATCCATGATTTAAAACTTCCTCAGGAACATTATATTATTTGATGGAGGCATTTAAACAATATTTGGACAGATCCTGCAGTAGCCAAGATAGAGGGGCTTATTTATCAATTTTGGCCAACAAGAAACAATTTCTATCGCTTATTATCTCAACAATAGAATTTTCTTTAGTTGTGCCAACTTAGCTGTGGACTCTTATCGATTCACCAGCCAGTCTTGGATACTCTTGTTCATGCCCAAGCTGGCTAGTTGTCTTGCACATTCACAGTGAAACTGGAAGCCCAGACTTTCATGGAAAATATTTTTTCATTTTGTACATTTTTTTCATACTGTTACTTTATGAAAAATGGTTTATTTTAATAATATATTTTTTTTCCTTTACGGACACCCTCTCCCTGTAATTACCATCCTGAGATGGCAATAGTGCCTGATTCAGCACGGATCGCAAGCCTACATTTGCACGCACCCGGCCGATGTTTGCACTCTGTGCATGTGTATGCATCACAGTGCGTGTGCACGAGCCGGCCGCTGCGATTGGGAAGTAATCGCACTGAGCACGCAGTGTCTTCACACAGTGATTGACAGGAAGTGTCCGTTTGGGGGTGGTGACGGGGGTGGGCAGAGAAACGCAGGTGTGCCTGTGCGTTTGAATGCCATTATTTGCATAGTTTTGCATTGGCCAGGTGCGTGCAAATGCAGGCTTGCGATCCGTGCTGAATCAGACCCTATGATCTAAGCCTCGGAGAGAGATAAAGTGGATAAAGTACCCACCCAACAACTCCTGTCACTTTACAGGCTGTTTGTTTGAAAAATGACAGATAGGAGCTGATTGTTTGGTACTTTGGGGTCTATTTACTAAGCAGTGTTAGGAGACAGAGTGAAAAGTAATTAAGCCCCTGTATCGGCATACGCAGCCTGAGTACTCACTGGTGCAGGAAGTTTAGCAGTTTGTGAGTGAAGTGAAGGTCAACCACAACTGTGCGTATGGGTCCGATGGTTCTTGATGTTTCTGATGTTTTTGAAGTCTTGCTAACTAATGTGGACATAGGTAAAGGTAAGGGGGCAGCTTTATGTAGTGCTGGTCGACTATATCTTGTGCTGCGGCGGCAGCGTGAGCGCATTTATTTGCATAATTTTTCATTGGCCAGGTGCGTGCAAATGCAGGCTTGCGATCCGTGCTGAATCAGACCCTATGATCTAAGCCTCGGAGAGAGATAAAGTGGATAAAGTACCCACCCAACAACTCCTGTCACTTTACAGGCTGTTTGTTTGAAAAATGACAGATAGGAGCTGATTGTTTGGTACTTTGGGGTCTATTTACTAAGCAGTGTTAGGAGACAGAGTGAAAAGTGAAAAGAAAGTGGTAAGGTGCCAGCCAATCAGCTCCCAACTGTCATCTCACAGGCTGTGTTTGAAAAATGACAGTTGGGAGCTGATTGGCTGGCACCTTATCACAAACTTATCTCTTTTCACTCTGTCTCCTAACACTGCTTAGTAAATAGACCCCTTTATCTCCAACCACTTTATTTCTGAGGCTTAGTACATAGACCTCACTATCCTTGTTGAATAAGCACTTCAGCTTTTGTCAGAGACCCCCAGTGTTGACCACAAACGGCGATTCTGAGCGATGTCCATCTGCTGGTGGTTGCCTTTGACAAATAGAAATACTACTGCAAGTGTGTACGTACATTTAAAAACATCTGATCTTTCTCATATACTGACCGGAAGTGGTTTGTCCTCATATGTATATGATGAATAATTTTCACTGTAAATGTATTTTCAGTTTATTAATCTAAGCATTTTCTCTCTGGAATTCACAAGGCATTTTTTTGTTCCTTGATGATACGTACTTACATACGACTAATGGAATAATCTACCCCTTACTGTAAAATAATAAGATATTAAAAGCCACCAAGAGTGTTGTGACCAAATAAGTCTGGGGCAACTTCTACTATATGTTTTATTTTACAAACGGAGCACTTTATTATTTATAATGCACAAGTTGCCATTTGAAACAAAGCAAATTACTTACTTCAGGTTATCCCTTGTCCAAGTGTGCCTTATCTTCAGTGACAAGTACATCCAATCACGCTTAAAAAATTGAGTCATATGACAAAAGTGACATCACTACCTTTAAATTGAAATGTTCTCTCTGCAGTGACATCACTACTGAATAATTCATAAGAATTAGGTAGGCACGAAAAGTGCAAAAGTCAGAAACGACACTGGGCCTGATTCAGAGATGTGGACATTAATGCGTTCGCAGCTACGATCCCCCCGGCTCCAAATGTATTGAGACGCCCACCGGCGGCTTTGCAGGCCCAAGCAAGTGCGTACAAATACGCAGCCACTATCGCAGATCATTCAATAATCTGGCATCAGAGTAGCTCTATGGTCACGCAGAATGGCCGCCTGAACTGAGCCATCTGAACCACTTTATCTGCGTGCGGGAAGGGCCCCCCCAACATAAAATCATTCCAAAGCCCCTGGAGAATCGCTTGACTTTGTAAATATCAGAATAGAGTACATCTCAGGCCCACTTTTCCTTAATCTTTGTAAAGTTACTTTTAAACATGTAAAGCAGCCAAAATAATAAAAAAAAATAGTTAATTTTTCAGAGAATAAAGACACCAAACTTTTATACTGTACTCAAGAACTAAAGGAAATAGTAGTTCTTTGCTTTTTTTTGTGTCCGAAGACTGACTTACTGTAGTTTTGCCATTAATAGATAAAATTCAAGCTAAATTTATAAGTAAGATCCATGTTGGCATAGATCTATATGTATTACCCTGTAACAGCTCATTCCCCTCTTCCATGTAATTGTTCGGGTCTACATAGATAGAAGTAACTTTGGCATCGCTGGAACTTCCCCATAGAATGTGGAAGCACTTTGGCATCTCTGTAGTCATTAAGCACTGTGTTGCAAACATCAAGTTCTAAAAACTGATTAAAATAGTTCCTGATCACATGACTGGACCCAGCAGAGGTTGCTGGAATGGGCAGTCGGGATGGCGGCACTAAGAATACCGGTGCCAGAATCCTGACAGCAGTTGGAATCACGGAGCTAGAATCCCAACCGCTGGCATCCCGATGGTAAGTATTAGCGTTAGGGGGAGAGTTAGAGTTTGGAGTTAGGGTTAGGCACTAGGGGGAGGGTTAAGGTTAGGCTGTGTGGGGGAAGGTTAGGGTTAGGCTGCATGGGAAAAGGTTAGGGTTGGGCTGCGGGGGGAAGGGTTAGGTTTAGGCTGCATGGGGAAAGGTTAGGGTTGGGCTGCGGGGGGAAGGGTTAGGGTTAGGCTGTGTGGGGGAAGGTTAGGGTTAGGCTGCATGGGGAAAGGTTAGGGTTGGGCTGCGGGGGGAAGGGTTAGGGTTAGGCTGTGGCAGGGAGGATTAGAGGGAAACGGGTTAGGTTTTATGGGAAGGGTTTGGGGCAGGGGCATATCTATAATGGGTGCAGGTTTGTGCTCATGGGCCCCCGAGTCCGGGGGGGCCCGCACCGCACACCCTGCACCCATATTGTTTAAAACTTACCTCTCCAAGGTCCTTCGCCGATTGTCAGTGCTGTACAAAAAGCCAGAAAAATGCCCGCCGCTGCCATTTTTCCGGCATTTTGCGCATGTGCAGCAGACTCCAGGCACACTGTAGTGCCCAGAGTCTACTAATGCTCTGGTGGCTGGCCAGCCGCGTCAGTCGGCTGCCGGGAAGAGAGGAGGGGGCCCCCGGAAGGGGAATGCACACGGGCCCCCTCCTCTCTAAAGTCGCCCCTAGTTAGGGGTTAGGGTTAGGCTACTTAACTTTGGATGTTGGGATTCTGACCGCCGGCATCTCGACCGCCAGGATTCTGTACCCAACCCGCTGGAACAACAATTCGATATTTACCAGCATCAATTTGCAGGACGGCACTACATATACTGTACTGACTTTAATAAATGGCAAACTGTGAGAAGGGGTTAAAGTTTTTACCTAACGAGTTATAAACTGACATATCCGTTTTTATGATGAATTCATATCATCCTCTCTGTTAGAAATGACTCAGGGGGTATGATTGCAATTATGTCATGTTACTGGAAACTGATTTCTAAGTGGGGTGGAACTCAGGGATGCTAAATTAATTGATCCTTTTTGTTTTAATTAACATACAGTAAGATTCTTAGAAGTATTTATTAGAGGTGGCAGACACACTGAACATAGAGCTTATAGAATAATCTTTCACCAATATAACCTTAATATAAATATATTGCTCTGGGATATATTGCTAAATATGTGATGCTTGCCCTAAGGAATGCATTTAGACTTTCAAAATATAGCCTAAAATATATATTTATCCCAGATATAACTACTACTGTAGGTCATATTATATTAGTTTTACACTGTTAGATTACGGAATGTTTTTCAAATGTAATTAATGTGATTCTTTGTGAATGATACACATAGTAGTACTTAGGAATAGTTAGCATTGAGAATTTTTTGGTTTTGGAAAAACCTCCCTAAAGTTTTAGTAAAAGAAATCTTTTAGAATGTAAGCTCTTACGAGCAGGGCCCTCTACCCTCTTGTGCTTCTCCCTACTTTAGTTTCATCTACTTCTTACTCACCACTAGGGCACCTAACACTTGGCTGCTTACGCTCTGTTGCTTATCTGGGAGTTATGGTCGCTAATGTAAATGTAGTAATATATATCATCCATGTCCTGGTCCTGTATTGTATAGTTCTGTGTCGCTTGTCTACAACTTGTTTATGTACTTTGTAAGGCGCTGCGGAACATTTGTGGCGCCATATAAATAAATGATAATAATGATAATAAAGTGTTTTAGGGCCTGATTCATTATGGATCGCAACTGCGAATGCAATAGCGTTTACGCACGCAGTTCTACTGCTATAGTATGCTAATCCATTGCGATCGCTATGCCACCGCAGCACAACATAAGGACGCCCACCTTACCTTACACACATCCGTAATGTTTAGCAAGACTGTGAAACCATCGGTACAATAGAGTACCATCGCAGCCTCACGCACACTTACACAAGCTCTGACCTTACTCAGGAATTGCTAACCTCATCGCACGCTATGAGGCCTCAGGCTGCGTATGAAGCCACAGTGGCTAATTTATGCACGCCCCTGCAACGGCATTTAAACACTCTGGCATGCCTGTGTTTCCCTGACCACACACCCGTCACCACCCATAAGTGGCGCTTCCTGCCAATCACTCTGCGATGGGTCTGCGTAGTCACTGCGATTGCTGTCCCGATCGCAGTGGCCGGTTTGCACACGCGCACTGTGATGCATTCGCATGCGAAGTACGCAACAATTGGGCGATTGCGTGCATATTAGCAGTTGCGTTCCTTGCTGAATCAGACCCTTAGTTCAGTTTTGGCTTTGGATTTCTTTAATATTGGTAAAAGGGGCTGAAATCATGTAATTTAGACCTGTTTACATGCAAACCAAAATCTGAGATCTGGTTTTAAGATGAGACATTCAAACTTACAGATAGACCCGGGAGTCTATTCTACTCAAAACCATAAAAAGGTGATCCTAGCCGGGACTCGGCTCGATTCGGAACCCCTACGTTCGGATGTGTCCGGTTTTCAGCATATCCGAATTGCTCATCTCTAGTCAAAACCAGCAAAGCAGTTACAACCCAGCCCCTTCACATATACCAGTCAGAACTGGTTTTGATTTTACCTGTAACATATATATCCAATTTATTATTAGATTTTATTCTCATTTTAAGTGAACATATTTTTTAGTGGGTGTAGCTGGTAAGTGTGATATATTGTAATGGCACTGGCTGATAAGTGTAATGTAATGAGTGTAACTGGTGGGCATAAATAGGTAATAGCGTTTCATGGGCTACATACAGTATATATAATAATTTTATATAATATTTAATATTATATTACATAGATATATATCTATCATACGATATTCAGGAGAATGGACGAAGTGGTGAGAATCACTATAGTGGGTGGCAAGATGGATGGCCCCTATGGAGGCAGGATGTATGCTAGATAAATTAGGTGGTACCCATGGGTGTAGGCTTGGTGGATAGTTCCTATGACAGGTACTGTAGTTACTCATATATAGTAACTTCCTTGCCATAGGAACCACCCACTGTGCCTTTAATATATATATACAGTATGTACAGATGTGTCCACTCCACATACATCTATCCTCCATGTGCGATAAGTTGCGTTACACATAATGTGTGAGCGCCGGTTATATCTGCATGTGAAATGCTACGTTACAGTATCAGCAGTTGTGACATTGTAACGCAGCATTTCACAAGCAGATACACCCGTAGTCGCACACAGATATAGATATGCCGCATATCATTTTAATCAGCATAAGCTGCCTGTGCATCCCATACATCGCTTTGCAAATATGACACATATTAATTGAAACAGGAGACTGCCAGGTCGGCACTGCAGGGGGTGGGTCTTGATGGAGGTGAGAGCATGGGCGTAAGTACCGTAGGTGCAAGGCATGTAACTGCTTTGGGACCCAGAGCTGAGGGGGGCCCATCTTCCTTGTCAAAGTTACATGTGTTATATACAGTTTTCACCATTGGGTGGTACATGGGGTCCTTCAAATACCTTTGCTATGGGGCCTTTGAATATCTAGTTACTCCCCTGGGTGGGAGAGTCTGGGGGCGGCAGGGGTGAAGCTCGGTCAGATGTGGGAGGGTCTGGGGGTCTGGGGTGTGATGACACAATCGCATCATCAAAGCCCTTTCCTCTCCTCTATACAATGCGAGATTACCAGCATTGTGGGGCACAGGGGGGAAGCCAGGATGACAGGATTCAATGCCCCAAACCCGGGAGACTTGTCCATCTTTCCAGATGGCCGAGAGAGACACACGATTTTCAGGAGCCTTCCAAGAGGGTAGGCAAGTATGTGTGTAGGTGCCATTTTTGAAGAGCTCTCTGCAGTAAATGTCACTAACTGGTTTGAGCTCCTTACCACCTCCTAAAGAGAGTGTCAGAGTCTTTGCTATCTTGTAAGCAGGTGTATGCAACATTTTTCTGCATTTAACTTTGCAGGAAGTCAAGGAAGTCAGACCAGTTAGTGAATCTGGCTGGTCTGAGTGTAATTATTGCCCCAAACAAGAGCAACAGTAGCATAACTTCATCCCAGGTGTCCGGAGGCAAGATAAATGTTGGTGTCCCCCCCCAAACGAAAATGTACCACCCCCCCAGCACCTATGCCAGCCCAGCTGCCGCTGCCCCCCTTCTGCAGTTCCTTTTATATAATGCCCCCAGTAGTGGTCCCCCTATGCAGTGCCCGCCTATGTAGTGCCCCCCAATAATGGTCCCCCCTATGCAGTACCTCCAGTAGTGAGCCCCCTGTAGTTGCCCCTAGTGAGGCCCCTGTAGTTGCCCCCAGTAGTGAGGCCCCTGTAGTTGCCCCCAGTAGTGAGCCCCCTGTAGTGAGCCCCCTGTAGTTGCCCCCAGTAGTGAGGGCCCCCCCGTGCATGCACACACACACACAAAAAAAACCACTTACCTTTATCCCCGCTCCAGTGCTGCTGCCGACCATCCCCGGCGTCCGCTCCTCGGCACTATGGGAGTGACGTTATGACGCCACTCCCATAGTACACTGCGGGACCCGGAAGACGGAGGGAGCTCCGGCTGCCGCTGGGGGTTTGAATAGGAGCCGGGCGCCCGCTGGTAACACACTCAGCGGGCGCCCGGCAAATGCACCCTCCGTAGTTATGCCAATGGAGGTGGAACGCCGATCAGTGGCTCTCCTTCTCCATGTAGCTCCCGGGGACAATGGAGCCAGGTGCCCCCTTCAGGGCTGGCGCCCGGCAGCAAATGATTCCATTGTCTCCGGGAGTTCCGCCACTGAAGAGCAATTAACATACTGCCCCCGCGCAAGCTCTGTCCTTATGATGCTCTGGGCACTTAGCTCCCTGCTGACTCAATAGCACCCTGCTACAGTCCTGCTAACAGGTTCTGGAGTTAGTGTACAGATGTTGGTGCTTGTCTGGGGAGAGACAGGTGCCACATTTGTTAATAATAAATTGTCACCAATATTGCCACAATACTTTAAATCTCAGCCTCTTTCTAAAATATTTCTGCTGATCTTTATCATTACGTTGTTCAATCTATCTGCATATATGGAGTTTACACAGTCAGCCACAGGTGTTATTAATAGAGATGTGCAGTTCGGTTCTCCAGAAATCCGAATCCACCCGAACTTCGTGAATCCGGGTAAATCCGAGTCACGGTTCTGATCTCCTGAGGAGATCGGGTAAATCTGGGTCGCGGGTCTGATCTTTTTGCGGTTCAGAATTCGGATTTCAAATCTGAATTTTGGGTTTTGGATTGCATAAATTACATTATTTTAACTGTTTTTAAAACTTTTTATCTATTTTTTTTTTTATATCTAGATCCAAAACCAAAACCAAAACACTTGAGGGTGGGTTTTCAAAACCAAATCCAGATTAAATGCCTTGAAGGAGATACAGATTCAAAACCAAAGCCAAAACCAAAACACGGGGTCGGCACACATCCCTAGTTATTATAATTACAAATACAATATACAGTATATTGTTAAGCCACTACATTTAAATATATACAAACATACATAATTAAAATTTGTTTATGCTTACATATTTGCACACAGAATTGCAGAAACCTTTTATCTGTGGCATATTATATGAGTAATTGAATCCAATCATTTAAATCACTCAAAAAAACAGCAATTCAAGCAATAACGAACAATTATTCCACAATATAAACTGTAGAAAGTAGCCTACACATTATTATTTACAGGACTTAATTTTAAAGAGGATTAATGTATGTATTCTACTGAATGGGTGTTGGGTGCACTATCACTGAAATGCAGTTAAACAGCAGTTTTCAGAGGTTTGACCGCATTTCCTTTCCATATGTATCAACCTCCAGAAAAGTTAATGTTCCAGAGCTTTTACTGGATAGGCAATATCATCTATAGATGGCGCTGCCTAAAAGAAGTTTATGGGCTTCTTTCTCTATTCATTCCCGAGACAAATCCAATATGATCCCTCCCAGGGTCCCCCGTGGCTCGCGCATGTGCTGGCTGACAGCCACACATGCACAGAAAGGTTCCCGGGTCATAAACTCGGAGGTCCTCGCACTGCAGAGGACACCTCTTATCGAAAGAACTGTCCTTTGTAGTTTAAATCGGGTTGGGTATGAAATCCCGGCTGTCGGGAGGCTGCTGGTAACAATACCGACAGCAGTTTCCCGACAGCCAGAATCCTGACACCCATAGGAACGAACAGTAAGTGTTTTCCTAACCCCTACCCTAACCCTCCCTCCCAGGTGCCTAACCCTAACCTCCCCCCCCAGTGCCTAAGCCTAACTCCCCCTCCCTGCACCCTAAACCTAACACTCCTCATAACACTCCGATACTTACCTTCGAGTTGCCAACAGTCGGGATACTGGTGCCGGGATGCCAACCTGTCGGGATTTCGGCACCGGTATTTAGACCGTCAGCATCCTGCAAACCACGATGCAGACTATATCCCGTTAAATCGCAAAACTGCATGCATACTGCATTATTAATGCCACTATACATGCAGGAAGTGGCGAGATGTATCGCATTCAAATTGCAATGCTTGTTAAATCCCACCCTGTATTCTCAATCTTCACTTTCCACTTTGTGACACACCAATGGGAAACTACATAATCGGTAAGAGGCATACAGGTTGTCTTTAAAACTTATCTCTAAGTTAGATTTAGTAATTATATCAAATATACCGTAAGCTTATATTAATGCTAACATGATGTGGAAAAGGTTGCATTTGTCTGTAATACTTTTGTCCATATAAAATGAGAGTTATGATAATACAAAAATGAAATGGTTGGACTTTCTGTTGAGTGACAGATACATTTTGTGCAGGTATTAAATCGCTGAAGTTAATGCTTTTCATACTTTTCTAAAATGATTTAATATATTAGGCTGCCAGTCAAAGTCCTAATAAACAATGCCAGGTTCTAAGTTTAAAATTGCTCAACATGAACGAAATGGTCGTGAATGGTCGAAAAGCAAAATAATAAAAGTGTTAAAGAACAATACGTGTATAGAAAAGAGGATAATGTAACAAGATTGTTATGTACAATATTATTCAGAGTGAAATAACAGTGCTTCTTTTAAATAAATGAAAATAATTAGAAATGTATATAGATGTTTGATGTTCATGACACATTATATATATTTATATATCATTGCTATTATGTATAGTTTCTTGCATGGTGACTTTATAGTACTTTCAGCTACTATAGTGTTTTGTTTCTCCTTTCCCTGAATTTAATTTTATGTTTACAGAAATCCCCAATGGAGACATCTTTACTTGTGAGTGACCCGTGTTCTAAACAGAGTCTGTGAGACTGATCTGTCCTTTCACTACAGAGCAGGTTATATAGTATTAGGTAGAGTTGCCTGACACATCCCGACACTGCAGCCAATAATCTGTTTAATGGTTTACTTGTGAAAAACAAGAAAGACTTAAACAGAATGATTTACAATGAATACAAATGTTACACCCAATATTTCACTTTATCATCCAACCCCAGCTAAATTCATTATGACCTTTCCTATACCGCCAATCATCGGGGATATACCGGTGATAATATCGCCATTATAGTAGGTACCTAGAAAATCGCAAAGGACAGCTCTCCCAGTAAGAGCTGTCCTTTGCAATAAAGGGACTTTCTTTAGTACAATGAGAAATTCTGTAAAACCCATGCAAATGGCATTTGCTGGGGTTATACCACAATGGCATTTGCTGGGGTTATACCACAGTTTGAGCTTAGTACATCCCTCCCAAAGTCAGTTTTTTTTTTGGTCCACTTGCCCGACCTTAAAATTCACCCACTTTAGTTTTTATTGTTCATATTTCCTTTATGACTCAAGAAGTCCCTCATGCTTGTGCCGCCGGGGGAGCTGGGAGGGATCCGATTGGCTCCCTCTCAGGGGGCGTCCTGAAAAGAAGCCCATAGGCTTCTTTTGTGTAATAAAAATATATAAATATATAAAAATGGCGTTACCCACCAGTACGAAGCACCAGAATGTTTTTTATTGTTCATATTTCCTTGAAAATTTTCCTCATCATTGGGTTATATGGTGACTGTGAGTTCATCTTACTCTTTATGTGATCATTTATGGAAGATAGAACTTTTCCCTATATGCCCATTATATTATTCTTATTTATTTATATAGTGTCACCAACTTTGCAGTGATGCACAGAGAATATTTGTCATTCCTCTCAGTCCCTGCATCATTGGAGCTGACGGTAACACTGTACGTTGTAATGCCATAGACAGTTTTGATTTCACTTCATACTGTAAACCATCTGCTTCTTCCATTTTACAATGCAGCTTATAATATATCATTAGGCAGATAATAAAAACAAAACAAGTGCAGCCATTGCTGAGACAGTGGAGGAAGCCATTTTGTTTGCTGAATCAGTATTTGTGACAATGCAGACCAAAGTGATTGGCTACATGTGAATATTGGCTCAGGTTACCAATGCTCTAATAAATGGATATGTGTGAGCAGTTTTATCAGTATGATCATCTGTAAAGGCTATTGGGCAATCTGAACGGGGTAAATTTACTAAGAATCAAGTTTGGGTGAGATTGCAATCTCACGTGAGTTTAGGCATTATTTTCAACTTACTAAAGACAAACTGGAGTGAGTTTGGAAGTGAGTTCTCTCTTTTCACTGTTAAAACTCATGTGAGATTGCAAGCTCAAAAAAACTCACTATCAGCCAAACTAGGAAGTACTGTACTTTTCATGAAAAATATGCAACTCAGGAATTTACTAAGATATGAGTTTACAATCTCGGGTGAGATTGTAGCAAACTCACTGCTAAATTGAAGTTTCAAATAGACCACCTTCTAAGCTGCGAGTTTGCCAGAAACAAACACAGATCAGTGTGATTTGTGTATGTTTCTGCCTGTATACCTAATGTAAAGTGTTTTTTAGAAAAACAAAATGACGTAGGGTCCCTTCTCAAAACCATAACCAGCCAGTTCCTAAAATTACGGGGAACAAAACTAGTAGTGTTCCACCGTAATTTAGGAACCAGCACCAGGCTGCAGGGCCAGTCCTGGTTTTAAATATAGGGGGAAAAAGATTGTGTAAGGGTCCCCTTATATTTATAACCAGCACTGGACCAAACCGACAGGGGTGTAATGCCACAGCCAGGAGACCCTATTACCGGGTCTACAGGGCCAAAGCATTCTTACCCCAAGCTGGTCAGGCCAAGCCAGGGATCTCAGGGGAGGTGGGGACCCCCACAATTAGGGGTCCCCCCTCTCCTGAAACCCCAGGCTTGGGTAAGGGGTAAAGAGGTAATAAAGTGTAAAACCAAAGTAAACTATTGTATTTTACAGTGGAACTACAGGTGCCAGCATGCCTGCCCTTTGGCACTTGAGGAACTACAAGTGCCAGCTGGCAGTCAGCAGCCGTACCTCCACTGTAAAATAAATAGTTAAATAAAGACACCACACACCTTAAATAGTACAAGTTTATTACACACATATATCAATCACACATACTTACCTGTACCAGCCGGTTGGGCCACTTGTACCAAGTAGAAATCCTTGTGCACGGCCCTGCAAAAAAGATCGTATACTCACCTCCATCCTGGCGCTGCTCTCCATAGCATCCAGGGTCTTAGCAAAACAATAAAACGACTTACCCGAACCAAGCCTAACAGGTGTAAGTATATGCTGTTACATATACTTACACCTCGCGAAATGGCAGATAACCAAAATCATCTGTAATTTCTCACGGGCCGCTAGCCAATCAGCGGCCGCTTTACATGTAGCGGCCGTTCATTGACTGGGACCCACATGGAACCAGCCAATGAACGGCCGCTACATGTAAAGCGGCCACTTATTGGCTAGCGGTCCGTGAGAAATAGAAGTAAAGAGTGTTTAAAAAAAACAAAACTCGACCAAACTCAATTCTTAGTAAATATACCCCTAGATGTCAGGATTCACTTCTAAGTTGGCATCACAAAAGCTGCATAGACACATAATCAGTTTCTCCTTTGTAATATCTCAATGTCCCTGTGTTAATTTGAAGGCTAAGTATAAGATACACCCAAAGTGCAGCCCTTCATTTGGATATCCTTAAATTGTTATTCCCAACATTTAATTTTTTGTGATTCAGGGCATACTCTAAAAGGGGGGCATGGTCACATTATGCTGTGGGTGTGGTCACTTTACATTGGGATCAGTTATGTTTCTAACTAGGCTGCTCCTAATTCCCCATCTTCTCCAAAGGGCATCTCTGCATTGCTATGTGCAACAGTGGCTGGTACATCCACTAATAATCCCAGCAGATGTGAGCTCTAAGCAGTGCTCTACTTACCGAAGCTGACGCCATGACAACGTGATGTCATGGGTATAGGGGGTGGAGCCCTGTTATGGGACTGACATAAGCTACATATTTACTAGGAACCAAAGAAGACATCCCTGAGTTACTTTTTCCCATGCTTTTGCAATGCCACCAGTTACTAACAGCTACAAAAATAATACATTCTAAACAATATTTGTACAATCCACAAAATGGCTGCCTCCACTGTTGTAAATTGGCTTGCAATGTGTGATGATTTGTAAATAATGTTAAAGAACTACAGTAGTAATGTTTGCTATGTTATTTTACATATGCTATTATTTTTTTGTTGCCTTTATTGATCATCTAAACTGTGCGGCATAGTGCAGAAGCAAACCTCATTTGCTTATATAACAACTCTTATCTTATAATGTGTAGATTTACAAACATCTTAAATATTCAATGTTCAGTAATTTGGGAAAATTGAGAGTTAGGCAACACGAACACATCACCATGTTAATTCCTTATGTAGATGTTTTTGCTTGCTGCAGTATGAGTATAGGTTACAGAAGGAGCTATAATGATTGCTGTAAGAAAAGAAATTACCACGGTGTAAACAATTGCAATTTAAATGTACTATGCCCCGCTGACGTATACATCACTTTGTCCCCCTGTTGAGGAATGTGCAGAAACTAAGAAAAAAGCAATTTTCTAGCTGCAAATTGGAATGCCTGCCAACCAGTTAAACGCTGTACCACCAATTAGTGCCTGTGTCCTCTTGGGTATTAGAAAACTAGAAGTTTTCCTACACATTATTGCAAATATCTGACTCACAGTTTTACTCTATAGGCACGGTATTCTAAAAGGGAAATGCAGTTATTTTTTCTGTGCTTCCCACAGATACATCAAAATGTTTGGTAACAAATAAGAGATATTAATAAAAAGAAAAATTGAAATGGCTTACTAAGAGACAACAATAACCGTAGATACACTTTGACAGCAAGTAACAACCACATGGCATGTCTTGTCTTCCTATTACAAGTCCTAAAAGCCTCATACCCTGCTATTTTAATTATTTTTTTATCCTTTGTTTATATTTAATGTTAACTAATGCTGGGTACACACTATCAGATAAATTCTGCCCATCTGATAAATACCCGGGGAGATCAGCCATTTATTGACTATTGCCCGATAATTGTATACTGTGTACTCGGCTTTACAGTTTATATGCATTTGGGAGGGTATTATTCACTGCATATCTAAACGAAGAAGACTTTAGTGTATTTCCTACCTAGCACAGTAGTATTTTACACACTTCAGATGTGGTATTATCATTTATTTATATTGTGCCACAATATTCCGCAATGCTGTACAGATATATTTAGTGTCCACATCAATCCTTACCCCATTGGAGCTTTCAAGCTCAAGGAGAACATATATATTTCACACAGATAGGGCCTTGGTTGGAATCCTTCCTTCCTTTCCTTGAAACTTAGCTTCCTGGCTCCCTCACTTTCTCTCCTCAGACCTTCCCTCTCTTATCCTAAGTAACTTCAATATTCCAATTGATATCCCCACAGAATCCTCTTCCACCAAACTTCTCACCCTCACATCTTCATTTGGTCTTTCCCAATGGATCTACTCACCCTCCCATGTGGGTGGGCATTTGCTTGATCTGGTCTTCACTCACCATGTGATATTTCTGATTATTCGAACTCCCCATTCCCCCTCTCTGACCATCACCTTCTCTCTTTTAACCTATCCCTCTCTCCTTAACCTCCTCTAGCTCATCAAGCCACCATCACTAAGTGTAACATTGAGGCTATCGATACCATTTCCTTTTCTTTCCTGCTTGACTCACCTCTCTCCCCTATCCTTTTTCTCTACTGCCCTGAAAAAGCTGCTTCCCTATATAATGCCACCCTTACTTCTGCTCTTGACTCTGTTGCTCTGGTGATCATTACTCACCCTCACAGATCCACAAAATCCCCTTGACCATATCCCCTCTCGCGTCCTCTGCTACCTCTATCCTTCTGTCTGCTCCCATCTTGCCCACCTCCATAACCTCTCCCTCTCATCAGGCACTGTCCCTTCTGCATTCAAGCATGCCCTTGTCTCCCCCATTCTTAAAAAAACCTACCCTTGCTACTAACATTCTCTCTAACTACAGACCCATCTCTCGACTCCCTTTTGCCTCCAAATCTCTTGAGCGTATTGTTTATAACCACCTTAACGCCTTTCCTTCACTCTCTCCTTGACCCTTCTCAGACTGGCTTCCCTACTCTCCACCCCACTGAAACTGCCCTCATGAAGGTCAGCAAAGACCTCCTTGCTGCCAAATCCAAGGGCCACTTTTCTCTCCTATTCTCCCTTTATACGTCCTCTCTAGGTGAACTCATCAGCTCTTTTGACCTCCATTATCATATCTATGCTGATGATACTCAGATCTACATTTGCCTTCCTGATCTCTCCCCATGTCTATCTCCAACTGTCTCTCTGCTATCTCTTCCTTGATGCCTCAGTGATTTCTTAAACTTAAACTTAAACTTAATATGTCTATGACTGAGTTGGTCGTCTTGCCACCCTCCCACATAACCTCACTTTTCACTATTTCTTTATCAGTTGATGGCACAACTATCTCATTTAGCCTCAAAGTGCGCTGTCTTGGAGATATCCTGGACTCATCCCTGTCTTTCAAACCACATAACCAGAACCTCTCACTGTCCTGTCATTTTCATCTCAAAAATATTTCCAAAATCAGACCCTATCTCACCCAAGATGCTACTAAAACCTTCATACTCTCACTGGTCATCTCCAGATTGGACTACTGTAATCTACTCCTATTTGGCCTCCCAAAATCCCATCTCTCCTCTCCAGTCCTCAATGCTGCTACTCAGCTCATCTTCCTCTCCAAACGCTCTACATCTGCCCCCCTCTCCAATTCAAGGTTCTCACGCTCGCTTACAAAGCCCTCATCCAATCTTCTCTCATTTACATCTCTGACCTCATCTCCCTTCACTCTCCTGTCCGCCCTCTTCATTCAACTAATGCACGCCGCCTTCATGCCAACTGAATATTTCCTCCTGCTCCCGCATCCAAGTTTTTGCCCGTGCTGCTCCCCACCTTTGGAACTCTCTCCCTCTCCCTATCAGACTCTCTACCTCTCTACAATCATTCAAACGGGCTCTCAAGACCCCTTACTTCATTAAAGCCTTCCAGCTCTCATCCTAACTTGCTGCTACATGTTCCTTCCTCCCCATCTACCCCATCTGTGTCACACCTGTTTTTCTGCCCCTCCTTCTTCCCTCTTGTGCTTCTCTCTACTTTACTTTCATCTACTTCTTACTCTCCATTAGGGCACCTAACTCTTGGTTGCTTATGCTCTGCTGCTTATGTGGATGTTATGGTCGCTAATGTAGCAATGTATATTATCCATGTCCTTGTCCTGCATTGTATTGTATTGTACTGTAAGTCACTGGTCACCTATTTGTTTATGTACTTTTTTAATGCACTGTGGAACACTTGTGGCGCCATATAAATAAATGGCAATAATAATAATAATGCAACCCATGCCTGAGAGGTGTGAGTTAGCAACTGTGCCACAGTGCTACACAGTGGCAGATCCAAGGGGGACAGCGCCAATCTATCAGTAAGTGAGGAGATGGAGCCAGCTGAGAGCTCGGCCCTGGGAAGAATCGCAGTGACAGCTATCTCGCAAGCTCTGTTCCTGCATGTGATATTTAATACTACCTTGAGATGTATTCAAATAGTGCATTGCGGATCCTGGAAATTTAATAACATCAATCCGCATCTAAGATACGGATTGTGATAAATAGGGCCCTTAGTTACTGCCAGGCAAATGACAATTAGTCTGTCACAAAGCAACAAACACTATCCTATAATCATTATAAAATCAGCAAATAGCCAGATTCACATTTACATGACCTGGTTGTAATGAATGTCATCTAAGAAAGTAGAGATGTGCGATGACCCCTGTGTTTTGGTTTTAGTTTTGGATCTGGATTCATCTTTGTGTTTTGATTTTGCAAACCCACCCTCAAGTGTTTTTTTTTTAAATCAATAAAAAATGTCCAAATCCAAAACTCGAGTTTGGTTTTTAAATCCGAGTTCCGAACCGGCAACAGATCCAAACCGGGACTTGGTTCAAACTGGGTTACAAAAATTAATCTGAACCTTGATCTGGTTCTACTCAGAGCCCCTAAATTCTGTTGTGTTCAGATTTCAGAAATCCAGACCCGCACATCTCTATAAAAAGTGCTGAAAATATGCATGCACAGAACTTTTATGTCTGCGCAAATGTGTCTAGTTGTCTGCCTTGTGGAATAATAGACGTACTGTACGCTCACTTCCAGATTTCTAAACTGTGGCCATAAAATCAGACTGCACATATTTGTGGATTTTTCTCTAGTGATTAAAGTGCTACCTATCAGATGTAGGTTCTGCTATATACAAGACATCCTTCAAATTTTTATATAGAAATAAAATAACATTTACTTAGTAGTATATATATCTGTAGTAAACTACAATTAAATCAGTGTGGCTCTCCAGCACAAGATGCATTCTTTACTTATTCTTTCCCCAATGTTTGCTGTATGGAGGGAGGAGTGTGGTGATGTGAGTCGTATTGTTACGCTGTGTCTCACCCTCCTTTTTTCTATCCAGCACAGCGTCAGGAGATTGCTAGACTATCTCTAGACCAGTGGCAGCTCCAGAGGTGAGGCTGCAGTGCAGTCCAAAATTCAAATAGGGGAGCCACTCCAACTGCCATTCC
This sequence comes from Taudactylus pleione, assembly GCA_031769625.1. Lineage (NCBI taxonomy): Eukaryota > Metazoa > Chordata > Amphibia > Anura > Myobatrachidae > Taudactylus > Taudactylus pleione. The sequence continues at coordinate 1,884,770 of JAUIMM010000194.1, forward strand.
ACACGCTGCCAAACATCGCCGGCCGGGACTCACTGGCAGTTGGTGTGGCTCCCCTTTTTTAATTTTGGACTGTGCTGCAGCCTCACATCTGGAGCCTCCACTGCTCTAGACTAATAAGTTTAAATATAAAGAGGCAAAACAGGATATGGGGGGATATGTACTAACTCTTGGAGAGAGATTAAATGGAGAGAGATGAAGTACCATCTAATCAGTATCAAACTGTCACTTTACAGGCTGTGGGGTCTTGTACTAAGGGATTGATTCAGAGATGGACAGATTTGCAGAGCCGTACACAAGTGGCTGTGCAAATCCATCCATCTCCGATGCAAATGCAGAAGGAGGTGTCAGACACCTCCTTGCTGCATTTGCGATCCCTGGACTGCGACTGATGTCACAGGCTGGAATCACAATAGCAATCATCAGGACCATCGGTTGCTATGGTTGCTCCTTTGGTCAGGCCGCAGGAGCTGAAGATTCCCGCAGCCTGAATGGGTACTAGTCACTTTATAGGCCAGGAATCTGCATCCATCAATGCAGACCTTGGCCTCCTCCCTCCCGGAAAATGAGGGAATCCCCCCCTCACATTTTTGGGAATGGTGACCAGGCAGGCCCCCCCCTCCACTCCCCAAACGCTGCAGCATGTCAACCATGCTGCGGCTTGGGGGGTATGCAAGCGAAATTGCAAGACCCACTCTGCACATACGCAGAATGTGTCCTGCGCAGGCACAGACCCCTAGGTCATAAGTCTTAGAGAGAGATAAACTGGAGGGAGATAAAGTACCAACCAATCAGCATCTAACTGTCACTTTATAGGCTAGGGGCTCAATTTACTAAAGAGTTTTAGCTACTGAACTCATTGTGAATGTTATTTAGAGTTGCAGCCATTTATCATTAGTGATAGAGTTGCTCTAATGCAGTTCTATCAAGTTTTCTTATCTTCAATAGAAATAACAGGGTGCTGATATTTAACAACGAGCATTATTTGTAATTTACCGCTCGCTGTCTTAATTTCAACTCTCCAACTTCCAGCATATGTAAAATAGCACTCACCTGAGCTACAGGTCTGGAAGCCAGGAACAAGTCAGAGGCTAGAGGCGGGTGATGCTGAAAGTTCCGTCCCATTAACCAGTGTCTGTAACATGTCCAGGAGTACACGGCCACATTATTACCCTCCCTGGTGCCTGGGCTTAGTCATAGTGTGCGCTTGAAGTGACTGTGGCACCACCAGCACTATTCCTCTCTCCCTCTTCCCCGCACTGCCGGCACTGGCTGGATTTCAATACGGCTTTTTGTTGTCATCCTCCCTCCCACTCCTCCCTCACTATAGCACTGCTGCTTACATCGAGTGGGAAGAAGGGACCAAGGGAAATGGTGCAGGCGGCTGCAGCCTTTGTGTAGCAGGATGAGTGAGCTCGGGTCTACGGGGACATGGTAAGTGGTGCCAGGTGCTGGCATATGTGTTGAAAACTGCGGATGCGCCACAAAGGCAGACTAATGATGCATGCGCTGATTTAAAAAAATAAAAAAATGGCTTCATTCGTCAGCGCTGTTTAGATGAGAAAAACAATGCTGCCTGGTTTTTTAACACTACCGCTCGCCGGCGAGCGTATCATTAATGAATTCAAGTAAAAAAAATAATAAAATGCGGCGAGTGGTAATGTTAAATAGCATTGCAGAAGAATCCCGTTAGTACTAAAAGAGAGCCAGTGCAGAGTAATCAACACTATGCGCGTTATAGTCATATCCAGTAGACACATAACCACTTAGAAAATAGATAATTATTTATTACACATAATAAAAAAAAGAAAAAATCTCACAATTAATAATCACACACATGGCCAATATACTTAATCCTGATGGATAAAAAAAAATTAAAAAAGGACATGCACATACTGTATATAATAAGTCAATTTTAAGTCCAGACCACATCTATTTGAAGTGTATATCGGTATGCTCACCTCTTCACAATCAATAATGGGAGAGACTAAATTGATAATCAGGTGAACACCTGTGATGGTATAGTACCAGATATATAGAGAGTTGAAGTCGGAAGAATTCCCAGAAGTCCTCCTGTAACAAGAGGTAGGTCCACTGGTTTGGTTCCTTCATAAAGGTGCACTTAAATAATTGAAGAATTCCCAGAAGTCCTCCTATAACAAAAGGTAAGTCCACTGGTCTAGTTCCTTAATAAAGGTGCACTTAAATAATCAAATGGTAAAGTATCCTGTGGATCTGGATCGTCCCACCAGCTGCTGCTACAGCTGCCACCCCGCAATCGGTATCAGCGGGGGGTTCCGGGGGCTGGATCTTATATTTGGCCAAAGGGAGAGTTTCTCCTGCTGCAAAGAATTACATACCTGATGAGTGGCTGCTCCGTATATAGAACATTCGGGCTTACTGTCCTGCCATCAATCTGTTCAGACCAGTTAGCAGTTACTGTCAAGTGGAATTGATGTCCAGAAGCAATTGACGCGTTTCTCCGTCTAATTGGGGTGATAGTTTTTTTAGAGAATCTCGTTAGTAAATGGAGCCCTTTGTTTGAAAAATGACAGTTGGCCGCTGATTGGTTGGTACTTTATCTCTCTCCACTTTGTACATCTACAGGCTAACTGATAGGTAAAAGCAACATTATAGAGTATATTAACTAAACTGCAGGTTTTTAGAAGTGGAGATGTTGCCCATAGCAACCGATCATATTTTAGCTATTATCTTCTAGAATGTGCTAGATAAGTGATAAGTAGAATCTGATTGGTTGCTATGGGCTCCACTTCTAAAAACCCACAATTTAGTACATATAGATGTGATGTATATTCCTTGCTCATCAGCATCTTATAATTCTATGCACTGGGGTATAACTTATTGGTAAATTGTGTCCAAATTTTAGAATTATGTGAATTAATTTGCCAATCTTTAGTCATTAGTATGCCCATTTTGGCCATCTGTGTGAATAATTTGGATACAGATTCGGCCATTCAGTGCTGAATATGTGGACAACTAAATCTGTCCATATATTGATATCTAAAGTCAGCATAAACTTACAGTAGAACAATCACATACAAAATATCATACTAGCATTGGAGAATATGAGTTATGAAGTTCCCTTTTAATTAAGTTAAGTTGTTTAGTAAACACCATTTACATTTTAAATTACCAGACATTAAAATGCATTCATCTTGCTCCCTATTGATATACAGAGACTTGATCCCAAATAATAACAGCAAAGCTATAAACTACAGTATACACCACATAAATGCTATAGCGCAGTTGTTTTCAAAAGGTTTCCTTTTGTTTATTAGGAAACTTTGAAATCATAAGCAAGTGTTTTCCATAACCCTACTTTTAAATGCCTTTGTTAAACATATGCTAATTGCAATTGGAAGTGGCTGAGGAATACAGCTTCATTGTTCTAAAAATGAGGGTAATTATTTGCAAGTGTTACATTGTTCCTTAATAATAACAATTAAAACGAATTTGTGAATAAACTAGGAAGCACCTGGCATAACAGGTTTTCCACTGTCTAATTAAATCACACAAAAGTGTAAATTAATATCTGAGTACACCAATCAGTATTTTTCTTTATAAAATCTAATTGATCAAATTAATCATTTCCTTAAAGCTGCTCATAATAGCAAGACCAATATTAGTAGAGTCCTTGCAAAATTAATATGCACTAAGATGATCTAGGGGTGTACCTTGCTTGAGTTCAGGATAGGCACATAAACAGATTATTTTATTGTGACTATGATACAGTATTTAGGGGCCTATTTTTTATCATAAAAAGATGTAGAAACAGCAGTGTCTGTATAAGTTTATGAATTGTTGCTATGTGCTAACAGCCTAATGCAGGAGATTTCACTGAAATCTCTGCTGAAGGCTAATTAATGCTGCAAACCGCAGTCCCCATTAGTATCAGTGGAACCTACTGTCTGACCCCTATGTACCAAAGTTTAGCCACACTGGTCTACACCACATTAGTCAAACTATACAGTCTGGTCCATAAATAATGGGACATTGACAGAATTTTCAGATTTTGGCCTCTATTCACCACCACAATGGTTTTGAAATGAAACAAACAAGATGTGATTTAACTACAGACTTTCAGATTTAATTTGAGGGTAATTACATCCAAATCAGGTGAACGGTGTAGGAATTACAATGGTTTCTATATGTGCCTCCCACTTTTTAAGGTGCCAAAAATAATGGGACAAACTAAACAATCCTAAATCTAACATTCACTTTTTAATACTTAGTTGCAAATCCTTTGCAGGCAATTACAGCCTGAAGTCTGGAACGCATAGACATCACCAGAAGCTGGGTTTCATCCCTGGTGATGCTCTGCCAGGCCTCTACTGCAAATGTCTTCAGTTCCTGCTTGTTCTTGGGGCATTTTCCCTTCAGTTTTGTCTTCATCAAGTGAAATGCATGCTCAATCGGATTCAGGTCAGGGGATTGACTTGGCCATTGCATAACAATCCACTTTTTAGCCTTAAAAAACTCTTTGGTTGCTTTTGCAGTAGGCTTCGGGTCATTGTCCATCTGCACTGTGAAGCGCCGTCCAATGAGTTCTGAAGCATTTGACTGAATATGAGCATATAATATTGCCCGAAACACTTCAGAATTCATTCTGCTGCTTTTGTCAGCAGTCACATCATCAATTAATACAAGGGAACCAGTTCCATTGGCAGCCATACATGCCCACGCCATGACACTACCACCACCATGCTTCACTGATGAGGTGGTATGTTTTGGATCATGAGCAGTTCCTTTCCTTATCTTCTCTTCCCATCACTCTGGTACAAGTTGATCTTTGTCTCATCTGTCAATAGGATGTTGTTCCAGAACTGTAATGGCTTTTTTAGATGTTGTTTGGCAAACTCTAATCTGGTCTTCCTGTTTTTGTGGCTCACCAATGGTTTGCATCTTGTGGTGAACCCTCTATATTCACTCTTGTGAACTCTTCTCTTCATTTTTGACTTTGACACATATACATCTACCTCCTGGAGAGTGTTCTTGATTTGGCCAACTGTCGTGAAGGGGTTTTTCTTCACCAGAGAAATAATTTTTTTGTCATCCACCACAGTTGTTTTCCATGGTCTTCCGGGTCTTTTGGTGTTGCTGAGCTCTCCAGTGCGTTCTTTCTTTTTAAGAATATTCCAAACAGTTGATTTGGCCACACCTAATGTTTTTGCTATCTCTCTGATGGGTTTGTTTTGATTTTTCAGCCTAATGATGGCTTGCTTCAATGATAGTGACAGCTCTTTGGATCTCATATTGAGAATCGACAGCAACTGATTCCAAATGCAAGTGTCACACCTAGAATCAACTCCAGACCTTTAACCTGCTTAATTGACAATGAAATAACGAGGGAATAGCCCACACCTGTCCATGAAATAGCTTTTGAGTTGATAGTCGTTCACCCGATTTGGATGTAATTACCCTCAAATTAAATCTGAAAGTCTGCAGTTAAAGCACATCTTGTTTGTTTCATTTCAAAACCATTGTGGTGGTGAATAGTGGCCAAAATCTGAAAATTCTGTCAATGTCCCAATATTTATGGACCGGACTGTACATGCACAATTTGTCTTACTAATTTTTTACATTGCATTGCACTGATAGAAAGACAGGGCCACTTGCTTGAGTTTGCCTCTCGCAAAAAAGTTGCCAGACAGTCCCTGACTGGTGGGACAGAGAGAATGAGTCTCCTTCTGCACAGAGGTTAGGTTGCTCATAATCATAAGGGAGCCTGAGCTCTGATTATACTGGGTCTATGACAACCTGAAGCTAACTGTAGGTATACATATGTATAAAGGGAGTATGTGTGTGCGTGTGTGTACATACGTAGTCAATGTTGTACAAAAATATAGTGCTATGAAAACTGTTTGATGGATTGAGGGATGGGGGCCCCAAACCAGTAATTATGACCTCTTCATGTACTGGCCACAGTCCTTCTAGAGATCCTGCTTTTGTTCCTGCCAGTGTTCTGCATTCACAGAGCTAAACGTGTATATTCTCCATTCTACGGGGTTATTTCTCACTTACCTTCCGATGAAGCCGTGCCTATGGTGAAATGCATTAAAGTCTGTTCTGCATTCATATGATATAGCTACAATGTCCGCTGCCATTACCTTTATTGAAAGAAGGACTGTACATCTATTTGCTATTTACTAGCCAGTGTACGTCTGGTAGCTCAGCACATTACACTACAACTGTTGCTTGTAATTTCTTGGTCCACAGCAGCTGGTGGTCACCAGAATTCAGCTTCAGCGATCATGAGAGAGGTGCTGAGAGCATTCCCCTACAGTTTGGTGAGCTATTTTCCATTTACATCACCAGGCACATTAACTTTAGGCTGACTCCATCAGCGCTCCATTGGAAAAAATATTTTCCCATAATGGACTGAACTTCATTTTGGTCTTTTAGACTAAAGGTGGATATATCATTTCAGGATAAAATGTTTCACATTTCGGATTGCCATATATGCTTATACAGTATGCAGTAATAACTAATTCAAACTCTTGTTTTTATTGATGCATATTCTTTGTATATTCTATATTCAATGGATGGGGTATACTTATTGTTTATGTATAATTGATTCTTTTTCCTCCACTTTTTTATTATTTGATTATTTGTATTTCGGTTCTCCAGAAATCCAAATCCACACGAATTTCGTGAATGCGGGTAAATCCGAGTCGTGGTTCTAATCTCCTGAGGAGATCCGGATAAATCCGGGTCGCGGATATGATCTTTTTGCGGTTCGGATTTTAAATCTGAATTTCGGGTTTTGGATTGCATAAATTATATGATTTTAGCTGTTTTTTAAATTTTTTATCTATTTGTTATTTTACAAATCCAGGTCCAAAACCAAAACCAAAACACTTGAGGGTGGTTTGCAAAACCAAATCCAGATCCAAAACCTTGAAGGAGATACAGATCCAAAACCAAAACACGGTGGTCGGCGCACATCCCTAACTTTAACATACTGGTCGTTAACATATTTTCATTATTTCACTATTGTTATTATATATATTATTTTTAATAGCATAGACTTTGATTTCACCAAGCAATACATATAACTTTATCTTTCCTTTAGGGTTGTATGCAAGTTTGTGACTGACTACCATTTCATACCGTCATTATCATCAGTTGATACATAGGAATACACCACTTATAGCCCAGGTACATCTACTCAGTGAAGTTGTGTCTTAGACCTGTACAACCAGGGGTGTAACTAGACCTTTGTGGGCCCCATAGAAAATTGGGTCAGAGCAGCAGAGAAGAGGTTCAGGCATATGCCAGGACAGATAGATAGCTAGGTAGATAGATAGATAGATAGATAGATAGATAGATAGATAGATAGATAGATAGATAGATAGATAGATAGTATATATATTTGTGTAATATCTATCTAACTGTATACATTCACACAAACACACATTTACCTCAAGACCATTAGCTGATCGCTTCCCTGATGACAGTGGCATCATGAGGGGGGTGCGGGCTTCACCAGGTGTAACCCTTGGAGTGGTTGACACCAAATGCAGCTCTCTTGCAGTGACAGGACCCAGGTGCTGCAGTGTGACATTCTCCTGCAGCACCTGGCTCCTGTCATGGAAGAGGAGCTGACAGCCCAGTCTCCGGGGGCAGACCAGCATCTCCGGCGATGCAGGGCTGCCCCTGGAGTAATGTCATTGGCATCCCCACAAAGCCACGCCTCCTTTACTTTAGCTGCAGCCACTTTATGGGTGCACCTACCGGCATTCAGGGACACTACCGCAGACACAGTGCAGGTGTCACCAGACCCGGAGATGCCTCTGTCTGACGACACCAGTTTTTAGCTTGGTGCTCAGACCCTCTGGGTCATCATGGGTGTGGTGCAGTCACATTAGTGCCCTGCTATGGCCCTGACAAAAAATGGGTATTATCAACAACTGGACACAGTATAAAACTCCCTATTCTTCTCATAGACCCCTCTTAAAACTTTATCAAAACTTATCTAAAAAATAAAGACAAAGACAACAGGAGTTGGCTTTAAAAATCATGATCAAATTTATTTTGAAAGATCAAAGTTGTCGGGGTGCTGGCTTCGATGTCTATTTGGATATGCCCCCTTGCAGTCAACTGCAGAAAAGGCACTCAACATAGAGATGTGAGTATAATGCTGCACTGAACTGCTTCTGAGGCTCGTTTATAAGTCAGCTATATTTGTTTGAAATACAACAAAGGGTATGATACTTTTTAATTACATTACTTGTCAGAAAGAGATAAGTTTCAGCAGTACGCTCCTACAGAATTGTTTGTCTATTCTCTTCTCAGGGTCTGTAAAGGAATGTCCTAAACTGTTCTTTTCTCAAGGTCTGCTGTGCTTTCATGTCATGGACGCTAAGTTTTCTTGAGAACATCCCGTCCGCTATGCTGATTCTTAGTTTCTGAAGGCCGTGCATAAGTTATTTCTTTGTAGCATGGGTGAAAGTCTGTATAACTTGCAAGAAAGCATCTGAATATAAATCTCTTAAGGTGATATAACACATGGAAATGCAAAACCATATAGAAATGCTTTTAATCACACAAAATCATATAGGAATAGCCTCATAAACCCCTCTTTTGATTAAAACATTCACATAAAAATGTACCTGAGACACCAAGATGATAGAGAGGATATAGTTGCTAGTGCCTACTTTCCTCACATGTTATCATGAGGACCACATACGAGAAGAGCAATACATTGATCAACACATATCACTCAGTCTCTATCACCTTGTGCAGAAATACAAAGTGTTAATTTATCATTCCTTTATCTTTGCTAAAAGCCAGACTGCTGGTTGCTGAATACTTCTGGCAGAGTCTAAACCCTCGTGTCTGGTTTCTCAATCAGGGTATACTGTACATTGGGGAAGCTTAAGGGTATCCTTGTTCTGTTCTTTGTATCATTTTCTTAAAACTATATGACAAATAACAGTTCCAAACAATCATAAAAAACAATATAATTGCAATCACCACTAATGGGTGTATCAGTATGATGTAAATATAGAGTAGTGATCACTGAAGCCTAGCACCCTGTTGCTGCAAATCAGTTACCAAAGCAGTACCACCCTTAGATACTATAATATATACACAACCAAATATTATGACAACTTGATGTGCGCACGGTGCTCCTTATAGAATTATAAAGTTATAATACTTCCCAAACAAGTAATGCGTAGATCACATGGACAGTTGTCCAATCTCATTGGATGGTATTTTCAAAAATATGGAAGATAAGAAAATAACAGCATATAGTGTAATAAAGTCTAGTAACAAATTTATTCCAACTTTTAGATAAAAATATTAAAACATGGAATTCAGTGTATCCATCAGGACACACACTGCATTTAAAACAATAGCTGATGTCCACAATTACAAAACATTAAAACTAACATACACAGATATCCTCTATTAAGTTATGCAGAGGAGTACCAGAAGTCTTTTAAATGAGGGCCTGTAGATTTTAAGATGGCAGATGGGAATAGGTGTACCCTTACGGACACACCTCACGTCCAAAATAATTATATCCACAATCACAAAGCATATAAACTGATATATACAAATGTCCTCTATTGGGTTAAAGCAGGGCATTACCAGAAGTCCCTTAGATAAGGGCTTGTAGATATTAAAGGTGGCAGGTTTTCCGGATAACCTCTCACAGCAGTCCTTATCTGGGGATTCCTCTGGGTAATTTTCGCTGATCAAATGATCCTGTCACACATTCACCAACGTGTTTCGGGAGACCTCACTCCGTTCCTCAAGGCTGTATGACCAGGATCACCAGGATACATCTTTTATAGTGTCTCATACTTTACTACTTCCGGGTTAAGGGGTCATTAACTTCATTTAACCACTAATAGTATTCTAAGTCTCATAATTGTATCCCCACATAGAGTAACACATATAGCTTCCTCTATTATATAATGTTATAAAAAAACAAAAGAATAATCTTTATATTCATATGCAGAAATACGGAAATGCGTCATCTGTCCACTTCCATTTTTACGATCTTTTATGATTTAAATATATACAGTTATATTGAATATTGTCCAATGCCATGTTCCATATAACATCGCCAACCTCATGCTTTTCTTTGTTGATCTCTCACTTGTCCCAGGCGACATTTAGAGCCTTCCGATATCCACAATATTCACTTCCTGTTTCGGTGACCATATTGTTGAAGACTTGTTTGGAACGCATATCCTTCCAATAGAACCACCATTTTATCACAGATCTTCCTACATTTCCTTTTTATTATATATCGTCATCTATAATTATTTGCCCCAATATATTCAGCCCTTTTCCTTATGGGGACAAGAGATAGATATAATAATGAGTTTATAAAATAATATATATACATAAAATATATAAAAATATATAAATGTATATATAAACTTAATAAGTTATAAAAAGTAGTGACTGATGCTCATATATAAATGTTTAGTGATAACTGTTAAAGTGACTAGTGCTGTTCAGTACATATAGATATAAAATATATAAAAATATAATCAAAAAATATAATCAAAAAAGGGGGGTAATTAAACTCAGAGAAACAATTTTAACTTGAAGTCTGAGTTTAATCCCCTTGGGATAAGGGTTTCCAATTTAAAAATCTAATTCATTTCGCTTTTAGCTAAACGTTTTTCTTCATTCCTATCACTCCAGGTATTTTTGATATTATCAATAGCCATAAACAGTTTTATTCCCTTGGTAGAATAGTTATGTACTTGTTTAAAGTGGTTTGACAGAGAATGTGTCATAACCCCTTTTGCGATATTCTGGAGGTGTTCCCCCAATCTTGTCTTCAACGATCTACTAGTTCTTCCTATATATACAAGATGACAGCTACACTCAATTAGATATACTACATTCGTTGTATTGCATGTCATGAAATGGTTTAATTTGTAGGTACTTTTGTTAACTTCAAACTCTACATATTTTGATTGATCAGTTTTCACTTCTCTGCAAGCAATACAGTTCCCACAGCGAAAAAATCCTTTGCTTCTTATAGGATGTAGATTATCAGTATTTAACGCACTTTTTGTCAGTTTATTCTTCAAGTTTGGAGCCCGTCTGTAAATGAAAGAAGGTCTTCCTGGTAAAGTCTTTTTTAATATAGGATCTTTCATAAACAGATGCCAATGTTTTTTGATAATGCCTTCTATTTTTCTGTAATGTCCTGTATATTCCGTTACGAAGGCATATTTATATTTATCATCTCCTTTATTTGTTTGCTTCTTTTGTAGAAGTGTTGTTCTCTCCTTATCAAGGACTTCTTTCTTAAATTTACACAGTACCTCATATTTATATCCTTTATTCTTAAATCTCTGTTCCATAATTGTAATTTGTACCTCAGATGTTGTTGTTTTACTGCAATTACGTCTCAACCTTAAAAATTGAGCTTTGGGTACACTCTTGAGCCAATTTTCACGATGTTCACTCGTGATGGATATATAATTATTGGCATCTGTTGGTTTACTAAAACATTTAGGGCCTGATTCTGACCCGCTCGCAAGCGGGTCGATGGTGCCCAAGTGCGCATGTGCACGACAGAGGCGGCTCCGTTGTGCGCGTGCGCGAGACCCGAATAATGATGGCCAAGCCGTCGTTAAGGGTCTCGCACCAAAGGGGGCGTGCTGTCGATGGTGAATTACAGCACGCTGCCTTTGGTGGGCATGCCAGGGGCGTGGCTGCCCAGACGGAGGCATTCCCATTTGAACGCCTACCGTCTGGGTCCGGCCCCACTGACATCACTAGTGATGTCAGTGGGAGTGTTTTTGGCTCTGATAGAGCCAAAAGCACCCCATGGCTTGCGGCAGCGAGACCCTACCGCAGGGTCTCGTCGCATGCCCGATGGTTGCGATGGTCTTGACCATCGCGACCATCATTTTGGCCGCTCGCTATAGCTGTGGGTGGTCACACACAGCTATGCGAGTGGCCAGGAGGCCGCTCCAAAAAGCAGCAGGGATGGCCCTGATTCAGAGTGAGCTCTCTGTCAGAGCGTCCGGCTCTGAATCAGGGCCTTAGTCTCTAGTTTCCCATTCTCCACATATAGAGTCAGATCCCAAAAAATAATTTCTACACGGCTTGCTTGGAAACTAAAATTAATGTTAAAATCATTTTTATTAAGAATTTTAAAAAATAATTCCAGTTTTTCTTGTGTATCTTCCCAAATTAACAGGACATCATCTATGTACCGGTGCCAGATTTTTAGATTCTCATCTAGGGTTTCCTTCATTTTTGTTTCCTCCCAGTACGCCATAAACAGATTGGTGTACATGGGAGCGAATATTGTACCCATAGCGGTACCCTTAACTTGTGCATAATAATCTCCATTAAAATAGCAGTAATTATTATTTCAAATGAAATGAATACTCTTTATTAAAAATTCCTTCTTCCCTTCACCAAGATCTGTTTTATTGAGGTACCAGTTAACAGCCTCTATACCCTTGTTGTGTGGTATATTTGTGTACAGGGCTGCCACATCTGCAGTTACTAGTGTCATATTATCATTCCACTGTATATTTTCTATTTTCCGCAGAGTATCTGTAGTGTCCTTTAGATGTGATTTTGTTGTACTGACAATTGGTTGAAGGTGGGCATCTATATACTCTGACAAGTTGGTGGTCAAACTTCCCACTCCTGCCACTATTGGTCTGCCCGGTGGATTACTTGGATTTGTATGTATCTTGGGTAGGACATATATAGTGGGTATTATAGGGTCTTCCACCTTTAAAAAGTCACATTCTTTCTTTGTAATAATCCCATTATTCAATGTTTCCTCCAACAACTTCCAGAGATTATTTTTAATTTTTATGGTTGAATCTCCCCGGAGTTTCTGATATGTTCCACCATCTTGAAGTTGTCTTTCAATTTCCGCAATGTAATCCTCTTTATTCATAATGACAATACCTCCTCCCTTATCACAAGGCTTTATAACTATTGTATCATCCTTCTGCATTCTTTCAAAGCCATTCTCTCTTTTCTTGTAAGATTTACTTTTTTCAGATGAATTTTATCCAATTTTTCAATGTCTTCCAGTACGGATTTCTGGAAGCTGTCTATCATAGATCCTTTTAAATGTTTTGGATAAAATAGAGATTTTTCTTAAATTATTTTTTATTTCTTGTATCTGTAATCTCTTCTTCATCTTCTTTGTCATTGAAAAAAATTTTATTGTCAATTTTCTTACAAATTTTTCAACATATAAAAAGGTATTGAATTGATCCGTTTTTTTGCTTGGTGCAAATTTCAAACCTTTTAACAATAGACATTTTTCATCTTTTGCTAAAACTCTTTTGCTGAGATTATATAATATCCCTTCATCATTATTCGAATTCTCCTGTATATAGTCTTCATTGATTACTTCAGTTACTTTCTCTGTTCCATTACTTTTCTCCTTTGTTTTCTTTTTCTGTCCTGTTCTTTTCTTACCCCCCCTTTTTCCTCTTCTAGTCTTATGTTCTACCATCTTTCTCTGAGATGGTAACCTTTGTCTAAAAAAGGACAGGATACTTGTTTTTCATACCTCTATACATCTTCAAAAAATGTTTCATTTCTTCTCCCTCTCCATGGTTTACCTCTTGGCTGCATGTGGTGTGTTCTTGTTTCATACCTTCTAAATCAGTCTTTATTATTCCCCATTTGTTCATGGTTCCTATATGGTCCTGTTTGTAGGAAATTTCTTCTTTCATTCTAATATCTTCCCAAATGTTCTATAGGGAGTTTTTTCTTTGTATCAGTATGTTAGCTACTTTGTTTAGTGATGGTGAGCCATGTGTAAACATGTCCCACCAATTGGATTCTAATCCATCCTTAAGTCTGGTGGCCAGATGTTTCACTTTTCCTTGTTCTACAACTGTAGTCATTAGGGCATGATTGGTTGAATAATTAACTCTCCTGAGATGTTCTTCCAATTGCTGTGTATTGTTTACAGCATCAATAAGGGGCTGTAGATTAAATGAAATTGCGGTATTTATGGAATAACCTATTCCCTGTAGCTGAACAGTTTTTATTTCATCTTTGAAAAAAATGTAAGTATGTCTTCTCCAATCTAAGGATGAAATGTTATACATACACCCTGAAAATGGCACCTGCCTTTTTAACTGGTTCAGATCTGACTGGTTTGTACTAATAACACAGACAATTGGGGACCTAGTTTGATGAACATATCTTTTTCAGGATCATGCAGGGCCCAATTATAGGCACTTGTTGGATGATCCAACTTACAAGGTTCATAAAGTTTAGGGCGTTGATTGCATACCATTCCTTGACGTGTGGATATGCAGAGAGAATTCACATGTACAAATCACATGTACCTAAATCTATATGTGTCCCTAAAAGTGTTGGTGTCCATAACTGAGTACCTCCTGGGGGACTATACAGTGGAACTGGAAATATCAAATATTTACATGCAACTATGACATTGGTAACATTATATACCTCTATAACTCCTGAACAGAAATGATCATTGTATTGACATACCATCTGCAATTATCTATTGATTATCAGAGATATTCAATGATACTTGGTAAAAACCCGATCTTCTACAAAAAAGGTTGGTCTGTGTGATCTGTTATTGCATAAGCTGTGTCATTGCTTGCATATTACACAAAGTCCAATTAAACATTTTAGTGATATTAATATCTAATCCTAGTTGTCCAACTAGCGAAGCATTATATACCTGTAAATATTCATGAGAGAACTGCATATGCTGTAGCATTGGCTTGTATACAGTAGGCATCCAATCAGCTTGCATATGTACAATTTCCAGGAACAAGCTACACAGGCTGAACACAAAACTTGGACTAAAATGGGAGCTTATCAGAATAATGAACAAGTATGGTGTGTAGGTGATAAACTGTGTTTACCACCATCCTTATATCCAGCAATGTTGTCATTGGTACATGGTACTACCCACTTGGCAATAGAATCTATGACCAGCACAGTACATAGGCACTGGATAGCACCAGGATTTAATATGGCAGCCACAAGATATACTGCAGCCTGTTGGATATGTGGACTTCACAATCCAGGACAGAAGGTCAAAGTACCTGAAAAACACACTGCAAAAGCATATTACCCATTTCAAAGACTAAAAATAGACTATATTCAACTACCAAAGTGTGGAATATATGAACATGTATTAGTAGCCACAGACATATTTAGCCACTGGCCAGAAGCTTGGCCAGTGGCCAAAGCAACAGCTAAATCAACAGCAAAAAAAATAATTTAAGAAGTAATATGTAGATATGGAGCACCAGAAGTAATAGAATCAGATAGAGGTACTCATTTTACAGGCGAAATCATGCAACATGTCATGAAAGACTTATAAATACAGCAAGCTTTCCATACCCCTTATAGGCCTCAAGCTTCAGGTCGAGTGGAACTCTAAACTTAAAATTCAGAAAGCCATGACAGAAACTGGAAACACATGGTTAGAGTGTTTACCATTAGCATTGAATTCTGTTAGAGTAACACCCATTAGACCCCATAAGTTGTCACCATTTGAAATTCTGTTTGGGTGTCCACCAAAGACAGGGTGTTATTTTCCTTAGCAATTACAGTATAATCATGGTAATGTAACTGAATATATGTGTTGATTATCACAGACTCTAACTAAAATACATGGTCAAGTCTTTTATTCACTTCCACGTATCTTTACTGTAATGTGCCTCCATTTCTGAGTTACTGGTCACAATTCTGACTAGAGATTTTGTACTGTATTTGAGGGATGGAATTATCCTTATGGGTTGCCCTGTGATGCTATGTCTTGCAAGATGTTTCTAAGCAGACCTCCTATAGAACAATATGGGCAGACTTCTCCAACCCTTGTCCCGTAAGTAGTGGATAAAACCGTGATATTAATAATGATGTATCACCTTTAAAGTGTCTAACGACTGTAAAACCCTCAAGTGTAGCAGAAGTCCTTGTGCACCATTAGGACAGATTCTAACATTAATAGTATTAAAAGGCAAAGGCAATGTCTCCAATCCCTGGCAATAATATAACACTGCCCATGGACAACATGAGCATTAAGACAAGACAATGCTCAAGAGAATATGAGCATTATTTCTAGAATCTGTCAATGAGGATGACTACACACCTGGTTTTGCCGTTATGGGCAAACTACCTTGAAAAATCGTTATCTCTGAGTTATCAGTTGTTATTAATAAATGTCCCAGACAACTTGTACATGCAAATGGTGTATCAGAGAAATCTAAGAAATCATACAAACTCATTCATACAATATCTTTTGATCCCTTCAGCCCAGTTTTTAAACACAATAATATAACAATAAGTATAGTTATAAACACACTTCCCAGACAAATCACAATTGCTTCATATACTGTCATTTTATTTTATGTATTTAACACCCGTTATATAGATTATTCATCAATGGTTTCCTAATACCTTCTGGAAACAGCATTACGTCTATGGACATATATATACATAATGCGATTTACAATAATCTGTAACTGCAATGATAAAATACGTAGTTATTCCTGATGGCTTATATTACACAATGCTCAATGTACATTCGGGACAATAATCCTGAAACTCATGGTCAGGCTTAAAATCAATATAACTATTTTCTCTGCCTTCAGCCAGTTTTACTTTATAACTTTTGCTATAACAATTTTACATATCCAAATGACATCGGGTTCAAGCTATACCCACTCTAAACCCTTACTGGATACCCAAAAATTACCTCAGCAAGAGCTGAACAGAGTAAGAAGGCACAAATGCGCACTTTGACTTACCCACCGTTAAATTCAGCTTGTTCCTGGGCACTTCAGAGTTGGTACTGTCAGTAGTTGAAATATTGGGGTATCCCGGATGAGCCCCCTGAAAATGTCGGAGTGCTGGGACCACCCAATACCTACTAAGTACCTTCGATGTCTATTTGGATATTCCCCTTTGCAGTCGACTGGAGAGCAGTAAAGGCACTCAACATAGAGATGTGAGTATAATGCTGCACTGAACTGCTTCTGAGGCTCGTTCATAAGTCAGCTATATTTGTTTGAAATACAACAAAGGGTATGATACTTTTTAATTACATTACTTGTCAGAAAGAGATAAGTTTCAGTAGTATGCTCCTACAGAATTGTTTGTCTGTTCTCTTCTCAGGGTCTGTAAAGGAATGTCCTAAACTGTTCTTTTCTCAAGGTCTGATGTGCTTTCATGTCATGGACGCTAAGTTTTCTTGAGATCATCCTGCCCGCTATGCTGATTCTTAGTTTCTGAAGGCCGTTCATAAGTTATTTCTTTGTAGCATGGGTGAAAGTCTGTATAACTTGCAAGAAAACTTCTGAATATAAATCTCTTAAGGTGATATAACACATGGAAGTGCAAAACCATATAGAAATGCTTTTAATCACACAAAATCATATAGGAATACCCTCATAAAGTGAAAATTAGCTTATTCAATTCAATTAATAAAGTTAATGTTAAGTTAGTATGGTGACGGAGCAAGAACGAAAAAAAAAATTAATATAATTCAAACATTGGTGTTCAACTCTCCAAAGTCAATAACAAACCCAGACCGGCTTGTGTTAATTCCCAGAAGGGACATTTATTTGGCCATCACATCATATAAAGTAGAGCACACCTACTAAAACATATTCAAAAGCCAAAGATGCATCCTTTCAACTGCCACCGAACAATGCAATACAAAACATACAAATACAAACAGGGCGGGAGAGCAGGATTTCCACAAGAAAAGTGGAGAACTACCAACCGACAACAGCTAGTAAAGCACCTAAAACACACCCCTTTACCTAACTGGATAAAATCTCCAACTATCATTGACTAACACCAATTCTTAAAGGAGCAACTCCCAAAACAGTATTAAATGGGCCTTGCTTGAAAACACCTAGGGCAGTGGTTCCCAAACTTTTTGAATCACGGCGCCCTACAGTATCAGCATTGTTTTCATGGCACACCTAAGTTTAAGTTTGTTATTGAGAAATTCAGAAAAAAATCTAGTGAAATAGTAAAGTGAAGTAAATTGTGTTTACCTATCATCCTTAGCTTCAGTTATGTGGTTGTGGACAGGTTTGCACTTCTGTTTGTTTACATATTTACACTACATTGACCATAATTGATTTGATTTGGTGCTGGACGAACAACCTGATGCACCCCTGCAAGTCTCCCAAGTCACCCCAGGGTGCCACAGCACACAGTTTGGGAACCACTGACCTAGGGGTTTAGTTAGGCTCAGCCAAATCCCTAGCTTGCACTTCAATTCTAGCAAAAAAAGAACAATTTTGTCATTTTTCTTTTACTTTTTCTGCAGAAAGGTTCTAGCAAAAACTGCAGGAGGGCACCACATGAAGTCCATATTGTATTGTTTGTTGTGCGTGAGTAATGTGTACAAGTACTGGCGATGGCTGGTCATATGCGTTGGAAGATGTCAATCTCGGTGTTTGCTCTATGCAATCACGTAACATGTCCCTTTGTCTCTCTCTCTGTGTGAAACAATCACCAAAAGTAGATCGTCAATGCAAAAAGAATGCCTCAAAATGGTCATTGTAAGTTTATAAGCAATATGAACAAATTTAAATCCGATTACAAAGATAGGTAACGGTGCATTATGGATGTGAAGCACGACTGATAATAGCGTTGTTAAGACTCTTTGGCAAAAAAAAAAATGATATGAAAAGACCATAAAGTCCCCATATCAATATTAACACTGAATCAATTTTAAATGGAAAGAAAAAGCAGGTCAAGCATAGGTCAATATTGTATTAGCTGAAGAATTGGGCAATTACTATAATGTGTTCTCAGTGAAACAGTTTTTTTCATATTTCCGGCACTCAGTTAGTAAACGAAAAACGTGTGCTTGAATTGTCATCAAACCTTATGATACCAGAAATGCAAAAATAAATCATTTTACCTAGAAGGGGAATATCTTAAAACCGGTTTTACACTTTTTTTATTCTCATTTTAAGAAGAATATTTTGACTGAAAAATGAGGTTCACGTACAATGCTAAGTGGCTCTTTAAGTGCAATGCTTTCTCCAGGGCTTCTTGGCTTTATTCTAAATTGATGGAACTGAATCTTATATTCAGTCATTTTTAGAGACAAGGGAATTAGGTACGGATTTATAGATAATATGCTTACATTTATTACAGTTACTAATGATGGCAAAGACTTGAAACTAGTATCCCAGTACAAAAATACATATTAATGAAAACAATCTATAAATAAATACAACTTTTTTACAGTGCTGTACACAGTTTGCCTTTCTGATTTAGCTTTCAATACAACGTACACTGATGAGCTTGGTACACAAGAAAAATGGGAAGTTATGAAAACAGGTGCGTGTTGTGTTACCTATAGGAAGTTCCTGTTTGGTAGAATAATAAGGATTGAACATTACAGAATAATAATTTTAAAAACACTTGGCTTATTTAGAGTGGCGTGTAGTTTTACAGTGTGGATTGAAACTACATATTGATATTACAGTGACCTACTGTATGTGTAGTAGTGACACCTATCTTTTGGATTGGAGGGGTAGGCATGTGTGTGGAAAACCAAACCAAGGACTGCATCGGCCCCTAGAAGCCTGGTCAGGCCTGCAATTCTGCAGGGTAGGGGGGGAGATTTTACCTGCAGCCTCTAGGTAACATCTGTCTATGTGCATATTAAAATTAGAAAATGTACAGCAACAGTGGGTTCCAGACTATAGATAGACAGTAAAAAGGTCAACAATGTCTAAATAGACACCTTGGGGAAATGTAATAGGGTGAGAGTTTAGAAAATGTGAGAGTTTAGCAGTAAACTCTCACATTGGTCGAATTTTATCTTTAAAATGGGAAAACATCTGAATAAGATTTTAAATCGTGAGAGTTTTTTGAGTCTGAAAAACATGCAAGCCTGCTCTGTTGATTTGTTCTCGGACTCTATTACATTGGCCAAGTTTAAAAAGTGTGAGAAAACTCTCACATTTTCTAAACTCTCACCCTATTACATTTGGCCCCAGATGTCAGTAGGTCGACTGGGACAAAAGGTCAACAGGGCCAAAAGGTAGACAAACTAAAGGTCGACACAAACATGTTCGACACATTATTTATTTATTTATTTTAGGGTTAGGCGCTTACCGGAGCGTTAGGCACTTACCCTGACAGTTAGAGCTAAGCACTTACCCCGACTGTTAGGGTTAGGTACCAGGTGGGAGGGTTAGGGTTAGGTACTTACCGGAGGTTTAGGGTTAGGCACTAGAAGGCATGGTTAGGGTCAGGTACCTACCCCCAATGGTTAGAGTTAGGCACCAGAAGGGAGGGTAAGGGTTAGGCACCAAGGGGAGGGTTAGGGTTAGGATGAAGACTATGACTAAAAAACAAAAAAAAGCATGTGTCGACCATTTTTGTGTTGACCATTTTTGTGTCGACATTTTTACCCTGTTGGTCATTTGTACCTGTCGACCATCTTACATGTCGATCTTTTGTCCCTGTTGACCTTTTGTCCCAGTCGACCTATTGACTGTCTAACATCTGGTGTCTATCTAGGTGTTAAACCATACCCAGCAACAGTTAAAGGAGGAAAATGTAGTATTAAGAATTACTGTAAGAGTAGTTACACATATGTGTGTGTCTGTGATCAGCCAACCAGAACAGTCTTCTCTAATTCATCAATCAGACACCACCAGCATGTCTGCAGGCAGCGGTGTGATACCCTGCAGTTGCAAGGTATCACTTAAAGACCTGTCCTACCCATAGATAAAACAGCGCCGACTATTACTTTACAGGCGATTTTGATGACAGCTATTTCGCGGCCAGTGAGATCCCATTCAAATTTTGGGGTCTATGTATTAAGCCCGGTAGAGAGATAAAGTGAACAGAGATAAAATACCTACCAATCAGCTCCTTAACTGTCATTTTCTAAACACAGCCTGTAAAGTGACAGGAGCTGATTGGTTGGTATGTTATAGCCATCCAATTTATCTCACTCCAAGGCTTAGTACATAGACCCCCTAGGTAGAAAAGGGCATAGAGGCAGCACCATTTTAAACAAAACTGACGTTAAAAAGTAAAAGCAGTTGGAGGAGTGACAGTTGGAGCCATTGAGAGAGGAGAGCTGGGTGACGCAGATAAATAGAAGCAGCTGAAAGGGAAAGACTGCAACAAGCAGACTGGCTGAGACTTGTGGTTCCAGGCAGAAAGTCCATCTAAAGTAAGAGCTCTACTTACCTTTTGCAGGGGAAGTGGCATCCTGACTTAGTATACTACCTTCCCGAAATAAAATCATTTATATGTTCCATTGTTGTGGAACAGACATAGACCCTGATTCAGAGCCGGACGCTCTGACAGAGCGCTCGCTCTGAATCAGGGCCGGGCTATTTTTTTTTTTAGAGTGGCCTCCTGGCCACTTGCATAGCTGTGGGTGACCACCCACAGCTGACCACCCACAGCTATAGCGAGCGGCCAGGAAGATGGTAGCGATGGTCAAGACCGTCACGACCATCGGGCTTGTGACGAGACCTTTGTGGTAGGGTCTCATTGCCGCAAGCCCCAGAGAGATTTTCGGCTCTAACAGAGCCGAAATCTCTCCCACTGACATCACTCATGATGTCAGTGGGGCCGCCCCCAAGCGGAGGCGTTCACATGGGAAAATCTCCGTTTGGGCAGGAACTCCCCCGGCCCGCCCACCAAAGGGGGCGTGCTGTCACTCAACATCGACAGCACACCCCCTTTGGTATGAGACCTGGAGTGACGGATTGCCTGTCGCTATCCGGGTCTCGCGCATGCGCACGACGGAGCCAGCTCTGTCGTGCACATGCACTCTGGGCCACCATCGACCCGGTTGTGAGCGCTCTTGCGCACTTGCGACCGGGTCTGAATCAGGCCCCTAGTTTGTGATACGTTTATATACATATCAGTGCTACAACGTTGCTATCCGACTCCTAGTTGTGTATACACTTTATGGGCCCCACTGTGCCCACGTAGGCTCAGATGTGACCCAGATTACCAATGCCCAGCGGACAGGCTCCTTCAGTCGGATCCTATGCCCCCACAGCTCCAGACATCAGATTGGTCCATAAGCAGTGACAATAGCTTTCACTATCCTTTAACAGCAGCGATCCAGCAGACAAGCTTCTTTCAATAGCCTCTGCAACCCCACAGCTCCAGGCATAAGAGCAGTTGGCAGCAGTGACGGATTTTACCTAGGGGCTGTGGGACTGTAGCCCCCCCAGTATAATCCTCCACTTCAGTGAGCCAGTTGCAGTCCCATTGGAAGCACCACCTTCCAGTCACGTAACAGGACAGGAAAGTGTCTCCACCCCCTGGGACTGTGAGACGGGGCTGCGATTAGCAGAGAGCGGCTTCCAGTGAAAGCCTTTGCTCTGCTTTACGGACGCACTTACATTGCTCAAAGGGGCTGTAGTCAATGCAGCCCCTAGAAGCTAGTGTTATGCACATGAAAAATGGCAGTTTGGAGCTGATTGGCTGGTACTTTATCTCCATCCACTTTATCTCTCTCCAAGGCTTAGTAAATCAACCCCATGGCCTTTAAAGTGAGAGGAGCTGATTGGTCAGTACTTTATCTCTCTCCACTTTATTTATCTCTAAGGCTTAGTGAATAGACCCCCAAGTGCTTAATAAATGCATTCAAAATTGTCTTAGTTGCAATGTGATGCAACTATGATGTTTATTAATCACTGAATCAGGCCCTTAATCGAAAGTAGAAGTCAGTTAGAAATTAAATACTCTAAAACAAAATGGAGATTCCTCATCTATAAATAAGAAAATATGATTTTGTCGTGAAAAGCAGAGTTTCAAGAAGAATAGAAATATAAAACAAATCAGTTTGTACTATATTTTTGTCTGCAACGCTCTATAGAACAAACCAATATTTAAGTGTCCACTTAATAATCTGGGATAGCTAAATCTATCTATTGTTTTAAAGAACTGTCATGTTCTGCATTTAATCTAACTCCTTCTCTTTAATAAGCTGTTGTACACAGCAGCAATGTCAATTACTCAGACACTACAGTACTGTCTTGCATAATACATCTAACCATCTTTTAGTTCTAGGCTAAGGGGGAGATGCACTAAGCCTGTGAGGGTGATAAGGCATCTATAACTTTATTGC
Organism: Taudactylus pleione; assembly: GCA_031769625.1. Taxonomy (NCBI): domain Eukaryota; kingdom Metazoa; phylum Chordata; class Amphibia; order Anura; family Myobatrachidae; genus Taudactylus; species Taudactylus pleione. The sequence goes on from JAUIMM010000194.1 coordinate 1,907,889, forward strand.
AATTAAAGACAATATAACAACTTACAGTACAACTAATTTATACTAAAATAAAGACACGGACACAGACTGCTTTGGTTAAATGGTCATAACTTGCTTTTATTGAAGGTATGACTCTGAGCTTTTAATTAAATTTTGGGAGGCAAAGAAGGATGCTACAAACACTCAGTTCCAACCATATGTTACTTAACCGACTGATATGCCCCCCCTGTGGCCATTGTAAGCTGAGCTGTGAAGATTCACAACCCCATATAATACTGTACAGTATGAGCATGTCTGCAGAGATGGATGCCAAAAAGTCCTCCTGCAGAGGTAGGCCATACTATGACCCTTTAAAGTTTATGTGCTCCACAACGTTTTCTTACACCTTACATGGCCACTGGTTGGTAGCACTTTTTCTCCCAACATGATAATATAGCATAATGTTAGTAAGAAACACAACACAATAAAGAGCATAGGAAAGTGATAGGGGAGGGAGGGACAAATATCGTCCAGAAAGGAAGTTGCTGGGCGTACACCCGCCTTATAAAGCCCACATATAGCCACTCCCAATATCTCACACATGGTCAGAAACCAACCAACCAAATAACCCCCCCAAACTACTCTACCTAGCAACAGTTGACCAAATTCTAACCAATTACAAAAACAAAGGACTCTTATATAGCCTTAAGCCTAGGCAGCTCTTGTCTCATCTGAAGAGAGATAAAGTACCAGCCATCAGTGTTTAACACTGATTGACACTGAAATGACAGTTAGGAGCTAATTGGTTGGGACTTTATCTTGGTCCACTTTATCACTCTCCAAGGCTTAGTACATCTGGCCCAGGGGGACATGTATCAAACCCTCTGAAGAGGAGTGGAGAAGTTCCCCATAGCAGCCAGTCAGATTATAGCAATCATTTATCAGGTTAATTCTATATGGATGTTTTGGTCAACACCTCAACTTGTCCTTTTTAGAAGGTTTGATAAAGAACCCCTAAGACTAGTCTATTACATAACATTACCTGGTATCATGGGAGTAAAAGACTGGGTGTAATTTTATTTACTGCACAACCTCTTGCCCCAAAAAAGTTGGAGAAGAAATTAGTTTTTATCACTAACCTGGGTAATTTCTATTTAAAGTTGCCTGTAGGATATCAAAGTAGGGCCGACAGCTTTAGTCTGGGGGATTTTGATCTCCACCATTGAGCTCTGCATAGTGGGAATAAGTCATACCTCAAAACCATGCTTTTTGAGCACTGTTCCACGGTGCAGTGTCCCGCGGCGGTGGTGGGAGGTTGGGAGGCTCCCTCTCACCCGCTACTCTGTTTAGGTGCCATATGCATACACATGGCATCTATTCAATGCAGAGAGGGACTAGGGGCATGCCTCAACATGATGAAAATGGGAGCATGGCTCTCAAGCACAGCTTTCCATACCAAGTCACACCCATTTTTGGGCATTTGTGTCTCTGATGAATGCATATCTCCCGAGTTACATTTAACAAAATTTGGGAGGAATGGAATAAGCAGACATCGGGTCAAACCAGTGGCGCAACCTGGAGGGGTCGAGCGGGGCACGTGCCCTGGGTGCAATGGCAGGACCAGCAGAGGGAGGCGCCGACGACCAGGGTGTTGAAGCCGGATGATTGGCTGAGACCAGATCTTAAATGAATATCTGAAGACGCCATGTTGGCATTGTCTGCATGATGCCATCTGGCGTAGTCAGTATAATATCATTATGCACGGCGCAATTTTAGCATAGTGTACATCTGTCATGTTACTGCACACTGTTAAAGTCTTTACATAATAAATGCGCATGAATACACATATATATTTATAGACTTTATATATTCAGTGCTGACAGACAAGTCTTGTGGACATGTCTGGGACTAGTAATTGGAATACACAAAGATACTGTGAGGTGCAGACAAGGGTTTTAACTGAACCATTGTCTTTAAGTCTGACTATCATTGTATGCCTAAACGAACTTGCATTTACATTTCCAAGTAGGCTGGAGAGGCCTTTGATTACATTGTGATTCCATCAAGTGTCTGCTAATCATCTCTGATAACTTAGGGCCTGATTCAGACCCGCTCGTAAGCGTCCGCACGCTCGCTCTGAGCGATGGTCGCACAACTGCGCATGCGTATGGTTCGCAATGCGCGTGCACAAACTAGTGATTGCAGTTGGAAATCGTGCACTCGTAAAACACAGAGGGGCTGCTATTTTGAGTGACAGAATGTGCCGTTTGTGGATGGTAACAGGGGAAGGTGCTTGAAAACGGGGGAGTGGTTGTGTGAACGCAGGCGTGCCAAACGGTCAAAATGGCGTTTAATGGGAGTGCATAATTAGCAAAGGAGCATCATCGATCATGTCACTTGGTTGTCTTTTAGCCTGAACTGCTCACAGTGATTACAGGTAGTAATTCCTACCTCAAGCGCTGCGAGCAGTTCAGATGCCGTTCGATGTTCCCGATTAATCTAATAAAAACAGGAGATGACGTGATTTGCGAATGGCAAAGGGGCGTCTTGAAAAAATAGCGAGCGCATTTAGCGGACGCTAGCACAGACATAGAGGCGTCCTCACACCGCAAAGAGCGAGCGCTCAATTTAAATATCCGACCCCTTTTTGAGAGCGAGCGGCCGCAAATAGCATCCGGGTCTGAATCAGGCCCTTAGTTCAGACAAAAGTAATAATGAAACCAGTTACTGTTTAAAGCTATATATATATGTATATATATATACTTAAACGATCGCATGTGTATCCACAATGCGTGCACACATATACACAGTTGCTATTGTAAATAAAAACACACCGCATGTTTTGCGCTATATACAACCCCTGCATACAGTGCACCTTTTACGCTGCATGAAGACATACAACGCATACTTACATATAATTATAAATATAAACGCACTCATAAAAGGTTCCTGCACATTATGGTTTATATTTAAGTTATTGATTATGATGTAAAATGTATGTATTTGATATCTAAGGTTTAGTACATGATAAGCAGACCATGTTTGGTACCATTCTAAACCACTGTCTATTTGCAGAACTCCGGTTCCATCAACAAGGAGATCGCAACATGCATCTGCAAGTTATGGATTATAGAGAATTAGGTGTTAGAATGTACTTTGTATGTAGTGTCTATTGATTAGTTAAAACACACACAAAGAGCCGTTGGAGGGCTGAACTACCACTGTACAAACTGACTTATTAACTGTATCGTAACAGAAGAACCAAGAGCAAGAAACCATGGGATTATGCCAACTCATTTCTACTGTTCATTCTCTGTGGGGTATATATTCAAGCGCTCTATGTCCAGTAGTCAGTCATCATACATGCGTATGTATATCGACTGTACCTTTGAATGTATAAACTTTTGCGCTAAATTGTATTTAGATCAAGGCGTGTAACTAATTCTTTTTAATGTGAATAATTACTTTTGTGTGCTTTGGAACCACACTCAAAGTCTGGAAAGCAATTTTTTCTTGTGTGACTTGCTACGCTAAATAGCGACATTTGGGTATAAAGATTATTAGGTATTCATAAGGGCATCGTACCCGCACCTACCAGTTAGGGATGAACTCTCCTTACTTTAAAAGCTGTACTGAAAAAGTAGATCAGGTAAAACACAGGTATGATTCAGAGCTGTACACTAAGCAGCTGCGTACTAAGATGCAACTTTAGTCACAAATCAGTCAGTAATGGGCATTCTGAGTAACCTTTTGGTCATGCTGAATGAGCATGAGAACTGAGACACCTAGGCCATTTTTTACTGCTTAGGGCAGTGTTGGCTAACCTTGACACTCCAGCTGTTATGGAACTACATAACCCAGCATGCACTGCTACAGTTTTGCTATTAGGGCATGCTAAAACTGTGGCAGGGCATGCTGGGATATATAGTTCCACAACAGCTGGAGTGTCATGGTTAGCCAACACTGGCTTAGGGGATCGGAGTCGCAGACTGAGATACTCCCCGAAAATGGTCACACCACGCCTGTGTGTGAGTTGCTAGGGCCATAGAGAGCACGGCCGGGCCCAGGTACTGTACGGAGAGTGGCCTAATCATGGAGGCCCCCTACAACTAAACTTTTAAAAAATTATTTGCATGGGCTCAAGAGGGCACCTTAGCCAGGTGCAGGTCTGTGGGGGGTGATTATTGCAATGGCTCCCACCCACACATCATGAAGGGAGAGGAGACTACTGCAGTAGCAGCCTCTCTGGACTCACTGCAGCCCAGCACACAGCAGTATTTTCTGGGCTGGGGAGAGAGACTGCTGCTGCTGACAGGTGAGAAGGGGGAAATGCGGGCCCGGGCTCCACAATGGGCCCCTGCAACAAGCCTGGGCCCAGGTAAATAGTACCCACTCCCCCCATCCTCTCAGCGCACCTGTGAGTCACCTCCACCTGTTGCCGCCCACAAACTGTCACTGCCCCTTAATCACTATGCAAAAAAATCCTCACCGCGAGTGACGATTCAGATGTATGCGCAGATCACGGGTAATTGCTCATCTGCGTAAACATCGGCATCACGACCCTCAATAAATTACATTTCCCAGAGAACATTCTGCATAGCACCTAAAATAGACAAATACATGTTTCTTACTGCTTGTAAACACATACTCACTGTGTGATATACATTTAGGCTTATTTCTTGACAGATGTGAAAATACATTTTTACCACAGGACATAATTACAAAATGTGTCTGAAACATGCCTGTTAATAATACAGTATTCTCACTCCTGTAAGCTTTCTGAGCTGTCTGTTACTGAATCTTTTTTTTTTCTTTTTTGTAACACTTCCTCCTTTTTTCATTTCCCTCCGGCGCCTGTGGGATCAGTAAAAATACGATTTATAGATGCTGCAAACCCAAGGCAGTTCCTTCCACTCTCACTTTGGTGTTTTGGGATTTGCAACGTATTGCCTCTTTTACTATTTTTTTTTACAAAAAAACTACCGTATCCCTCAGCCGGCTTTAAACATTTTTTTTGTGTGTGTGGAAAAGGGGCTCCAGCGGATCTTTTCATCCTCTGACACAAAAGGTTGCTGCTTACAACTTTGCAGAACCGCAACCTGATTCAAATGTAAAGTATGAAATATTTAGTTTCACTATCAAATGAATCTTGCATCCATGGTATAAAGATGTCACTGAAGTAAGGAGTTTGGTTATAATGAAATAATAGCAGATTAATTTATTATTAAATATTTGCTTTTCTAAAGAACTATGTATATTTGAAATAAATGAATATTTATGCAAGTGGAACAAAGCATGGTAATCTTTAGGGGATGCCGACAGTGTGAATACTGGTGGCAGAATCCCGACTGCTTACATCTCATACACACACAACTATTTAGTAAATGAACAATTTCAGTAAACGATTTTCGTTAATTTTTTCAAGGGAAACATGAACGAAAATCGTTTACTAAATGTAATGAACGATTTTTTTTTAACTACAAACGATTTTTGCATATTACCTTACTGAAAATCGTTTACTAAATGTAATGAACGATTTTTTTTTAACTACAAACGATTTTTGCATATTACCTTACTGAAAATCGTTGAGTTGGTCAGCCTGACTGAACTACAAACTACAAACGTAATCGTTCATTGTTTTAACTTTGAAACTGAATGATTTTTTTCAACGATTGAACGATAAACGATATCGTTATCGATAATTGTTAAACAAAATTGTTGTGTGTGTATGCACCTTATGAGTTAGGGGGAGGGTTAGGTTTAGAACAATTTGAACCAGCATTATTCCAGTCCTATTTCTGCCATGAGGCAATTCTATCCAGCAAATGAAGTCCTGGGTTCTGTCATTCCATTCATTAACAGATCCTGTACCGAAACATGTTGCTCTGTTCGGTGCAAGAAGATGTGTGATGATTTGTTATAGGTGGTCCAATGTAGACTAGTGAAATGTCAGACCCTCCAACATGACCCCTTCCATCAGGTACAAAACCCTCTGCTCCTGGACATCCCAATGAGTTTATGATTGCAGCCACCAGTGTTGGACTAGTTAATTGATGTAAGGTGTTTCTCAACAGGTGGCTGCAATCATAATTTAAGAGGGAGGTCTAGGAGCAGAGCATTTGGTACCTGGTAGAAGGAGGAATATTGGAGGGTCTGAAATGTTGACCATAGTAAAGGAGCCCAGCACATTGCTATAAAAAGTAAATACTTTATACTTTTGTAACAGGGTACCTGTTCCAAAATTATACAAGTAGGTCAGGAACCACATATGACCTGAAGACCCCTGGCAACACAAAAACTTTTCATTGTATGCCAAAATAAGTATTATATTAGGCACACATTTAAGGATTATTACAGCTAAATCACTTTTTTAGCTAACAAGCACATCACTTAAGGTGCCTACACATTAGACGACTTGCAAAAGATGCAATGCCATCAGCGATTTCCCTTGATCTCCCCCCGGCAACTCCCCTGCACTCCCAGACAAACGATATCTTGCATAAACTGTCCAATCTGACAAACGATCTTATCTCGTTAACGAGATTGGCAGATCTTGCCTGCTGCTGGCAAGATCTGAAGATGCAATGTATGACCCGCTGGTAAGCGCATCGGCATCGTGATTTTGAGTGGACACTTACGATTTAGACATATTTTACATGATTTGTCGTTCCGATGCGTCAAAATCGTGTAAAACATTGTTTAGTGTGTATGCACCTTTAAGAGGTTGAATGCTGAATGTCTCATATTATGGACTCCCATCATTTGTATGAACTCCTGTCAGTCTTGACCCTTCGTTGGCCAATAGTAACTGTGGTGGATGGAAGCTGCATCCCTTTACAACCAACGCCTTTCTTAGAATCTGACACTATACAGTTTAAGTTTAAAGAGGAACTATATCCAAAAATAAAATTTGCTGATTCTTGGTGATTTAAATCAGTGGTAGGTAACCTGTGGCACTCCAGTTGCTGTAGAACTACACCTCCCAGCATGCCCTGACACAGATTTACTGTTAGGACATGTTAAAAATGTGGCAGGGCATGCTGGACTGTGTTGTGTCACAGGTTGCCTACCTCTGAGTAAATAAAAATAAATGAATACTTAATTTTCTTGCACCGTCAGGCTAAATCACTTTTATATGGGCCTGATTCAGCAATGATCGCAATTACAAAGTTGCACGCAGGCTATAGATACGATGTATGCACGCAGGCAGATTTGCAATTGCGATCCTTGCAATAATGCAAATGCAGCAGGAGGTGAATGACACCCGCTGCTACATTGCGATCCCACCATTGCGACCATCGGAAAGCTGAGTAAGGCTCAGCTTACTCAGGTTGGCCGGTTTGAGAGCCCAGGACACTGCATTGATCAACTCAGATCCTGGGCTGACCACTCCTGGAAAAATGGGCGTACATGCCCCCACATCCGTGAAGGTCAGCCGCTCCTGCACGCAGCACCACCCCTTAAATGCCTCTGCCTGTCAATCAGGAAGAGGCATTCAAGGGTTTGCATGCAACTACGCAGGACCCATTCTGCACACTTGCAGAATGGGTCCTGCACACGCGCAGATTCCCGATAATCGTGAATCTGCAATCAGCAGTGAACTTGCGTTCACTACTGAATCAGGCCCAATGTCTGTAGAGGTGACATGTTGCATTGCTCTTACATGCATTGTCTGGACTCCTTCAGGTGTTCATGTTTCTTACCATGCATCATACTTGCCAACTCTCCCTGGATGGTCTGGAGCATCCCGAAAATTGGGTGGCGCGCCCGGTGGGCAAATCTCTCGGCCTGTGCCATGCACCTCCTCCGGGTCGGGGGGAGCCGATGACTCGATTTGCGTTGAATCGCTTCATCGTTGCCCCGCACCCGGCTGCACAATGCCTGTAATCTTGGCATTGGGTAGCGAGGGCGTGGCTGCGATCACATTCACGCCCCCCATCCCACCCCCAAAAGTTGCATCACGCCCCACTGCTCTGACGATCTGGCTGCCTCCTCCCGGAATAGGCAGCTGGATTGTCGGCAACCCTGCCATGCATATGTCATTATTTTAATTTTATTTATATTTTCATTTCTATTGTTTTTAAAACAGATGCTGCTTATGGTCAGTCCCTACAGTTACCTGCTGACATTATTTTACATTAGATACAATTATTTGTTCAGGTCTGGAGAGAATAAATGCATTTCTTGCTTGGTTCATTTATTCCCCAGTTTTCTATTGTTTATAATGCTAAATGTAATGCTTTTGTTATGGTTCATCACACTTTATCTTGCCGCTCTCTATACACAAAAACATTTGCAGGAAATGTTGTAGATTTTATCTTCTCTTGCTAACGTGGCATATGATAAATACAACAATTGGTGTATTATATAATATAGCTTAGAATACATGGAGAAAAAAAGCTTTAAGTAGGTGAAATGTTTTCAAGATAACATAGTATAAGGTTCATAATGTTTTGTACTAATCCCTAATTATCCCAAACAGAGATAAAGGGCAAAATTTACTAAGCGTCAGATTCTAAACCCCGGTGGTTTGGCTGTAGTTTGGTGGTAGTTTTGCTATCTGCACATTTACTAAGGTCAAAACTGCTGCAAAATTGCAGCAAAACTGCTGTCAAAACACATTTTAGAATAGAATAGAACAGGGCTAGGGCTAACATTACAAGGCAGAGGTTTGGTGTCATTTAGAAACCGCCACCAAACCGCCAGGGTTTAGAACCGGCCGCTTAGAAAATTTTGCCCAAAGTGCAACCAGTCAACTCCTGTCATTTTTCAAACACAGGGCCTGTTTCACTACAGATCGCAATATTGTGTACGCACGCAGTTCAACTGCGATTGTATGCTAATCCATAGCAATCACAATGCCGCTGCACCACTACTTATGGACACCCACTTCACCTACACACATATCGGTAATGGTCAGCAAGACGAAAACATCGGTACAAACGAGTACCATCGAAGCCTCATGTACAGTTAAGGCAGGTCAGACCTCACTCAGGAATTGCTTACTTCAGCGCACGCTGTGCAGCTTCAGGCTGCATATGATATCGCAGTGGCTAATTTATGCACGCCCATGCAACGCCGTTGAAGCGCACTGGCACGCTTGGTTTTGGCCAACCACCCCGTCACCACCCACAAACGGCACTTCCTGTCAAGCACTCTGAGTAAGGTTTGCGTAGCCTCAGTGATCACGTCCCGATCGCAATAGCTAGTTCGCGTACACGCACTGCGATGCACACGCATGTGCAGAGCGCAACAATCGGCTGATTGTGTGCATATAAGCAACTGCGTTCCTAGCTAAATCAGGCACACAGTCTGTAAAGTGACAGTTAGGAGCTGATTGGTTGGTATTTTAATCTCCATTCATTTTATCTCCCACCAAGGCTTAGAACATAGGACCTCATTCACAGTCGGTCGTTGCGGCCGCACGGTCGTACGCCACCGGTGTTCGCTAAACTGCGCATGCGTAAAGTTCGCAATGAGCGTGCGCAAACTAGCTGCTACGATCAGAAATTTCTCTCTCCTTGGACACAGTCAGGTCGGTAGTTTGAGTGACAGAATGAGGCGTTTGTGGGTGGTAACAGGGTAAGGTGCTTGAAAATGGGGGAGTGGAGATCCAAACGCAGGCGTGCCTAAGTATACGAATGGCGTTTTATGAGAGTGCATAATTAACAAAGTAGTGTCATGGCACACGTGACATGGGTGGTTTGTACACTGACCTGATCGTAGTGCTTAAGAGAGGGTATGGTCAACCTTAAGCTCCACGACCAGTTCCGATGGTTACCGATGGTCTCGATTAATCCTTATATGCCCGGAGATGACGTGTAATGCAAACGAGAAGGGGGCGTATTTTTTGTCTTATGGCCGCATCCTCCCCTTGGTCGGCCAGCTAACGATCCGATCTTAAGGACGCAACTTGCGAGTGCATCATTTGCATATCCGGCCCCTTTTCCCTTGCGACCGTGCGGCCGCAACGACCGACTCTGAATGAGGTCCATAGACCCCTCTATCTCCGATAAGCAGTATTGTTGGAATTCCCTGTTCTGGACCTCCATAGTCACAAACAGATTATCTAACTTTGTATTCTCCAGGCCAGGTGTTTGGAAAATGTTTAAAGGGGATGGGATTAAGGGCTTGATTCAGCAAGGAACGCAGTTGCGTACTGGCAATGCATAAGCATCGGAGTGGACGGGTGCAAACTAGCCACTGCGATCAGGACAGCAATAGCAGAGGGTACGCAGACTCATGGCAGAGTGATTGACAGGAAGTGCCATTTGTGGGTGGTGACGGGGGTAGTGGTCGGCTGAAAGCAGGTGGGCCATTGCGTATCAACGGCATTGCAGGGTCGTGCATAAATTAGCCACAGCCAATCCATACGTAGCCTGAGGCCTCATAGCATGCGCTGAAGTCAACAATTTCTGAGTGAGGTCTGACCTGCCTTAACTGTGCATATGGTTCCGATGTCACTCGATGTTACCGATTGTTGGCAAAGTATACGGATGTGAGTAAGGGGAAGTGGGTGTCCTTATGTTAGGCTGCGATCGCAATGTGAATGCAAACATTTACATATCCCCGCTGATATTAGCAAGCTGAATAGCGATCCTTAGTGAGTCAGGTCCTAAGTCAGCAGGGTGGCACCAACAGATCGGATTTAGCAATTGTCCACAACACAGTAGCTTGTATCTCAGGACAGCAAAGAGATAACTACATCTTTGCCATCTCAGAGGAAACCAAACTAACCCACCACCATGTAACAAACCAGGTAGATTGTACAGTATTCTATTATGTAAGTTATGGAAAACGACCAATATCTGTGGTTTGATGGTGATATTAGATTTCAACATACCTCACTTCCTCCAGGAAGGATGGATGGTTGACATTACTCTGCGCTTTTTCACCCCACTGGGATCAGAAAAGTTCCACCCAAGAATTTATGAGAGTTTTAGTTAGAGATGTGCGCCAACCCCCGTGTTTTGGTTTTGGATCTCAAACTGTATCTCCTTCAAGGTTTTGGATCTGGATTTGGTTTTGCAAAACCACCCTTGCGTGTTTTTTTTTTTTTTTTGGATCTGGAATTTTTCGACAAAATCATAAAAACAGCTGAAATAGCATAATTTGGGCCTTTTTTTGTTCCTACAGTTTTCTCAATAACATTCATTTCCAGTCATTTTCACTAAATTTTGACCACCTCACACAATATTGTTAACCAACATAGGCCAAAGGCTGACTGGCTTACCATACATGCCTACTGTCCCGATTTGGCCGGGAGCCTCCCGAAAATCGGGTGCCGCTCCTGGCCCCCCGGAAAAGTAGGCAGGTCTCCCGACTTCTCCAGTCCCCCCCGCAATGTAGCGCTAAACCCCCCCTGCGGAGGGGATGATGACGCGATTCGCGTCATCATAACCCCGCCCCCTGCCTTGCAATGCCGGAAATATCGGTATTGTGTAGCGGGGGCGAAGCCTAAATGACGCGATCGTGTGGCTCCACCCCCAAACACCACCCCTAAACACTGGTAATGATTCCGGACACGCCCCTTATAACGACCCCCCCCCCCTGCTAAACCGACCTGGCTGCTTCCTCCCAGAGGAAGCAGCCAGGATGTAGGCAAGTATGGGCTTAACACACATGGCAGTTATTTCTGTTTACAAATGTTTTCCAAATTAGTAATGTATTAGCAATAACCAATCAAAACAACTCACAAGTACGTTCAATAGAAAACAACCCAGCACAGAAATTTACTAAAAATCACACGTGGAATATCCCTGCTCAAAACAATTAGTTGTAGTTAACAAGCAGCAAACAAACAAACCCTAAACCATATGTAAATAGCAACAGCAGGCATGAATGCCCCCTACACAAGTGTACATGCCCCCAGCACATGCCTATTCTCACTGCCCAATCTGTATTTTCTTCCTGGGGGCACTGGGCCACCGATGACTGGCACTCTGTGCCCATGTATAGCCCCGATAAATCAGCCTTTTTGTTGAGCAGTTCCCCAAAATCTCCCCGACCATAAAAACAGTGTTCTGTACCTGCAAGTCAGAAACACTGCAGGTCGGATACAATGCAGGTCAGATACAGTGCAGGTCAGATACAGCGCAGGTCAGATACAGTTTGAGTTGGATACAGTAAAGGCTCAATACAGTGCGGGTTGGATACAGTGTGAGTTGGTTACAGTGCGGGGTACAGTGTCAGTCAGCAGGACCGCAACTAGCGGGGGGGAGTGTTAGGGGGCACATGCCCCGGGTGCCAGATTTGAGGGAGTGCTGCAGGGCAGGCTGCAGAGCAGAGGTCACTCACGAGGAGAGCTGACAGCGCCACCCGGGAAATACAGTCAGCTGTCAGCCCAAGGCACTTCAAAGAAATAGGAGTGGCATGGGATTTGTAGTACCCTATGAGGCATTGCCAGCAGGGACGTCTTGTATGGGCTTGCTGTCGGTAACAGTTGCTGGGTCCACAATAGCTTTCACTGCGGCTACTAGCTGGTAACAGCTACCGTCCCTCGCCGCTGGCCCACCCTGCACGCCCAAACATGCACTGCACTGACTGCAGCCGCAGCCACTGTGCGCGCTGCTCTGTCCAGCCCAGGCAGTTCCCATTGGGCTTTGAGCTGGGCAGCCGGGTGACATGCTGCTTTTCCCTCCATCAGCCCAACTCCTGATAAAAGCAGCCCACAGGTAACGTGGCACTTGTCTGCACTGCATTCAATAAAGTTATAAAGTTGCTTGCCCTGCTGCATTCACGTGCAACGCTGACTGTACAACTCCTACAGAATGTGCACTTCTTGTGTGCCACTCATGCCCAGTTGCTCCTGTCATACAGAGGGGGAGACGCCAAAGGTCACACAGAGGGGGAGATGCCAAATTACTGCCTTGCCCGGGTGACAAAAATCCTAGTTTCAGCCCTACAGTCGGTTACAGTGCAGGTCATATACAGTGCAGTTTATAGTGAAGGTCAGATACAGTGTGGTTTATAGTGAAGGTCAGATACAGTGTGGTTTGAATACAGTGCAGGTCGGATACAGTGTGCGATACATAGTGGCAGTGGCGTAAGTAGGGTATTTGGAGCCCAGGGCAAATTTTAAATGAGAGCCCTCTCTCCTGATGTACGCGCGCCTAAGGCGCAAGCGGCAAAAGAATGGGCATGGTCACTTAAAAATGGGGCGTGTCAACATGACACACCCCTTTATTTTCACACTGAACATTCCTATCCATATGCACCTTAACCCCAGTAGTACCCCTTATACAGTACCCCCAGTATGGAGTTGTGGTCCCTCTTATGCAGGCCCATAGTAGTGCCCCTTATACAATATCCCCAGTAGTGGTCCCCCCAAATGCAGTGCCCCATGTAGTGTTCCCCCTTATGCAGTGCCCCCAGTAGCAGTCCCCACAATGCAGTGTGCCCAGTAGCGGTATCCCCTTATGCAGTGCCCTTTATATGGTGCCCCCAGTAGTAGTCCCCCCCCCTATGCAGTGCCCTTTATATAGTGCCCCCAGCAGTAGACCCCCCCCATGCAGTTTTCCCAGTAGTGGTCCCCTTATGCAGGCACCCAGTAGTGATCCCCCCTATCCAGTGCCCCCTGTAGTGGCCCTTCCTATTATTGCCCCCAGTAGTGGTCCCCCGAGTGCAGTGCCTCTACTAGTAGGCACCTTTTATAATGCACCCAGTGGTAGTTCCCCCCCAAGTAGTAGTCCCCAGTAGAGGTTCCCCCTCCCGATTAAGTGCCCCCAGTAGTAGCCCCCCCCACTAGAGGTCCTCCCAATAACTGCCCCCACCCCCAGTAGAGGTCCTCCCAGTAGTAGCCACCCCCCTCCCCCGTTCTGCAGATAGGTTAAAATATATATATATATATATAAAAACATACTTACCTGCTGCTCCGGTCCGCGCCGCCGCTCCCGCCGCCGCCCGCCAGTCCTCCCGGGCTGGCGCGCTCAGCATTATGGGACAGATGTCATGACGTCATGACGTCAGTCCCATTACCCACTGCAGGAGCCGGACGGAAGTCCGGCTCTTGCAGTGGGTGCTGCTGCAGTCAATGAGAGTCTATCTGACTCTCATTGGCTGCTGTTTAACACATGCATCGCCGCCAGTGCTGGCGGCGATGTGTGTGTTATGCACTGCCTGAGCCCGCCTCCTGGTGCTATAGGGCAAGCGCTCAGGGGGAGGGAACGGGCTCAGGCGTGCAGCACAGGACCGGCTCTGGAAGCCTAGTGCCGGTCCTGTGTAAATGTGTAGTGCCGACCGCAATCACTGCGGTCGGCGCTACACTTGTGGCTCACTAGGCTAGGGTGGCCGGTCCCACGGCACCCAGGGCACGCACCGTGCCCGACTCCCCCTAGTTACGCCACTGCATAGTGGGTTGGGTGCAGTGTGAGTTGGTTACAGTGCGGGCCAGATACAGGGCCTGATTCAGACCCACTCGCAAGCGGCCGCTCGCTCATTCACGGATGATATTTCCAATCTGCGCATGCGTATGCATCCCAATGCACATGCGTGAACCACTGGGTGTGGTCTGGTAGGGCTCGCTCACCCCCAGCATAGACAGCCCATCTGAATGAGTGACAGGAGAGGCCGTTTGTGGGTGGTAACAGGGGCAGGGCACTAATAACGGGGGAGTGGAGGTGCGAACGCAGGCGTGCCTGAGTGTTGCAACGCCATTTCAGAGGCGTGCATAATTAAAAGGCAGCGTTTCACGTCACTTGGTGGAATTTCACACTGAAGTGCTGGCAGTACTTGCGGCAAAGTATAGTCAACCTTAAGCGCTGTGAGCACATTCGATGGTGCTCGATGTACCAATGTTTTTAGGCACTTCCAGGAGATGACGTAACGCAAGTGGGCGTTTTAAGAATGAATGGTGAGCTTCTACATACACAAAGTGATCACACGCCAAGACATAGTGGGCATGCTTATGTCTTGCCTTGCGATCGCGTGCCTTGCTGGGTGTGTGTCAGATTTGCATAAGCTGGAAGCGATCGCATCTTGCGAGTGGGTCTGAATCAGTTCTACAGTGTGGGATACAGTGCGGGTCTGATATAGTGCGGGATACAGTGTGGGTTGGATACAGTGCAGGGTACAGTGTGGGTTGGACACACCAATAGTGCATTTACTGTGACAGCAGTGTCAGCAGTGCGGAGTGCTGGTGGTGTCCTCAATGCGAGAGTGCCAGTGGTGTCCTCAGTGCAGGGATGCCGACGGTGTCCTCAGTGTGGGAGTGTCTGCAGTGTGGGGTTGCTGATGGTGTCCTCAGTACATGGTGCTGGCAGTGTCCTCAATGCAGGGTGCCAGTGGTATCGGCAGAGCAGGGGTGCCAGCGGTGTCCTCAGTGCAGGGTGCTTACAGTGTCGGCAGAGCAGGGGTGCCAGTGGTGTCCTCAGTGTGGGAGTTCCGGCAGTGTCACCAGTCTGGGGTTGCCAATGGTGTCCTTAGTACGTGGGGCAGTAGTGTGGGGGTGCTGACAGTGACATCAATGCGGGGGTGATGGTGTGGGAGTGCCGGCAGTGTCAGCAGTGTGGGGTTGCTGACAGTGTCCTCAGTATGTGGGGCAGCAATGGGGGGTGCTGTCAGTGTCCTCAGTGCAGGGTGCCGGCAGTGTCGGCAGTGCTGGGGTGCTAGCAGTGTCCTCAGTATGGGGGTGCCGGTGGTGTCCTCAATGCAGGGTGCCAGCAGTGTCTGTCGGCAGCGGGAGGAGCAGTGTTTTCAGACAAGGGAGATGGGCGGTATCTTCCTTCCTTCCTTCCTTCCTTCCTTCCTTCCTTCCTTCCTGTGCCCATTGAATTCAATGGGACTTTGTAAAATGGACGCTCGAGGCAAAACCTCAAGATCCGACAGCGGGATAGCGAGGTTTTGCCTTGATTAGGGATCCGTGGCAGGCAGAGAAATCCGAGCTGTGTCTCGGATCCCCCTGGATCCCCGAAATTCGGGTGGGCTCGGTTCTCTGAGAACAGGGTCCGCTCATCTCTAGTTTTAGTATAATCTTGACAACATCTTACACCAAGTGGGACTTGAAAAAGTCTCTAAAAGGACAGAATGGTTACTCTGATACAACCCTTCTTCAACCCTAGATAACACCAATCGGGACTTAGACACATGCTGTGATTAATTCCACACGATATTGCAGGTCTGTCAGTTATTGAATAAACTATCCAGCAGTAATTGTTAAAGAACAACAATGAGGAATGACTGTAAATAACTTAATCAATGGACTGAACATTACACATACAACAAAGTGAGAAACAACTTGAAAATGAACATTATATTTCCAAATCAGTGTATTGCTGCAAATGATTATCAACCATTTGGACACATAATTATAACTGCAAGTCATAACCAGAAACAAATTCTAGCAATACATACATATATAATATAATTAATGCACCACTTATGAAACAATACATTTTGCCACTAATTAGTTCACTATCAATGGTATATAAACCCATCAGCCATAACATTAAAACCACCCAAATAATATTGTGTAGGTTCCCTTTGTGCCGCAAAACAGCTCTAATCCTTGAGGCATAGTTTCCACAAAACCTTTGAAGGTGTCCTGTGGTATCTGGCACCAAGATGCAGCAGATCCTTTAAGTCCAGCAAGTTGCGAGGTGAGGCCTCCATGATTTGAACTTGTTTTTCCAGCACCCCCGGAAGATGCTCAATCAGATTGAGATCTGGGAAATTTGGAGGTCAAGTCAACACCTTGAACTCTATTTCATGTTCCTCAAACCATTCCTGAACAAATTTTGCAGTGTGGCAGGGCGCATTTTCCTGCTGAAAGAGGCCACTGCTATCAGGGAATACCGTTGCCATGTAGGGATGGGTTGTCTGCAAAAATATTTAGGTAGGTGGTACATGTCAAAGTACCATCCACATGAATGGCAGGACCCAAGGTTTCCCAGCAGAACATTGTCCAGAACATCACACTTTCTCCACTGACATATTTTCTTCTCATAGTGCATCCTGGTGCCAGCTCATCCCTAAGTAAACTCATGCAGCCGTCCACATGATGTAAAAGAAAACGTAATTCATCAGACCAGGCAACCTCCTTCCCTTGCTCCATGTCCTGATGCTTACGTGCCCATTGTAGGTACTTTTATCAGTATATAGGGGTCAGCCCCATACGCAGCAAGCTGTGATGCACTGGGTGCTCATTTTATCATAGCCAGCATTAACTTTTTCAGCAATTTGTGCTACAGTAGCTCTTCTATGGGATCGGAACAGGCAGGCTAGCCTTTTCTTCCCAAGTCCATTAATGAGCCTTGGGTGGCCATTACCCTGTCGCCGGTACACTGGTTGTCCTTCCTTGGACCACTTTTGGTAGGTACTAACCACTGCATACCGGGAACACCCCACTAGACCTGCAGATTTGGAGATGCTCTGATCCAGATGTCTAGCCATCACAATTTGGCCCTTCTCAAAGTCTCTTAGATCCTTACGCTTGTCCATTATGCCTGGTTTCAACACATCAACTTCAAGAACTGACCGTTCACTTGCTGCCCTTTATTTCTGACCACTTGACAGCTGCAATAGTAACAAGATAATTAATGTTAATTACTTCAACTGCCAGTGGTTTTAATGTTGTGGCTGAAGGGTGTATGTAAATGGGTTTTAGAGATGTGTCCTAGAACATTTTAGCTGCAGTCACGCCAACCAGCCCCTCTCGGTGCGCCATGTCCCGTGAGACTCTGCTAGCGCCAGGCATTTTATTGCAACTTTTTTTGCCTAAAATGCTTTTAATTCACAATGCGATGTGACTAGGACAGGTTGGGCATGGGATCCTAGAGCACTCAATACCGGTGCACAGAGTCCTGACGCTGGAATACCGACTGGTTTGAAATACTGACACCTGTAGTTGAGTACTCAAACCCTACTCCTAACCTTCCCCTCTGCAGCCTAAGCCTGACCCTCCACTCCCGCTGTCTAAACCAATCTCCCCTGAAGCCTAACCCTCCCCCCACAACTTAACCCTCACCCTAGTGCCTAACCCTAACCCTATTTTATACCATAGGGATGTCAGAAGTCGGGATTCCGGTGCCAACATTCAGAGCACTGCCATCCTGATTATCGGGATGCCAACTACATCCCAACTAGGACACACCAGGAAAGAGTGCTGATTAATTTGATATGTGACACATATAACTGTAGAAGAACTTATATGAGCTTTTGTGCTTCTGTATTAGGAAGCACAGTCTTAAAATACAAATATATATACATAAATAGTCATTAAAAATGGGGTTTTTGTGGCCATTGAGTACTATTACTGTCAGGTACCTCCTTATGGCAAATTCTATTTCCTATAGGTAACCAAATAAAAAAGATATTTCAGAGCTTATCTGCAGATAGGTAGAAGTCAGTATAGTACATACTCTCCAAACTAATATCAGTCTCTAGACTCTCTAATGCCCGTATCTCGTGTCACAGTCCTTTAGATCACCGAAAATAGTCTTATCCTCCTAACCAACGCATTTTGACATGCAACTTTCTTCCTCACCCTTTGCCTCGTTTTGAGATCCGAACTTGGCAGGAAGACCATAGCAGCAACTTTGTTCTCTTTGGAAACCCAACGTTCATGTGTGTTTGGTTTCTACAAACCCAACCACTCAGCTCTAGTCTCCATATGTATTTGGGACTCTATGAGCCTGATTCAGAGGTACTCACAGTGTCAATGCTGCACTCAAGCAGCCGATGTTTTCAGTTTGCGCATACGTACGAGTCGCACTGCACATGCATCCTGATGGGAACCACTCCAAGAGGCAAAACAAATTTCTATGTAAGATCTGAGTATTTCCCTGGGAGGTAACATGGGGGTGGCTAGACAGCAGATAGTGACTATGTATAAAGACGCAGCTGCTCTGACACAGGTGGCCATGTTCAAATAGAGATTCTTCGCTTTCACAGGGATGGTGCATCTAAATAGGCACAGAGCTGGATTAGTGCCACAGCTGGTGGGCATCTCAGATGACATTAGCATTACTATACAGTAGTGGCTGTGGCAAAAGATGCAGTCACCGTTGAAACTGCATCCACCTTTAAATCAGGCCCTATGGCTGTACAGTGCAGCATGTTGCTACATCAACACAGAATAGAGGCTATTAGAATGGATTGTAAATAGAAGGAACAATAGAATGTGATGTTACAATGCTTCTACATTAACTACATTCTGACTGAAGTGTAACCGTAAATATAATTTACTGTCCGGTTGGAGCACTGCACCACTGACTGAGAAAATAGATCAGAGTACAATACAGCTGGCAAAAGAACCAGTCACTTGCTGAGTATTGCAAATGAGATGTAGAGAATGCTTGGAGAAGGCAGGGATACTGCCAACAGTTTTAGCCGGCTGTTTACAGTTATTAGAAGCCCCTTCTGACCTTTGCTACCTCCTCTGTGCTGATTTCATGCCACTTTTACCCATGGATCCGCCCTCAGTGCCATGGAAAACCAGGGACATTTGTATGTATTTGTAGTGTCTAACCTAAGAAACAAAAAGGGAGGTCTCCCCACACTGAATTGTACCTGCAACAATACTTGTAAACTATATGGTAATACAATTCAGAGATATTTGTTGCATGCATTTGTAAATACATGGTAAACGACCAGGCCAACTTTACGGCTTCTCTGATACTGGTGGTCCCTACACTGCATGATAACAGTACCTACTCTGGGCCATGCAATTGTCTATGGTAAGGCCTCATGATAAAGGCACATACAGAAATACATCCAAATTGAGAGACAGCTAACCTGGAAGTCACCCCTGGGACCTCCAATTAGCACTACAAGAACCAGCATGCCCTCCAAATGCTGGTTCCATCTATGCCTCTCAAAACAGCAAACATAAAGTGGAACTGCTCAAATCAGTTTCGCAATACTCATCAGTACATGAAAGGGAGGGGTCATACTAAACAAAAAACAGAAAGGGGAATGTCCCCCAGCACACTAAATTGTACCTGCAACAATACTTGAAAACTATATGGTAATAGAAATTCATTTTTGTTTGTTTAGTATGCGCATGCACCGTGCTGCTGTCAATTTTTTGGCGGCAGCCGGGGAGAGAGGAGCAGGCCACGGACGGGGAGTGAATACGGGCCCACTCCTCTCTTAATACACCCATGCTTAGTCACTCACATATTTATTTTGCACCTATTGCTCCACTTTGGGAACACACATGAATGGACCAACTCTTCTCATTATCCTGTACAGTGCTCTGCATTTCACCACTGGGATATGGGGACATTATGTACAGTATAAATTTAATTATAAAATTCTGCCGGATTTTGGAGATTAGCCATTGGCAAAATAATTTGCAAATTTGTCTTGATTTATTAAAGTTTAGGTAAATAAATAACAACATGTAATTACTTCCCCTGCAGAATCAGGAGAATTGTGGAACAAATGTCAGATGTATAGATAGAATTCACACACTCACTCTTCCTGGACTACACTGTAGATGCTTCCTTTTATTGTGACTTGTATGAGGAGCGAGTGCACTTTATGTGCAAGAGGGAGCATAAACACCAAGGCAATGTACTGTAGACTGGCAGGAGTGCAGGGAACTGTAGGGTTAATTGATATAGTTTTTTGTTCGCTAATCAGTGTGTTGCTAGGGGGTGTGTTTTAGGGTATGAGTGATTGATAGTCTGAACCTAGACAGGGCTCTGTCTCTTTTTATTTGATCTCCCCTCCCCTTTTTTTCCCATTCTTTGTTTTGTGACCCATTTTTCATGGGAAAGAACATCAGTTTGGCGGCTATTGCGCTGCAATTATATAGGTGTGCTCCCCTTTCAGTAAATTAATTAGGCAGATTTTTACCCTTCGGGGATCAGGTAAGTATAACAGCAGTAAATTAGCGGTGCAGTAGCGCATTTACAGTGATAGTACAGTGGTGGTAAAATGACATGCAGTGTCTGTCTGTAATAGACTCTGGCAACACACACAGGCTGGAGCAGAGCTGACATGTGCACACAGTCTCTCTCACACAGAGGAGCCTCAGAGACAGCCAATGACTTCACCATTCTGGTGACTACCCCAGGTATGAGTGCTGCAGGTGACAAGAGAGCTCAGTCCAGGGGCAAACTAAGAGAGGTGGGGGCCCTGTGCAGTCTCCATGCTCATCCCCCCTCTCTCCTCGGCACAGATGTGAGTAGTGGCACTGTTCTAGGGTTTACTAGGCATGCATGGATCTCTGGGAGTGTGAATGTGGGGCCTGATTCAGAGATGTACGTTCATCCGATGTTGAAGTTCGAAGACCCCCCAAGCAGCAGCATGATTGACACATACTGCGGCATTTGGGGGATGGAGCAGGGGTGTGTCTGGGCGCCATTCCCAATGGAGACATTTCACCTCTATTTTCCAAGGTGGACGAGGCCAGGGTCTGCGTCGGCAGATGCAGATTCCTGGCCTCTTGCATAGACAGGTACCAGCCAGGCTGTGGGAAGCTTCAGCTCCTGCAGCTTGACCTAAGGAGCAGCCGTTGGTCGTGAAGGTTGCGATGGTGATCCCAGCCTGTGACGTCGGTCGCAGTGTTGGGACCGCAAATGCAGCGAGGAGGTGTCTGACACCTTCTGCATATGCTTCGGAGATGGATGGAATTGCACAGGGTCTTGTGTACAGCTGTGTAAATCCGTCCATCTCTGAATCCGGCCCATGGTAATCCTTGTCATGTCCCCAGTGATTTCTGTACTGCGCATGCTCAAATCTCCTGGAGTAAAACGACGGCACCATTTTTCCGGTGATATGCAAAGTGCCGACGCAGAAATCTGGAGAGTATACTAATTGGGTGCAGGGTGTGCACTGGCGTCTCTAGTTGAGCCAGGAGCCCGTGTGCCCCGCACACCTTGCACCCATTGTAGATGCACCACTGGCTCAATCCTCAGCACTATACTGGTGTATGCACAGCATTTCCTACATAGCTGTGTAGGCAGTACCTTGGCAGTGTCTGATTTCCCTTTACACAGTTCTTTCAAATTTTACAACCTAACTACAGCACACCGAGCTCTGATAGCCAAGCTGGTAATGGCACAGTACTTTACCTCAGTGCCCTTAGCTACCTACAGTAGGTTTAAAAATAAAAAGGCACAACACTGTAAACTCAAATAATCTGATTAGCGACATTAGGCATATAGTTATAACTAGCAATACACTGTGTTATCAACCCGTATATTATTTTCAATCAGAAAATAAGCACATTTGAAAGAGAGTCAATACTTTCACATTGCAAAGAAACACAAAAATTATTCATTTATTCATTTAGCAAAAAATGTATAACTTCATATCAGTACTAGTTAACATTCAGGATTGTTTCTGTGACTCCCTCCCAGGGAAAAGTAAAATATAGAAACAAACCAAAAAAAACTATTTTGTTTGGAAAAAGATGTAGAATACGATGATGGAGACCCAACTGAGTTGCCCTATCACTTTCATCTTATTGTGATCCGCAAGAATATAATATTGCTGTACAGTATGTTCCTTCCACTACAGTACAGTATGACGCTATGGTACCCTTGCCATATAAATAAAGGATAATAATAGAAAATTGCTAGAAGAAGATTGAATAGTGTACAGTACAAAATTATAAAAATTCTCTCAACTAACGTTGGTGTAGCAAATATAAACTTTCTAAATGTCCTTTTAAAGTTGGGTACATTCCCACTATTTTCCTATTATCAGGATTCAGAAGGGTTTTCTTTAGGACAATTCATCAGTTCATGCAGATAAGGGCTTTCTTTATTTACATTAAAGCAGGAATTTCACTACGGTAGACTCTTCCTTCACAATCGTTCATTCGAGGGGCTTACAGTACAGTATTTCAAGTTTGTATAATGCCTGGTAGAGATGTTCTAGACTTCAGCCTACTGTATGTGGATAGGTGTCAGAATCCTGAGTTCCTCAATAACCAGTACAATTATCCCACCAAACCCAAAATTAACTTATACTTCCCTTGACAATTCCAGATGTCAAAAATATGTGCACATATTGATTAGATATATTCTTAGGTCAGTCACATGCCATAAATGCTGTACCATCGATAATGACTAGTCTCCCCTTTAACAATATTACCTAATTAGTATCTTCAGGAACTCAGCTGTCTCCTTTAATAAAGTTTGGGCTCACGGGGTCTCTATTTACAAAATGACTGCTCCTTGGTACCCTTCTTTCTTGATTAGATGTGTTAATGATTACAGTTTTTCTTGTGCCCCTCCTTTGTGGAATCATGTTTCCCATCTCCTTTCACCTTACCCATTTCTCCTTAGCTTGAATGTGCCTTGAATGTGCTGGAGAGCTTAGTTTATTGAGAACGCCCATGGGTTTGCGGGGTAAAGTGACAATGTTTTCATCAGCAGATGCAGAGACTTGGGTATGACCAATGGGAGGACTTGAGGACTTGCTAAGGAAGTGCCCATGCGAAAATGAGATCTAGTTTTACAGTTTAATATCATTAATTTGTGATGGGTGGAGAGCACATTTGTAAGATCTGGAGAAAATCTGCATGGCAGAAAGGTATATAGCTGTATTTATTCTGCAAAAATACTTTCATTTGGAACGATTGACTCGTTTTTGACCTGTCTTTTTCCTTTTTACACTGGTTAGCTTCCGAATCGCACATGGCAGCTGTATGCATTGCCAGCGCCAGGATCCAGAGCACCCTTGCATTGTAATTTTGTCGCATTAGCAACGCAACTGAACATGCGCACACACGGACAGATATATCGTTACGATATGAACGATAACGATATCGTTCAACGATATATCATTCATATCATTCATTTTTATTCAGTGAACGACCAACGATGCGCGTTCCCGCATGAACAATAACGATATCTATGATTGTCCGTACATGCAGGCCAATCTGGACAATATCGTCAACTTTGCATGTTCAGAGATGTGGCAGGATGACTCACTGAAAGATATCTTTCATGTCGTTGGTGGTACAGATCGTCCCGTGTGTATGCACCTTAAGATGATATTTTGTAAAAAGGTCTGTGGCGAGTTGTATTGTGCGCCCTACATACAAAGCCTGTGGTGCACCAAATGGGGGTATATGGAGCGATTTGATGATAGGTGTATGTGGACTCATCTGTACTGCTTACTTACAGCTGAGTAGTTCAAAAATAAAACGGTTATTAATTATGAAACTAGTATAATAGAGGTAATGTGTGGGCAGAGAGATAAGAGCAGGTGGGTAACTGTAATTGGAACAAGGGGTGCCATTGGTATGTTGCCTGGAGGCTTAGGTATATCAGTTCCAAATGGCACAGATAGAAAAGATGATACTGTATAGAATACAGAAAGGGGCAATCTCTTGAAGGGTTAATCTGGCTAGCTCCAGGTAACCCCACAGAGTTCTAATAATATGCTATAGATTATATATACCGTTACCTATTACTCAGCCATCAATTTTGTATATATTTTGTTTTTAGATACTGTATAAGCCATACAGGATTTGCAAGTTCTTTTCCAACATAAAAACATAAACTGTACTGTATATATAAAAGAGATGTGTGCGTCCGATTCTCAGAGAACCGACAACAACCGAGTTCGAGTTCGGAATCACTTTGGGAAAACGAGTGGAACCGAGTCCTGGTTCAGATCTTCCCGCTGTTCGGAAATCAGATTTAAAAAACTTAGGTTTTGTATTGCATGCTAACAGGTCAAAATTACGTCATTTTAGCTGTTTTTTTTAAATAAATAAAAATATACAGATAAAAAACCAAAACCAAAACATGTGAGGGTGGTTTTCCAAAACCAAAACCAAAACATGAATATGAATCAGGATCCAAGACCAAAACACGAGGGTCGGCGCACATCTATAATATAAATATATAAAGCTGAAGAGCGGTAAAAATTATAGTGAGTTAGTGTGAACTCTGACCCCTTCCACCAATGTCTATGATGTTACTTCCAGAGCATTCAGGCACACATCTAAAGTCTCCAAACACTATTATTTCCTATACATAATCATCAATATCTCCACATGATGAAAACACAGACACTCCTGACAATCAGCCTACAATAATACCACAACATTGTCAACAGCCAAAAATGTATAGTAGTATAACAGAAAGGTAAAAGGTTCACAGGGTTGAACAGGCTACATACAGGAAAAATACCCTGTAAGGAGAAAATATGAGGATGTCCCAAAAAATAGAATAGCAGAGATGAAAATGCAAAAAAGAAAATGGAGAAAATAATATATATTAAATAGCAAAATATTTGCTCATGTTAGAATGAAGGAAGTATAGAAAAATACTGTCTCTCCGGGGACATATTAATTCCCGATGAGGCTAGCATGCAGCGGGCCCCCTACTCTGAGCAACATGTCCCACTCTACCCCTCCACTCCTCCATGTCCTACCTTGTGCCAGCAAGTGGGTTCCCCTTCTTACATTATGCCATCTCCCCAGTGATATTCAGGAAGATGGCGCATGCACAGAACATAGCAAAGGCTCTGGAACAGTACCAGTATATTTGCTTTCAACACGCAGTGCCATCTTTCTGAAGATGTCACTTGGAAAATGGCTCCATGTAAGAGGAGGAACCCACTTGTCAGCACCAGGTAGGTGTGCTTTGGGTGCAGGGTGTGCCTCCCTTGACAAGGTAGCCTGTGTGCACTGCACACCTTCCACCCATTATAAATACGCCTGTAAGGTCAAACCAATTGGGTGCAAGTTGCAAAATGCGAGGTGCGAGTTGCTATTTTCTCTGCGAATTCGCATTGCAAATTCATTTTGCAATCCAATTAGTAACTCGCCTTAAACCTGTCAGAGTGAATTCACATTTTTTCACTCGCACCTCCCTGAGGGTGAGAGATGGTAGGGAAAATCTTTATTTTAAGGATAAAATGTTGGGACACTGTCTTGGACACCGCCCTCCCCTAAAGACTAATTAGGCAATTGGAATTTTCCAAGTAGCTTAATTAGTCCAATAATTACATGTCAGATTTTAGGGGTTTAAAAAAAATGGCCTCAAATTACCCCAAAGTCAACTATTTTGTTGCTTTATGCACCCCAAATTTAATTAGAATATTTATGTTTTTGAAAAATAATTTCCTTTTATAATTATTTTTTTAAAGTCACCTCAAAGTACCCTAAAAGTATTTTCTTCCTTATTTTTTTTGCATTTTCCATTTTTTTCGTATAAAAGTATACAAAAAAAGTTTGCTTTTTATATTTAAAAAAAAAAAATGCACAAATGAGCCATTTAACACTGTTTCAATACTTCCACTTTTTTTATTATGCCCACTAACAGCCATCTGTGTAAATCTGCAAATTAAATTGTCAGTTTTTGGGGTCCAGGAAGGTCACCCCAGTTTTTCATGCACATCTCTCACATTGCATTTGACTGACAATTCGCAAACTCCCACTGCGAGTACAGCGAATAGGCATTTTTAATTGGACTGGAGAATACTCGGGTGCACGCATTCGTGACGTCTCTTAGTTTCATGAAACAAACTCGCAACTCGTACCTAATTGGATTGATACCTATGTTTATCTCATGGCAAGATGCAGTATGTAAACTAAATTTATTTTGCACAGTTTCCCCACTGTAAATGTAAAATGAGTGTTATTTTAACTAAAGATTCTCATCATGCAAACTCTTTGGTTGAAAGTTAAACAAAACTTGCCATGCTTGTATCTTGCCAATAACTCCTTACCCTTCAAGTATTTTTATTTATATTCTTAATTTATTGTTTACAACCACTAAGAGCTTTGAGAGGTGAAACATTCCCCATCTACTACATAAAATGAGACAAATCACATAAAATTTGTAGATCACGTACCACTTTAGACCTGGAATATGAAAGAGGGGCTAGGAATTCAGATAAATTCCAAATAACTATTTGTACAGTATTTATCACTGACTAGTTGCGGCATCTAGCACTTTGCCCAATCTGCCAGAAATTATTTTTAACTCATGCACTTAACTGCAATAACATCAGGTAACAAACCAACCACAGTTGTCATTCCTCTTAACTTACCTTGTCTTCGAAACAAAACTTGGCATTCCAATAAATATTTAAAAGAAGATTCCTCACTGAAACCTTCTTATCTACATGTACCTGTATCAAGTGGCATATCAAAGCAATAGAACATGACAAACTGGTTTAGATTCTTAGAGGCAGTGACATTCTGTAGAACATCTGCATTAAAATATAATTATGTGTAATGATGCAAACAGCACACTTGACAGAGATGTTGTAGGAGATAGTCGGTAAAATGAATTCAGGTTAAAAGGAGTATGACACTTCCTGATTTATGGATTGTGGATACCAAGTGCTAAATCTTTGATGAAGTGTCTTTATTTTGTATGATAACCTTTTGGAAATATGGGTGCTCAGACAAGTATTCAATTTATTTTGAGTGTCTTAAGTTTGAAAGGTAATTTCATATTGAGACGAAATTCTTAAATCTGTGATTAGATTTTCTCGCAGGAATGCAGAGGAGCAGAGAATAGGTTTTAATTAGTTGTGCATAACTCAACCATGTTTTCCAACACAGACATTAGTTGCTTGCTGAGGTTTGTGAAACTTTGTAAGGTTTAAAAAATGACAACAACAATAACAAAAAAACAACAATAATGGAAACGGTGAGCAGGGATACAATTATAATATTAGAGAGACTCTTAAAGGTAATCGTTTCATCCCTGTTGGGCTTGCAATCTAATTTTGGTGATATAGACACAGAGAAAGTCAGTTGTGAAACTCCTGATATTTACTGTAAGTTTCTGACAGTGAGCGAGGATCTCCTGGAAATCTTCCAGTGACGTTTCTGTCCAATCAGCACTTTTGTAGAATTGTATCAGGGTCCCTGGTGATAGATTTGTATGTGGGAGAGTAGTGGAAGCTTGAGGCCTTGATTAAGTTCCTACTCATCTAGACCCAGGGCCCCATAAGGGCCGATGGCCAGATAGGCCGGTCCGGCTGCAAACCCTGGTCGAGCAGCTCTACCTCCTGGTGCTCTGCTCGGCCAGGACACTGAAAGACGGGGGCGTGCAGAGAGGCCAGCCCCCGTGATTCGCAGCATACCCCCGTGAAGCGTGACCATGCCTCTTTTGTGGCGCATTAGGGGGACTGCCAGAGCAGCCCCAGCCCATCCCTGTCAAGACCACTACTAGAAAGATACTGTATGTATGGGTGTTTGTGAATTGCACTTCTTAGGAGAATACCGGATAGAGTGCCAGAAGCACGATATGTATAGTCTGATGATAATGTACTCAGTAATGTAGTAATGTTAAAATAATAATAATAATAATAATAATAATAATAATAATAATAATAATAATAATATAGAGATACATGGAATTGTGAAATGTGTATAAACAGAGTAGCCACAAGGCGCTTTGTTTGCTAAACACAGTATGTACAAGAAACCTTGGTAATGATTCATTTGCTATTCTCAAGTAATGTATTCTTCTTACCATATTCATGTGTCTCCCATTCACTTTATATAAAATATGCTTATATTAACATTAAATATTATTGTAAAGAGACCTAAACAAATAATATATTTTCATTATCAATTTTACCGACCTACGTTAAAATTGAAAAAAAAATTAATAATTTGTATTTTAATGGTTTAATGTAGATGTAGCTCTTATAAAATAAGACAGCTTGTAACACAAATTAAATCATATAGAGAATAAATCTAATTCTGTGAGTCGCATCTGACCTTGAATAGCTTCATTCACATTTACTATCAGTTTGCTGGCTCTTATTTATTTGAAATAACAGAAATAATGAGAACAATTGATAAGATGCCATGTAATTTAGGACAAGTCACTCATCCAGTTATGAGGCATAACAGAGATAACCTTAAAGCATATCTTGATATTAGGAGCTACGGAGAAACTCTACTTTCTCCATATGTAATCTCATCTTACTATACAGTAAAATTAGTCTTATTATGTCCGCCAAGAATCTCACTTATAACTGTTATTAGTGTCTTAAGGGTCTATTTACTAAGGTGTGTCAGGAGATAAAGTGAACGGTGATAAGGTACCAGCCAATCAACTCCTAACTGCCATTTTTCAAACACAGCCTGTGACATGACAGTTAGGAGCTGATTGGCTGGTACCTTATCACTGTTCACTTTATCTCCTAACAAAGCTTAGTAAATAGACCTCTTAATCAATTAACTGTAGTGAAGGCTTGTGGGGGCCTGGACCCCTTAAATAAAAGTATCACAATGCCACCACTGTGTCACTTATCTTGCCCCACTGTGCCAATTCTGTATACCATACAGTACCCCCTGTTTTCTACACAGTGCCACTTATCCCTGTGACTCTTAGTACTCACCTCCCGTGGCATGGCCGGCTCCACTTGAATGCTTCAGGCTCTGTCCAGGACGGTCAGGATGCCGGCAGTCAGAATCCCAGCACCGGAATCCTGACAGCAGTCTGAATCCCAGATCCAGAATCCCTACAGCTGACATCCCAACAGTGAGTATTAGGGTTAAGGGTTAGTGTTAGGCACTAGGGGGAGGGTTAGGCTGTGGGAGGGGAGGGTTAGGCTGCGGGAGGGGAGAGTTAGGCTGCGGGAGGGGAGGGTTAGGCTGCGGGAAAAGTAGGTTTGGCTGAGGAGGAGGGTTAGAGTAAGGGTTAGGTTTACTTACGAAATTCTGATAGGTTTTATAACTGTCGGGATGCTACTGACTGTATTCTTTCTGTTGACATCATGACCACCGGGATCCTGTACCCAACCCCTTTAAAGAGCACCTGCCACTTAAGCCTATATTAATGCATACTAATTACTGTAGATATCTGAACAAATAACATATAACTAAGTATATGTTATATCTACTGTGGGTTACAGCCATAATTCATGCTTTGGTATAGGAGCTTGTCACTAATTGCATGGGTCTCAGAACCTGGGGAGATTTCCGATCATCTGGGGAAACTTTAATCAGTTCTCTTGGATGTATATCATTTCCACCTAGTATAGGGCAGGTGCAGGTGCACACCACTGATAATGATCATGGCTTGTAGTAACCAGGCGCATATGCTACCTACAATGAAGCAGCCGTATCTTGGATGTGTACAGTGCTGGTTATCAGTGCTGGTTGCAAGATTAACGTCCATATGGACCTGGAGCTGAAGTTTATGAAGGGCCTATTGCAGGGCCGGCACTTGGGGTGTTCGACCAGAGCAGTCGAACAGGGGTGTCACCCCACAGAGGGCGCACCCCTCCCAACATCCCAATTTCAGCACTACAGCACTGTCCTACTGTTCCACCCGTGGGACGAAGTGTCCTACTGGTGGTCAAATCGGGAGGTTGGGCACCCCCACCGCCGCAGCTGTGTGGCAGTACCGGGCCCCGGAATCCATTCAGTGTCGGGAGAGGGCTGGGGGAAGCCCAGCTAGTGAAAGCTCTCCCCCAGCCTGATGTTACATGGGAGGCGTGCCATGCAGGCACGCCCCCAAGTAACGTCACTTAGGTAGGGCGCATGACACCGGGCCGGCACATGGCGCGGGTACCCCTGGAGGCATTCCATGAATGCTTCAGTCCTCTGGAATTACTCTGGAATAGAGTCCACAGAGAACTGAAATGTTGATCATAGACCTTAGTGGTCTCATTTCTGGTAAAAGTGACAATGAGTGCCGCCGTTTTTGAATGTACAGTGCTAAACTAGAGGTGTGTGACTGGTGACGCTGTACAGAGCTCAGGGCTCTGTTTGGAGCACCGTCACTGGCCCCACGGCCCTTGCTACTGGCTAGCAGGTTGCTTGGAACAGCACCCTGCAGCCAATATCGCTGATGCAGTGCTGCCAGGCAGACACCCTTCAGTCTGTGCAGCATCCTCAGGATGCTCCGGGCAGTGCTGGACTTTCAGGTGCCGACGGCCCTGTCCCCTCTGTGCGATGGCATGATGTCATGTACTTAGGGGGCAGGGCTGGCACAAGACACTCCTGTGCCAGCTCTGCTATGCCCCTAACTGTGTGTATAATATATATAGCAGCCGAATAGGTGGCTTTTATAAAACACAATGTTTTTTCCAACGTTTCAGAACTTGCTTTCATTCTTTCATCAGGTTGATAACTTAACAGATTTTAGTGTGTTTTATAAAAGCCATCCAGAGTGCAGTCCTTTTGACTGCTACATGGTCTTCTCACTTCACAGGCACCAGGGAGTGTGGGCTAGGGTTAGGTTAGGGAGAAGGGGAGGCTTAGTATACTGACTGACAGGTGTCTGTATCTTAAGCCTGTCGAGATGCCAGCATACCCATACCAATTGCAAGAGCACCATACGCCATTGTACCATATTTTGCACAGGAGTTCAAGAAAATAGATTTGAGGGGGTGCTCTAACAGACAAATAAGTATATACTTATATATACCCATAACAGTGACAAAAGCAACCAATTAGATGTTTGAAATGAATTTTTAAATGTATCAAAATTCTTTCAATAAAAATGTTTTACATATCACTGCTTACATACATTACATATTTTGAGAAGATGTGTTCACATTTTACTGATGTTGGAATCCGCCGCTCTCTAGGCCTGATTCACTACCGATCGCAACTGCGATTACGGGCGCAATCGGCCAATTGTTGCGTCCTGTGCATGTGTATGGATCGCAGTGTACAAAGGGCCTCATTCAGACCCACTCGCAAGCGGCTGTCCACTCGCAAGTGGGTCGATGTTGTGCACTGCGCATGCGCACGATGGAGGGAGCTCCGTCGTGCGCATGCGCCAGACGCGACGAGCGAAGGACTTTCCTTCGCTCGTAGTATCTGAACAAAGGGGGCGTGCTGTCGATGTTGATTGACAGCACGCCCCCTTTGGTGGGCGTGCCGGGGGCGTGCCTGCCAGACGGAGGCGTTCCCAAGGGAACGCCTACCGTCAGAAGCCGTCCCCACTGACATCACTAGTGATGTCAGTGGGAGTGATTTTGGCTCTGATAGAGCCAAAATCACTCCAGGGCTTGTGGTCGAAAACCCCGACCACAGGCTTCTGGTCGCACTGGCGATGGTCACGATGGTCAAGACCATCGCGACCATCATCCTGCACGCTCGTATGTGCTGTGGGTGGTGACCCACAGCTATACGAGCGTCCAGGAGGACGCTCCATTTTTATGGAGGACGGCCCTCATTCAGAGCGAGCGCTCTGCTCAGAGCGTCCGGCTCTGAATGAGGGCCAAAGACTCCACTGCGATCGCAGAGTGATTAACAGGATCGCAGACTCAGATCCATCGCAGAGTGATTAACAGGAAGTACCGTTTGGGGTAGTGGTGGTCGTCAAAACACAGACGTGCCAGTGCATTTGAATGCCGTTGCAGGGGCGTGCATAAATTATCTACTGCGATGCCATACGCAGCTTGAGTTCTCACTGCGTGCAATGAGGTTAGCAATTCCTGAGTAAGGTCAGACCTTGTGCAAGTGCATGTGAGGCTGCGATTGTACTCGATGTTACCAATGGTTTCGCAAACTTGCTAAGTATTACGGATGTGTGTAAGGTAAAGGGAGGTCCTTATGTTAGCAAATCTTCACAGTGAGACTGCAGCTGAATCAGACCCTCTGTCCTTCTCTCCAATTACCACTCTCATTCACACAGTATATATATATATATATATATATATATATATATATATACAGTATATATCTATATATATATATATCTTTATATATATATATTTACATCTATATATATATATATATATTTACAAGGGACAGACCTTACACTGACCTGTGGACCTGTGCAAAGTTAATTTGAACATGCTGGGCTGCCTTCCCTTCTGTACTAGGCGACTGGAAGGTGGACACAGCTTTAGAGCAGACGGCCAGGGGGTGGAGCTTCAGTTGCATGGGGCAGAGCTTCAGCTGTCTCGGGGGCGGAGTTTCAGTGGGTGGAGCTTCTTCCTGCCAGAACACCAGCCGAAGGGAGGGGAGGGGGCGCAGGGGAATGTGGGAATGGGCTAGGTATCCGGGAGGTGAGTGAGCAGAGATGTTGGTGGTGACAGGAAATTTTTTTTTTTTCCTATCTGCACCGCAATCAGTATAGTGGGCCTACTTTTAATGGGATGCCTGGAGCTGTAGCTCCATCTGCCCCATTGTTAATCCGGCCCTGCTGGTTATGGGTGAAAATATACTACCTGAGTAATGTAAACTTAACTTACCTCCATCTCTGCATCAGTCTCTACGTGGGATGCATGACGCATCGCATTCTGGATGCAATGTATCCCCCCACTCTTTGCATGCATGCCAGCGTTAACTACGCCGGTATGCATGAAGAGAAACACCTAGGACAGCTCTCTCGGTAAGAGCTATCCTTTGCTAGTGAAGGACCTCCGGGCTCATGACCCAGAAGTCCTTCTGTCGTCCTTCTGCGTATGTGCAGAAGGAAGCGCGCACCATGGGGGATGCTGGGAGGGATCAGATTAGATCCATGTGAAAATGGCATTGCCCACCGCATCAAAGCCCCTTAAGGTATCCCAGTATTCCGGGGCTTGATGCATATGAAAAAATGTTATGATACTATTTATCAAGAATGCTATACAGCTGCCAACTTTCTCCTTTTGATTATGTAACTAAGGCATGTTTAGAAGGTGTACTCTCAGACATTAATGGCTCAAGTCAATGGTTCCATAACTCAGCCTTCAAGGCACCCTAATAGTCCTGATTTTTAGTTTATCCATGCTTGAGAGCAGGTGGATTAATTAGTTCCTCAACCAATTTGTTTTAACCATCTGTGCTCAATCAAGGATATCCTTAAAACTAGAGATATGCAGTTCGGTTCTACAGAAATCCGAATCCACCCGAATTTCGTAAATCCGAGTTGCAGTTCTAATCTTTTTGCGGTTCAGATTTTAAATCCGAATTTTGGGTTTTAGATTGCATAAATTACATGATTTTAGCTGTTTTTAAAACTTTTTAGCTATTTTTGTTATGTTCTGGGTTGTTTGTGGATCCGGGGTGGTAGCAGGAGCAATCACAGAAGCGGGTTTGAATAAAAAACTAGGTTTTTTAATATGTGCTTGAGTAGACATAAACTATGGCAGTAAATAAAAGTCCAGGAATATATAAATGTGCACAAAAGTTCTGTGGTGGGAGCAATGGGTTAATGTCCAGGCAGAAAGAATTAGAGCTGTCCAGGTGTGCAGGTAGTGAGACTGAAAATGATCAAGCAGGTATGCAGGAAATATTAAGCCAGGTATGCAGGTAGTGAACTAAGGCAAATGAGCAGGATGTCAGCAGACTCAGGCACTCAGGTATGGGCAAGGGTGATGGAGGAAGCGGGGTAGTCCAGCGGAAGCTAGGAGCTGACAGGCAGACTGGCAGACAGCGAATTCACAGGAACAGGATAAGCACAGAGAACTCCCTCTCAGCTAGGCTGAGATACACGTTGCACTGGCAATGCAAGGGAGCTCTGAACTCCCTTAAATCCCCAGTGCTCAGCCGTGACTGGTCAGAGAGGAGCATGTGACACAACAGGATAGGGCAACTAGGTCACCTGACCGGAGACAAGATGGCGGCGCCCATGCCAGAACGGAATGGAAGCACCCCCAGGCCTAACCAGACCAGAGTGACAGTATGCCCCCACAGAACCACGCACAGCCAATGCTCTTCGCCAGGCACCTAGGCCACCACCAGACGCCCCTCGCCATAGCGTCCTCACAGGTATTACCCGTCGACTACCATGCCGAGAGACCCTGGTCGTGACAATTTTTTATTTAAAAAATCCAGATTCAAAACCAAAACACTTGAGAGTGGTTTTGCAAAACCAAATCCAGATCCAAAACCTTGAAGGAGATACAGATCCAAAACCAAAACAAGGGGGTCGGCACTCATCCCAACTTAAAACATGGACTGTTAGGGTGCCTTGAGTTTGGGAACCACTGGCTCAAGTGAAAGAGCACCTTAGTAGCTAGTGTATGTATTCTTCTATACAGTATGTTACAGTGTAAGCTTACTTACTACTTATTAGTTTAAATGTACATAAGTAGTTGTCAGTGTGTGTATGTGTGCGTGTGTGTGTGTAAGGAAAATACTTTCCTTGTGTTCTGTCACTCTTTTCAAATATTACAGAAATAAACTAGGTATAAGTGAAGGTAGAAGGAAGTCATTGATAGCAAGTATAAAGCTATATTTTCTATTATCTGTCTCCTGAGACCAGCTTCTCATATGAAGCACTGCCCTTCAAACTCAACGTTCCTTGTTTAGAGTTATGAATACTGTCTGTCACTGGAGTAGACAACAAAATTTGTCACTAAACCAAACTCTATTGAGAATGTACACCTTATAAATAATACTGATTAAGATGGAAAGCTAAAGTAGTCTAAAGGACAAACGTTTCACATGTTTGCCAAACAAAAAGGTTACGCTTCTAACACAGCAAATGTCTTTTTGGAATTAGTTATTTGACTTTATTGTCAATAGGTATAAAACAATCAAATTAAATAATGAACAGTAGATGATTGTTGAATAAACCAAAATAACTGAATGGCAAAAGACAGGTAAGTAACATTATTTGTCGCTTAGCAACACAAAAAATTTTTAAAACATTAGTAAACCTTGTACCCCTACACAACTATAAATCTGACATTAGCAAAATTTCAAACTCTATTACTAAATATTCGCCTCACTCCATATTTGGATGACAAATTTTGCACAATTCACCAATGCATGTGGTCTTCGCAGAATTTTCACTATTCATTTTCTTTCACATTTAATTGCCTTATTTATTCCACCTGCCTTCTCCCTTATCAATCCCCAACCACACCACAGACAGAATGTATTGTTGTCCCAGCTCTAGTTGTATAGTACAACAAATTAAATGAAAGATAAATATACAAATTAGAGATTGTGTGGACCCACGTGTTTTTCTTATTGGTTTTGCCAAAGCCACCCTTAAATGTTTTGATTTTGCCAAAACCACCCTCAACTGTTTTGGTTCAGATTTGGTTTGAGATTTTTTTTTTTAATTGATAAGAACAGCTAAAATCATGTAGCTTGGACCTGTTTTTGTTCCTATACTATTAAGGCCCCCATACATCAGAGATGGATTGCAGCAATCGTGCAATTTGCAATCGATTGTGTATAAAAATCTGCAATGTATGGGCTTCACAGATCGCAAATTGCAACCAAAAAGTGATTGGAATTGTTAAATCTGATTGTCCAACATGTTGGAATTCACAGATCGATTGGGGCTGTAGATTGCTAGTGTATGGCCATGATCAGCTGATTTGCAGACCGTTACCAGTAAAATGATGGGCCTTTCAAGATTGTCCGATCTGTGTTTTCTGCAATCGATCTGCAAATCACTGAAAAAGATCTGTAGTGTATGGGCGCAGATTGCTCGATTGGGAAATCCTAAAATCAGGCAATAAATCTTCAAATTGTTCAATTGTGGTTTTCAGATTGCTGATGTATGGGGGCCTTTACTAACATCTGTAACATTAATTTCCAGTCAATTTTGACTTCCTCACAGCATCTGAAACCATCTGGGACCTTTAGTGGTAAAAGCAGAGACAAGTGTCTGCTGATCTATATCCGAGTCAGCAGTTATAATCTCATGTGGACAATAGATTGAGACCATACCAGTGTTCTGTATTAATTGCAATCTCTTGATATAATTATCTGCATAAATAATAGTGCTGCAATTTAACGACCAAGTCGCTCTTCATATTTAAAGGGCTCCACAGTGCAATTAGCTAATATTCTAGTTGTGACCTGGTCTACCAAAGGTCAAGTTCAAACAACTTAAAACAGACCTTGCTTTTATTATACCCAGGTCTGCTAGGGTAGAGGATATATTATTGGATGGACAGTGCAATAGTGCTGTAGTTTATTGTTGCTAACATTGATCAGTTGTTTGGACAGTTGCTCTTTTATAAGAGAATCACTGAATAGTGGTAAGTCTGTAGAATTAAACTGTTGATTATATAATATTATTGATATTTGTGCTATAAACTCCCTATTGGTCAATGACAGCCACCATCAAATGCCCCTTCCCGCAGCAGAAGCAGCTTACATAGTAAAGCAATTTATCTAAAAATAATGAGACCAGACTAGTATTAGTGGTTTAAAAGGTTATCTTTATTTATTTAAATCCTGGATTTTTAAGAAACTTTTGGGACAACAATGGGGGCCTTCTGCCAGCCCAATCAGATCGGGGCCATCTGCCTGCCCATTTCAACATCAACTTTTCCTAGATCTCCAAATTCCTTTAAATGACCATCATGACATGCCCACCTGGATAGATGGTGCCGCAGACCCCAGTAGGGTACAAAATCAGCCTAAACAGAGTGTTAGGAGGAAGTACCCTAAAGGTCTATTACAGCTTACATATTACTTAATCCCATCCCAAATGCAGAAGGTGACATGAAATGACAGGGAGGGAGGGATATCCAGAAGAATGATTTTGATTTTTCTATCTACACTAGCATATAAATGGTTAAAAACCCTCCCCTTAAAGCACTATGCTACCTAATAGGTAGCATCTTACGGTCAGTAAAAACTAACCCAACCCCTTATTAATTCTGCTGCTGTCAAGGACCGACAAAGTCTGCTATGTACCAAAGGGTTTTAATTCTTCTTCAGGCATATGAAATACCTTCTAATACTTACATTGAGTGTTAATTAGCAATATTATCGCAGCTCATAATTATCGATATTATCTGGCACTATGGTTATATAAATTCCCACTATTCATAGCGATTGATAATGAGGTCTTACTTTGTTGCTCAGCACCTCAGGGTGTTTAGTTAATCAGAGTAAATGTATTTGTATTATTGTATTATTATTTGAGGCTGGATTAATTGTTGCAGTATAACTATTTGCAAAGCATACACCTATTCCTAAATGCTTGAATTCAAGTGTTGATTTATGCTGAAAATCTATTTATCGTAAAAGTGCATCTTTTGCAAATGACCCTTTCAGTCAAGTGAAGAGTAAACTTGTTGCACTCAATCTTTTACTGTGTTGGGTTGTGAGTGACTCCTTGCCTCTCTGTTGTGGTGTGGAGGAAGTGGCTACAAAGGGTGCTGCCAAAGGTTGATATAAAAAAAAGAAGCTGAACCTTTGTTTCCTACCACAATTGGGTCACATTGAGCCATATGTAATAACATCTACAAGTTTATTTGGAGTACCACACATGTGACAGCGAAGGATCAACAAAACTTAAGCATGCATGGCTGAAACCTCACATCCGTAAGACAGTCTGTTCCACTCCAGAACTCATTTCAAACAGAAGTGCACCGCAACGTCCTTCATCTCTACCGTAGGGATAAATAACATGAACATGTAATATGATATCCTGCAAATTGGTACTTGTGTATTTTTAAGTTGGTGTAAGAACTATTGTTTTATAATGCAGTCAAGTCAACTGTGTTCAAGACTATTGTATATTCTCCTTTAATACTCACCACTGGGAAGAAGTATCCTGAAAGAGACTAGGTAATAGCAACATCATGGAAAAACAGCATACAAGTCCCCGGTGATTTTTTCTTTATGACTGTGAGAACAGACAACTGATGCTAAAAAAACATAAAGGAATAGAAGGAAGAGAGAATGCAATGATGGTATTCCATACATTGCTGTATTAGGTTAGAAGGGAAAAGTAGAGCAGATTCTATAGAAGAAAACATGTATAACAATACAGATAAAGGTACAAGAAGGCATCAAGCCATCCAATATTCCAAAGATGATACAATATTACATGAAGAAGCCTTTCTACAGGAGTTGCAAACAACCTCTCTTCCGGCTCATCCTGACCACTACTTTCCTGCAGAATTCCCTACAACACCAGATCATTCTTTCCAGCAGCCTTTAAATCTATAAATGCTCTCTGACAACTCACTTCTTTGTTAGTACAGTAGCTATTATACTCTCATTTTTACTACTTAGGGTGCTATGTACTAAGCATCACATATTGGATGTGGTACATTCCGCCACTTATCGGGTACATAATGAAATTCATAACGCCGGTATGTACCTAGAGTTATGTAAAGAGCTGTCCTCTGCAAAGAGGGGACTTTTATGACCCAGAAGTCCTTTGGATGTCCCTCTGCACATGCATCGTATGAAGTGCGCTCCGCAGGGGATGCTGGGAGGGATCCAATTGGTTCCTTCTTGAGGACTAATGCAAAGTGAAGCCCATAGACTTCTATTGGGCAATGCTATCTATAGGTGGCGATGCCCTCCAGGTCCAAGATCTGAAAAGTAACGCATTCCGGAACTTGGTACATAGGGGAACGCAGCCAAAACTCTGAAAACAGCAGTTTTTGGATTTTTAGCTGCATTTTTTATTTTTTATTTATCCCACCCTCACAGTGATATACCATTACTCCAAGCTCCAATCTCCAATCTGAGCCACACTCACTCCTCTTATCTCAGATGTGCCCTATTGCCTCCTTGATGCCCATCTGCCTTCACTATTGACTGCCAAGAACCAATGTAGCATATGGGGTTTTAAGCTAGGCCCACAGGGCATTTTGCATATTATACCATTGCCACCTCTATAGTTAGATCAATTTACTGATACTCAAACCATCTTCAAATAGTTGAACAAGCTCTTTGAATTGGCAGAAATAATTGAAAATTCATTACAATTTCTCTGATTTTAAATCAATTAAAAAATGTTTTTACCAAATTTGAGAGTTAAATATTTTCAACCATGACTAAACTATGGTAGGCATTGAGGACAGTTAAAAAATATATTTACTAAAGTGTGTTTTTTGGAAGTGAAGACATTGCCCATAACAACCAATCAGATTCTAGCTATTACTTTCTAGAAGGTGCTAGATAAATGTTAAGTAGAATTTGTTTGGTTGTTATGGGCAAGATCTCCAATTCTGAAAACCGGCACTTTAGTAAATATACCCCCTTGTCTTATGCCAGAATTGTTCCCTGGTAATAAATTAGGTGATAACTGCTGGTCCATTTTACTCCTCCAAACTCAAGAGCGACAAGAATTACCCCAAAGTCTAATAAAATTAAAAATATCCATCACACAAATATAAGAAAACACTATACAGAACAAAAACAAAACCCTAGATAAAACACATTCATGTACTAGTATCAAAAACTCTTATATTATTTCAGAACATATATTTCTTTCATCCTTTTAGAATGTTTGCTGCAAATTTGCAATTTTCGTGCTCTACAAATAAAATAAGATTAAATTCTCAGTGCTCCGAGGTCATGCTTCTCCTCCAAAACATATTTGTTATCTGGCACTTTATTAAACAGAGCTGCAGGAGGAATTTGATGTGGTAAAGTGAAAATCGTGTGGAAAGAATCTTTGTCTCTATTCATGCTTTGTCACCTCTCTGAAAGAATTGATTGAATTATAAAATTGTCTCATCTTCATTTTACCCTTTCATCTGATATTAACTATCTAGAGAATTAAACTCGATGGGGATACAGAAGCAATCTTTTTTCCTTTTCTGGGAAGCCTCCAGGAGCAATGACCTCTGTGCTCACCTATTTTCAGTTTAAATTTGCACCATTTACACAATGAAAAACACCATCTGTGATGTGTCTACATCCTAAATATTTCTCTTACATATATATGGTTGTTTTTATACATCTCACTGAGAAATTGGTTTTAGGGGGAATTTTAACCATTGAATTCAATGAAAGAGGCTGAGATGTCAATTTATAGTACTTTAGAAAGACCATTTGAGGAAATGGAACCCCTTGTTGAGTTACAATATTTCTCTATATTGACCAGGACCTTAAGAAGCCCATTTGTGCACTGTATCTACCTGAGGTTAGTTCCACAGGATTGGATATGAGAGTCACATGATAACCTCCTCTCCAATCCTGACCATTTTTGCATTTCTGTTACCTAGTTCATCCCCTTTAAATCACAATGTAATTAAGAAGAGTATTGTCCAAGACATGATAATAAAGGCCAAGCATGCCTCTACAACAGGCAAGTTGCCAAAATTCTGGCTCTATCTATCAGATCCAGGTAGCCTAAGTAGGACTGTCAATGACTCTTTCGATCGATCAATAGATATGTACAGTAATAGCTACAGGAGCTCATAACTGAAGCTATTTCAATGCTTCATAGAGGGCATGATTCAGAGGTGGACAATAATGACTCTTATTATGCAGCACGACAGCATCTTTATGCTAATACTGCAGCCAATGGGTTTCGTACAGAGATGTCCCCAAACTGTGACTCAAATTTGCCGCTTTGCGTAATAAGTGTCACCATCGGATGCACATCGGTGGTACCATCAGACATTAGAGCGGCCCTATGGTTGCTCAGAAAGTCCATCGGAACAAGACCACCGATGCCAGTGCAGCTGTGAAAAAAGATGCAACTTTATACGCAGCGGCTGTGCAATAATATGCTAATGACACATATGCTAATGACACAGGAGACGGCTTCTGTGATCCACTGCTGCACCCGAGGACACAGCCATCGGATCACTTGCGTGACCATCGGCCATCTGAGTAACCCTCAGGTTACTCAGGATGGCCGTGAAAATCACACAGCCGGCTCCAGTGAAGCTGCATTGGAAGACGCCGCCATTGACATCAGCAAACCCAGAAAAAAGGGCTAATACGCCCCCAAATATTATGAGATGCTGACTGTCGTCCCCTCCCCCAAACAGGATAGTGATCATGTGGTGGTTTAGGGGACACTATTACCGTCATCGCAGACATTGATTGGCACATGCGCAGTACAGATCCTGCGCATGCGCCGATTGCGAACCATCGGATTTGTACGCAAACCATCGTGTTTGATAACAACTCTGAATCAGGCCCCTGAAAAAATTGTGCTAGTATGCACTGAGTAAGATAGGTGTGTACAGGGTAGTTTGTAAGTGTGTCAGTTATGTGAACATGTGCATTCTTGGTACAAACCACATTAGCCTTAATTCAATTTCAAATGCAAATATTAGAGATGTGCGCTGACCCCTGTGTTTTGGTTTTGGATCTGGATTCAACTTTATGTTTGGTTTTGGTTTTGCAAAACACCCCTCAAGTGTTTTAGATGTGGATCTGGATTTATTTTTTTTTAAATAGATAAATGTATTTAAGAACCAGCTAAAATCATGTAATTTATGCAATCCAAAACCTGAAATTCAGATTTTAAATCTAAATTCTGAACCGCTAAAAGATTAGAACATTGACTTGGATTTACCCAGGATCTCCTCAGGAGATCAGAACCATGACTTGGATTTATCCAGATCTTCTCAGGAGATTAGAACTATAACTCGGACTTATCCAAGAAATTCAGGTGGATTCGGATTTCAAGAGAACTGAACCACACATGTCTAGTAAATATGTTTGTCTTTATCATACCAAATTTGATTAAAGTAGCTGAAATAATAATATAATAAAAATTTTAGACTAGAGATGAGCGGGTCCGGTTCTATGAGAACCAGACCCACCCAAACTTCCAGATCCGAGGCGAGAACCGAGCAAGGCTCGAGGTTTCCCGCGTAACTCGGATCTCAAAACGAGGCAAAATGTCATCCTCCTGCTGTCGGATTCTCGTGGGTTTTGGGTTACATAAAAGTCCCCGCGATCGGCGCCATTTTCACTCCGGCTGTATAGAGAGAAGCTAGCAGACGTAGTCAGTCACTATGAGTTACTCAGTGTGTGTGTCAAGTCGGGGTCTTGGCCTGAAGGCTGCTGCTGTGTTGTACATAAAGGGGCTTAGGCTGCAGTATAGGGGGGCCTGCTTCAGTGTTTGCTGCAGCTGCTGTGTCACTTGTCCTGTCAATTAACTGTGGCTGCTGCTTTGTTATTGTCCTGTTCATCAGGCTAGGGCTGCAGTCCATAAAGGGGTGCTGTGTTGTCCAGGGGAGCTCTGTCAATTAGGGGTGCCCTTCCCCAGTGTGAAAAAAATAAGTGCTTTTTTTTGTGTGTGTGTGCGTTTACAACTTAGCTGCACTGTTATTGTATGGTGACACTGCCGCAGTTTATCGTCCACGTATTTGTGACTCTGCAGGTGGTCTGTCTGCAATCGGCATGGGTGCTTTATTATTGATATGGAGGATGAGCAAATGAGAGGAGAGCAGTAACCACATACCAGTCTTGCAGCTGCTGCCAGCAGTCATGATGATGATGCAAAGCCGTCAGCATCATCTACGAAGGCTGATGACCAAGGGCTTAAGTCAAAATCAAACAAGTAATGTTTTACTGTGTTAAAAAAAAAATTAAAAGCTAAGTTAGCTGCAGAGAAACAAAAAATTGGCAATATGCCATTTACTACACGAAGTCG
This sequence comes from Taudactylus pleione, assembly GCA_031769625.1. Taxonomy (NCBI): domain Eukaryota; kingdom Metazoa; phylum Chordata; class Amphibia; order Anura; family Myobatrachidae; genus Taudactylus; species Taudactylus pleione. Next base: position 1,951,013 of record JAUIMM010000194.1, read on the forward strand.
CAAGGAAAGGATAATGCCTTGGCCTTTATTTATGATTGGTGGTTCTTCATCATATGATGATGTAAGCCCTTCTCCCTGTAGAAGTGTCAAAAAAAATAAAATCGCTAAGGCACATGAACCAACTGTGTGCTCAGAAAAGTCACAGATCCCCGAGGGGAGTCCAAGTGTGTCCACGGTTGCTTTGTTTTGTGTGTGTGCATTTACAACTTAGCTGCACTATTATTGTATGGTGACACTGCCGCAGTTTATCGTCCACATATTTGTGACTCTGCAGGTGGTCTGTCCGCAATCGGTATGGGTACTTTATTGTCCATAAAAAAGGGGTGCTGTCTGTTGTTCATCAAAGGGCTGCTATCTCATTCATGGATGCTCTTCCCCAGTGTAAAAAAATGTTTGTTCGGTGACACTGCCGGTCAGACCGCAGTGTAAGTTTGTTGATATGGAGGACAATCAAATGAGAGGAGAGCAGTAACCACATACCAGTCTTGCAGCTGCTGCCAGCAGTCATGATGACGATGCAAAGCCGTCAACATCATCTACGAAGCCTGATGACCAAGGGCTTAAGTCAAAATCAAACAAGTAATGTTTTACTGTGTTAAAAAAAAAATTAAAAGCTAAGTTAGCGGCAGAGAAACAAAAAATTGGCAATATGCCATTTACTACATGAAATCGCAAGGAAAGGATAATGCCTTGGCCTTTATTTATGATTGGTGGTTCTTCATCATATGATGATGTAAGCCCTTCTCCCTGTAGAAGTGTCAAAAAAAATAAAATCGCTAAGGCACATGAACCAACTGTGTGCTCAGAAAAGTCACAGATCCCCGAGGGGAGTCCAAGTGTGTCCACGGTTGCCATTTGTGAGCCTGACCTTTCTAATATTGTACTTGAAGAGGATCCTCCTTCCACTATTTGTGTGTCCTCTGCAAATGTGGGGATGAACAGCACAAGTCAACATACTGACATAGAAATCGAGGATGCTTCTGTGGAATTGCACCAGGAGGATGAGGAGGATATTTCTTTAGTTGGCGCTAAAAAGGATGATAAAGATGTTGATGATGGTGAGGATGTTTATGCTGATGATGCTGTTTGTGTAAATCAGGCAACATCTGTTGCCCATGGTAAAAAAAATCCCATTGTTGTCATGCTGGGGCAAAAGACAAAAAAATCCACTTCTCATGTGTGTAATTATTTCCATCCACATCTGGACAACAGTTGTATAGCCATCTGTAATGTTTTCCAAGCAAGAGTAAGTAGAGGTAAGGACCTTAATATCTAGAATCCTCCTCCCTGTTACGTCACTTGCAGAGCATTCATCAAATTCAAAAGTGTTTTTCAAATTCAGAAACTTTAGCTAAAAAATATGTAACAATCAGTCCAGTGTCACCTAGCTGCTCCCTTTTCTCTGGTAGATCCAAGTGCCTGCAATCTCCACCACCAACACCTGCATCATCAACATCCTCAATCGTGCTCGGAAGCAAAACAGATTTTTTTTATTTTATATCCCTCAGAATTAACAACCCAAATGGTTATGTGTCAATGGTAACATTAATGTTAAGCTGTCAGTGTCTAATCCTCACCAGAATGTAAATGCTGTTTAACTGTTCCTGGGATGACCTGTTGCAGGAAGAGTGTTCCTCTCCCAAAGTTCTCCAGTGCTAGAAATGGGTTGGGTGCGGGGTGCACCCCAGCAGTCAAAATCCTGATGTCAGCAACCCAACAGGGTTAGGATACTGACACCTGTCAGTAAGTATCCTACTCCTACCTCTACCCCTAAACTTCACTCTCTGCACCCTAAGCCAAACCTCCCCCTAGTGCCTAAACCTAACCCTCCAAACAGTGCCAAGCCCTATCCCTCCCCCAATAGTGTCTAACCCTTAACCCTAACTCTTCCCCTAACCCCACTACTTACCATCGGGATGCCGGCGGTCCGGGTACTGGTACCGGTATTCTGAACTGTGTCAGGATTCCGGCACCGGCATTCTGAGTTCCAGCATCCCGACAACAGGAATATCAACTGTATCCCCTAGAAATATGTTGAGCTAAATATAATAGGCTGCGATCTTCCAATGCTGCAGGGATTTATGTGAGCCTCCCCGTATTTATAAAGTGAAAATTATTTTAAAGACTAAATCAGCTTGGTATAGTCTTTAGAATGATTGTTACTTTAAAAATACGGGAAACTCGCATAAATCCCCACAGCACTGGAAGATAGCAACCTATTACATTTAGCCCACAGTCTAGAGATGGTGTATAAATTACAAACTTGTCAAAGCTCTCTCCTCTTGGAAGATGCAGAAATCAGTGCTACCACTGCTGAGGTCATGTACTGCTATACAGCTAGACTGATCCTAGGTAGACAATTTTGCCACATCCATCAATCATCAAATTGGCCATAGACCTATCCACTTAGCTAGATGGACCATCCCTGCATAGGAACCAAACACATTAAAGCCTTTTTTGCAGGAAATGATGAGTAACAGAGGAGAAAAGTTGCCCCTTGGCTGCACAATGTATATACAATGATAAATATATTCCCTGTCATGCACTGTCAAAGAAAGATAACTTTTACACTGAGATTTGTGAATATTATTAGCGTACGTAACATAAGGAAACTTGTATTTTAGGTTTAGTGGTGCTTCAAATGTACTATAGTGCAACATCCTCTGGGATTATAATTTATAATAGAGATTTAGGTCATTATAAAAGTTGTAGACAGAGAGATCCCTTGCCAAGAGTGATCACATGTTCATCAAACCACCCAAAGGAACACGTCTTGGTCATATATTCATGTGAGCACATGTGGATCTGTCACAATGATTTACAGGGTTGAACGTCATCCTAATAACCATGCAAGGCAACTCTGCTTCCAGCAGCTGAGTCTAACTTGAAATTTTTATTTCTGACACATTTCATGGAACTCTGGTACCAGAAGTCACATTGAAATTTGTCTTATCGGAAGAATTATATTGGAAAGCAACATGCTGATTTGCAATTCACAGAGAGAAAAGAAGGAACAAAGAGAAAAGATGAAGTTCAGCTAAAATTTTGTTCTGAAAATAATATTTTTGGGGTAAAATGGAAATGAACATGAACGATAACAATTTAAACGGCTGTCCTGGAGGGTAAGTAATTCTGAATACAAGCAATCTAAAATGCAGGTGAATAAGGGGGATATGTATTGCAATTTATTTGAGAAAATTGATACATCTCCCCCTGTGTGAGAACACCCCATTATAGCCCAGTTACGCTTCTTCAATCTTAAGTGGAGACGTGCCGGAACGTCATATGACACTGCATTGGATGTACTTGCATGCACTCAATTAAGTAGCAAGCTCAGTGTGAAAACAACTAAGATATGCACTGCCAACAGGCATAAGCCCCTGTGCATTGATAGATAGTGTCAATAAATACATATAATTTATTTGTTCAGTTAGATCAAATAGTACAAATTATTTCCACTGGTTACCTCCATGCTCTCTTTCACCTGCCACACTTGTGTTTCATCTTTATTCACATGTGTACAGTATGTGCTTGACCGCTGTTTGCTTATACTGACCCATACACACTGGGAAGAAAAATCTGGCGGTTGATTTAAGAACATCACCAGGTAACTGTCAAAGAGGACAGAGTGGCAGTTATATTTCATATTGAGGGACATTTATATATAATTACCCTTGTTACTGCAAGCTATTTAAATTGATTGAACAGCTTTAGTGACCACCAACTTTCCTTTAAAATAAGGTTTTTATGCCTTTCAGATAATCTGCTAACAAAATACATGAAGTGAGGCTTGATTAACATCAAGGAACATATTTGCAAATAATGAAATGTGCTGTAGTATTATAACCGGCACAATGCTAGGAGGTTTCTGCACACAACGAAACTAGAGTGGATTGTGATTAATCCCTGCAGTCTCCGTTTGCTCCGACATAAAATCTTGAGGGACCTGATTACTGCTGGCACAGAGCTGTAACCTATCATTCTTAGTAGAAAATCACCACAAACCTTGTAGACATTCTCAGGGAGAGGGCTGCACTTGTGCTTATAAAAGCTCTTTGTGACTTATTCGATTAGAGGATCCCACTGACAGGAAAAGTCATTGCATGCCGTGATTTCATGTCTAAATAAGGGATTGTGCCAAAAGATGAATATAAAACATGTTGTGCAACATGGCTTGTCTGCTGCACAACATCCTCATCTCTAGGCGTTTGTTTTAGGACTATTTCCAGCAAGACAGGCAGATTACACACTTCTTCCCACAAAATCCCTTTGTTATTATACTAAAACTCTATAAACACTCATTGGCAGTAATTAAGACAAAGTGGAGTAATTATATGGGCTATGCAAGGCTTAAATTTTTATGGCCAAACAAGGAAAAGGTCCTATTGGTGATGAATGAAGTAGATAAAAGGGCAGTAAGGTTTCTGCAGTTGTGCATTGGTAAACAAATAACCATTTAGCAGGTCATCATAATACTACATTTCATTACTTATGTTAATGGACAGCTCCACCCATACCAAATACTGTACAGGAGTACCTGTCAACCCGGTGACATCCAATTTCTCCTTCAGTTATGATCATGGCACATCAAAGAAATGCAGTGTGCACCATTTGTGCCTCTGTGACTTTATGATGAGCATAGGCTTTAAAAGCGAAAGATGTGCGCAGACGCCAATGTTTTGGTTTTGATTCTGATTCATCATCGTGTTTTGGTTTTGGAAAAAATTGCTCTCAAGTGTTCCGGTTCCGATATGGTTTTGGTTTTGGATTCCTTTGAAAATTTATAAAAACAACTAAAATAATTTAATTTGGACCTGTTTTTGTTCCTGTAGTATTATGAACATCAATAACAGTAATTTCCAGTCATTTCCAGTCAATTTTGACCACCTCACGGCACATGAAATCACGATGGCGGGTCTTAAATGCAAGATAATATGCGCGAGATCCAGTTTTTAAATCCGACTTCCAAATTGCGAGAAGACCTGACCCGGAACTCTGGGCCTGATTCAGACCCGCTCGCTAGGATGCATTCGCACACAGCCTGCCGATGTTTGCGCATGTGTATAAGACGCAGTGTGCATGCGCAAACCAGTTCATGCGATCGCGAAGCGATCGCCCCCTGTACACAGATGCTATGCAAGCATGAGTGACAGGTTGTGCCGTTTGTGAGTGGTGACAGGGGGCGGTCGATGGAAATGGGGGTGTGGTGGTACGAACGCAGGCGTGTCTCTGCATTTGAATGCCATTTCAGGGGCGTGCATAATTAAGACGCAGCGTCAGTATACACATTACATGGCTGAATTACACATTGCAGCACTCGCAGTGCTTGCGTTAGGGTATGGTCAACCACAAGCGCTGCGTATGGGTCCGATGTTACTCTATGTTACTGATTGTTTAATACACTGGTAATGATGTGTGTTACTAAGGGAAAGTGGGCGTCTTGTGACTGGCTAGTGGGCACCTAAATACATACCACAATTGCACGGCAAGACATAGTGGGCGTGCTAATGTCTTGTTAACGATCGCGGGATTTGCATACTTTGGTAGCTGACGGCTGCATGTGAATGCATCCTAGCAAGCGGGTCTTAATTAGGCCCTCTGTTTCATTCAGAACACAAAAGTGATTTTGAACTGGGACTCAATTCCATTCGGAACCCCTAAGTTCGGGTTTGTTCGTATTTCAAGAAAACCGAACAGCACATCTCTATTAAAAACACAATAATCTCTGATTATATACCGAATCCACTGTACAATATACTGTTTGCACTGTACAGTATGTAACATGGTGTTTGCACAAACTGTACTTCTCTCTGATACTACTCTATGGGGTCGATTTAATTAAAGTAGGTGCGACTCCGGCAATGCACACATAAACTGCACTTACAGAAATGCCTAAATCATATAGAATTTATACACTCCCCAAAGGGCCTGTACAATGGGGCTGGTCATGTTTGTACAGGGTGCGTGGTAAAATGGGGCTGGAGTAAAAGGAGGCTGGTGATGTTGGTACAGTAAGACCAGTTGTTTGGGGGTGCAATAAGATGGAGCTGGTGATATGGCATACAGTAACGCAAGATCAGGTGCATGGTGACATGGGGGTGCAGTAAGATAGGGGCTGGTGATATGGGCAGGGTAGGCAGGGTACCAGATGCCCCCCATGCCAGTCCCACTGGCACCTGCAGACAGCATTATCAAAGAGGTAAGGTAAGTATTGCTGGAGATACAGGGGAATGGGGTCGAATAGACACAGAGGACACGAAACGGGACACAGAAGATGGCATCAGGGGAGACACAGAGGAGATGGCACTGGCTGTGGGCACATAGGAGATGGCGCTGGAGAGATATAAGAGGGGGAGGTGTGGCTGGTGCATGAGACACACAGGAGTTGGTGATGGAGACACACAGGTAAGACCACTGGTCGGATTAGTAGAAATGGCTGGGGGACAGTAATCTACAGTAAGACACCAATTCTAAAGAAACTATATTACTGATACAAAAGGTACCAAATTAGCAAATGTATTGTATTAATATAAAATTGTTTGATCAGGTAAACTCCCATTTTGCCCTGCACCTAAACTTCTTTTCCTATGTATTATCTGGTTGAACCTCTGTTGCATGTTCATGACATTGTTTTTTTTCCTCTGCAAACAGGTGGTTTCCAGACCATATGATCTCCTGCATGAATAGTGAATACTGACTCAATACACTGCATGTCCAGGAAGGATCAATTTCTTCAGAGAGATCATATAGGTAAGAAAATACTTATTCACATGTTCCCTGTGTTTATTAACTGGAAAGAGGCACTGGGGGCATATCAATAAGCTCCCAGATGGGGGCTGGAGATAGTCCAAGACAAAGATCAAATCACCAACAGTGAGATAACAGATCAACTGCTGCAGCGGGTATGTCTCTGGCAGCCAGTGCAGTAGGACTGCTGCTACTGCCAGCTATGATGTGGCTGTGGATGTGGCTGTGTGTATCCGCCTTCCGGGCTGTCTCTCCGCCGGCTCTGCTGTGAATAGCCGTGCTAGTAGATCAGTGTTAGCAACGGCCCGGTGGCGTGGTGCAGCATGTAATACACTGTGCCGGTGACTTAGTTGGTGTGGCCACAACCCGACAGTGTGGTGCATCCTTAATTGGAGGTCTCCAGAGCCATGAGGAGGGATTCATCAGATCTCTCTCCCGAAGGGGCATATTTACTAATTATCAGGTTTTAGACTCAGTAATTGTAATTTCTTATTGCCACTATCTAAAATGTCAAGACATTTTAGATCACACCAATGTACTATTAATCACCCATAAGGACATGGGCTCTGAAAGGAGCCTGTCCCTGTGATGTGTAAGAAGTGAAAATGATAATTTCACTTCTCCTTTGGCTGTTCTGCTCATGCGTGGTCTGCTTGTGCATTCCTGAGCTTGGTCATTCTGGCATCACAGCAACCCCCATAGAAACCTATGGGGGCTGTGGTTGCTGTCAGGAATGAAGGGACAGTGGCAGATATTGGATCTGCTGTGGTCCATTCTTGTTACATCTTAGTGATACTTAATATTTACAGGTATGTCCCGAAAATGGGTGTTTTGGGGCAGAGCCGTAACCAGACTTTTTGTGCCCTGTACAGTAAGATAGGTAAACATAGGGGATACCAATAGGCGCTTAGAAATTAAAAAATACTTAAATATGCATGATGAACTGGAACAATCCTTATATTGCTTGAAGTTCTTTGCATACAATTCTTCCTCAAGGGACACCACCGTAAGATAACTCCAGTATATATGCAAGGAGAAATAAATTGGGGGTCATTGAGGGGTGTTTTTCAAAAAAACATAGATTTATTCTTTATAGAAAAACCAATTTTGTGTGCTTCAAATAGTGCGTACCCAACTCACATAGGCTATATATGAGTATCTCCCAAAAAGGTATCTAAGTGTTCACAACCATAATGTGTGTGATGAAAAGGAAAGTGCCGCGTACCATTCACTCACATCAAAAGAGCTAGGGGAAATCACATAAAGGTTTCTTTTATAGTCACTCGGTGCGTACCGAACTCACAATTCTTATGTAGTTTATACTGCACATCAGGGTATCTTTCTTTTTCCCATTTGTTCTAAAAAAAAATCATCCAGATCAAATAGTGCTTTTCCAAAAATACCAAGTACCAGCAAAAAAGATTTATTCATACAAATATTCCAGACAGTACAATAAAAATTCCAAAAATGGCAATATAAAAAACATGAAATGACCAAAATAAAAAATATAAAAAAATAGATATGAACCTGACCAGAGGAAGTCTAAATAGCTGACTGGAAAAGATGGTAAATCCCAGCAGACAGAAGATGAAAAAATGACATACCTCTGGATTCCAAAAAAAACCATACACCTTCTCAATCTGTCAACACGTTTCAGCTGTCCTTGGGAGCCTTTGTCAAGACATAAGGAAAGGTACATGATTCTAATATATTTATACAAATGGTAACCAATCGGTTTTCATGAGGGGAGGAGTTCCCGCTCGATATCAGGCAATTGATAGGCCCAAAAAAACTTCAATCATCTCCGGTGGAATGGGTGACTAAAAAGCCGATCTGGAGAGTATCTCCACATCCGGCTCTATGTCAATGGACGGGAATCACACACTCACATAATATGCGAGTATAGTATCCCCCATTTTGGATCTTCCATTGACATAACTTATATATCCCTTCTACTTCCGGTAACATGGTGTGGTGGAACGCATTGACGTCGTCATCGTGTGCATCCACCACACCAGCGCGTTGTGTCTCCTATCAGCATGACTCGCGCATCGAGCCTACTTCTGGTCGCGTGATGTGGTGGAACGCAATGACATCATCGTCATGCGCATCCACCACACCGCTTGTTGGATCAGTTTCACCGCCGGAAATGACATATGTATGTCATCCGTCGGTGATCGATGCGGTAACCATGGTACCCAATGTAAATATTCACTGTATTGGAATAATACAGTAAAACAATTATATAAGATCTTCAGCCATATAAAAATATATAACCATAAATTATGCACATTTAGAAGGAACAAAAAAATTTGTAAATAATAATAAACAATAATATTAAAATCTATATATAACTATCGATTATGCACATATAGAAAAGACAAAGAATTATTAGAAATAATTAACAATAATAATTTTCCACACTCAATTCTTCCTTGCATAGTATAGGAAAAGGTGTTGAGATCTCCTTCCATTTTCTTTGGGTCTATAGATGAATTGTCCGTTCCTTATGGTGACTTCTTCTCAAATAGTTCATATATAATAAAATGTCCAAAATCCAATGATCATAGAAAATCTAGGGCTAAAAAAACAAGTATGAAGGACCAGCCTAGATCAAAGAAACCATTTCAACTCGAAGTCCTTATTAAGCCCCCTTGGAGTTAGTGTCTTGTATGTATATATAAAATTCATTTCTGTTCTAGCTAACAAAGAAGTAATATCAGTACATCTCCTATTAGGTTTGATGATTTTAAGCCCATAGAAGCCCACTATTTCAGTATATGAACAATTGTGTACTTCCTTAAAGTGTGATGCCAAAGAATGGGTGTCAAGACCTTTTTTAATATTTCGGATGTGTTCCCCAATACGTACTTTTAAAGGTCTTGTTGTTCGTCCTATATAGACCTTATTGCAAGTACATTTTACAGCATAAACAACATTATTACTGTTACAGGTGATAAAATCTTTGATTTGGACATTCACTCCATTTATCTCTATATTTTCAATTTTACTTTTCCCTTCACTTTTAATTAGTTTACACGCTTGGCCACCTCCACATCTGAAGAAACCTTTTGATACAACGGTGGAAAGATTTTTGTTCTTGCCAACCAACATGCTACTAACTAATTTATGTCAATGGAAGATCCAAAACGGGGGATACTATACTCGCATATTATGTGAGTGTGTGATTCCCGTCCATTGACATAGAGCCGGATGTGGAGATACTCTCCAGATCGGCTTTTTAGTCACCCATTCCACCGAAGATGATTGAAGTTTTTTTGGGCCTATCAATTGCCTGATATCGAGCGGGAACTCCTCCCCTCATGAAAACCGATTGGTTACCATTTGTATAAATATATTAGAATCATGCACCTTTCCTTATGTCTTGACAAAGGCTCCCAAGGAGAGCTGAAACGCGTTGACAGATTGAGAAGGTGTATGGTTTTTTTTGGAATCCAGAGGTATGTCATTTTTTCATCTTCTGTCTGCTGGGATTTACCATCTTTTCCAGTCAGCTATTTAGACTACCTCTGGTCAGGTTCATATCTATTTTTTTTATATTTTTTATTTTGGTAATTTCATGTTTTTTATATTGCCATTATTGGAATTTTTATTGTACTGTCTGGAATATTTGTATGAATAAATCTTTTTCGCTGGTACTTGGTATTTTTGGAAAAGCACTATTTGATCTGGATGATTTTTTTTGAGAACAAATGGGAAAAAGAAAGATACCCTGATGTGCAGTATAAACTACATAAGAATTGTGAGTTCGGTACGCACCAAGTGAATATAAAAGAAACCTTTATGTGATTTCCCCTAACTCTTTTGATGTGAGTGAATGGTACGCGGCACTTTCCTTTTCATCACACACATTATGGTTGTGAACACTTAAAGATATCTTTTTGGGAGATACTCATATATACCCTATGTGAGTTGGGTATGCACTATTTGAAGCACACAAAATTGGTTTTTCTATAATGAATAAATCTATGTTTTTTTGAAAAACACCCCTCAATGACCCCCAATTTATTTCTCCTTGCATATATACTGGAGTTATCTTACGGTGGTGTCCCTTGAGGAAGAATTGTATGCAAAGAACTTCAAGCAATATAAGGATTGTTCCAGTTCATCATGCATATTTAAGTATTTTTTAATTTCTAAGCGCCTATTGGTATCCCCTATGTTTACCTCTCTTACTGTATTTGTATTTATGGATTTGGTGATTTCCATTTAATTTGGGTGATTATTTTAGGCTGCTGTTGCGTATTTACAGTGTAACCTACCATGATTTCTTATTTTGTTTTTTGTGCCCTGTGCCAAAAAGAGCATTGGCGCCCCCTTCATTTTTCAAAGGGACATAATGCACCCAAAAAAGGGCCATGGCTTCATGTGGAATGTCCAGAGAAGAGATAGGAGAGGCCAGGAGATGCTGGGGATGAAATAAATGGAAGCTACAAGTGAGAATAATAATAAACAGAAATATGACAGACCAAAACAACGCCCTATGACCTGTGGTGCCCTGTGCGATGGCACCGGCCGCACTACCATAGCTATGGCCCTGTATTGGGGGATATGCCGCAATTATCTATACATGGTATAAAGTAAATTCCCTGGTAGGCATCGCTCTGTTTGTTTGGGCTAACCTCGAGAACCACTGGAGGGATTTTGGTGCAATTTTCACTATTCTATGGAGCTTTTGTCGAGGAAGGTTTAGGTGTATGAAACATTAATGTATGCCAAAAGGGAGCCGAGCAGTGACATTTAGTGAAGCAAGTCAATGAAGAAACGGACGTCTGAGCTCTTTCTTGACTTACGCTGCCTAAACCGTTAAAGATACTGTATATCACACTGATGGACTTTATTTTATACCATGTAGAGATTGATATGTATTATCTGGTTTCTCCAGAAAAAAATATGTAAGCCCTGTTTAATAATACAAAATTTCAGTTTGTCCTTTTTCTTACCGTTCCTAATATATTTATGTGAAAAAGGATTCTTTCATTTCAAACCAGTCCAATTCCCTGTCAGAGGCTGCTTTGGCAGGACAATAGACAAAGCACAGGGACAGACACTTAACGTGGCTGGAGGTGACCTAAGTGGACACTGTTTTGCTCATGGACCACTCTACGTGGCCCTTTTGCGTGACACATCAAAACAAAGTCTTTTCGTGTGGACATCAGGAGGAAAAAAACTACTACTGTCGTCTTACAAAGGCAATCTTATGGGACCTCGGTTAAAAAAGGCTATGGCCATAATTTCATAATTGCTCCCATGCGAAGCTGGAGCTGGTTGCTAGTAGTTTAATAAACAGACCACTTTAATCCATATATAAAATTGCAACAACACCTGCTCTATCAATTTACTAACCTTCACTCTGCTCTAGCCATAGTATCAGGAAAAAGCCCGCATGAAGAATCTGTTCATTTATTTTTATAACATAGCAGAGACAGGTGTGTGTATGAAAGAGAGAGAGAGTGAGGAGCAATAACTAGCTCCAATATCCACATTGGCCTTGGTCTCATTTGGCCTTGGTCGTGAGTAGAATCTGATTACAATTGACCTAGTACATGGTGGTTCAAATTTAAGAAACCATGTACTGTAGATACAGTATTTTAATTCTAAACTCATGCATCTAAACATTTATTGGCTGAGAAACTATATCCAAGGCAACTCTCCGGTTGTGAAATGGTTTCTTTTTTTAATTTGAAAAGGAGGGCAGCTAGATTGCTGCTGGAAATTGTCCAGAGAGCTGTCACAGAGGTTCTGCCAGAGAGAGCACAATGAACGAAGCAGATGATGTTCCAAATGCTGAACCCCAAAGGATGCTCTAGGTATCCGTATCAGATATGAGAAGAACTGACAGGACAAAGCTTCAAGGTACAAAATTCATATCAGCTGCCAAAAAATCTAAAGGCATGTGAAGACAATAACATTAATAATCTCAAAGTTGCATGTACCTGTCAGTAAAAGACATCAAGTTGCTAGTACCACCGAGACGTTCCCAAGATTTCTATCTTCTTTTTACTTCATCTTTCTAGTATACTGCTACAGGTAAACTTTGGAATATCTTCAATTAGAGCATGGTTCATTTCTGCCTATTGTTATTGGTCACAGGCCAATGAAGTGTCCGATAGAGTAGCTGAGTATGGAGACAAGATTTAGGGCCTGATTCAGCAGTGGACGGAGTTGCTATCGCAGTTGCTTACATGGTAGCAGCTGCGATAGGCCTAATAGGGTAATGCAGCAGGAGGCATGAGGCCTCCTGCATGCATTAATGATTCAATTTGCATTCTAGAACGCAATATCGGATCATCTGCGATACCATACCCATGGGGTCACGCAAGCCTGGCCGCCGCAGATGCTGAAAAGAGGCCAGGAAATCTCCGTCAGTCGACTGGGATCCTGGCCTCATCACTCCCCCACAATGGCGGTGACACACCTCCGTTTTGGGAAGCGGAGGCCGTCGAGCTCCCTCCCCGCACCGATGCTGCAACAGACTGTCAATCACTGACAGGCTGCTACTGAACTGCAAGCAACATCGCAGACATCGGGAACATCGGGAATCTGCATGATAAAATATAATCAGCCCTTACTTCTAGACTTAAGGCCATGATTCTCCTTTAATGTTGGTATTAAACAAACTTTAGTGATTTTATTCAGGTACGCAATAAGCACAGCGCACGGCATATTGTGAAAGTGCTCCATAAGAGGATATATGAGATTTGTGAGGTATATTTATCGAAGCTCGTAGTGAGAGAAAGTGGAGAGAGATAAAGTACCAACCAATCAGCTCCTGACATTTTTCAAACAAGCCTGCAAAAGTGCAGTTAGACACTAATTGGTTAGTACTTTATCTATCTCCACTTTACAGTATCTCTCTCCAAGCTTTGATACACCTACCCCTGTGTGTTTTGTATTCACTGGTATGAAGGGTGAAATGCTACAAGCAGTTTTGGTGATAAAACTTGTTAATAAATGAGGCCCTCAATGTCAAGTAGATATATTTCAAACAGAGGTGGTACGCTTAGTATCTGATTGGTTGCCATGGCAACACCTCCAGTAGTCCTTTTTAGAAGGTTAATAGTAGTCCTCCTCAAAGACTATTAATGTCACTGTAAAGTATATTTTGTTGATACTCCCTGTATTAACTAATTAGCACAATTCGACCTTGGGAGGCCTCCTGGCCTATACCCGTTGCCTCTGTGTTACAAGTACCAGCAGTGGGGTTAATGTTAACCACTTCTCCCTGCTGTTCTCCATTATCTGGTTCCTACTGTATTTTTGGACTATGGGGTATATTTACTAAAGTGAGAGTTTTTAGAAGTGGAGATGTTGCAAATAGCAACCAATCAGATTCTAGCTATTATCTTCTAGAAGGTGCTAGTTAAAATGTTAAGTAGAATCTGATTGGTTGCTACGGGCAACATCTCCACTTCTAAAAATTCTCACTTTAGTAAATCTACCCCTATAACTCTACTTTTGTCAGATTAGGAGGTATTTAATGAATTGGTCACACCATCCTGCGTACATGAATTTGCAGTCTTAGCACAGGGAGCAGAAATTAGCTAATGATATCTCCGCTTCTAGGACAGTAGCAAAATAAATGATTTGGCATCCAGTAACAGGTATCAAGGATGATGAGCCCAGGAAGGTCTGCTTGCTTGGTATGAAAGATAGAAAGTGCATGTACCTAGGGGGCCAGTCTGTGTCTGTTAGAGTATGAGTCTGTCTGTCACTCTGTCTGCGACTCATTAACTTTATGAGTGTTTTTCTTTCTACTAAACTTTAAAAACAGCTTGTCTAGGATAAAATGTGCAAATTGCTCCAGCGCATAATCATAAAACAGGCCACATGCATACGTTATGAGCTAATGCAAATCTGACGCTTGTGTCCACTTGCTACTGGGGAGGCTAGATGGGGGAGACAAGAGAGGTCTAACTCAGGCCGAGTACACTAAGGGCTTGATTGCGCAATTACGTAGAGATGCGGAGAGTATATATATATATATATATATATATATATATATATTGTGATAGAAGCACTGGAGAAGTCTGGGATGGCATATATGTGTGTCCCGGATTCCTTTCATATGTGTTTTAAAAAACCCCAGGAAAAGTTATGGTCTGGTCTGTTATGCCAAACAGACCAGAAGTGTCGGCTTTTTGTAGAAGCCGGATAATGGGTCCTGGGGGTGTGGATGTGAAAAGAGAGGGAGGACTCCGTCCACAGGCCAGGTGCTGGGCCTTTCAGGCTGAATAGTAGTTGCACCTGGAAGTGGCACAGATAAGCTGGGTTAGGTTTTGGTTCAGTGTCTCACATACGCTGGGAAGAACAGACACTGAGGTTTGTTCAGAGACACTGTGATATTTGAAAGGGCTGTGTTTGTGGTAAGGCAGTAGGCCCTGCCACTTGTAGAGAAGGAATAACCTGTCTAGCTAGTGCCCAGATGGGTTAGGATTTATTTTTATGTTTTGTTTATTTTGTTGTTTATATTGCACAATAAAACTGGTGCCGACCAGCTTGCACGAAACCCTAGTGTGCTGTTTCCTGGCTGCTGTGTGTAAGGAGGTGTCCATCTACCCCAGGAGAGGGACCCCCTACCCTGACTATATATATATGGGGTATGGGGTCCCTCTCCTGGGGTAGATGGACACCTCCTTACACACAGCAGCCAGGACCCCCTACCCCGACTATATATATATATATATATATATATATATATATATGATATATATACTAGCGACCAGCCCCAGCTTCGCACAGGAGCATTTTTGAATTTACAGTGATAGTCTTTTTCAAGCAAGGTCTTATGTGCCTTGTGCTATGTGGGCAAGACAGAAAGAAAATTTAAAGAGCGCATGGCCCTCCACCATAGTGCCATTAGACAGGCGATTGAAACTGGTCATGCAGACCACCCTGTGACCAGACATTGGATAGCGGTCAAACATGGGGTGGCAATGATTAAAGCCATACTCATTGATCATGTTCCACTATTAAGACGAGGGGGTAACAGAGCTAAAATTTTGTTACAAATAGAAAGTAAATGGATATTTATGCTAAACACAATATTCCCCAAAGGCCTTAATGAAACATTAGGCCTACAATGTTTCTTATAAGTATAAGGCATACTACTATTGATCACCCCCTAGTGTTTATTATCATCAATGCTCTCTAAAACTACAGATTGTAGTATTTTCTAGTTAGCTGAACAATTTTGGAATTTTGGGGTTTATTATCATCGTGCATATAATACGCTGCATACAGTGTGACCTATAACTATGTTTAAAACTTATGATTTATGGGATTGACGTGTATATTTGGACAAGTTAGGGATGGAGAATATATAGGCATTTTGTTATTGAACTGTCTAATTGCTCTGCTTTTTGTATACGATAAAAACAAGTATCACAGTAACACTATGTGTGTACTCTGTGTCAGTATAAGTGTCATGTTTATGATTAGGTTTTAAAGTTGCTAAGCAGGTTGCTAAGCAACCGTGTACAGCCGTTAGTTGTCCACTCAGACTGCAGGCGCGGCGTGGTGACATCACACGGACGCGCAGCATTTTCCCAGCGCGCTCCGGAGGGCGGTCAACACCGGCGTCCTCCTGGTGAGTGAGATTAAGCACCAATGTAATTAATCTGTGTATGTATATGTATATTTGTATGTTTGTTTTTAGTATGTTTGTATCTTGTCCCTGATGGCGGGGTGGCATATTAAAGGACTTTTATACATATCATAACTCCAGTCTCCAGAGTGCCGCATATATTGGTATCATGTGGATGAGTCTTCAGCCGGAGCATTTATTACATCGTTTGGAGTGCCAGGTACAGCTGTATCTATATATATATATATATATATATCAGCCTTTCAAAGTCATATCAATTGCAAGTGCCCTGAGAGCTAGTGCAAATAAATTCTGCTGCAGATGATGATGGTCACAAGCACTAAAGAGACGCATCTGATTGGCTGGTAGGATACTTTCTGTTGAAGCTGACGAGAACTTTCTTCATTGATCATGACTATGGGGCATATTTTTAGAAGTGGAGATGTTGCCCATAGCAGCCAATCAGATTCTAGCTGTTATCTTTTAAAAGGTGATAGACAAATGTTAAGTACAGTAGAATCTGATTGGTTGCTATGGGCAACAACTCAACTTCTAAAAACACACACTTTAGTAAATATGAGACAGATTTTTTATTCAGAATCAGATGACTCCGTAGGATCTGAAGATTTTTCTTTTTCAAAGTAGCGTCCTTCACATTCAATAATTTTTTTGCAGCGTTTCAACAACTTGTCAAAGACGTGCAGTAGGCTGTTTTGTGACTTCACTTTTATGGAGCATACACACGGTCAGATTTGTCAGATCTGTCAGATGAATGATTGAACGATTGAACGATTTTTGACTGCATTAAAATGAATGGAATCGTCCAAGTATGACTGCAAACACATCAGATATCAGATATCGTTATCTGACCATCGGGAACGCGCATTGTTCAAATCGTTCATCTGACAGATCTGAAAGATATGTCAGACATGTCAGATTTTCCTTTAGATATGAATGATTGAACGACTTTTTAAATCGTTATCGTTCAGATCTGAAGAAAAATCTGACTGTGTGTATGCACCATTAGTGTTGCAGCTGTGACATTTTTCACTTCATCATCTGTTGAGAACTTCTTTCCACGTAGTTGTTTTTTCAGGGTAGGGAATGCCCTGAACTCACAGGGCGCTAAGTCCGGGCTGTATGGAGGGTGTGCCAGTGCTGTCCCATTTCAGTCAGTGCTGCCATTGCAACAGCAGCAACATGTGGCCAGGCATTATCCTGGAGCAAAAAACACCTTCTTCAGCAAATGTGGTCTTTTCTTCCTCGTAGGTCCACGTAAATGGGTTATCAGGATGTTTGCATAGTTCACCATTATTTGTCTAATCATGGGAGAATTTACTGTGCACATCAAAGAACAGCAGAAGCATGACTTTACAAGCCGAAGGAATCACACAGAATTTTTTTGGGCGGAGGCAAATTTGCGTGTTTCCATACACTGGACACACACAATATCACAATCGATATCAGGAAAATGGGTATCCTCTCCAACATTCGAATGGTGTTCTTGCATGATTCAGGATGTGGTAAGAAGCCCATATGCTTCTAAAGGGTAGCGCGTAACCGGGCCTTGGTACATATCAAAAAAATGCTGTAAAACCCAGAAAACAGGGTTTTACCACATTTTTCCTATAGTACATCCCGGCATTGTCACAGTACACTGAACCTGTTCAAATGAGATGGAAATTGAAGCCAAAAGTTTGCGTAAAGTTAAACTTCTGTCATTTTGCAGCATTTTCGCTGCTTTGGCAATGTTGACATCTGTAACCGCGGTGGATGGTCTCCCAGAACACGCTTCGTAAGTCACTTGCATATTACCCTCTTTGAAGCGCTTCCACCACCGAAATACTGCAGCACAGCTAATTGTTTCTCCACCGTATGCTTACCGTAACATTTCATGAGTTTCATTTCCGCCTTTTCCAAGTTTAACACAAAATTCAATCAAACGCCTCTGACGTAATCTCACAGACATGTCTTCCTCATCTGTCAATGACGAAACGTACGAAGATCTTCCACTCGCTGTGACCATACAAAGAAGACTACGGCAGTCCAACTGGCCGTTCGGACACATCGATGTATGAGCTTCACAATAACTAACATAGCGTTGCCACGTCTACCTATGAGACAAAAAAACAGAGGCAGTCTCATTACTTTTCAATCAACCCTCGAATACCCCTATATGATTTTGTGTGAATTTTAACTAAATTATTTTTTATACCAATGTGGAAAAGTTATACCTACTGCACTCCAGAGCTTTATTGCTTTATTCAAACCTTCTTATTTTGCTATCAAAACTCTATAGTATATGGCTGAGTCAAGAAGCATGCAACATGCGAGTCCTGATCTGCAGTGGGGTCCTGAAAATGTTTACAATCTATTGGAAACAACATTCTCCTCTGGGGAGGGGGGAACAAGAAATGTAGCATAATGACACTCACAGGACAAAATGACAACTGGAGTTTCAATTACAAAAATGTTGCATACTGTACCACAGGCCTTATCTATAGTTACGGTTACTCCCATCAAAAGAATAAAGTTTACTTAACATATGGACAAAGAAAACTGGGTCACTGAAAAGCACTTTACGTACCCTCCAAATGCTATCAAGTGTAAATTACATTAGCACTGTTGCACAGACCCAAAGTGATTAATGCAATCCGGACTGATAAGTCAAGTTAATTAATTAAAAAGACTGAGTGGCTATTTACTAAGCAGCGTTAGGAGACAGAGTGAGAAGTGATAAGGTGCCAGCCAATCAGCTCCTAACTGCCATCTCACAGGCTGTGTTTGAAAAATTACAGTTGGGAGCTGATTGGCTGGCACCTTATCACTTTTCTCTCTGTCTCCTAACACTTCTTAGTAAATAGACCCCTAAATATAAACTCTTAGATATGTTTGCAAGACAACTCTGTTGTCCTAAATAAAAAAAATTAAGTTTCTGCTGTTTGAAGACTTCCCAGTTCCCTTCTGTCATGGTGATGTCTGACTCCATAGCAAAGAAGAAAGCAAATTGCTGGAAGCAGAAGATGGCTAACTTCTTGTAGCCATGTAAAGAGCTCAAGCTAGAAGAAACTATAGAGAGTTAACATATATAGAGGGATATGTACTATTGGAGAGTGATAAAGTACCAACCAATCAGCTCCTAACTGACATTTTTTAAACACAGCCTGTAAAGTGACATTTAGGAGCTGATTATCTCCATCCACATTACCTCACTATGGGGACTATTTACTAAGCAGTGTTAGGAGACAGAGTGAAAAGTGATAAGAAAGTGATAAGGTGCCAGCCAATCAGCTCCCAACTGTCATATTTCAAACACAGCCTGTGAGATGACAGTTGGGAGCTGATTGGCTGGCATCTTATGACTTTTCACTCTGTCTCCTAACACTGCTTAGTAACTAGAACACTTAAAGGCTTAGTACCCCCCTGCCTGTAAAGTGACAGCTAGGAGCTGATTGGTTGGTACTTTATCTCCATCCACTTTATCTCTCTCTAAGGCTTAGTAAATCTCCCCCTATAAATGTAATATCTGTTTAGCCATATGTTTGATGTTTAATGTATAGAGTGTAGGTGACAGGTCCACTCTATCGTAACAGAAAGCATTATTAATCTCCTAAATTCTGATTAAATACAGGGGTAACAGTGTTATTGAAGCAGCAACCAAGTCATTGTGCCTGTGCTGCAAAAAAAACATTCTGTGTACACTAAGAACTTGAGAATATTCCAGTAAAAGAGCACATCTAATCAGTATGAGGGCAAGGATGTCGAAACGGAAAGGATGGAAACTCCAGAACCATTAGTTTATACTGGCAATTTAGATGTTATTTAAGCAATAATCCTTGAGGAATTAGTCCCTGCATGCAGTTAGCAACTAGTAACTTAATGACCGGAGGCAAACTAATTGAATGGTTTTTAAAAGAAATAGTCTCAACAACTGTATGCAAGGTCACGGATAAGTAACGCATCAAAATGTAAGTAATTTCCTTGCACTTAACAATTGATTTTAAAACGTATAACACACTGGGTTGGTCTAATGTAATTTTTAGCACCAGGGACTAAACACATTTTGTTTGCATCCTGGGTGTCGGGGAAAAAAAAAAGTAACATTATGTCCAGTCTTAATTAAGTTAAATAAAATGATGCTAACCATAATTAGAGGAGCTGTTACACTGTACTTCATGCTGTGTATTCTCATTTCCATTTCTGCTTTATACACTGTACCTGATGCTTCTGCTCTGCCTCTCTTGAGTCCAATGTAAAAACCACATCAAACATTAAGGAGAATGAGAAACAGAGGGCTCCCAGGAGTCGGGATGTTGTGCCAAAATGTTCACTCTCCAGCAGGGAAAAAAATGGAGAATTTGCTACAGACATATTTATCTGCTCGGCATTAAAATAGGCCATATGTATATGTAGAGGAGCTGCAATCAGACAATTATTCCTAGAGGAGAATTTGCAGCATGCCTCGTAATGAAATTCCTTTGCACTATAGGAGATAAGCAACCCTGACATATATCTTCACAGCAGGTCCATTAGCATTTTTAAGCCATAGTTTGTCCTCCGCAACAGGCTTTTGGATTGTAAGAGTTAAACCCAGCACTAGCGGGACTGTAGGTGGTAAATACCATTATGTTTTTATTACCTGTCACTATTGAGCATTTATAACCTCCCTTCGGTACCTCGCAGAAGAGATACTGTACAACTAGGTCATCTAAACAGTTCAGCTGTGATAAGAAACAGTGCTGAATCTTAATGCAGCACTATCTGCGACTTGATTATAAGGTGCAGCTCCACTTAGCGGGAAGGTGCTGAAGATGTAAAGAGATGAAGGCGCACACAGATGTTGGATAAAAGCATCTACTGTCAACTCACAGTATTGTCAGAGGTGCTATGTACGGACACACCGGAATTAGTGTAGCACAGGAAAGATTTAATCAATAGAGGCTGGCCATTAACCTTCTAGAATTTAGGCTTTAAAGGCACAATGCACTCCACTCATGACTAAGCTTTATTATGCTCACAATGAGAAATAAAAAGTAAATGAATGAAAATTAGTTTTTGCAGACTGACAATATGTTTTCTTATTTTATTGGCATTTGTATACAGCTCTATGCTCTTAGAGCTTCCTTTAGGCCCCACTTTGCAGAAAGGCGACAGAGAACTGTGCCTAGGGCTGAAGATTTGCTGCTCTTTTGTTTTATCATCCTATTTTTTTCTTTTTAGTCTTTTTAGTCTTTTCAAAATAAAACTAAATTAAATTGTCATTATAATTGCTGGTAGAACAGAAGAACAGAATGGACATATGCACATCTATTTGTTTTATGTACACATTGTAACGTGTGACATGGGGGAGGAAGGAATACTCACTACTGTAGGATGTAGGGAAGCGCTCACACCATTCAATGGAAGCTGTTGTTATTCTCCTGTGTTGAAACAGTATCTTTAATAGTGTTGGTAACAAACAGATATGAAGAATAAAAATGGTATTAGCAGATCAGCTGGAGATTTCACTAGTTTTGTGCCTGCACTTCCTCAGAGGGATAAACTATTCACCAATTGTGATACATGGATAAAGTGACAGGGTTAAAAATATATAAACTTTACACTTCATACAAATCTGTTTGGCATATTTTGTTATTGCTCAATTCAACATAATATATTGATAATAAAAATTCATAGCCAAAAATGATTTACACAAAGTGTGCAGTCTAAGCCCCCTCCCCATTTCCTCTATATTTGTGTATATATTGTACTCCTGAAGGCTGACACGCCTTCTGCTTGGTATTAACACCCCTCCCATCTGCCCTTAGGTGTTTTTAATCAGCACAGGTTCCTATATTGCTGACTACATGTTAGAATGAACATTATTTATTATAGGTAATTCCTGGATAGAGTGACATAATATGTTAGTATTAGGGATGTTATAGACCCATCTGATGGGGTTCACCTTGATGAGGTGGATGGGCAAACATCTTTGGCCAAACATATACTAAGAACCTCACTTATACTTCATGTTAATTGTAGAGTTATTCAGGATTATTTTGACTATCATTGTTCTTAGTACGTAGAGTGTGCGCCTGCATTCTTTGTTCCTAACATACAGTACGTACTGTAGATGCAAACAAACCCACATACAGTATATGCCTTGCAGGAGGCATATCTCTAATGGGAACTGTAGGTCCGGTGCAATGATATGCAACTGTTCTAACATCATTAGTGTGAGATATGTAGGTGCTTATATTTTATTATATTTCATATTAGACATGTAACTTTCACATTTATTAGTAAGTAAAAATGCATTATACATTTTATATTTATTATAGTTATTATGTTTTACCCCCACCAGGGTCTCTTTCCCCTCCCATTGCACTCTTTCTGATGTTAACAGTATCTTCACTCCTGGAGGATACTGTTAACACCACTCATGAGGATACACTCATATCCGCTGCCTTGGTGTCATCCATGGCTACTCCTTCTCCTTCACCCCCATATTCATGCTATATCTAAATCCTGCCACTTTTACCTCCATAACATCTCCAGTGTCAGATCCTTCCTAAACCTGTAGGCTACCATCTCCCTCCTGGACTATTGTAACCTCCTTCTCTATGGTCTTCCTCACTCACACTACTCTTAAATCGATCCACAATGCTTCTACACATCTGATCTTCCTATCTCACTGTTTGGATTCAACCTCTACTCTCCTTCAACTACTTCACTGGCTTCCCCCCCCCCCCCCAAATGCAGTTTAAGCTCCTCAGATTGACTTTCAAAGACTTAATCGCTCTTCTCCTACTATGGGGGAGATTTGTCAAATCTTGGTGAGAAATATGGTACCAACCAATCTGCTCCTAACTGTAATTTTACTGTTTATTCATGTCAAAAGTAATAATAATAATGTCTTTATCATATCCAGTAAAATATGAAAACATTTTGGGGTTGAGGGTAATTTCCATTTCATTTCACCCATTTCCATCTTACTCCAGCATCCTGCAAACCAGTCTGCTCAATAGTCATCCCACTTTCCATTGTCCATCCATTGTTCATAACAGATATTGGCATTATTTAAAAAATATAGGACCGCATTTATCAATAAGTTTTATCATTCATAACGAGTGATAAAATATGTTGCGTATGATAAATGTTGCTCCAGCCAATCAACTCCCAACTGTCATTTTTCAAACAGATGTTAGTTGGGAGCTGATTGGCTGAAGCACCATTATCATGTGCAATGATTTTTATCACTCCTTGTGAACGATAAATGAAGCTCATAATGTGAAGTTATAAGAGTTTGAATTAGGATCTTAGAAGTTCCAAACAACTATACTTAACCCACAACCTACCACTAACCAGGACACAATTATGGAATGTCACCCATTTCTTCAAGTTTTCTGAAAATAAAAATGTGCACATTGTTTTGTGATTGAGGCACAGCGCTCTTTGGAATAATTTGGTTCTTGGACTACTACCAATACCATTGCTCGGACACCCGGCAAGAGCTGCATACTGATGACATTGTAGTCCTGTTGCTTTGTATGAGTATACTAAATATATAATAATGAGATGAGAAACTGTAGACCATATCACCTGTTCAACAAAATGACATACATATACATATATATCAGTAGTATGCAATGAGATTGTCATCTCCTGTGGTAGGTGGTGCACATTACACCAGGCAAAGCAAAAACACAGGCATGGTCCGGAAGATTAGTTAAATCGACTTAGAGATGGATTCAATAAAACTCTGCAGTTTCCCACATGGGATAAGCAAAACCAAATCCTTATTCCTGTCTGGCTCTAGCTGAACAATATTACTTCCCCCAAAAATTTGTTTACCTTGTAACCCACTTTACAATACACACTTGGGGGCCTATGTATTAATAATCTGAATCTACTCAGTGTCAGATTCGGGAGCTGTCTGGAGGCTGCGGGAGAGGATTCGTAAGATCCCTCTCCTGCTAGATTGCCTCCACAGGATTAAAGCAGTCTATGCCATCTGAGGAGTTTAGTACATAGTGCCGTGGTCAGCCGTCGTCCTCATTGATAGCACTAATTAGCCTTCTGCAGGAGATTTATGTGAAATCTCCTGCATTAGGCTGTTAGCAGACAGCAACAATTCATACAATTATGCAGAAACTGTAGTTTGATAAATAGGCCCCTCGAAAATAAATTTCAACTTTGGGCTCATTGGATCTCTGTCCAATTGCTCCCTTAGGTCAGCCTCTTTCCCCCCAGGCTGAGAGCAAATTACTGACAGCCTCAACCTTTTTAAAGGTCTAACAGCTGCAGGCAATTCATTAGCTTGCTAGGCCAGAAACCTGGAATGGCCTAATGATAGCTGTCCCACCAAAAACACAGCTGCTCACTCCAGGACTCACTTTAGCGGACTTTTCCTGTAGCCAATACTAACAAAAACACATTTTTATGCTGCAACAAAACACGTCCTTGAAAAAAACAATGACAGGATGAGATATATATACACCTTCAATCTCTATCTAGGGCATGGTAGATATCATCTAATAAGACTGGGGATAATTATTTTGAAGAACTTGGAAAAATGTGACTTGTTTGGTATTTTTACATACAGTAATTCACAAATGGTAAGGTTTTTTGAATCTTATTAAACATTTGTAAAACTGTTACATCCAACCACCAACCACCAGTACAATTTTGACAGGTGTGGAAAACAGATCATCACTGTAGTATAAACATCAGTTTATGTTGAACATGAGGAGAGGATATGTATATTATGATGTACTTATTCTGGACAAGTGAGTAAATCACTAAACTTGAAAATTAGTGCAATTGCACACTTAAAAACAAAAACACTGCATAAATATGAGTCTTATTACAAAATGGTGCAGTACATCCATCTTTAATCTATCTCAGAAGTTCCCAAACTCTACCATTACAGTCCAGGTTTTAGGGACATCCAGGCTTGAGTCCAGATGGTTAAATCAAATTGACTGAGGTACCAATTAAGGCACCTGTGCTCAAGCATGGATATCCAGAAAAAGTGGACTGTAATGGCTGAGTTTGGGAATCACTGGTCTATTTCATATTTTTATACCTGTGATATATTAGTAATACTGTACCTCTCCAATTGTGCCTCTAAAAAAAACATGCAGTGATGGAATAAATATAAGAATTAATAACTGCATCAAACAATTTTGGCAAACTCGTTTCCCTCTGGGATTAGTAGCTGGCTGGGATAGCAGACACATACTGTATATTGTATCTGTAAGTTTCTTGTTTTCAAACATCTACTTCATACACTGTAGGGAAGTAATTCACCTTGGTCTGTTTAGAAGGTTTTGTAACATGCTCTCAATCATATCACAGATCAACTGAATCCTGTTAGTTCCTGCTATGTTATAACACTGTTATCAGCTTTCTCAGACATAAAGCAGAAAAAGGAATTAAATAAAATGGTATAGAAATATTTAATCTATATATTGGATTATAAAGTACAGCACAGGCAATAAAAAACTGCATGTAAATGAATTGCTTGCAAGGGTGCCGAGAGTGGGGAGAGAAGTTACTGGCCCAGGCTGGTTGGACTGGCCTAGCGAGGGCTCTGGTCCGACGCCGCCCCCTGCCTCATACCTGTCAGCAGCCGCAGTGGGAGACTGCTCGCTGCTGCTGAGCAGCTGCAGTCTCCTCTGCCTGTGGGGGGGAGCAATCACAGTGATCGCACCCCCCCATGGATTTGCGGTGGACTGAGGGGCTAACAGCGTACCCCTCTCCACAGCACAACAATTTTGCACAGAATGCAGCTGCGAAAATATGCTAATAGTTCCAAAGCTTACCAGAGCATAAGGACGCCCACCACTGCCTTCTCAAATGCGTACGATGGCGATTACCTGCATAAAAATCGGTAACATCAACGCACATCGAGCAGCCATCTTGCACTTCCATAAGGTCTGACCAGCCGCAAACATTGCAGCTCTCCTGACAAGCAGGGGGATCTCTTGCTCTGTATATAATCTCAATGGCTAATTTATGCACGCCCATGAAATGTCATTTAAACGGTAAGACACACCTGTTTTTCTGACCATTCCCCCATTACCTTCCCCAATCGCTGACTACCTGTCACCCACTTTGCTAATGGGTTCTCTGTGCGTGCGGAATCTCAAGACTATCGGAGCACGTGCTTACATGCATACGCAAAGGCAAACAGAGAAAAAAAATTTAAAATACTATGCACAGTGATATTTGTCCCAGCTGAGCAGCTGACCTGGGCCACTGTCGGGACCCTCCGACAGGCCCAAACCTACCTGCTCTCTCCCTCTTGGCGCCCCTATTTAAGGTGTTACCATTAAGTATATTTTTGTTCATGATTTGCTCATTCCTGTCTTAGCTATCATTTCATCGTGACCAGCAGATTTATCATTTACCAGCCAGTACGATTTTTATAAGACTAGATCGGTCTTAGTAAATCTAACCCTTAGTGATGGGGTTCCCAAACGCAGTCCTCAAGGCACCCCAACAGTTCAGGTTTTAGAGATATCCACGCTTGATCACAGGTGACTTAATTAGTAACTTAATTTGATTTAACCATCTGTGCGATAGTGACATGATTGGAAGATTAATGCTTTTAGTTTTTGATTTTTCTGTAAAATTTACCCAATGAAAAACATTGTCTATTTTTGGAAATCCCTTATTTTTTATAAACAGTGCCACTTCAACTTTAGCTGTAGCTCTAGTCTAGCCAATTGCAACATTACACACTCCTAACATGGAGGTATAATTTTACCTGCACAATTGGACCTCTGTGAGAAAAGCCCAATCAGTAGATTTACTAAAGCTTCTAAAACAGACAAGTGGTGATGTTGCTCATAGCAACCAGTCAGATTCTAGCTATCATTTCTCTATTGTATTCTAAAAAATGATACACAGAATCTAATTTGTTGCTATGGGCAGCACCATTATTTGTCTGGCTTAGAAGCTTAAAGCTGGCAATACACTAGACCAACTTTCTTCAAATTGTTGATTGTCATTTGCTCCCATACATTACCAGATATTCATTCCAACCAACCAACTAGTTGGATGGTTGGTCTAGTGTATGGCCAGCTTTAGTAAATACATTTAGCCCCCAAGGCTTCTTTTTATGGGCACGGTGGCTGCAAATAGGTATTATGGCTGTTGAGGTTCCCCATTAAAGCACTAATAAGGGAGGTTCTATTAAAAAAGAATGTATTGTAAACTGTTTCCAAGTTACCTCTACTAAAGATCACTTCACCTATTTTTTGTAAAACATTTTTCGAGATACAGTGTTGAGAAAATAACTATGTACTGTATCTATTATTTACTGAGTAGTACTATGACAACTATATTCACCATACATCAAACTATTTCTCTTAGTCTTTATTTTTTAACTAACAGTTCCCAGAGCGATGACAAATACATAAAACATGTGTGGCCAGAAATATTTACATTCACACGGCTGAGTTTTCTTCGCTCAAGATCTTATATTTCTTTTTTATTGTAGATACAGTAGCTATAAAACACAAGTTTTCAAATCCCATTATGTAAGTGAGCAAGTTGGAAAGTTCATGAAATCAACGAGTATATTTAGTTTGATCATCCCCTCAGAATTGTGTGTGCGAAGCGCTGAGCTGGAACGTAATCTATTTTTTCTGTCTATTATATAGGGAGCATTTCAGATTCCCTGCTGATAATGTCAGCTTTGAACATACTTATTAGGAGTTGAAAATCAGTAAGCCAAATATATTAATATCGTGCAAGCCAAACAACAGTCTGATTAACTTAGTAAATGTCAAAGAAAAATGAAATGCGTTGCTCTGAAGGGTTAATAAAAGATTTCACCCCAGTAAATGAATTAATGTAGAGATGAGAGAATTTTTCAAAACCGTTCAGCAGAATTTTCACCCCAATTTGCTGCCAAAATGTGGCAGAAGAGTTAAAAGTCCTATGCCAACCATACAGCAGAGTAATGATTTGTTATAAGCCCAACTTTATTCATAGATTATACAATTCTGCTAAATGAAAATGTAAAAATACAGTCCAAATTTCTGCCAAAGTCAAAGCAAGATTGTGTGCTAAAAGGATAATGCGGCTAAAACTCAGAAAACAGATGTTTTCGGAGCTCTGGCCACATTCCCCATGTACCAAGCTCCAGAATGTAATAGTTACGGAACTTGGACCTGTTAGGCAACGCCATATATAGATGGCGTTGCCTTAATAGAAACCTATGGACTACTCACCACAATGTTTACTGAGAGGGATCCAATCGGATCCCTCTCAGTGTCCCCCACGGTGCGTTTTGAAAGAACTGTCCTTTGCGATTTTAATCACAATACTAGGTACCAGGGCCAGCTCCAGGGTTAGTCACGCCCTGTGCCGGCCGGGTGTACCGCGTTTCTTATTGACAGAAAAATGGGGGGATGGCCTAATTACCATAGGCCATGCCCCTTAAGTGATGTTATTTGGGGGTG
Organism: Taudactylus pleione; assembly: GCA_031769625.1. Lineage (NCBI taxonomy): Eukaryota > Metazoa > Chordata > Amphibia > Anura > Myobatrachidae > Taudactylus > Taudactylus pleione. The sequence continues at coordinate 1,979,822 of JAUIMM010000194.1, forward strand.
TGCCCGCATGGCACGCCTCCCGTGTAATGTCAGGATGGAGGAAGCCCAACACTCATCACCAGCTGGGCTTCCCCCAGCCCTCTCCCGGGACTTAATGGATGCCGCGCGCATGCGTGCAGCATCCATTCAGCCTCCAGGGTCCGGCACCACTGCATGGCTGCGGCGGTGGGGGTACCCAACCTCCCGACCAGACCACCCGCGGGCCACTTCAGCCAATGGGTGGAACAGCGGGACAGCGCTGAAATCAAGATGTTGGGGAGGGGTGTGCCCTCTATGGGGTGGCGCCCCTGTTCGACCGCACTGGTCGAACACCCCAAGAACCGGCCCTGCTAGGTACATACAGGCATTATAAGTTGGTACGTACCTGATATGTGGCGGGATGTACCGCATCCATAATATTATGCGTACTACTTCCTGACATTGATCTTGGAGATATTATATACATTGTAATGCTAGAATGTTGCACCTCTGTGAAAGAGAGTGTTAAGAAGTTCAAAAAGTCAAAAATGCATGGGGGGTTATGTAATAGGTTTAAAGACTCTGAGATTAAGAAACCGGTGTGATTTCGTCTAGTTCACTATTAAATTTAACGGGGTAATCAGTTATAAGGCTTTGCTACATAACTGATTGGTGCTTTAAATTAAGCATCAAACTCTCCAAAATCACACCAGCTTCTCAACTTCAGAACCTATTATATTACCCCCACGGTTTTTATAATGGGCCTCAATGATTTCTTTACATGCATGTAAATATAAAAGCTCTTGTCACTATTTTTCATGTAAGCCTATAATGATCAAGTTAATCATTTGTAACTGCTAGATTTATTGAATCTGTCTCTTCCCTTTACATTGTATAACATGTCAATAGCATTATAGTGGACCATTGGCTTTGGTGGCGAGAAGATAATTTGGGACCTTGGAGAGAGCAGTTTCTGTGCAGTAGAGGGAAAAGAAAAGAGGGTCAAAAAAGAGTTGGAGGAGACAAATGTGGTGAGTCAGAGATAGACAATCCTCTCAAATACTGTAGCTTGGAGCCATAGAGTAGGAGAGAGATAGTAGGGGAGAGTGTGGGAAGAGAGGGTTGCAATACGGTGGTAGGCTTCAGGAGGTAGGGAGCAAAGAAAATTGGAAGGAAAGTGGTCCAGAGGGCAAGTAGAAGTGAAGATGATGAAAAGAGGAGATGATCTATCTCCAATAGTGGGGGAGAATTACAGTAGAACAAGGGTGGAGGAAAAGGAGGAGGGAAAAGGATAAGAGGAGATTAAATGGAGATGTGCTTGGGGATGGTGTCAATCTTTGAAGCTAGGTGAGTGACAAAGTCAGGTTCAGAGAGGGAAGAGAGTAAGGGAGGATTGAGAGATCAAAGGAGGAAGTTGAGTGTGATTTAAAGACACTGAGGACTGAACAATTGGGAGGAGATGAGAGATTTAAAGTATGACTTCTTAGTGTGTATTAAGGCAGGGCTGTAGAAGAAAAGTATTTATTTTAAATGGAGAGCATGAAAGATTAATTTCATCCAGTACTGTTCAGCAGTGCAGGTGCATTTCTGAGGGTAGTGTGTAAGCTTAGAATGACAGAGTAAAATGCCAGAGGAATGGAGCCCAGTGTGGAGGTTAGGGTGGTGTTGTAGTGGGAAACAGCCTGGTCAGGTCAGAAAAGAGTGAGCACAGTGAGAGGGAGAAAATGGCATTGAGGATGATCTTAGTGAGAGAGGGAAGGGTGGTGGAAAGAGGAGCTAGTGAAGTCAGACATGATAAGTTCATAGGAAAAAATAGACCCTGGATGTGTGAAGGAATGGGAGATGGAGGGTGCCAATTGAGAAAGTTCAAAAGAGGAAAAGTATTTTGGAAGCAGTGCATCTGTGTTATTATTAAGTGTGATATTAAAGTTACCCAGCAAGAAAACATGGTACAGTAGGTCAGGGGAGAGAAAGTGGGACTACCAGGCAGCAAAGTTATCTAGAAAGTGGGAAGTAGGGTCAGGGAGACAGTAGACCACAGTGACATAAAGATGGGTGGAAAAGGCAGATTAAGTGGTCCATGAAAGTAGCCTAACCACTACCCAGAGGTGGTTTCACTACCCAGAGGTGGTTTCATTGTTTGCGACCATGCCAGGCTATGCGTTACCTGACATGGCCGCAAACAATGCGACCAATCATAAACCCACACTGTGCAGCTGCTGCCAATGGCAAAGGGACTGTGCAGCTGCTGCCAATGGCAAAGGGCCCATCTACATCCCTGCACCCTCGCCTAGTGTCTGTCATGCTTCCACTCACTGCTGATCGGGCTGCACGGCTGGACCCACCTGGCGGCTGCAAAGAAGAGCAGCTGCCAGGGAAATGTAAAAACAGCAGCCCTCAGTTCCCCAGTGTATGCTCAAAGGAGCAGCTCTTAGATAATGCAAAGTCGAAATGTCACAATGGTCCTATCTAGGATAGTCCTATATATCTATGACCGATATGTTAAAAATAATCTATATTAATGTTATGTGTTTCAAAAATATATATATATTTTTTTAATAAAATTGTGTTGGATAAGTTAATAATACATATTCTTGATCTAATTTAATCATAAAAATACCTGACAATTTCCGAACGGTTTTTGGAAAAAGTATTAGCCAGTTAAGTGGTTAAGCAGAGAGAAGGCTCACAGTCCAGTATAGCCATGGACAAGTGGTGGATAAGAACTAGGGATGTGTGCTGGACCATTTTTGCCGGATTTGGATTTGGATTTCGTTCTAATTCGTCGTCCGGCTTTGGATTTGGATTTGCCAAACTGCGGTGACTGGTTTTGGATTTGGATTTGGATTTTTTTACAAAAATTGACAAAAAAAGCTAAAATCACATAAATTGGTCTTTTTTTTCTTCCTAGAGTATTATTAACCTCAATAACATAAATTTCCAGTCACTTTAGAACACCTCACAGCTTATAATATTGTTTTCAACATTATTGGCCAAAGGTTGCAGTGAGCTAACTGGTTACTAAGCGAAAAAGCAGCGTTACAATGACACAGAAACCACAGTATAAAGCACATCTATGACACATTGCCACACAGCACTGGCAGAAATTAAAAGTAGTGCACCCACCCAGTGGGGTACGGCCAGCAGAGTCACAGTACTTGTTTAAAAAGTGGGCTACGGCCCAAGGAGTCACAGTGCACAATCTTATTCACATTACACCGCACATAGTGCCCCTGATTCACATTACACCATAAAGTAGTGTCTCTTATTTATATTATGACACACAGTAGTGCCCCTATTACACAATGCCCACAGTAGTGACCCTTTTACACAATGCCCACAGTAGTGACCCTTTTACACAATGCCCACATTAGTGACCCTTATACACAAAGCCCACAGTAGTAATGCCCCTTATACAATGCCCACAGTAGTAGTTCCACTTACACAATGCCCACAGCAATAGTGTTCCTTACACAATGCCCCCAGCAGTGGTGTACCTTACACAATGCCCCCAGCAGTGGTGTCCCTTACACAATGACCCCAGCAGTGGTGCCCCCTATGCAGTCCCCTTAGTAGTAGGGCCCCCTATGCAGTGCCCCCAGTAGAAGTATGCCCCTCAGTAGTATGCCCCCCATTAGCAGGCCCCCCCAGGAATATGCCCCCCATTAGCAGGCCCCCAGTAGTATGCCCCCCAGTAGTATGCCCCCCCAGTAGTATGCCCCCCATTAGCAGGCCCCCAGTAGTATGCCCCCCAGTAGTATGCCACCATAAGCTGGCCCCCAGTAGTATGCCCCCCATTAGCAGGCCCCCCAGTAGTATGCCCCTGATTAGCAGGCCCCCAGTAGTATGCCCCCCAGTAGTATACCCCCCATTAGCAGGCTGACAGTAGTAGCCCCCCCCAGTAGTAGGCCCCCCAGTAGTAGGCCCCCATTAGCAGGGCCCCATACACACAAAAAAAAAAAATTTACCTGTATCCCCGCTCCAGCCGCCGTCCGCTCTGCTGCCACGTGACGAGGAGGAAGCCGGAAGACGGAGCTCCTGAGTGAGCTCCAGTCGACTCCCTCCGTGCAGCAGCCAATGAGAGTCTGTGTGACTCTCATTGGCTGCTGTAACAAACACACAGCTGCCGCTGGCGGCTGTGTCTTTGTTCTGTGTAGGGCAGACCACTATCACAGTGGTCTGCCCTAGACTCGATGAGCCCTGATGTCGGATTCTCTAGTGAGAATCCGACATCAGGCGGCCGCCGTTCAGCCCCAAATGGGGATCCGAGTCCGGCGGGGAACACCCGAACAGGATCCCCTATGTTCGGAGTGGTTCGGATTCCACAGAATCCGAACCGCTCATCTCTAATAAGAACCAGCAACACAATGCATGGGTTCAAGTGGATGGATATCTTCTGACTAAATTTAGGTCAGGACTGCCAAGACATTGGATGTGGGCATGGCTGCCAGAATGGGAGTGGCTGCACCCCATAGTGGATCATAGGGCAAATGTATTAAACCTTGTAAAAAGTAGAGCAATTAACAAATGGGGAAGTTGCCTATAACAACCAATCAGCTTATAGCTTGCAATATTAAATACATATCTATAAAATGCTATCTAGAAGCTGATTGGATGCTATGGGTAACTTCCCCACTTACATGGTTTTATACATTTCCCTCTATATTCCTATGGTTCATGCTACCATAAAGCAGTGGAGCATGCATAGGGGTCATAGTTGTTGCATTGTGTACTGCTGGGCCCCTAGAGAGGCCCAGGTAGTTTGCATCCTACCAGTGGTGTCTTAAGAGAGAAGGGGGCCCATGTGCATTCCCGTCAGGGGCCCCCTCCTCTCACCCCGGCGGCCATCAGCCAACTGGTGCGGCAGCCGGCTACCACATCATGAGTAGACTCTGGGCACTAGAGTGTGCCCAGAGTCTGCTGCGCATGCGCAGATCACCAGGGAAATGGTGTGGCTGCCATTTTCCTGATGATTTCCTCACAGCGCTTACACAAAATGCCAGAAAAATGCCCGTGGCGGCCATTTTCTGTTGTTTTGAGCAGCGCTGAGAGACCCGACAAGGGACCTCGGAGAAGTAAGTTTTAAATAATATGGGTGCAGGGTGTGCAGTGTGGGCCTCAACTGGACCCAGGGGCCCGTGTGCACCACACACCCTGCACCTATTATAGATACACCCCTGTATCCCTACCCACCCTCTCTTGGTCCCTTGTTGGGGCCTGTGGGAGCAGGCAGGTGATAGTTGTACACATAGAAAAGATTTGGGTCATATTCTGACTGTATTTTCCAACATGCCCAATAATGTTCTTCTAGATTTCATCTGCATCTTTGTGGATAATCAAATTGTGTTTCAGGGGGATTGGATATGATATGCCGGCGGTGACCTTAACGACATTCACAAGATCAGTAGCAGAATCCCAACTGTCAAAATCCTAATGAATGTTGGTAAGTATTCTAACCCTAACCCTTACCCTAACCCACCGTTCCCGCAGCCTACCCCTAGCCATCCCTTTGGATATCTAACCCTAACAGTCCCCTACCGCAGCCTACATCTAACCACCCATCCAGCAGCCTAGCCCTTCTCCAAGTGCCTAACCCTAAACCTATCCCTAACTCTAGCCCCAATATTCACCGTCGGACTTCTGTCCATCGGGATTCCAGAGCCAGTATTGTGATGACCATGGGTATTCCGGAGCTAGTATTGTGATGACCAGCGTATTCCAGAGCCAGTATTGTGACCATCTGGATGGTCACCACCAGTATCGTGGCTACATTCCTTTCAGGGATATAGGGGTCTAGTTACTAAGCTTTAGATGGAGCTAAAGTAAACGGAGACAAAGCACCAGCCAATCAGCTCTTAACTGAAATGTCACAGGCTGTGTTTGAAACATGACAGGAGCTGGTTGGTTGGTACTTTATCTCCATTCACTTTATCTCCATCCAAGGCTTAGTAAATAGACCCCACTGTACCGGTAAAAGTACAACTTATGTGATCAATTTTAGAGTATCTAAGGGATCACAGTATAATGGGTCCCTGAATGATTTGACTCTGGATTTTGAGATATATTCTCTTACTGACTGTAGTTTGGTCAGTTTGCCTCTATGTTGCTTCACTGCAGATCTAATGTACTTATAAATATTAACTTTTTAAGTTATTAAATAAACTGGATTTTCTGATATTCAACTAGATGAAGACTGGTATAAAATAACACTAAGAGGCAGAATACTGTGCATTACAGAGTAAGTGAAGATTTTCCATTTGCAAATGGATTTTAAAAATAATTCTTAATAATGGGTAAATGTATTGCACATTATATAATACACCTTTTAATTACAACATACTTGATTGATGTTATTTGCATGCATATGTTAAAGAGGGATACTTATGTTAAGGTGAGTGCATAAAAATACTCATTCTGTCTGTAGTTATGTAAGGTTAGTGATTAACGGAAGTGAGCTCAGTTTCTGATTGAATTTGAATTTGATTGGCAGATCTGATTAGTATGTTATTTACCAACTTATTCATTTCCTTCTCTTCTCCCTCCGCTTTATATGAATAAAAATATCTTAGAGTAAATAGAGAAATAAGCTTTTGAGGACAGCTGTCATTTACAGTCCTTCAGAAAAATGCTAAAAACTTTTAATAAAGATAATGTACAGATAAATACCAGCAGATTTGGTGTGGAAATGCAGCAACTAAAAGACATACTCATGAAGAGGGGTTATCTATATTTTAATTGACAATTTTGTTAGTAAAATAATCTAATTTCACTACAACAAATGACAGATAAAAAAGGTGCTTAAAATCCATAGCAAACATAACTGGTTTAATACATATATTAATACATAATCAGGTTAAGTCTCCCAAATCCAAAATGCTTGGGACAAGGGGTATTTTGGATATTGGATGTTTCAGTATTTTGGAATACTATAATGAGATAATGAGATATCTTGGGAATGAGACCCAAATCTAAACACATAATTAATTTATGTTTCATATACACCTTATGCACATAGCCTGCAGTTAATTTTATACAATATTTTTAATATATTTTTGTCTACATACACAAAATTAATTTATGTTTCATATACACCTTATACACACAGCCTGAAGGTAATTTTTATGGTATACTGTAGAGAGGCCCATCGATGGGGTGGCATCAGTGCTTGCTATCAAGCACAGACCATTGATAGTTTTATACCATCAATGGTATACTGTGTATGAACTTTAAAAAAAAAAATCTGTTTTTTTATTTGTAGAAATCGATACATATCGATAAACAATACTATCGTGGGACTGCCATTTTTGGGGTGTCGATTGATGGTTGTCATTGATGGCTCCATTGGTGATTACCATCGATGATCTTCAATCGGCAGCTGCCAAGTGTATGTACACAGGGGAGGGGGGCCTGGTGGTGACATTACATGGCAGCTGCTCTTCTCTCTGCTGCCGCTAGGTGTAACACTTGGGGGAGCAGCTGGCTGATCACTGTTAACTGTTCACTGTTGTCAGTGGGAGGGAGGGGATCCGTAGGTGCAAAGGAGCCAGGAGACTGGTGGCTGGAGGAAGATTGTCTTTCAACAGCCACCCACAAGGCATTTCTGAGTGGTCACATCAGATGCAACCATGTCAAGGAAAGCCCAGAGTCCGGTGTGGTTGTATCTGATGTGACCATGCCAGGCAAGTGGTTAAACAAAGTTTGTGCACATTGAATATCAGAAAGCAAAGGTGTCACTATCTCAGCCGTGTTCCAAAAATTCTGTATTTCAGAATATTCCGTATTTCTGAATATTTGGATATGGGAGACTCAACTTGTATTAGCAGAGTTGATATAATATTAATAGCAATAGTGGTATTTCCACATAATAATGAAATAAACTGAAGATATTTTGAAAATGATTGGTTAGTGAATGATAGGATCACCAATCACTTTCTCCTGTCTATGTTGGAGAAGTTCTATAGCGAGTAAGTGGTCACTAAGCAAGTTTGTCACTAATCAATCTCCGCCATCTTTCTTCAGTCACCATGAGAAGCAGTAGTGATTAGCATTCCTGGTAGTCAGGGAATGTAGGCAGGGTCTATCAGACTGTTTTACTATTAATATTGTGGGGTGAGAGGCGTCGTATACAAGGGTAGTCTCAGCTGTCATGTAGATCATAAACTGTTCTGAGCTAAACACAATGAGGACTTTTCTGTCCGGCATGGAAAGTGGAAAGGACTGAGTGTAAAAGAGTAGCCAAGTGACCTGAATGATCACAGTAGGGATACATGTTAATACTATGTAATGGAACTCACCTAAACTCATTGCACGTTTGCTCAAGGTCAGACTCATGGTCTATAAAGTAGCTGGAATGGAGTAGTCTGGCAAATACAAGTTCCAGATAGATGGCGGAGCAGTGCCATCCTAATCTCTCTCAGTGGAACTTTCATTTCCACATAGATGGAATGGTTACTTATTAAGGACATTGTTTCTTGGACCAATATTCAAGCTGTGTCAATACACATCCAATCATTGAGAGCAGTTAACTGTGTGCAACTTCAGTTGACCAGAGAAATCATTACAGATCACTGCACTAGGTGTGTGATCAGTGGGACTGCGTACAGTTAGAGCATGGGTTCCCTATGATATTGTACCAACACTGCTTATGTGGTGCACCAACACTATTAGCAATCTTTATTCTACTTTACACAGTCTGTCCTATTAGGCTAATTACACTGATGATGGTAAAGTGTTTTTAAAAATAGTGGTGCCTGTACTGGGCACCATAGAGCACCAGCAGAAGAAAATACCTTGGTAAGACTATGGCATTTCAAAAAGGACAAAACTATTTCAAGATTCAGGTTAAACATCCTTCAAACATTGTGTTATTGAACAGTTCAACACAATACTTGTTTTGTAAAATAAGATCAATTAGTTACATTTATCAAAGAAGAATAGATACGTACAAAATAAATAAGTAAACACATTGGGTTTATTTTGTGAATTCATTTTTTTCTTGTCTTCTTGGGACATCTTGCGCTGAGATTCAGTAGATGTTAGTGGGAACTATTTTTATCCTGCTAAATTTTTAGGTAACACCAAAACAGCAGCAAAAAATAAAAATCAATGTCATCCAAAGGAGCATTTTTCTAATATTGATCTATGACACACATAGGTTATTCATCACATCGCAGTCTATAAAGTCACACGAAAAACAAACCTATATAGAGAGGAAACATTCCACAAATGAATAATATCTAGTAGTCACGTCTGACACATTCTGGAAAAATGGCAGAACAATAATCCAGAGACTAGAATACTTACAGTATGTTTAAAAAGAAAACAAAGACTCTACTAAATATAATTAATAGTAAATGTTTTCCTTTAGTATCCCAGCCTATTAGGCAGCTCTTGAGTTTGCAGCTGGTTTCAAGTGAAATAAAATTATTTTCTACAGTAATTCCAGCTTTTAATGAGGGACACTAAGGACTTGTTAAGGTGAATGTTTAAAAAATTTTGCTCAAACCACACTTCAAAGAGTACACAATGAGGATGATGCAGCACTGACAGTAAGACAGTCAACAAAAAAGAACTAAAATAAATTAGATATACGGGGCAGGACTATATTATTACACTAATGTGTTAAAATTAAGACTGTGTGAGCAACCTTTAGAGAATAAAAAGCAGATTTATTAAGCACAATGTGCAATCTAAAATCTATTCAACAAGCGCATATATAATTAAATCATAAGAATGGTAATAAGCCTAGAAAACATGTGTATGGGGTATAATCTGAAACACCAGAGGGGAGGACCAGTCCCGTTATGCTAGATCACTGTAAAGTTGTTAACCAAGATATCCAAGTACTGTATAGTACTGTATAGTTACTTGGCCTGATTCAGAGTGCTCGATCTGAATCAGGGCGGCCGCTTTTTTTTTTTGTCCCGGCCTCCTGGCTGCTCGCTAAGCTGTGGGTGACCACCCACATCTTTTGCGAACGGCCAGGTGATTGTCGCGATGGTCGCGACCATCACGACCATTGGGCTTGCGATGAGACCCTTGCGGTACGGTCTCATTCCCACAAGCCCCAGTGGGCTTCCTGCTCCAATAGAGCAGGAAGCTCACTACTGACATCACGACTGATGTCAGTAGGGCCGCCCTCAAACAGCAGGCGTTCCTTCAGGGAATGCCTCCGTTTGGCCAGCCACCCCCTCCCCGCCTACAAAATGGGGCAAGTTGTCGATCAACATCGACAGCCACCCCGTTTTGTTGCGTGCCCTGGAGCGAGTGATTTCTCGCACTGCCCAGCCATTGACCCGCTTGCGAGCGCATAGCGCTTGCGAGCAGGTCTGAATCACGCCCTCAGTCCTTTAGGGTGAAGATTGTAAAGTCCAGCAGGGTTGGAATATCCTGCAGCCTGTGTAATCCCTTGGCTGTAGTACACTTCCAATATAGGTAGGTTCCAGAGTGGATTGTCTTTAAATTTCCTGTTCTTAATTGCAATAAAAGTATTTTTTTCAAAGATGATGTGCAGTGTGTGGTCCAACAAGTATAGAGCATTCCTCTGGCGGTAGGTCTGACGCGTTTTCCCTGTCACAGACAGCTTTCTCAAATGCAGTATAGATTGTGATCCACTTTAGCATGTAGAGATAAAAGGATGCACCTGCACCCATGTTTATTTAAGACACATACTAGTGCACATAATAAATCACATAAGATCATATAAAAAGGAAGTTCACACAGTTCAGATCGATTCTAATATTAATCGGAGACAGATGTATTTAAAAAACATTTTATTTACCTTGTAATGGTATGTCTGATCGCACTGTGTCACGTCAGCAAGAGTCTGAAACTGAGGGATTCCATAATACGTGACATCGGTCACGTCATCGGGCTGCGTACTCACAGCATCCAACCAATGGACTATTCTTTTCACTCAGTTGCATGGAAGGAGAACTGGAGTTCCGGGATATCCCGCGTCCATGTGACGGATGATGCGTCCATGTGACCAGAATCCTGCAATCAATGGGCTTAATGTCTTCCATTGCATAGAGCATTTTGCCCATTTCAATGCGGAAGTAAGTACAACTTGACATTACATTCTAGTCGTCATAGTAACCATGTAAACACATATATCTACCTAATTTTTATACACAAGGCCGGAATCTTTCACAGACCGATATCCTTTATAATCAATATGATGAAAGAGGAAACCTGTAAAACAGGTATTTACAATACCGTATATTTAGTCAATTAACCTATCTTGCGAGTAGGTCACTAATGGTATGATAGAAATATACATTATTTCACTGTATCTAGTGTATGAAAAAGAAAACGCAATCACCAGTGCCTGAGATAAATCTATTAATTGACCACTGACTAGCCTGCTGCTCTTTATAGCAGAGGATTTACTCTACCCTCTTTTATAAGTTAAATAATAAAAATACAAAATTGTGAGCATTGGCAGATAGTTTATATATAAAGAAAAAAATATTTTATTTTATCTAGTTTCTTTATTAAACCAGCTTAATGACATACACACATTCCTTCACATTCAAAAATTCTCAATATACAAAAACACTTTCCCAATAAGAATACTTATTAAACCTTCATATGTAATACACTGATGAACTAATTAGAACATACACCACCAATATTACTACTAAAAATAAAAAATTCCACTAATATATGTTATAATAATAACCAGTTGCATTTAAAGCACATATAAAAAGATCACAGGTTTATAAACAACAGCAGATCTCATTTAGGATAAACAGAAACAGTTGTAGCTTTTTCACTTTTTAGCAGATAATGTGTATCAACTTGAGGCTTTTATTATCCTCCCTTGATATTAGCCTTTTCTGGAATATTGTATATGAGTTTTTAGTTCCTGCTAACACCATATGTTTCCTTTTATACTACAATTTTGTATAGATTTGTGAAAAAGAATGTCCGTTCTGCAGTATCACTAAGTACACAGCAAACAGTTCTGTTTATGGCTGAATATACAGACACAGTGACAATTGGATCCTTTTAAGGTGCAAGATTTTGCTTTAGATACAAATAATGTCCAGTTATGATAAGAGCTGACTACAAAAGCACAGTGGCAATAAAATCTCTTTTGCGAGATGAGAACATATACTTTGGAAAAAATAGATTGCATCCACAGATATATTGTATCAGCGATATATGTATTCGCATGTATAAAACTGAATGCTTTGCATCCACCTGATGATTGTATCAATGATATTTACGTTCCTATGCATCAATTAAACATATATATATTTATGATAATCCATCATGGCCATGAATAAAAATAAATAATATATATATATATATATATATATATATATTATTATCACCACATTATTCCTCCGATATTTAAAAGAAGGGAGCTTGTCCTCCACCTCATTTGGTGGGTGCCCTTTTCTTCCCTTTCTCCCACTCTGCTCCAGAGGTTAATTGTGATATTACACACAGTCACCTATCTGAGCAGATCTGTATACCGTCAGCAAGGGAACAGAGGGGGAATTCTGATAAGGGGAGCTCTAGAGCGTGTGGTCTTCAGCTGGTCTGTTAATATGAAATCTACTCTATGAACAAGGTGTTTCCCCAGCCTAATCCCATGCTATACATATAAACACCTCTAGACAGCATATTATCAAACCCTAAGACAGACTAATTGTATTTTAAAGAATCAAATAAACCAATAAGTATATATACATATATAAGTACCAGTCAAAAGTTTGGACATACCTTCTCATTTAATGGTTTTTGTTTATTTAAATTATTTTCAACATAGTAGATTAATACTGAAGACATCAAAACTATGAAAGAACACACATGGAATTATGTTGTAAACAAGAAAGTATTAAACAAATCAAACTATGTTTTATATTTTAGAGTCCTCAAAGTAACCCCCTTTTGCTTTGATGACACCTTTGCACGCTCTTGGCATTCTCTCAATCAGCTTCATGAGGTAGTCTCCTGGAATGGTTTTCCAACAGTCTTGAAGGAGTTCTGAGCACTTGTTAGCTGCTTTTCCTTCACTCTGCGGTCCAACTCATCCCAAACCGGCTCAATTGGGTTTAGGTCGGGTGATTATGGAGGCCAGGTTTTCTTCCATACTCCTCCTATACGATTGCCTGTAGGTGTCTTGCATCTAGAAGAGTTGGCTTTTCTCTTGCTTCAATGTCCACTTGCTCCAGTGGTGCTTGGATACCCTGGCTCAAGAGACATAACCCCATGATTCAATGGCAAACTGGAGAAATACTTCAGTGGGGATGCTCCTGTTTCTCTCAGTGTCTCTCTTGACCAATTTGTCTTGCTGCTGCCATCCAGTCAGAGTCCTCATCATCTTTCCCCACTCCATATCGTGAGCTGACTGAGGTATTTTCTAAATAGAAGGCCAACATTCTGCCACCTCATCAATCATATGACTGGGCAATTGATCTCTTACCTGGTACTAGACTTCCCAGAGGCAGCTTATACACCCTGTCTATTCCTGAGAGCAAAGTGATGCAGCAATACATCCAAGAGGCCCCGGAGAAGGGGTTTATTCAACCATCCAAGTCTCCGGTGCGGGCAGGCTTCTTTTTTGTACAGAAAAAGGATGGCTCACTCAATCCCTGCATTGACTTCCGGGGGTTAAACAAAATAACCATCAAGAATTCGTATCCCTTGATGCTCATCTCTGTTCTCTTCGATCATCTTCGGGAAGCTTCTATATTTTCTAAAATCGATTTAAGAGGAGCCTATAATCTTGTCCAGATCAGAGAAGAAGATGAGTGGAAGATGACATTCTACACCCATTCAGGGCATTACAAATACCTCGTCATGCCATTTGGTTTCTCCAATGCTCCAGCCATCTTCCAAGACATTATTAATGAGTTACTAAGGGATATTCTTGGAGTATTAGCTGTGGTTTACTTAGATGACATTCTTATCTATTCTAAGTCACTAGAGCAGCATCATCAGCATGTGAGGCAGATGCTACAGAGGCTCCTTGAGAACAATTTCTATGCCAAGTTGGAGAAGTGTGAATTTGAAGTTGAGAAGGTATTCTTCTTGGTTACGTCATTTCCTCTCAAGGATTCTCCATGGACCCAAACAAGATAAAGGCCATACTGGATTGGGAACAACCCACTTTACTGAAGTCTATTCAGCATATTCTTGGTTTTGCAAATTATTACCGCAGATTTATTAAATTTTTCTCTTCCAAAGGCTCACCCATTTTAGAATTAACCAAGAAAGGGGCTGATGTAGCTAATAGGTCAACTAATGCCATTCAAGTTTTCAGTCTGCTCAAGATGGCTTTTGTTTCTGCTCCTGTCCAGCGACATCCTAATCCAGATCTTCCATTTGTGGTTCGAGGTGGATGCTTCCGAGATTGGAGTGGGCGCCATCCTTTCTCAGAAGGATCTTAAAGATGGCAAGTTACATCTATATGCCTTCTTTTCCCAAAAATTCGACATTGCAGAAAGAAATTATGATATCGGAAATCGGGAGCTCTTGGCTATTAAGTGGGCTTTTGAGGACTGGAGGCACTGGTTAGAGGGGGCTATTCATGTTATTGCAGTCTTGATGTACCATTAGAATCTGTCCTATATAGAAACCACCAAAAGGCTGAATGCTAGGTAGGCTAGATGGGCCCTGTTCTTCACCCGTTTCAACTATGTTATCTCCTTTCGACCTGGGTCCAAGAAACTGAAGGTGGATGCCCTCTCACAAAGGTTTCTCATTACTCACTCTCCTGCTGTTTCAGAGGAAACCATCATTCCGGATTCCCGGATTCATCTAGCCTTGATTAGAACTTTTGCAGATGCCTTCCGGGATGGTCAATCTGAAGCTCCTCCTGAAAGCCACCGGGATTGCTCTTTGTTCCTCAGATGTTTCATAAAGCAGTCCTGAAGGACTTTCAATTGTCCAAGGCTATTGGTCATCCAGGCATCTATAGAACTCTTGAATTACAATCCCATTCGGGTTGGTGGCAGTCCATGTCTCGGGATGTTTTGTGAGTTTGTGTTGGGTTGTGACATCTGTTCCAAGAATAAGACTCTCCGGGCTACTCCTTCAGGTTTGCTATGTCCACTGCCTACTCCCTCAAAACCTTGGACCCATATTGCTATGGATTTCATGGTAGATCTTCCATCATTTTCTCACTGTTCGGTCATCTGGACCATTGTTGACCGATCCTCTAAGATGGCTCATTTCAATCTCCTTGCCAAACTACCTTCAGCTAAAAAGTTATCAGTTTCATTCAACATGCCTTTAGACTTCATGGGCTTCCATCAGATATTGTCTCTGACTCAATTTATTGCCTGTTTTTGGAGGTGTTTTTGTGCTGACTTGGGTATTAATGTCAGCCTGTCATCAAGCTATCATCCACAATCCAACGGACAGATGGAGTGGGCTAACCAGTCCTTGGAGCAGTACATCCGCTGTTTCGTATCCAAGTACCAAAATGACTGGGTTTCTCTTTTGCCTTTTGCTGAGATGGTCTTCAATAACACCATTCTTCCTCCTCCATTTCTCCTTTTTCTGCAATTTCGGGATTCATCCTAGAGTTAATTCCTTTGACACTGCTTCAACCAGAACTCGCTCATCTTCATTTGTTTCAAGGTAACGGTCGGTCTGGAGGAAGGTGCACGTTGCTTTTCTCCAAGCATCAGGCCGTTCAAAGGTTTGGGCTGATAAACATCGTAGGCCCTGTAACTTCAAAGTAGGAAACTTGGTTTGGCTGTCCTCCAGGAACATTAACCTTCGCCAGAGGTCACAGAAGTTGGGTCCCAAATTCATTGGCTCATTTAGAATCATCTAGCAGAATAATCCTGATGCCTTTCGAATTAAACTTACCCGGTACCCTCAGGATTAACAACATGTTTCATTGTTCACTCTTGAATACGGTGATTTTCTCCTACATGATTGCTCCTAGACATTCAGCTAGACCTTCACCGATTTTTATCCAGGGTCGTAAGGAATTTGTTGTTGAGAAAATCTTAGATTCCAGAGTCTCACGAGGGAATCTTCAATCCTTAGTCCACTGGATGGGGTATGGACCGGAGGAGCGCTCCAATGTTAAAGAAAATAGGGGGTCTAGGGGTTCCTTAACCCCTCATCAAGGAGGGGGTACTCTCACAAGCCGCTGCATTGCTAGGAGATGCGAATGTGGGGCGATCAATCGCTGAACTCCTCCTACCTCCTGCCTGTCATTCCTGCACTAACCGGATTGGCTCTTGTGGCTTTTTCTATCTTGTCCGTAGGCTGCTCAGATGCCAGCGATATCGTTTTCATGTGTTTCCAGTTTTGGTGGATAGTTTCCTGTTCAGTCAAGTGCCCAGTACCTCTGTTTGTCTTGAATATCTCCTGCCGTTTGTGTCATCTAGGTGGCACAAGGCACACTCCAATGTCTCCAGTACACGCAATCCAGTGTACTGCCGCTTGTGTCAACTCGGTGGCACAAATCACACACCAGCATCTCCTGTCCATGCAATCCAGGATACTGCTGCTTGTGTCAACTCGGCGGCACAAGTCGTGCACCAGCATTTCCTGTACACACTATCCTGCGTACTGCCACTTGTGTCAAACCGGCGGCACAAGTCGCACTCCAGCATCATCTTGCCAAGCATTACCAACCCTCAAGGCTGCTACACTGCTCAGAGGCCCTATCTTGCTAAAGCATCACCAGGACTCAATGTTGTTATACGGCCCCATCTAGCCAAGTGTCACCAGTCTTCAAGGCTGCTACACTGCCCAAAGGCCGCATCTTGTTTAAAACAATGCAAGCCCTCAAGGTTTCTACATGGCCCTAAAGCCACATCTAGCCAAGCATTACCAGCCTTCAAAGGCTGTTACACGGATGCATCTAGCCAAGCTTAACCAGCCCTCAAGGCTGCTACACGGCCACATCTTGTCAAGAGTCACCAGCCCTCAAGGTTGTTACATAGCCCAAAGGGCGCATCTTGCCAAGCGTAACCAGCCACCAAGGCATTTTTGGACTCTGCTCTTAGGAGATACCCCTTCCGTCATAACACACAGAACGGGATTTGTCAATATATGGGCTATACACTGGGCCGACAGATTAGCTGTGGGATCAACCAGACGACAGATCCAATGATTGGAAAGGTTTATAATGCTATATCTGATATGTGAAATGCATGTAGGTGTAACCTTCCAGTTCTCTCACGTTATTATAGCTACACTCAACACCTACAGTACATGCATTTCACATATGGATTGGACAGCCATGTTCATGCATTTTTATTCTTTAGGTCACGTTCAGATTTTCATGTTGGGACATTATGTATCTAATAGTGTATTTGATCTTATTTATGCATGCTCTATTCATTTTGTTTGATACCCTATATATCCTTGATCCTCCAAATGAGGGTTTTTAGTTTTTTTTAAGTTTTCTCCTGTATTTTTTATGTTTCACTTTCCTCTGCTTACATGTCTATTCAGTACTCCTTATTTCTTTTACCTACATTGTCTATCTTCTTTTATCTACATTGTCTATCTTATTTCCACTTTCCCACTTGGTGATAGTTTATCCATGACATTTCTGTCACTTCATGGTGTCACATTTTTTTCTTTCACTACGACCGCGTTGTCCAGATGCTACGAGGCTTCGTTGCCAGGGTTACGGTAGCCTGACAATGTCTTGACGTCACTTCCGGAAGTCACGGTTCCGGAAGAGAGTTTCTATCTGTGTGGTGCACTTCATTCTACACGCTTGGCGGGCTTTTTCTTTATTTATACAGGTGAGTGGTACATTTCACACTATGTGTATACCTTGACAAAGGGACAGGTGCGTCCCGAAACGTTGGTGTCACAGATATATATAGCATTAGGCACAGTGGGTCTGGTTTAGTATCATGAAACTCCAGGAAATAACGTGGTGGAATGATGCAAAAGATTTATGAAAGTTTTATCTGATTTCTTAAATGGATGACAAAACATAAAATTGTGCTGTGGATGGGGCAGGATTATTCATCAAAGGTTTGAGACAGATAAAATTGTGAGACATAAAGTACCACACAATCAGCTCCTAACTGTCATTGTACAGACTGTGGGCCTCATTTATCAATGAGTTTTATCATTCACAACGAGTGATAAAACTCGTTGCATATGATAAATGGTGGTGAAGCCAATCAGCTCCCAACTGTCATTTTTCAAACAGATGACAGTTGGGAGCTGATTAGCTTGAGCACCATTATTATACACATTTGAACATTTTTAGAAAAATGACAATTAGGAGCTGATTTGTTGGTACTTTATCTTTCTCAAATGTATCTCTCTACAAGCTTTGATGAATACCCTATAGTGTTAATACAGCCTCTTGTTTTCAAAATCGAACCCTAATGGTACTGTAGTAGTTTAACCTTTAGTGAATGACCCTTAAAGCCTGCGGGTTATCTACTAATTTAGATGAAAACACAGAAATACTAACCAAGCAATCAGACGCTTGCTTTTATCAGTACCTTGTAAAAGAAAGACCTGATTGCTCTACTAGTTCAACGGTAATATGCTCCATCTATACAAAGCAGCAAGCAATTAGGCATTTCTCTCATTATTCATAGAACCAACCTGTAGGATTTGCTGAACACAAATAATAGGCTGTGATTGCCAAAAATGAAAAGTACATTGCAAATGGTAAATCTATCTTCCCTTTTCATTGTACTAGTTTAATTTGTTGCTCTTCTTTTAAAATATTTAGCTAGTGATATACGTATTTATGAAATGTTATATAAATGAACATGTGAAATGTCACAATCCACAGAGCCATTATTTTATTCCATTGTTTATTTACTCACCATTAATATTCAGACAGAAGGATCACAAAAGCTTAGTTAATTAAATATAAAGTAATGTGGTGGAATATTTAATTATCTATTCTACACCTTACAAACTAATGATTATGTAAATGCCTTACATTTAATCTTGTTCCCAGGAAATTAACTTAATGGCCTTCAACAAATGAGTATTTTGTATGCATTGCATGACACTTTATCTACATTTCAGCAGCATGGTATTAGTTTCAGATAATAACATGATTACACAATTTAAAATGTAAATGTATACAATACTTAGGTTTTATCTTACTTATTCGGGTTTTAGAATGAGCACTCCCCCCTCAGTGCATCTTAGCATTACACATATAGGATACAGGAACTTACAAGATTCACCATAGGTTCCACATCAACTGCTAGTAGATAGAACAATATCACCATTCAGCTACAAACTAAACAGATGGGCAAAGCAGATGCACTGTTCTCCTTCTTTCTTGAATCTAGAAGGCATTCAAGAGTAAATGTACAGATGGTGGCGGCCAATTTAACAAATTTCAACCAAACTAGGCAAGTATGTGAGTGTGTGTGCAATCTGGTGACCATTCTCTCCTCTTGAAATCTAATAAAGTATTTGGAATGAAATAGATGCATTTTGGTCATCTAACATCTGGAACAATTAGTTCTCCAACCATAACCATTGGTTCATGTTTCTCTGACCATGTTCCAGCCAGTCATTCAAACAATTAGTTGCAGTCAAATTAAACACACTAATGAGTTACATTATTAAGAGGATGATTTACTAAGTCTTAGAGAGAGGAAATGTGGAGAGATAATGTACCAACCAATCAGCTCCTAACCAGGGGCTTATCCATAATGGGTGAAGTGCTATAAAAAGCCTAGTTGGGTGTGGCTAACAGCCAGCCCCTGTATAGATGTGTCCCTCTGTATCTAGGAGGTGAGTACATTTAACTGCAATGTAATGATGTGCTAGGCATATATGCTAGTGTTAGGGACCAGCAGAAAAATGGGGTCCCTTGATGCTGGGCTGCAGGCTTAAATGCTTTGATCAAATCATGACAAAATCCCCTTTGTTTTATTTGCTGCACACACATAAATTTGCAGAATATAATTGTTAGCGCCGATAGCAAAAGTTTTTCTAAATTTGATTCTGACTTGGCAAATTATGTAAACCACAAAAAATCATAACAAATGCCTTTTTAAAATATTTTTTCAATTTGCAATAATGAGAAATATTTTCTTTATAATTTTCATAGTCAATGCAAGATTCACAAATCTCTATATACTACTAAACTAATGCAAGAACAGACAAAAATCAAATCTTATATGTACTACTGGTAAATTTAAATAAAAAGGAATAGTATGAAGTAGTATTAAAGGGGAACTGGCTCTGTTTAAAAAATACAGACAATAAAATGCAAACAAGAAAATAGCGCAATATAAAATAAAACTAAACATATGTATTATATTCAGAGAGATATTATTATTCATGATATTATTCAAAGATACAATTAATAAAAGCTCTAGATATTCTCTAAATATTACGTGTTATATATATAACAATATATAATTGTTATGAAAATGTGCCATTAGGATCTACCAGAATGTCTAGGATGATCCAAAAAGGATGGGGAGGGCGGAATAGAGATTGATAATATGAAATATCAGCTACTAATTAACGGCAGGCTGCATGATGTCTTCAGCAGCCTGCATTCATTGGGCTTGGATGTAGAGGTGCCTTTGACATCCTGTGGTGTATTTAGTGTGCTGTTTAACATCAGATCTCATTTATTACACAGTCTGTGGCAGTATCTAATAGTCACCCAAACCAGCATTAACAACTGTACTTGTTGGATCAATACTGCAAAATGTTTTAACTAAATAAGCACCTTTACATGGTTCCATATCACTGACGCGTTTCTCCATGGGTTTTGAGGCTGCTTCTAAACAACTAATAGTTCTCCATTCAGTTGAATTGGGAGTCTTATGAAAAACAGAACAAAGCTTTATACAGTGCATGCAAAGTTGATGAGTCAATTGCTACTAACTATAACTACTAAAAACTGCCTCCTCCAGGGTCTTACTTATTCTTAAGCTTATTGGAGATAGTGGAATGCGTGCTGGCCAAGAGCTCTCCAAGATGACTAACCAGGGGTTGTCTCTCACCTGAATTGGGATCAGCTCCCTCCAAGGGAGTCTAGAGTGAACCCTGTCCAGTTTGCAGCAAGGGAGGTTTGGAACTCCATGTTTTCACAGTTGCACAGGCAGGGCTGAAACTCATCACTGAGCAGCAGAAGAAGAGTTTAAAACTCTCATCTGCATGTAGCTCTTTGCCCTGATGCTGTCTAGCAGCCAGGTAGTAGGCCTTAGTGGCCAGGGACCAAGGGCTATGCTGGCAGAGCATGGCGATTGTGGCTACAAGCCACTGCTGACTACTAAGCACAAGGAGTGCTGGGACTTTTGTGTTTATTTATGTGCCTGTGTGTGTCCAGGCCTAAGCTCATGTAAGCTAAAGTGCAGTGTCTGCTGCCATTAAAAGACATTACTTTACCAAATACCTGCCTGTCTGAATCCTCATTTTTATACTCCATGTTACAAAGTCCAAACTATTTTGCAACAATTTTTTCTTTAGAATAAAGCACAATACTCACTAACCCTTCTTCTTTGTGATGTTCAGTCCCATACTACTCTCTCTTACATTCTTTGGGGAAAAAAAGCTCAATTGGTGGCAACACAGCAAGAGGAAGGTCTGGCCCTGACCTGACTAACTAGTGATGGAATTATGTTTCAGAGACTTTGTATCCACCTGACATCCTGGGCACACTGGGACTTGTATTGTACAAGAAAAAGCAGTACTATCCTTAACAAAACATAATATAAAGGCTAGTGGAATAAATTACTTTTGAACAATTTGGGAAATATCACAATATACACATTAGGCCAGGGAATAGTTAAATCCGCTTCTACACTCATACTTCTCACTGTGTTTCAGTAATGAACCCACAGGCAGAACAATATACTGTCCACCCTATGGTTGCAGCTATGAGTTTGAAGAACAGCCAATTACATGGCACATGACTGTATCCGTTTCCATGGAGTGAGATAGAAGGGATCTTAGGTTAGTTAAGTTAGGAGATGTCAGTAATGCACTCGCCATACATTATCGATTACATTTTTGTCCACGGGGGGTTTCAGTAAAACTGATTTTGTGACCAAACAATGGAAAATACAGTATATAAAATATAGAAGGTATTAGCACACTGTCAAAAGAGCAGCTGGATAAAGGGGTTTGTCAGACCCCACAAAATGAAAGAACAGAAAAAATGGATAACCAGCTCTTAAAACAAAGATGATGAACGATGGACGGTGAATTAAAAATACACAAAGATTTATTATGATCTAAAATGAGTTGTCTGCAAAATCATGAAAAAAAATAATGTATACACATATAAAACCATGTAATGGAATGATCCTGTGAAAGCACAACTCAGTCTGTTCCTGGAATATAGGAGAGTACCGCTATCAGTGACTATTCCAGGAACAGACTGAGTTGTGATTTCACCGTCCATCGTTCATCATCCTTGTTTTAAAATACAGTATATGATTGCTTAATTCAATAGATAATTCTGATTACATGTCATAAATACTTAAAACTTAAAGGGGATGTACAGAAGTGTCCTCATACACTTATCCACTATGCTGCATATGGCACAAGGCGCATGGCACAACTTAGACACAGCCATGGGTAGCGATTCCCGGACTTTCATACTTTTTCCAGTATATAGCATCTCATTTGCATTCTAGCCGAATTATAGCCTGTTTCAGAGATGGGCACTGTTTCTATGGTCATACAGATTTCCGATGTTTGATCTGTGCATGCGCAGGAGCCGCAGATCTGGTCCTGTGTTGTCGGTCGCAGTGCCCCAAATAACGCAGCATCATTAGCTTGCTGCAGGCAAGGGGGTGGTGATGGGGAGCGTCCCAGAAAACGGGTCATTGAGCACGTTTTTTGGGTGTGCTGAGGCCAGTGGCTGCCTCCCTGGATGCAGTTTCACTGGCCCCAGCAGCCTGGTATTACCGGACATCTTATGTAACCTGACGGTTACTCAGATGTCCAATGGCCGTCCGATATTCACGCAGTGGATCCGATGCAGTGTCTTTGGATGTAGCCAGCATATCATCAAAGCCAAAAGTGATCGTCTTTTTACACAAGATGCCTCCTTTAGCTTTTGCAGAATTTAGCACAGCTGCAGCATCTGTAAATTACTGCTCACAACTTACAGTAATATCTATCACAATTGGCCTAGGGAATTATGAGTGGCATTTACCTAATGTAAATCACAATATCCCCCTTCTCATCCTTAGTCATGTGTTTATGGGCCTGATTCTGATTAGACACAGTATTTTTAACAAACAGGGAGCGTTTGTAGGAGATAACAGGGATGGCAACCCAAACGCAGTCATGTCGCGATCGCTCTGGAGGCATGACTGTGCCTGCAACTGCTCAGTGATTTAGGCTCCAGCGGCTTACTACTGACGGACATTCTGAATGACTATGGGCTTCTCAGAAGTTCAGTGGTGCGATTGATGGTGCGTCTATGCATGCAAGAGGCCGGACTTGAGACGCTGCTAATAGGTTAATGGGCGGCTCAATACAAATCCCGGTGACTGTGACAATTGCATATTTATGCACAGCTACTGCGAATGAGGTTCCAGCCGCACATACACTAGCGTCCACCACTGAAACAGGCTCTATATTGTCTGTGTGCTCTGCTGAGACTTGTAGTGCCATGCAGAAAAAAAAGAAAATGCAGGTGCACACTCTAAGCAATAAAAATACTGAATATCAAAACAATTATTAGAAGCTCTACAATTAACATGGAGTATAAATAATAATTTGCATGTTTGGCCAAAAACACATGCCCATCTACCACGTCAAGGTGACCCTCATCAGAGGGGTCCCTAACATTCCTAATACTACTAACACATTATATCAGTATTTCCAGAACTTACCTATAATAGTGCCCGTTCTAACACGTAGACAGCAATGATTTTTTTCTGGAACACTATTAAGTTAAAGCAGTAGCTCATCTTAAACATATGAGAGTAAGCATGTTCATAGACAGCAATTACTGCAAAGAGTGTAATCCTATTAGGGAAAATGTTGTATTGAGTCACTAGACGTCGGTTATAAAGCTGCTAGTGCAGTTTATAAAATGAGCCTGAGTGCTGTACATTATGCCAATGTAATCATAATCTTCCTGCGATGATTACACTATCTAATTTTATTCAATTGGGAAATGCCTGATTGATAAGTGCCTAGGACACTGTAAAGGAATGAAGAGAACACTATATTCGACACTTCGCAGAACGCTCAGCCGTAGTGTAATATGAAGACACATTAGAAAATGCATATTTTTATTCATTTCAGTGCAATCTAAACATTTGTAAATTGGAGTTAATTTAGCTGTTTGGAAGCTATTTGATAACAAAAGTGCTTGCTTTGGAGGTGTATAACATTGGGCAGGAAGCCCCCATAGCAATGATCTCTGTCAAGCTATTGTTGCTGAGCAATTTGTATCTATATGAAGTGTAAATGTTCTCATTTGTGTATAATCAGCAGCGGATACACAGGCTGAATGTAAAGTCTGTATCATCTTATCATCACAGCCAAAACACTATTGCATTTTACACTATAGACAATGAAAACGGCACATTTGGTGCTGTGCACCCAATCATTTTATACATCATCCTGTGACTCCTGTAGAAGGAATTTATGGAGGAAGTTCCTAGCGCAACTAAAACAAAACCATTTTATAAAACATTACCAGCCGGTGACTAAGCAGTAAAATGTATTGGAGTATATCCTCCCCCCTCAATCAAAATGATCCCAAAGATGCTTCCAACAGTTTGTAGCCTTTAAATAGAGCCACAAAGTTATCATAAAAAGTACAGCTAATCACTTCAGTCACAGCTACAGTATATGCCCCTTAATGGGCCCATACATCTAATGCCCCGATTCCCCGCTCTGCCGATCAGCCCAATCCGCGATTTAACATGTAAAAAATCTCTGACTCGTAGATGTCCTTTTTCGGGTCGGGAAAAGGGAATCGAGATTTTTGAAAATGTTAAATATTTCCAATTCCTTGACGTTGGCAGAACGAGGGATTGGCGCGATTTTGGCTAGATGTATGGGCCCCTTTACATACACAAGTCTGCACAGAGAGCAGCCATTATTTAGATTAATGCCCATCTGCATAATACAGGGTTTGTCTACTTTCACCAAGGATTGGAACCAATACCAAACTGACTAATTTAAATCTGCAGATTACCAGTTATTTTTGGGTTATTAGTTCACTTACTATATACAAATTTGCTCATTTGTTTTTCTTTAACACCCCTGTTATTCCATTAAATATGGTTGCAACCACTTATAGGGGGTGATGCATCAACCCTTCGAAAGGGTACAAGTGGAAGAATTACCCAAAACAACTAATCAGATTCTACATATCATTTCTCTAGTACAGTCTAAGAAATGGTAGGTACAGTACATACTTGCCTACACTCCCAGGACTGTCAGGAGCCTCCCGAAAATCGAGTGCCACTCCCAACACCCCGCAAGAGGAGGCAAGTCCTCCGCATTATCCACCGCCCCCCGCGACCGTACGTGAAAGTGGCCAGTTCGAAGGGGCGATGGTGCGATTCACGCTGAATAGCGTCAGCGTAGCCCCGACCTCTGCTGTCAGTAATATCGGCATTATAAAGCGGAGGGCGGGCCTGTGATGACGCAATCCTGTGGACACACCCCCTCTCCGCCCACTTCAGCCACCCCCACCCTCCCTGCTGCACCGACCTGGCAGCCCCCTCCTGGAATAGGCTGCCAGAAAGTCGGCATGTATGGTACAGTAGTATCTGATTGGTTGCTATGGGCAACTTCACTTGTCCTCCTTAGAAGGTTTTATACATAGGCCTTCACAGATACTGTATCTCCAGTATCTCCTACTTTGTGCATTGTTATGTTCAAGTAACTCATAATTCTTCCTTTAAATGTAGAAAGAGTAGTTCCATGTGTTTAGGTAGAATTATATGATAAGTAGTCCCCATAGAGAGGTAATAAGGTGACCCTAAAATGTCAAATATAATAACATGTTTTAATATACAATTACTTACAAATGTGTTCCACAGACATGTGAATAACCTTTACTTATTAGATATAACTATTCTGTGTCTTACATCTTTAAGTGCATATTAACCTTATGGGTTGTTTAAATTGAATATGATAATATATATTAAAATATACAGTACATCATTATTTCTATCTTATCATGACTATGTGAAATAGAGTGTGATATCCATCATTAGTTTATTTATTTTTAGTGCCAGACAGAGGTGAATTAAGGCATCATGGAACCCTAGGCACCAACAATAGAAAAATAGGTTATGGTAATTGTTAAGTCTGTGACTAATATTTTAATAAAAGTCTTTAGTAACCATGACACAGTGGCTATTGCACACTTCTATACTGTAGAACTGCAGGAAACACATTACACAGAAAATAGATTCATGCATCAAATTTATACAACACAAAATGAGGTGTATCCCTCCACCAAATACACACACAGTAACAGGAACTACATGAACCACAGTAATCTGGTCCCCTCAGTTCCCACTGGACCCTAGACAAGAGCCTATGTTGCTTATTGGAGATCCAGCTATACTACAGGCAAATATATGGCATCCACACATGTGGGTATTCCCATCCTATATGCAGCTTTACCCTCCAATACAACACTCCATCCTCTCACCAACACTACTCCTCGTTCATCAGTATTTTTGTACCTGGCAGAAGTTACTTAGTTCTTATACAGTAACTGCAGGAGGAAGAGCCTAGTGATCCAATCACTGTATGCACCCTCCTGCAGCCATATATATAAAAAAAAGTAATGAATGACAGTGGAATGTAAGGAGATGTGAGACAGGAAACTTTCTCCAACTGTCCCTGATTTTGTGCATTTCCACCATCGCATACTGACTACAGGTGGAAGCTCACAATGACGCGTTACTGTCTCTAGTAGAGGGCAGACAATGGCAGTCAACCGGTTGGAAAATTATGGCCAGGAAGTGCGATGTGAACCATGTCTGTGCAGTCCATAGAATTCTGCTAATCTCATGGTATGCCTGAAAATGTACACATACTGTAGGGTGGGCACAGAGCTTCCTCCTATTCTGAAAGATTTTGTTATATTTTATAAATTTTGGATCATTATATACTGGATTGGCAACAATTTTTTTAACAAAAAAGTGGTAAACAATTCAATAATTACCATGAACAGCAGCAACTCAATAATCACCAACAATTAACAATATATTTATTAATGAAAGATAACTCTGAAATCCTCTTGTTGAGATTTGTTTTTTTCTTTTTTTGCAAGCTAGAGTGGGCACAAGTATTATAAGTGATGATTTAATTACCTCCAGGATTATAGATTGCATTTTCTACAATACCACTTATAAAGTCAATCTTATTTTGTGCAAGATAAACTTTAAATCTCAATCTAATTACTTCCAAATGATACTGCAAAAAAAAAAAAGTCGAGCATCTTTTTTTTTTTTTGTAAAGAAATCACAAAAGTTTTATTTTTTTCATTTTCTCCTTTCTTTACAGGAGCTTCTCTGAGCAGTAGGAATTTCAATTAAAAACCGCAGGAGAGAAAAAAAATATGTCAATGAAACCACAGACTTGTAAGTACTGCATACTAGTTTGCAAACAAACACAGCGAGAATCGCTGAAAGAAACACACTATTACTGTAAATTTAAACTGAATATGCTTTAGTGAAGGTGACTGTCCTAGTGTGATGTTTTATGGTTTTTAGAATTCCTGCTACATTGTTGTCCACACTGCACTTGATGCCTACTGACGGAAAGTCTATCCTATTTATGAAATAATAATTAAGGCCTAGAGATTTAACATATTGTTTTTTTGCTGGGAACAAATGCAGATGCCAAAAATGACACATCAATATATTTAATCGGACATTGCCGCTCAACAGCTTTTTAGATGAACAGTTTACCAGTGCCGAAGAAGTGCTCTGCGGTGCCCTGTGCCAGCCACGTTACCTACCAATGATGTTACATGAGGGGGTGGGGCAATAGGCAAGAGAAGTGTGGAGTGCTGCCCGACTCTAGACACTGCAGGGTGCATGCTTGTAGTGTCCTTTGGACATTCTGTGCAGCACTAAAGCTGCACTACTGGTCCAGGGTGCCATTGCAAGCACCATGCTAACCAGATACAAGGGCCATGAGGCAGCGATGGTGCCAGCCCAGGACACTGGGCCATGGGCGATGGTACTGCTCGCACACCCCTCCCTACAGCCCTACAATTTACCTATATAAGGTAAAAATATAAATAGCATTTTTTTTCAGAGTGGTTTTCATAGGAAGAGGAATTGTTCAAAACGTCTAGTTGAAAATTGGTTACATTTTCAAGTTAAATTATGTCCAGCAACTTGAACCAGTCTACAGATTATGGGCCTGATTTAGACCCACTCGCGAACGCATAGCGCTCGCAAGGAGGTCGATGGTCGGGTAGTGCGCACGCGTGAGCCCCGGAATCAGTGAGAAGTCACTCGCTCCGGGGCTCGCTACAAGACAGGGTGGCTGTCGATGTTGATCGACAGCTCGCCTCGTTTTGTAGGCGGGTCGGGGGGGGTGGCTGCACAAACGGAGGCATTCCCGAAGGAATGCCTGCCGTTTGTGGGCGGCCCTACTGACATCACATGTGGGGCTTGCGGTGGACGAGACCCTACCACAAGGGTCTCGTCGCAAGTCCGATGGGCGCGATAATTGCGACCATCGCCAGGCCGCCCGCACAAGCTGTGGGTGGTCACTCACAGCTATGCTAGCGGCCTGGAGGCAGATTTGAAAAAAAAAATCCACCCTGATTCAGAGCGAGTGCTCGCAAATGGCGAGCGCCTCTGAATGAGGACCTATGTATGGTGCATGATCTATCCATCTCCTCCTCTCTCTCCATCTCTCACTCATCCCTATTTTCTACCTACACCTTATGCTCACACATGTGGGGAGACAGCAGAGACAGAGGGATCTCATTCAGAGTTTGATGCAAATGTTAAATGCGATAGAAGAAACAATATAGTACTTTGGGCCTGATTCAGAGCCGCTCGTAAGCGGCCGCTTGTTTGTTCCGACCGATGTTCGCACAACTGCGCATGCGTACGGATTTTAATACGCATGCGCGAACCAGTCATTGCGGCCAAAAATCGTGTGCTCGCTAAATAGCGAATGCCTGCTATTTTGAGTGACAGGATGAGGCGTTTGTGGGTGGTAACAGGGGAAGGTGCTTGAAAACGGGGAGTGGAGATCCGAACGCAGGCATGCCAAACGGTCAAAACGGGCGTTTTAAGGGTGTGCATAATTACTAAAGCAGCGTCATTGTCCACGTCACTTGGTTGTTTTATAGTCAGAACTGCTCGCATGATTGTGGTAGGAAAAACCAACCACAGGAATAGCGAGCAGTTCATACGCCGTCCGATGTACTCGATTAATCTAATAAATAGCGGACATGACGTATGATGTGAGCGGCCAGGGGGCTTTTTTTTTCAAAATTACGTTAGCATGTTTTGTTCGCTCGTTCAGACATAGAGGCGTCAAAGAGCGAACGGTTAATTTATATAGCCAGCCCCTTTTTCTGGACGAGCGAGCGCAAATAGCGTCCGGCTCTGAATCAGGCCCTTTGTTAGCTATTCAGACTTGGCCACAAACACAAGATACGACCATAGGAATCAAATGGTCCCTCCCCATACAACAAGCAGGAGCAGATGCGGCAGGCTAATGTCAGAAGTGGGGCTTCACTTTGAGTACAAAATATGCTAAAAAACACAGTACAAACTTCATACACAATTACAGTAAGCTGCAGGAAAGTTTAAAAAATGTGTCAGTTTGAAAATTCTAAGACCACATAAATGTTTCATCTGCGGGAGTAAATATATAATACTCCTATGGGAGTATTATATATTTACAGCAGGATTGGGTATGAGATCCCGACGGTCGGGATGCCGCTGGTCAGAATACCGACAGCGGCATCCCGACAGTCAGAATCCCAACACCCATAAGGAAAGAAGGTAAGACTAATCCTTACCCCTACCTCTAATGCTAACCCTAACCCGGTGCCTAACCCTAACCTCCCCCCCTCTGCCTAAACCTAAGCTCCCCTCCCCGCAACCTAAACCTAACCCTCCATTCCTGGTGTGTAAACCTAACCTCCCCTTAGTGCCTAAACCTAACTTCTCCCTCCCGCACATTAACCCTAATGCCCAATACTTACCTTCAGGATACCGGCGGTCGGGATTCTGGTGCCGGGAACCCAACGCTGACAGGATTTTGGCACTGGGATTTCGACCATCGGCATCCCACACGGCGGGATACTGACTACTTCCCTTTACAGCAGCCTCTTTGGGTAGTAATAAAAATGTTTAAATTTATATGACCGAAATTCCCTAACTCTGAGAAATTTTAAATCACGTCAATATGGGTTGGGTACAGGATGGCGGCGCTCAGAATCCTGACAGAAGCATGTAAGTATACTACCCTTCCCCTAACCCTAACCCTCCCTTCTCACAGCCTAAATCTAATAACCCCCCACACAGTGGCGTAATTTTATCCCAGACGCCCGGAGGCAAGTTAAAATTTGTTGCCCCCCCACCCGTCACAGCCGCTGACACTGTAATGTAGCAATTTGCATGCAGAAAGGCTATAGATAGAAGTATGTGGCAGCTGATGGTCTGACATGGAGCTCTCCACTAGTGTATGGTGGCTTCTCAGGTGCTGGGAAGGGATGCCATGTATTGGGCGGCCATGATGGTATGCATCGGGTATATACATTAATTACAGCCCTAAGTGGGGTGAATATGTTGTGGATAATTGAGGAGGTGCCCCTTCAGAACTGGAGCCCGGCGGCAGGTGCCTCCATTGTCTCCCATAGTTCTGCCCCCACAGCCCAAACCCAACTTCCCCGAGCAGCCTGACCCTAACCCTCCATCTAACCCTAACCCTTCCCCGAACCACCGATACTTATCCAGAAAGCCAGGATATAAACTACATCCCATCAATATACCTTTGTTGCTCAGAAATTTAGATTGATCAGATTTGTGGATTTCTTTGATACTCCTTTGTTTCACAAAACTCTCTATTTATTTGATATTGCAAATGAATTGATCTAGTAGTGCTGTTTATTGAATAGTATGTGTTGAGATTTGTTCAAGTGGAGTCAACTAAATACATATCAGGGGATGATTTAGAGGTAATCACATATGCAGTGGCTGTGCGATATTAAGCAAATGCCGCAGAAGGCATTTGTGACCCACGTGATGTTGACGGTCAGCCACGTGGGTCACAGCCCAGCAGCGGCCTCTGATTGGCTGGCGGCCCCAGAGAATGACAGAAACCATGTGGTCTCTTTCATTCAGAGAGATGTATGTGTTAACGCAGACATCTCTACATGTCCGATACCTTTTTTTTTTGCCAAGACCCGTGGAGCCTACAGGAGAAGGGAACCAAAGCTACACCATGAGATAGGTGAGTATTGGATTTTTTTTTCACAGGTACAACCCGTAGGAATTCTACTGGAGAAAGGGACGGGAACATCTGGTAGAAGGTATGTGTGAGTGTATTAGGTATGTAATAAACTTTTAATTTCTATGGTGTGTGGCACCTGTAGTTCTACTGTAAAAAAACAATAGTATCATTCTAATTTTCACACTATTACCGCTGCACCCAACGGTCAGGAGTGCTAGGAAGAGTCCAGGGCTTCAGCGCAAGCCTGGGTTACTCGAGAGAGGGAGGGCCCCTTTATTGGGGGGGTTCCCACCTCGCCCGAGATCTCTGACTTGGGCTGACTAGTTTGGGGTGGTAATGCTTGCCTGTGGAGACCCGGTGAAAGGGTCCCCTGGCTGTGGCATTACACCCCAGCTAGATTTGAGTCCTGTGATGGTTTTAAAAATAGGGGGAACCCAACATCATTTTCTCCCCTACATTTAAAACCAGTACTGGCTTTGGGAGCCCAGTGCTGGTTCATAAAATATGAGGAAACCCTAGTCGTGTTGTTCCCAGTATTTTTAGAAACAGGACTGGCTCAGATGTCCGAGGCTGGTTATGCTTTTTGGGGGGAACCCTACGTAATTTTTTTTATCATTAACCCTTTAGACAGTAATTGCAGGCAAAAACATACACAGATCACACTGATCTGTGTATGTTTCTGCCAAACTCACAGCCCAGGAGGTAGTATATTTAAAAACTTCTATTTAGGACTGAGGGCCTGATTCAGAGCCGGACGCTATTTGTGAAAGGTCGTTCAGAAAAAGGGGCCGGCTATTTATATTGAGCGCTCGCTCTTTGTGGTCTGTTGATGCCTCTATGTCTGAGCGAGCGAACGAAACATGCGCTCGCTATTTTGTAAAGACGCCCCCTGGCCGTTCGCATCATACGTCATCTCCGCTATTTATTAGATTAATCAAGTACATCGAAAGGCGTCTGAACTGCTCGCAGTGCTTGTGGTAGGTTTTACATCCCGCAATCACTGCAAGCAGTTCAGGCTAAAAGACAACCAAGTGACGTGGTCGATGACACTGCTTTGTTAATTATGCACACCCATGAAACGCCCGTTTCGGCCGTTTGGCACGCCTGCGTTCGGATCTCCACTCCCCGTTTTCAAGCACCTTCCCCTGTTACCACCAACAAACACCTCATTCTGTCACTCAAAATAGCAGGCCCTCGCTGTTTTGCGAGCGCACGATTTCCTACCGCAATGACTGGTTGGCGCATGCGCATTACGACCCATGCGCATGCGCAGATGTGCAAACATCGCTCGGAGCGAGCGAGCGGCCGGTTACGAACGGCTCTGAATCAGGCCCTGAGTTTGCTCAAATTACACTGGTGATTATAATCACGATTCATGGTAAATTCCTGAGTTGTATATTTTCCATGGAAAGTACTTAAGAGTTTGGCAGATGGTGTATTGAATCAAGATTGCATTCTATCCCGAGATTTTCTGTCTAAATAGAGAAATCTCTCCCGAGTTTGCCTTTAGTAAATTTGCGAGTTGTAAAAAATGGCAAAACACAATTCTTAGTAATTTACCCCTTATACTCCATGTTAATTGTAGAGTTTATCAACATTATTTTAACTATCATCATTCTAAGGCCCTCATTCAGACCCACTCGCAAGCGGGCGCACGTACGTTAGGCGTACGTACAAAAATATTTAAATTCAATGGCTCGCTCGTATTTTCGTTCGCATCTAAAATTCCTCCCTAAACTCTGACGACCCCTCCTCTAACTAACGAGCGTACGAAATAGCGAGCGTACATCCCCGAAATGGCTTGAAAGGAACGCACGCACAAGTATAAACAGGAAGTGGCCTTGTCAGATGTCGATTACCTGCTCCTTTATTCTGCCTACCTCCATCAATCGTATCATGCCAATCAATGTATCAATTAGCTTAATTGTTTGTTTTTTTCAACACAATGCAAGAAACTTTACTCTTGTCCGTGTTTGTGTTTACCCGCAGAATACGTACGGATGAAACATTCGCTTTTATTGTTCAAAAAACATGTGAACCACAATTAAACAATTGTACTATTGCTGTGGATCCCCGCATATTTCCCTGGGTTCATTTCTTTATTTAAATTTGCTTACGCATGTCACTGCATCAAGCCTATCATAACTCTCCAGAGATTTCTGGCCCTGTCGAACACATGACTCATACACTAACCAATAAAATTGCTCCTGTTAATTTCCAAAATACATTAGCCAATCAGAAAATTTTTACACACTTTATCAAAAATGATTTTTAAGAAAAACACCATTGCCATCATGAGAGCCTCCGCATTCACCAGGCGCGAGCTGCTGGTGCTTACGGAGGTCATGGATCGCCGGATCACCAGCCAACCTCAACCCATCACCAACCGGCAGAAGCGCTCCGCGTATGCGGAGGCACGGTCCTGCCTGCGGTCCTTCGGCTCACGCCGCAACATCGGGCAGCTGGAGCGCAGGTGGTCCGACCTGCAACGGCGAACGCCCCGCTTGCTGGCATGCTTTCGCATGCAGATCCTGGAAAGTAAGTGTTATGTATTGTGGTTTTAATGTTTGTGTTTGTGGGGCAAACTGCGTGTGCATGTTTTCCTGTCTGTCCTATTTATTATTTGTACTCATATCTGCGTGTGCATGTTTTCCTGTCTGTCCTATTTATTATTTGTACTCATATCTGCGTGTGCATGTTTTCCTGTCTGTCCTATTTATTATTTGTACTCATATCTGCGTGTGCATGTTTTCCTGTCTGTCCTATTTATTATTTGTACTCATATCTGCGTGTGCATGTTTTCCTGTCTGTCCTATTTATTATTTGTACTCATATCTGCGTGTGCATGTTTTCCTGTCTGTCCTATTTATTATTTGTACTCATATCTGCGTGTGCATGTTTTCCCTCTATTTCTGATTTATTCATTCTACTGCTATTTGGCTTATTTGTTGTTTTTTTTATTTTTTTTAGTTTTGTTGCCCGGATTTGTCCATAAACTAACCGCAATTTCTTTGTCATATTTTAGGGGGACAGCCAAGACTCCGCCGTCACCGTCCGTCCAGACGGCGTTCCCGGCCACTATCCCCAACCCCCAGCCAACACTCCACCCCAAATCTTTCCCCTATTCCCCACTCCTCCCCATCCTTCCCAGACCCTCTCCCGGAAATGTCGGGCCTCCTTCCCCTCCGTCCCACTTCCCCCTCTCCTCCACCCACCCCTCTTCCAATTACCCCCTCCCCGGAGTCCATCATAACTCCTCCCCATTCTTTGGGGAATGACGGATCCTCCGAGGAGGATCATGGAGGTATTTCCGGAGCTCCCGTTTTGGCTCCCGGTATGTTTTTTTTTTGTTTTTTTTTAAAGCACAAACTGTTTGTATGTAATCATGTGTCGTGCCTTTCTTCGTGTTTTTGTGGCTTGACTTTTGGTGATTTTGAAGGTTTGCCTTTACCTCTTCCTGGTGATTTCAACATACACATTTCATACCTGTGGGAATTTTTACCTAGGCCTTGTATTTTTGCCAGCCCCCCCTTTTTTTTTTTTTTTTTCGGTTTAGGAGTGATTTGGTTGTGTTTTTTTTTTTTTAATGTGGATTCCCTATTGTTGTATTAACCCACACACTTTTCTCACCCACAGAGGAGCAGAGGCGTCGGCAAGAGGTGGCGGATTGTGTGGGGCAGATGCGGCAACATGTAATCGGCATTCTGGTGGCCCTCGACCGGCTGTCTGGCCTCCTTCGGCAGTAGTTTTTTTATTTTTGTTATCTTTTCAAAATAAATTTATTCAGACAAATATACGTTGTGGCTCATTTTTTAAATCCAAAACCAAGATAGTTTAGCATGACATAAGTAGACTGTTCCTGCAAGGATTTCCCTTTTTTAAAAGTTAGATTGTGTTTTGTCTTTGTATGTCAAACAGACACAAGAAACACATAACAGTAACAATGTCATTTCCCTTTTTGGGTGTAGTGTCAATTACATATTTCTACATTTTACAGGTTCCTAGTTGGTGCGCAAGCTGCTTAGGCCAATCTTACAAATCCCAAGGTTGGGCCAGGCTTCCTTTTGGTGTGGGTTGGGAAGCTGAAAACATATTTCAGTTTAGCTCAACTGGCGTCAGTACTGGTTTACCCCTTAGTCAAATGTAACTTGTGTTAACCTGGTTACACTTGCTGTTAACGTCCCAAAAAAGGAAGACCATTTCACTCTCCAAACATTTATTCACAACATAACAGAGAAAACAAAGTGGTCACTCCCAAAAAAAGAACACAGTGATAAATTCAAATACAACACATACCAAGAAATAATTAAATAAAAACAAAAAATCAAGAACTGGTTGACGAAGGACCATGCCAACATGATTCCACAAACATGGCGTTGCGATATGGGTTCCAGAATATATGCCCAAAAGGACCAGATCCAGGTTTGGTAAGGGTAGCAGGAAGTAGTGAGCATTGGAGTGCCAAAGATTATGTGAACAAACAGAAGATGGTGAGAAAAAAAAAACAACATTAGATGTTTGCAAACAAACACAAACACATTAGGTATAAACACTGTAGTTTTGTTCAAACTTACCTAAAAAATCTGGCCACCACATCATCGCGTATGGCCCCCCCACATACTGACCTTCGACCAACCTCGGGGGGGCCATCCTCAGGTAAGGCATCCTCTGGCTGCATTGGGACACCACTCCTTATGGCAATGTTGTGAAATATCCCACACAGGACCACAATTTTAGACACCATATCCGGCACATACATGAGCTCGCCACCAGAGCGGTGGAGGCATCTGAATCGGCCTTTTAAAAGGCCGATACAGTGCTCCACCACTTGCCTGGTGGCTGTAAGTGCGGAATTATACGCACTTTGTGGCCCTGGTGTGGGAGCCAAATAAGGAGTGAGCAGCCAGGACATGCAAGGGTATCCACTGTCTCCTGTGAAAAAAAATAGACCACATCAGGAACACTGTGTATCAAGCTTAACATTGTTATGTACTAAAGGTCTCCACTTACCCAGAAGCCACGCATCACCAGCTTGTAGGTTGGTTAATTTCTGCCATATCCCTGATTGCCGGAAGACGAAGGAGTCATGAGCACTTCCTGGTAATTTAGCATTCAGGGACAGGATCTGGAGGGAGGCATCACATACCACCATTACATTCAGGGAGTGATAGTGTTTCCTGTTTCTAAATATTGCCTCCAGCCGTGCAGGAGGCTGAAGTGGTATGTGAGTACCATCCACAACCCCTATGATGTGTGGGAAGCCAGCTATTTGGTAAAAATTGGCCTTGGCCACACTAAGGGCACCCATATCCAAAGGCATTTTAATAAAATGATGGAGGTGCTTGAAAAGTGCCTCCATCACTGCCCTCAGGATCTGGGAAAAGGAGGATTGGGAGATGCCCGCCACTATTCCCACCGTTGTTTGAAACGATCCTGAGGCACAGAAATGTAACACCGCCATAAATTGCGTCAGTGGTGGTATTGCTGTTGGACTGTCAATTTGCCGCTCAAGATCACTTTCTATTAATGAGAGAGTGTCTATGATGATTTTGGGAGGTAGACGGTAGCGTCTTAAAAGCTCATCATCGGGCATTCCAAAAAGGGTGACATGTGTTCAAAATATCTGGGGCCTTGCATGCCTACGATGCCTACGCCTGGGACGAGTTTGAGGTTGGTCGTCTTCCGGGAGCAGGGCCAGAACAATTCGCCCCAGATCTACCTGAAATTCAAAGTTTACAATGTAAGGCTTTTGAGCCACCCCAAAAGTAACATAAAATAACTTAGCTTTCTGATACCATCCATAGCTGCTTACATGCCGGGGTATTGTCATGATACGTATAAACTGTAAAAAAGCCAAAAATGAGACATCAAACATTTAGAGGGTGATTTTTTGTTTGTCAAATTGTTGCAAGCCAACACATAAAATAGGCGAAACACACATTTGGCCATCGATGAAAACGACATTGCACACCGTACGTCAAATAGGGTTCAAATGGACCCCAAAAATGGAAAAGGGAAAAGCAAAACTGGTTTACATGATGAATAAGCCTCGAAAAATGCGTTAATTAGTTCGCAAATGCAAGTCACTACACCAACAGTCAAAAATGCGTTAATTAGTTCGCAAATGCAAGTCACTACACCAACAGTCAAAAATGCGTTAATTAGTTCGCAAATGCAAGTCACTACACCAACAGTCAAAAATGAGTTAATTAGTTCGCAAATGCAAGTCACTACACCAACAGTCAAAAATGCGTTAATTAGTTCGCAAATGCAAGTCACTACACCAACAGTCAAAAATGCGTTAATTAGTTCGCAAATGCAAGAAAAAAAATGGACTTACCCAACTCGAATATATAAGATTTCCAACAAAAAGGTCTTTGGGTCCGAAAGCCAAAACAAACTAAAAAAGATGAAATTAGTGTAAAAAAAAAAATAGCTAACCAAAAACCAGAAGTAGACACCAATTGGCCACAAATTAGACTGCACAAAACTTACCAAATCAGGAAAGGATGGGGAAAAAAAGCAAAAAAATGCGAACGGAAAACCAAAACAACTGTAGCAAAACCAAAAAAAAACCAACTCTGCCAAATCCTCCAACCGCAAACAACCAAATCCAACCAACTTAACCGCCAACAATCCAACAACCCAACCTCGACTCCACACACACCAAGCCATAAATAGTGTTTATTTTCCCGCACAAATTAAGGATGAATCATAGGGACGCACAATCAATGATGCGGCCGCAAACTAAGGACGCATGTATAAATACGTCACGAAATCACATTGAATTTCTGGTTGATTTCATTCTGGAAGCAGAGACATGGCTTCAGACCAGGGAAACAATGGCCAAAAATCCGGCGGTAAGGCCTTCATGCATTTTGTCTCAATGATTCTTTTTAAACATAATATTGTGCAAGTTGTGAAGTGGCTAAATCTGCATATTTACCCAAATAGGTGAGGAGGATGACATGGAAGAGACTGCTGGCCCCAGTCAACCCGCCAAAGCTGCCAAAAAAAAAAGGCAGCCACATTTCACAAGCAAGGAGATGGAGGTTTTGATCCAGAAGTGCGTTGACATCCTGCCCCAGGCAGCCAGGAATATGAGCCAAAGCCAGAAGTGGAGAATGTGGGAGGAGGTCGCCGTTGCTGTCAATAGGGTGGGTGATTATGTCCGTCTAGCCCGGGATGTCAAACGGCGGTAAGTAAACACTTTCCCATCCTATAAACAAACCCCATTGTAAAAAAAAGGATAATGGTTCCAATTTCATTCCACAGATGGGCAGACTTCAAATATCGTCTCAAGCAAAAACTTGCCGACAGGGCTAGGCATGCAAGGGGGACAGGTGGGGGTCCCACCCCTGTGTCATTGGAGTTGACAGACTTAGAAGAGCTGGCACAGGGGTGTGTGCAGGCTGTGGAGGTGTTTGGCGTGTCCAACATGGATACGGACATGCCAGACTTTGCGGCTCCTCATGTTGGCCAAGGTAAGTCTTGTGATGTCACCAACTCTGAAATGCTATTGTGCCAATATGTAGATTCTAATGTGAGTCTTTTCGCATTTTTCCTAACAGAGACAGAGGCGGATGAGTCTGCTCCAGAGGGGAGCCTTGGCCGCAGAATTTCTGCTGGCTCTGCAGGGGAGGAACCAGTACATCCGGCTGAGGACCCTGCAGAAGCCAGTCCAGGGCGTGCCCCCTCGCAGGCAGTGGGCCTCCTCACAGAACTCAATTTTAAATCGGATTTCCATACGGAGATTCTGCAGAGGATGGACGCCAGTCTGATACGGGTGGCTGAGGCCCTGGAGCAAAATGCTGCGGCCAACGTGACCATTGCTCAGGCCCTGGCGGAAAATACCAGGGCCAACATCCGCATCGCCGATGCCCTGGAGCAGCTCGTTCGCCAGCACATGGTGGAGCCGACCTCCCTTCCTGCCGGAACATCCGGATCCTCCACCTCTGGCACAACATCAGCCAATCCTCCAAATGTGCCTAGCCCTGTGCCTAGTCCAGAGGCCACAACATCTGCCTCTGGACAGGCCAGCCCGATGGCATCCCGGACCCGGTCTGGCGCCCACCCTCACCCAGCCAAACGGGCGAGAAAACGGTGACAGCAATGGCGACTTTTCCCACACTCCTTCTGTGCTTGGCTCATATTCCTTTCTGGTCAAAACTTCCCTCTCCTTTCTTGTGAATTTTTTTTACATTTGGTATTTACGTTTATGTTACCAGTTATGGCTTTTTTTATTTTTTTAACAAATATCTTTGGCACAAAAAAAAGGCAACAAAATATTAGGCCAATTTGTTTGTGTTTAAACAATAAATTTAAAACAAAAAACTGACATTGTATTGTGACATTATTGTACAAATGGGTTACATTTAATCCTGGCCCTAAAGGCAAAAACTGACCCTCTTAAAAAAAAAAAAAGGCCTCTTTAAGGAACGTTTAAAAAATCACATAGCGATGCAAATTCCACAGTAAACCAAAAAAAAGTGGAGCTAATTAAAACATGATGACATTATTGATACAATAGGCCATAACCAACAAATTGTGGCCAAAATAAAACACCAAAAATGTACGCTAATTGATTGTGTAATTATGACATTAGCAGCTCTGATTTCCACCTGCGTACGCTTTTGTGCTATCCCAATAAACTGCTTTCCAAACACATACCAAGCCGGTTTTCAATCCAACACTAATTACTTTACTGACCAGCCGCGATTAATCGCAGCACCATCCTTGAGTCCAGGGACGGAGGAGAAGGCCATCGCCAATGTGGTCGAGTAATCCTGACCCTAAGCTGTGCGAGCATTTTGAAGGGAAAGCGGATGTTCCAGTGACGTATGAGACGGTCCGAACACATTTGACGTTCGCATCTGCTAATGTATGTACGCCCCAAAAACGCCTCGCCACGCCTGCGTTTTTTCATCTCCACCCCCGTCAACACCCAAAAACGCCCTGTTCTGTCAATCACATTTGACATGTCACTTCCTGTACGCTATTTTAGGAACGAGAGAAAAAAAACTCGCAGTCTGCCGTACGCACATGCGCAGTGTAACACCGACGCATGCGCGGTTAGTCAACATCGGAACGCAACGAGCGTACTGTTGTTAACGTGCGGCTCTGAATGAGGGCCTTAGTGCTTAGAGTGTGCACCTGCATTTTCTTTTTCCTGTATTGCACTACAAATCTCAGCATGGCAGCACCTC
Organism: Taudactylus pleione; assembly: GCA_031769625.1. NCBI lineage: Eukaryota > Metazoa > Chordata > Amphibia > Anura > Myobatrachidae > Taudactylus > Taudactylus pleione. The sequence continues at coordinate 2,020,363 of JAUIMM010000194.1, forward strand.
TTGTTTAGCGGGATGCAGCAATGTCAGAAATGTGGTTAAACCCCTGAAAAAGCAGTTTTCGGTGGTTTGACCGCATTTCTCATATGCACCAAGCCACGGAATGCGATACATTCCAGGGCTTGGATGCCATGGGCAACGCCATCTAAAGATAGAATTGCCCAATAGAAGCCTATGGGTTTCTATTTGCAAAGCACCCCTAGGAGGGATCCAATCAGATCCCTCCCTGCGCCCCCATGGCCCGTGTGTCCTTCTGTGCATATGCGGAAGGACACCAGACGGACTTCTGGGTCATAGACCCAGAAGGCCCTCACTCACAAAGGACAGCTCTTGTCGGGAGAGCTGTCCTTTGTATTTTTCTACATGCATACCGGCGTAATTAACACCGACATGCATGCAAAGAGTGGCTGGATGCATTGCATGCAAATTGCAATTCATCATGCATCCCACCCATTATGTTTAAAATTATGGTGTGCAGTCCAAACCCCATCCCACTTTCAAATATTATGAAAACGCAAGGTTGAAAAAGCTTTGGAAGTTGCTATTTGCTTAAATAGAGATACATTGATGAATCCCATTAATATTAAGTAAAATAGACATAAAATGTCATTACTAATTTTAATGCACAACATAAGATAACTGAAAAAGCAAAGTAAACAGTGGTAAATTTTTTTAAAAATTCCAGTTTTTGGATCGAGTATTCCACAGAAACCAGTTTGTGTATACAGTAGAGTGCCAAATCTAAAAAACAGACTGTTACAAAGTACTTTATAGTATCTCCCACTCGCTGAAAACCACAAACATCACTTCCACAAGTTTTCACAGGTGTGGATCCTGTATAACGTGGAAAACCATCAAGAGTGTCCTTAAAAACTCACTGATTATCACATGTTACAAGCCGCGTTCACGACTTGTTTCCTTCCAGCAATTTACCTCCTTCTGGCAGTTCTATTCTAGTTCCCTTGGTTGCTAGGTGATATGGATGCTGCAGGATGTCACGTGTTATCCACAACACGGCATGATTGGTTCCTTCCCCTATTTGTGCACGCTGACCCTTTGCCGCCTCACCGACTATAGCGTTCCCCGTGGATCTCTCGGCTCTGCTGCATGGTCAGCATTCCTGTAGATTTTCTCCTTTGGTATTGTATCCAGCGACATCGGCTTCCCAGCCGCACCATCAACTCTCAAGCTACTACCGGCTTCGTTGCCACTCCATCGGCTTCTCAGCCACACCATCAGGTCCCAAGATATCACCGACTTTGTTGCCGCATCACTGGCTCTCCAGCCACTCTACCACCAGTTCACAAGCCGCATTACCGGCTCTCAAAATTGCATCTCACCACCGGCTCACAAGCCACACTACCGGCTCTCAAAGCCGCATCTCACTACCGGCTCACAAGCCACACTACCGTCTCAAAGCCGCATCTCACCACTGGCTTTCCAACCACACTACTGGCTCTCAAAGCTGCATCTCACTACCAGCTCTCCAGCCACACTACTGGCTCAAAGTTGCATCTCACCACCGGCTCTCCAGCCACACTACCAGCTCCCAAAGCCACATCACTGACCTTAAAGCCCCTGCATCAACTCTTCAAACTGTACTACCGGCTTTAGCCGCACCATTGGCTTCTTAGCCGTACTATGGCCTTATCTCCCAATTTCCAGTATCTTCTGCTATTCTCTGGTTTCCGAAGGTAACCAGTGTAAACCTCTACTACTTCGAGTATCAAGTCCAGGTGGCCACCTACGTACCGGTGAACGTCTCCCAGTTCTAAGGGAACAGCGGGTGGCTTTTAGTGGCGGAAGACCTCGCTAAATGGGTTCTAGAGGTTTACATGGAACAACCAAGGAATCCATAACACACATTAATGGCATAAAGATGTAATAAGGGAATATATACTTTACAAGATCCCAAAAATTGCTATCTATGCTTTTACATCAGTTGTATTTCCAGGCCCTTGAAAGTCCACTTAATGTAATGCATTTATGCAATATGAAAAAAGGAATTGAAAGTCATTCACTTTCCTCCCACTTCAAAACTAATCACATCATTGTCCTCATCGTGGAGCAAAGATGTGTAGATGGTTTTATACAGTATATTCATTACCATCTATGATCAGGAAGTATGAAATAATCTCTTTACTGTATATACTCTGATCACTGGATTTTCTAAAGCAGATGGCTTATATGCTGTATGTAGGTCCTGAGTTGAGATAAAATATCTCTGGTCACCATAACAATGTATAGACTATTTTCCACATGCACAGGAATCCTGGCACATGAGAGAAGAGACCACTGATGCAGTCACTTCAGTCCCAGCACATCGCAGGGACAGACGGTTTTCAGAGCCCATGTCCCTACGGGTGCTTTTTCATACATTTAGCCGGTATGATCACATCCTGCAATGCAATCATAGGTGCTAATATCATGCCCAGATCACATTGCAACTGTGATCATTAATAAATGGTCCTCTTTGGGTCAAAACACATTGGCAGGAGCTGTTCAGAGAGGATGACCCTATCTTGGGTCCCGGGAGACCACCGTTTTATGCTTCTCTCATCATTTCATACAGACTCTTTTCATATCTGGATCTAGTAAGAGTCCATTTAGGCTATTGGGGTGTTAGAGTCATTGTGCCTTCTTACATGCTCATGGAGGACATGCCTGATTTTCAGACATACTATACCACATTATATTTAATGGTGTTTTTCTACATGTCCTTTGAGGAGCTGCCTCAATTGTGATACAGGAAAGACAAAGCAACACAGACCAATCAGAGGAATCTTGGACTATAATTTATCTTCTATGTTGAAGGGTGGTGTTATATATTGTTTTATGATATGATTACATCACAAGACCAGGATTTCTTGTTATAGACATTTTATTTGCCTGATTAAAAATGTGTGTGCAGAGCTATATATATATATATATATATATTTATATATATATTGTAGACTATGTTGGCAAACTGTATAGCCCAGATATGTATTTTTTACTTTGATAAAGTCCATAACATATCAATTACTGAGGGACTGGTTTTCATTAGAGCAACCATCCACAGAACCTGTTAATGGCTTAGCATCCCAATGGGATAAAAAAAGACATACATATATTAATAAAAAGTTTGTCTCATGTCTGATTTTACAGTTTATGTGTGAAAAAAGTGCTTGCTTATTTTCTTATCTATTGTTTTCATTAAATAAAAAAAATCATCAAAGTCAAAAACGTAAACCAGGGAACAAATCCAATTAGCTTTAAAAATATTTTCTTTTCTCCACAGATAAAGATGCCTTATCTGAATAATAGATGTAACCACAATAAAAGACAAGGTTAACAAAGCAAAAAGATAAGATAATTAGAAAGTGTATTGTGACATGGAATAGGCGGCTGTATGTATTGTGTTTCAAACTGCTGTCAAACAATAATCAATATTGGAATTGCTGGATCGTTTCATCCAGGCTGTGAGTGATGTCGGGATGCGCGTGGGAGGCGGAGCTTGCTGTTGGGAAGAAGAGCAGCTTCTTATTTATAGAAAAGTTTTTAATACGGTTTCTTTGGAGTTAGCTGGGGTATTATATTAATTATGCTGGGCTTACACTGCCAGATAAAATGTCTGTCAGACCGACAGACATTTTATCTGGCAGCCTGCCAGCCGCAGATGTCGCCGGCATACACTGTGAGATTTCTCTCACAGTGTATCAGTCTGGGGGAGGAGACATTTCCCTGTTCCTTCCGTAGGAAGGAACACAGGTAATGTCTGTCTGTCGGCCGCGGCTGGGCATACACTGCCCGATGCGGCCGACAGTTTACCGGAAAATATAACAACAGACGGGCATGCTGGACAATCCGGCATGCCCGACCGAGCAATATTTAACCCTCAGTCGCCCCCCCCACACGCTACAATTATCGGGGCGATCCGCCGATATCAGGCAGATCGCCCCGATAATTGTAGCGTGTATGACCAGCATTAGAGATGTGCACCAACCCCCGTGTTTTGGTTTTGGATCTGGATTCATCTTCGTGTTTTGGTTTTGGTTTTTCAAAATCATCCTCATGTGTTTTGGTTTTGGATCTGTTTTTTTTTTTTTAAATTAAAAAATAGCTAAAATGACTTAATTTGACCTGTTAGCATTGCAATCCAAAACCTGAGTTAGTTTTTTAAATCCAAGTTCTGAACCGTAGGAAGATCCAAAATGGGACCCGGTTCGACTCGGTACCCCAAAGTGATTCCGAACTCGGATTCGGTCTGACTCGAAACCCCTACATTTTTTGTCGGCTCTCTGAGAACCCGGATTTGCACATCTCTAGTATTAATTATATATAATTTAAACCTAATATTAGTAAAATCTGACACCTGCATTTACCATTTCAAGGTCTACCAGGTGAGTTTCGCATTTGCAGAGATAATACTGTTTGCTTATCAGTGGTGATAAAAATCCTTTATTGCCTCAAATTGTCAAAAATAAATAAATAAATAAATGTGAGCCAAGCAGTTGTTCAATATTTAAATTGGTAAGGGTTTAATTGCCACTTTGCCGGGCCAGATTATGCAGATATGTGCAAGTAAAGGCCATTTTCACCCTGTTTGTGTATGTGCCTTCAAAAAATATGATCCTTACAATTCTTAGACATTAAAAAAAAATTGCGTTATTAAAAAATGAAATTAAATAATTTTCGTCTATTATTACCATCTTGTAATGGCGATAACAGAAGCTGTTTTGTGGAGGTAGAAGTGAAACTGTAATACTTCCTTAATAGCCTTGCCCATGCAAAGGCATACGTAGCAGTGTTATTGTGGGCAGGGCCGTAGCTAGGGTAGTGCGGCCAGTGCCATCGCACAGGGCACCACCAGGCAGAGGGCGCTCTTTGGGCCTGTCAAATTTCTGTTTATTATCATTCTTGCTTGTACCTTCCTCTTATTTCATCCCCAGCATCTCCTGGCCTCTCCTATCTCTTCCCTGGCCCTTCCCCATGAAGCCATGGCCCTTTTTTGGGTGCATTATGTCCCTTTGAAAAATTAGGGGGGCGCCAATACTCTTTCTGACACAGGGCACCAAAAAGTCTAGTTACGGCTCTGATTGTGGGTGGTGAGTTATTTTTAAAAGAGGTTATAACAGGGAATAATCAATATAGACTAACTAGTCCCATGAATAATTTGACATTCTGTAATGGAAATCTGGTTACTACAATGGTTTTCACTGTTTGCTGAAAGTACTATTTGTTCCAGGCGTACAGTAAGTCAGGGATGAAGGCATATATATTATCATACCTCCCAACTGTCCCGCTTTCAGCGAGACAGTCCCACTGTCCCACCCGTGTGGCCGCATCGTCCCATGGTGGGGAGAAGTTGGGTTGAGCACTGTCAGAACTGCTTTGCATAACAGAGCAGCAGGTTAATAAATGCCGAATGAAAGCGCACAGAATCTGTTCACAGTATGGAGGGAGCCCTGGGGTAACTCAACACCTCCAGGAGTGCTGGGTACACCCCCAGAGTGATGAAAGTATTGGTGTGCTGCAAGGCCAGGAGGTATGTATTATGTTAGAATGGAGATGCAGCTTAATAGTCTTTGTAGTAAATGCAAATGACCTACTATCCTGTTTTGTAAACAATGGGCCTGATGCTGAGATAAACGAATGTCTGTTTGCAGAGCGTATTGTGTATGTTTTTGCACTGCGCATGCCCCGGAAATGGGCTTATGAAAGTACACATTTAGTTGCATCTCTACCTGCGACTGAATAGGCATAAATAAATTGGCTGTAATGGGATGTTCTCTTGTAAACAAAATTCAATAGGACATGTTGATGGATGCTGGCTATGCAGAGCAGGACAGCTGCATAACAAGGTTTTCTCACCCTCACCAGCAGCCCAATGCTACCAGCAATAAGATTGAGCAATATGCGCCTGCACATAGCGGTACCCGGTGTAGATATTGTTACCCAGGCATAACTATGGTGATACTCAGCGGTTCACAACATCAGCACCTTTTTTAGGTGTTTTTAATTCTTATAACTAGTTTCAGGAAAAAGGAAAATTCTGTGAAATAATTTCAGAAATGAATAACAAAAAGCATTTGAAGACTTAACCAGAGTGTGGAAGCTGCTATAAATCTTGTATGAACAGGTATCTTTAGTACTGGCACCTTTCTTCTGACACCGCAGGATGTCAGTAAGTCCTTACCTTCTCAGAAGCTGCTGTGTCCTTGGACTTAGTGCTGCTGATTCTCCCTGACTGACTCCATTGTCTGCTTGTGACTCCTGTGCACTGCCCTCCATATAAGGGGTAGGGCTTAGATCCCTTTGCTGTTTATAGCTTCAGTCATGTGATTAATGATGTCACTGTGGGTTGGCTCTTCTATTAGCAGCCTATTTATACTCTACTCTGGTTACAAGAAGCAGCCAGAGTATTTGGCTTCACACCCCTGTTCTCCAGCTTTACAGGCCATAATTATTGTGCTTTCTGTGTATGGCCCAGCTTCTTCCTGACCTTTCTCCTGCTTTATCCCTTGGCATCATTCTGATTTGAACATTTTGACCTTGTCCTGTTACATGACCTTCTGCTACATATCCCTTTGGCTTTGACTCCCTTATCGGACCCAGGCCCTGATTCAGAGCCGGACGCTCTGACAGAGCGCTCGCTCTGAATCAGGGCCTGGCTATATTCTTTTTAGGATGGCCTCCTGGCCGCTCACATAGCTGTGGGTGACCACCCACAGCTATAGCGAGCGGCCAGGAAGATGGTCGCGATGGTCAAGACCATCACGACCATCGGGCTTGCGACGAGACCCTTGTGGTAGGGTCTCATTGCCGCAAGCCCCAGAGAGATTTCGGCTCTAACAGAGCCGAAATCTCTCCCACTGACATCACTTGTGATGTCAGTGGGGCCGCCCCCAAATGGAGGCATTCACATGGGAACGCCTCCGTTTGGGCAGCCACTCCCCCGCCCGCCCACCAAAGGGGGCGTGCTGTCACTCAACATCGACAGCACGCCCCCTTTGGTACGAGACCCGGAGCCAGCTCCATCGTGCGCATGCGCTCTGGGCCACCTTTGACCCGGTCGCGAGCGCTCAGCGCTTGCGACCGGGTCTGAATCAGGCCCCCAGCTTGCTGACTACTTTCATTTATCATGCTCGGAACACATCATTTATGAGCTACTATTTTTAAGAGCGGTCAACTCACAATTTAGACCATCTGACAGTTACTAATTTAGGGTACCCCACCATCTTTGGTCTATCTAAGACTGTTTACCGGTAATAACATCCATTCATTTTTTGAGGCATTTTTTATTTGAACGGACATTCATACAGTTATACAACATTGTGTCAATATTGTTACAGTTGCTACAGGAGATTATTTTTCTTTGACTCATTCACTGTCGCAGAGACACTGTTTAATCTGTATTTGTTTTTATTGTTACATTATCTTTTGCTTAATCAGCACTGTCTAATGATTTTTTGCATTTTATAAAACAATTTATTATTATATTGTCTCCATGTTGTAATGTGTATCTAGCGCCATTCCACCTACACCTTTTTCTGCAGTTCTTTGGCATTGTACTGTGCCTATTGGGAGTGGTGGCTTACTCCCAGGTGGAGGGCAGCTTCTTACACATTTGTCATTTATTATCCTAATTACTGATTCACACCCCTTTGTGGCGCTTGTTTTTTTTGCATATTCACATGGGAACACCTCCGTTTGGGCAGCCACTCCCCCGCCCACCCACCAAAGGGGGCGTGCTGTCACTCAACATCGACAGCACGCCCCCTTTGGTTCAAGACCCGGAGCCGGCTCCGTCGTGCGCATGCGCTCTGGGCCACCTTTGACCCGGTTGCCAGCGCTCAGTGCTGGCGACCGGGTCTGAATCAGGCCCCCAGCTTGCTGACTACTCTCATTTATCATGCTCGGAACCTACATAGCTGGATTGGGCTTGAGGGGCCCTGGTGGACATCACCAGGATGTTAGACTCTGTGGGGGAGATGTATTATAGTGGCACGGATCATGCCGCTATAGCTCTTCCTGCTTCACCTTCATACCGAGATGAAGCAGGAAGCAGTACCGACAAGATGTATTACATCCCATCTGCCGAAGTGGGAGAGTGAAAACCCTCCTCTGGTGATCCCTGCCAGACCTCACAGTGCATCAGCCTAGTGCTGATGAACTGTGTCTCCCCTCCCGGCCGGCTCCAGTGAGCATGCATGAGAATTAGTAGGCATTGCGAGATCTCCCATGCGCAGGCTGGAGCCTAGCAGCTGAGGCAGCCAGGGACAGTGATGTCACTGCTGTGGGGGCAATGACAGTTGCAGCTGTTGAAATCAATAGCTGCAGCTGTCGGAACGGTCAGTTCCACTGATCATTCATTCATTGGCTGACACATCAGTGCTCTATCTTGTAGATAGCAGTGCTGATAATTATGGGGGTGCATAACATGCGCTGATACCACTAAACCCCGTAACGTCCCAACATACATCTCCCCCTGTGTTATTAAATGTGTCAATCCCAGCTGATGCTGTAGACAGTATCCACATTTCAGTCCTGAACTATGAAACCTTTTTTTCATAGAAAAATAGCACTGGACATACCTTAGTACTCAGCAGTATTACTAATCACATGTGCACGCGCTGAGCCAGCCCTCATCCCAGCAGTTTAATATAAAATGATTTTCTGTTATGAATTCTGGTGGGTGATGTGAGCAGGCAGTGCCCCTAACTTAAATAGCCTCCTAGAACTGCTAGGAAACAATGTGCCCATGTCCGCTGTTCACAGGAGAGGGTAACAAAGCAAATTTTCCATTTTGGTCACAGCTGTGCATTTGATACTGGTACTATGGCTATTGTTACACCATCATTACAGTAACTAAGACTTTTGTATATATTATTGCCTTAATGTTTACATAAGAAAAATAGAAAGGAAACTATAACAGTTAGTAATCTGATTTTACTAAAGAACCTTGAATGCATCAGCAGATACTAAAATAACCTGTGTACAATTGTGTGTGGTGGACTAGTACTGTATATCTCCCTTGACAATTACCTTATCACTCAGCTGTAGCTCTGTCTCTTCATTCCAGGAGCATCCTGTTGCTCAGTCCTAACACCAAGTGCTAAACTCAGTCTGTGTATACCCACTCTCTCTTGAATTACAATTCCTTCACACATCAGGGTAAGCTGCACTCTAAGCTCTCTTACGTCGGTTCTGCGCATACACTCAACTTTGCTCCTCTCTCTCGCTTTGACATGGAACCTCTTTTGTTCCTATGAAGATTACTCTAGCTGGACTAGCACTTAAACTAACGCTCTCATTCACGATCACTCTGCCTGTCCCTGACTCGCTGGACTCAGCACCCTCCTCCCTTAAAAAGAAATCACTCCTAGTCTTACACCACCAGGGGGCATTACACTAAAATGAGCAAACAAAACTTTTCTGTAGACTAAGGACTTTCTTTCTTTCTACAGAAAACATTAACCTCATGCAGTTTACCAATTAGAAGGTTCATTAGATTCAAAATAATTAGAATAGCTGTGTCCTTCAACAAAATAAAATTAATTATAGAAGTCGTTAGGGATAAATTATTAAACTGTGGCAAGTTATTGTATGACTACATGTATATGTATAACGCAGTCACTTTTACAAGTTAGCATTTCAAATGTGAATATTAAAATGGTAGAATTTTATGATTAGTTAACAAATTATCATGTTACCAATTAGAAAAGTCTACACGGTGATGGGTTACACTCTGTATGCATCAGTCTATCAGTTAGTTTAAAATCAGGTTTTATATAAGACTCATCCTCACTACTGAGAGGTGATCCTCAGGCCCGTGTGCTGTATTTTCATGTTTTAGGACTGGACTTTCTAGCTCTCAGTCCATGGTGACATCATATAGAGTTATAAGAATTCCATTCAAATAGATTGTTGGGTTAAACCAGGGATGGAGAACCTCCTGCCCGGGGGCCGTATAAGGCCCTCGGAATCATTTGGTCTGGCCCTCTGAGCTTTTTTCTTCTAGCCTCATCTAGCTAGCAGGGTGCCTAGAATGGCACACTGCAGCCAGAATCTGTGCAGCAGTGCCACCTGGAGCGTCCTTAGGATGCTTCAGATGGTCACACAGCTGCCCTTACAGCTCCCCCGAGCATCCTCAGTAATCACTGGCAATTGTTGCCCTGCCCCCATGTGATGACACGCAGAGGAGGTGTGGCCTGCACCGGGCCCACGAATAATGTTATATATATCAAAATGGCCCTTGGCAGTAAAATGGTTCCCCATCCCTGGGTTAAACATTAGGAGGAGGATTGCTGGATTGGACTACAGATGGTCTTTTTCTGTTTGGCCATTTTAACTTAATAGAGTGCAAACACTAGAAGCAGAAATTCCATTGAGGGAATCGTTTGGAATAGAATTCAACAAATCATTGCACTATAAGCCAGACTTCACTACCTATTGACAAATCCTATTGAAGACAACCTGCGGAAGTTATATAATAATCCCCCCACACACACACCACTACATGTAAGACGGACCAGGAGAGCATAAAGAAGGAGATTGCCTCCACAACCGGTAAAGGGAAACAGATGTCCACTGCTGGGGTTGAGATGAGGAATGATCAGCCAAAAAAAGTAGTTTATACAGTTATAACTCTACCACTGGTACATAGGTAGAAAAGGTGGTGTTGCCAATAGCAACCAGATTGATGCAACAGTTCATATAAAGATTTTATTATAGGTTCCCAAATGCGTAATAGATTCCAGAAACATAACTCCATAATGACACTGGAAACACGTATTAAGACTATAAAGTTCATCACAGATTGATGAAACTAGGAGTAATTGCCAAAAAAAGGAACTAATAAAATATATATATATTTTTAAAGAAAACAGCTTAAATAAAAAAAATAGACTTGCTGGATATATATATAGATAATTATGTATTTGCATTTATCAAGTTTAATTAAGATGACCTCCATATTACGCTTTAATGGTGAGACACATTTCCAGGAACACTATGGTATAAATTTAATTACTGCAGATGTTCCGCCGGGCCGATGTTCCGCTGGGCATCGCCACTATGAACCGCTGCACTGCACACGTATCAGACACAGTGCACACATAACACCACAATTGCAAGTTTTCCTGCACATCTCTATGGAGTGCGAAGCAAAACTTGCAATGTAAATGGACGTTCATGAATCACGTCCTTCGCTAATAATTTAATTAGCTTCTGAGCAATTTAGAAACATTTTTTCAACACACGCAATTATCACATGTACTGATGTCCCTACACTCACATCAGTAATGCAAGCCTTCAATGTTAAAACAAACAGTAGTTAAGGTTAAAAACAAATCAATTTATTTTAGTGAAAGGATGATGTACAAAAGTAGTAAGAGGTTGGAGTTTTATGTGACGGCTACAGATTGGCACAATTTACCTCGTCAGAATGTTCGGCTTCTCCAAACCTAGAAGCACTTTTAAGGGTAAATTTACTAAAGTGAGAGTTTTTAGAAGAGAGTTTTAAAAGTGATGTTGCCCATAGCAACCAATCAGATTCTAGCTGTTATCTTCTAGAAGGTGCTAGTTAAATGTTAAGTAGAATCTGACTGGTTGCTATGGGCAACATCACTTTTAAAACTCTCTTCTAAAAACTCTCACTTTAGTAAATTTACCCCTTAGGTTGAGGTGGAGTCACGTGACGGTCAAGCATTCTGTTTAAACTGTACTTGTGATTTTGAGAGGGGAGTGTGCTCTCTGCTAAATCTACCTCTGTCCATGGTCGCTGGGTATCCTGGAGAGGGAGATGCGTAATAGATGCGACCCTGACTGAAGTGCACTACTGCACATGTGCGGCTTCTCTTCTCCATAGCAGAGGATGTGCCCCAGAGTGTCTCTATAATGGAGACTGAGCATGACAGCATAGAATCTGCTAGATCCAGTATATCCTGGCTGCACCTGAGTAAAATTTTGTGCATATTGTATGTCTTCATTGTGTACAGGGGCGTTTTAAGAGAGGAAGGGGCCCGTGTGCAGACTCAGTGCGGGCCCCCTCCTCTCTCTGGCACTGCTGCTGTGCACCAGGTGCAGTAGTGCCAGAATCTATTGCTATTGCGCATGCGCAGGTCTCCGGGAATATGGCACCCGCGTTGTTTTCCCGGGGACAGACGTACTGCGTATGCGCTAATCACTGGGAAAATGGCCACCGCCATTTCCTAGTGATTTATGCTGTTCTGCAGAGCAGCACTATGGACAGGTAAGTATAAGACTAATGGGTGCAGGGTGAGCGGTGTGGGCCCTTCTGGACCCAGGGGCCCGTGCACACATTATAGATATGCCCCTGATTGTGTACCTAATGCATACCAATTAACCCTATCTTATTCTAAACCTATTTTCTACCAGTCAATAAACCACTCAATGGTTAAGTTATCGACAGTGTGGACTAACCTCCATCACCAGGGCCGGATTATAGGCAGAGCAACAGGGGCGGTCGTTCCGGGGCCCCCACACCTAGGGGGCCCCCACACCCTGTCCCCTGCCACTCTTAGACCGGCAGAGTACAGCATTTAGCTGTCTCCGCTGCGGTCTTCCTCGGCAGGCGGTCAGCCGGGCAGCGCTGAGCACTTAGGCTCAGAGTGCGACGCTGCTCCGGCTGGTGGGTGGTGGCAGGCAGGCTATGTGGTGCCAGTGGTGGGCTGTGCAGCAGTGTGGGCGTGACGTCAGACGTCATTCCGCGCAGCCCCACTCCAGCCCACTCCCTCAACCACGTCTGAATGAACCCTGCCTGAAGCCCGCGGAGGTGAGCAGACAGGAGGGTGACAAGTAGGGTGAGTTAAATAATGTTTTTGTTTTTTTTAAGTTGTGCAGGGCACACTATTAAATTATATATATATATATATTTATATATATATATATACAAATACAGCAGTCCGGCACACCCGCAGCAACAAAGTATAGCTTGAGACGGTGCCTTCACAGAGGGAAATCCACAAAGCAAAAAGGTGCGGCACTCGTCTTGTAAAGAATTCACTCCACACAAATAGTGTGTATTATCAACGTTTCAGTGCTTCTTTAATTGCACTATCTTCAGGATAAAAGCAAAACAGAACATACATCTTACCTTTATAGACTTCACTCCTGTGTAGGAACTTGCCAGGCGCGGGACCGCACACCCGACCAGCGTCCCTGAACAAATGACGTCACCGCGACATCCATGTGACTGAAGACAAACCATCACCATGACAACAGGATTAATGTAGCGCTGTAATAAATACAAATTATCAAACAAGTAATATATTTAATGCAAATCGATCAGCGTCACTACTTAATTAATTAATTAATTCGTCAATTTGTGAAATCGCTACTTCTTTCTGGTTGTTAATTCTCAAGATTCTAACTTTCTGTGAGTATGGTAAACCTAGTTTGAGGTTTTTTGGATGACAACTGTGCATGTGTAAAAGGGTATTGCGGTCTGTGGGTTTAGCATGAACTGTAGTTGACAATAAGTTATTTGATTTTATAATTTTAACATCGAGAAAATCGATGTTGACTTGGTTCATTGTAATAGTTAATTTGACATGTGAATCTGTTAAATTATGTATCTCGACAATTTCCCTCAGCCTGTTATCAGACCCCTTCCACAAAAGTAACAGGTCATCAATGAACCTCGAATAGAAAATACCAGAAAGAAGTAGCGATTTCACAAATTGACAAATTAATTTTGAAGTTTCGTAATAGGGGTTATTCCCCACAAGTTTTACAAGATGCTAAAGAGCGAGCGTTGGTATTGGATCACCAGGATCTTCTTAGTAAAAGTAATAAGCAATTGCAGAGCCAAGTTTTCCTTGGGTTAACAGATATACAGGGGTATTCAATATGGGTGCGATAACATCGTTTTTGCGTTAATATCGCAATTACGACGTCATTATCGCAGGTTTTACTTTTATACCCTATTCAATTTCAAAGACTTATCGCAGTTTTGACAAGTCTTTGATAAAAAACGGTGATAAGTTTTCACCACTGAATAGGTGTCGAAAAAAAATGCAGAATTGGGGTTTAGGGGTGCAGGCTTAAAAAAATAGCCTGCACCCCTGAGAATGACATTTAAAAAAGAACTGTGTCAAAAAAAGTAAAATAAAAAAATAGGGACAACTCAAAAAATTAATTTAAAAATTGGGGAGCAAAAAAAAAAATGGGAACAATTTGTTAAACAATAGGGAAATAGGTTCAGGGCTATTCTGCAAGTATGCGGCAGGTGTTTTAAAGAATAGAATTATAGCGGCAGGTGCACAAATGCAGAATTTTTAAAAACTTACTTTAGGGACATCAAAATATGCTAGTACCCATTTTCATGTACCCCAAATTTGATGGGACCACTTAAAAAAATGAAAAAAATAACCTAAGTGCTCTTCTGCATCACTTCTTCAATGTCGGGAAAAAAACACCTGCTGCGGCTATTTAAATCCCCGACTTTCAATTAAAGACTAAAATGGGGGTACCCATAGTGATCCCCCATGTTTTTACAACTTTAGGCAGGTCTTACAATTATTTTAAGGAAAACTTTGTAACTTTACGCAAATCCAACTTCGGAGTTTCCCGTTTTCGTTAATTTTATATTGAATACCGGGATAAGCGGGAGCGCGCACCAGACTTTAACGCAGGAAAAAACTCCGATATGAAACGTTAACTTCGACAGTGAAGTTAACATTTCATATTGAATACCCCTCATAATGTTCTCACTCCAAATATCACCAAGGCAGCAAAAAAGCATTGGCATCTGATTAAATCGGATAAATCACTTCCCCTTACTAATACTGAGTTAATGCTGAGTTTCTCTCGTGGTCGCAATCTGAGAGATTTATTAGTTAAGGCTGACATCTCTAATTATTCTCGGGAGGTGACTCCTAAACATTTTCTAACAAATATCAATCTTAAGAAGGGATGTTTCAAATGCTCCTGCGTTACTTGTAGGTATTTATTAAGTGGTGATATTTTTTATCACCCTTTGTCAGGAAAGAAATCTATGATACGGTTCTCATTAAATTGCAACAGTACATTCGTTGTATATCAAATTATTTGCCCTTGTGGGCTTTCATATATTGGAAAAACGCAGTGCAAATTTAAAGAGCGAATGGCGATGCATCACTCTAATATTAGATCAGCCCTAACTAATGGCTGTAGTGAATTCCCTGTAGCTCGCCATTTCTTGGAGAAGGATCATACGTTGGCGAACTTGCGTTATCGAATGATCGACCATGTCCCAATTCCCCCAAGAGGTGGTGATAGGGGACGTTTACTTTTGCAAAGTGAGGCATGGTGGATTCATCGTCTGGGGACTTGTGTACCGAGGGGTTTAAATGAAAATCTTCCTCTTTCCTGTTTCTAATTTTTTTTTGTTTTGGGTAGGTTAATTTGTGTATTAACAATGCAGCACTGGTCCTCATTTTGCATTTTATGAATTACTGTAATATACCTTAGTATGGTAATCTATGAGGATATGTAGTTACAGTTTATTCATTTTTTTGAGCTAATATGGAGGTAGTGGTCTTGAATATATCAGCATTGGTGGTAGTAGTATGTTATTTATGCTTTCAGTAGTGACGCTGTTCGATTTGCATTGAATATATTACTTGTTTGATCATTGTATTTATTACAGCGCTACATTAATCCTGTTGTCATGGTGATGGTTTGTCTTCAGTCACATGGACGTCGCGGTGACGTCATTTGTTCAGGGACGCTGGTCGGGTGTGCGGTGCCACGCCTGCCAAATTCCTACACAGGGGTGAAGTCTATAAAGGTAAGATGTATGTTCTGTTTTGCTTTTATCCTAAAGATAGTGCAATTAAAGAAGCACTGAAACGTTGATAATACACACTATTTGTGTGGAGTGAATTCTTTACAAGACGAGTGCCGCAACTTTTTGCTTTGTATATATACAGGTTGAGTCTCCCATATCCAAATATTCCGAAATACGGAATATTCCGAAATACGGAATATTTTCAGCATGACTGAGATAATGAAACCTTTGATTTTTGATAGTTTAATGTACATAAACTTTGTCTAAGGCACAAATTATTAAAAAGATTGTATAAAATAACCTTCAGGCTGTGTGTTTAAGGTGTATATGAAACATAAATGAATTTCATGTATGTACACAAACTTTTTTTGATGTACAAAATTATAAAAAAATTGTCTAAAATGACCTGCAGGCTGTGTGTATAAGGTGTATATAACACATAAATGCATTCTGCGTGTATATTTGGGTCCCATTTCCAAGACATTTCATTATAATATGCAATTATTCCAAAATACGGAATATTCCAATATCCAAAATACCCCTGGTCCCAAGCATTTTGGATATGGGAGACTCAACCTGTGTATATATATATATATATATATATATATATATATATATACACATGCACACACAGTATATCTGTATATATTAGGGGTGTGCACTGGCCACTTTTCGTGTTTTGTGTTTTGGTTTTGGATCTGGATCTTTCTTCGTGTTTTGGATCTGGATTGGTTTTGCCAAAACCACCCTTCCGTGTTTTGGGTTCTGGATTTTGTGTTTTGGATCTGTATTTTTTTTAAAAAAAGCATAAAAACAGCTAAAATCACAGAATTTGTGGGTTTTTCTGCTCCTATGCTATTATTAACCTCAATAACCTTAATTTCCACTCATTTCCAGTCTATTCTGAACACCTCACACCTCACAATAGTATTTTTATGTCCAAAAGGTTGCACCGAGGTAGCTGGATGACTATACTAAGAGATACGAGTGGGCGGCACAAACACGTGGTCCATCTAGGAGTGGCACTGCAATGGCCGACAGGATGGCAGTTTGAAAAACTAGGCCCCAAACTATACATAATGCAAAGAAAAAAAAGAGGTGCAAGATGGAATTGTCCTTGGGCCCTCCCACCCACCCTTATGTTGTATAAACAGGACATGCACACTTTAACATTTCAGCGCCAGGGTCTGCCACACGACTGTGGCTGAAATGATTGGTTCGTTTGGGCCCCCACAAAACAAGCTGGCAATTAATCTGTCCCTGCACAAACTGGCTCTACGGAGGCAAGATGTCGTCCTCATCCTCCTCATCCACCGATTCCTCACCCTCTTCAGTGTTGTGTACATCCTCATCCTCACAGAGTATTAATTCGTCCCCGCTGGAATCCACAACCACAGGTCCCTCTGTACGTTCTGGAGGCTGGTCTCCCTGGAAGAGTTGATAATTCATTTTATGAACATCATCTTCTCCACATTTTGTGGAAGCAACCTCCTACACCTTTCGCTGACAAGGTTCCCGGCTGCACTAAACACCCTTTCGGAGTACACACTGGAGGGGGGGCAACTCAGGTAAAATAGAGCCAGTTTGTACAGGGACCTCCAAATTGCTTCTTTTTCCTGCCAGTACAGGTACGGACTGTCTGACATGCCTACTTGGATGCTGTCACCGATTTAATCCTTTAACAGACAGACGCACGCTTGTCGCTGCTGCTTTGAGGATGCAAGTGCGGCTACAGCCCACACAATTCACAAAGACAGAAAAAAAAAGAAGAAGATTTTTATTGTTTGTGGAGCGCACTTTGAGGGTTACACCACCCTTTAACAGACAGACGCACACTTGTCGCTGCTGCTTTGAGGATGCAAGTGCGGCTACAGCCCACACAATTCACAAAGACAGAAAAAAGAAGAAGAATATTTTTATTGTTTGTGTAGCACACTTTGAGGGTGTCACCACCCTTTAACAGACAGACGCACGCTTGTCGCTGCTGCTTTGAGGATGCAAGTGCAGCTACAGCCCACACAATTCACAAAGACAGAAAAAAAAGAACAATATTTTTATTGTTTGTGTAGCACACTTTGAGGGTGTCACCACCCTTTAACAGACAGACGCACGCTTGTCACTGCTGCTTTGAGGACAGTATCATATGCAGTGACAGTAGACTTGTCAGAAATTGTTGGCACGTCCTTCAGTCCGGACCAGATGTCCAAACCAGCCCTTGACTTATGACACAGGCGCACGCTTGGCGCTGCTACTATGTTGATGCACGTGCGGCTACTTCGCACACAAGTCACAAACACATTAAAAAAATAGTTTTTTATTTTTTGGAGCACTTTGAGGGTTACACCACCCTTTAACAGACAGACGCATGCTTGTCGCTGCTGCTTTGAGGATGCAAGTGCGGCTACAGCCCACACAATTCACAAAGACAGAAAAAAGAAGAACAATATTTTTATTGTTTGTGTAGCACACTTTGAGGTTGTCACCACCCTTTAACAGACAGACGCACGCTTGTCGCTGCTGCTTTGAGGACGCAAGTGCGGCTACAGCCCACACAATTCACAAAGACAGAAAAAAGAAGAAGAATATTTTTATTGTTTGTGGAGCGCACTTTGAGGGTTACACCATCCTTTAACAGACAGACGCACGCTTGTCGCTGCTGCTTTGAGGATGCAGGTGGAATCTAGACGGGATTTGGAATCGGGGACACACTACCTCCATCAATTGTCTAAATCCCACTGCACTAATGGCGGATACCGGACGCACGTCTAACACCAACATAGCAGTCAAGACCTCAGTTATACGTTTTGCTTCAGGATGACTGCTGTCGTACTTCATCCTCATCGCTAGGGACTGTTGGAGGGTCAATTGTTTAGTAAAAGTAGTGATGTTCCTACTTCCTCTCTGGGATGATGAACAACTCCCAGCAGCAGCAACAGCACTAGGAGGAAGTGGTTCTTGATCTTTCCCTATTTTATTTTTATCGGAGAAAGTTTGGTCCTCCATTTATGTTATATTGATATATACGTGCGGCTAATGCGCACACAAACACAGAAAATATTTTTTTATTTTTGCTGGAGAGTAGTGCACTTTGTGGGTTACACCACCCTTTAAGAAATGAGCCAGCCGGCTCTTTACTTATGGGACACAGGCGCACGCTTGGCGCTGCTGCTTTGTTGATGCACGTGCAGCCACAGCGCACACAATTCACAATCACAGAAAATAATTTTTTTTTTGGCTTGGACTGGAGTGTACTTTGGGGGTTACAGCACCCTTTAACGGTCAAGCCAGCCGGCCCTTTACTTATGACACAGGCACACGCTTGGCACTACTTTGTTGATGCACGTGCGGCTACTGCGCACACAATTCACAAACACACAAAAAATATTATTTTTTTAGCACTTGGGGAGTACCCCTGATGGACAGAGCACCCCCTGGACAACACTACAGCACCCCTTTAGGACTGGGACACTGCACAGGACTTTGGAGTGGACACAGTCCCTATGGAGAACTGACTGCACAACACAGTCCAGCCAGCCCCTATGGACTTTGAAGTAGTGGACACAGCCCCTATTAACAACAGCAGCACAGCACAACACAGCCAGCCCCTATGGACTTTGAAGTAGTGGACAACAGCAGCACAGCGCAGCACAGCACAGCACAACACTACTCTGCACTACACTACACTACACTACACAGCCCAGCCAGCCCTAACTCCCACCCTCCCTCTTCACTGTCCACAGCCGAGTGAGAAAATGGCGCCGACGCGGGTACCTTATATAGGATCCAAAACCCGCGAGACTCGGAAGGTGGGATGATGACGTTTTGCCTCGATTTCAGATCCGAGTCAGGCGGGAAAAGTCAAGCCTGACTCGGATCGGCCTCAGATCGGGGGGGCTCGGGGGGGTTCGGATTTCAGAAATCCAAACCCGCTCACCCCTAGTATATATATATATATATATATATATATATATATATATGTATACATATACTGTATCTATCTTTGATCACTGATAGGGGCCCCCACAAATTTGTTGCCCAGGGGCCCCTTCAGACTTTAATGCGGCCCTGTCCATCACACACTGCTGACACCTATAAACATGGTAAGTTCTGCCGATAATGATCCAGATGCTAGGTTGCAAAACCAAGATCTTTTGCATTGCCCAATATGAGCTGAACATAATCCTGACTCTCAAGTCATATATTGATTCTCAACCAGTTTGATTAATTGGTTCTAAAATGTAAAAATTCATGAGCATTTCTTGAACTTTAGATCAATTAAAAAATTCAAATTAAATTTGAGAACGTCTAAGAGGTTTCAACCATGTTTGAGCTGGTTCACACATGCTCTAACTAGTTTGCAGATGCTTGAGCTAGTTTGCACATCCACAAGCCAGATCAAACATGTGCAAACTGACTTGAACTAAAGTGCATACAATTAGGTGATTGTAATTGCAAATGTTGAAATCAAATGGCAGATTTCAAAAACAGCAATGTTCGAAGTTTCCATAACTTTTTCTTTTTAAAATACCATTGTATAAATTCAAAAAATTATTTAATGTGTTAAACTAAACATTGTAAAAACACAAATGCTGAACCTGAATTGCAAACCTGGAAAGTAATTGGCAAAGGACAAATGTAACCTGTGCTATGCGTACGTGAGCTGCACATTTTTAACTAAATTGAAATTGAACCAAATTGAAATTGAGGTCTATTGATTAAGCTGAACATGTTGTGGCTATTGAATCAGGAAAACATTATATGATTTCAAAACATTTTACAATTTTTGATAATCGTGGATGAAAATAGGGCTCAGTTTGATGATTCATGATATTGGGCCTATATGTTTTTTTACTGATTAAAGCAAAGATAAGACATTTTAATGGTTTAAAATAATTTATAGTAAACGTTTAAAATGCTATATTCTACCTTCTCAGTGATTTCTTCAAGAATAATTTTGTTCCAAATTGTAATATTTACTTCAGTGCAGCTTTAATTGATTCACCAATCTAAAAATATTGAAATCTATAGGATTAGAAATGCAACATTTTCAGAAACATTTTGCTCATTTCTGATTTATACACACAAAAATATATATATATATTTTGTGTTTAGTTTTGTCATTTATTAATATTCCCATTAACATGACACATTTAATATTATATTTCAATGGTTTTAAAAACAATATTAACTACTGGATGTCGCTGACATCAACAGCCATTTGGTCCTGTGGACCCATCTCTTTGACAAATGTCAGGCACACTCACAGAGTCTAAGCTGTGTGAGAAACCTTTTCACTAACACATTTCATCAATGGGACATGATCCTTTTTATTGAATTTGCATCATCAATGCTTAGAAAGCCATTTTATTTGCACGTTTTCTCCTTAGGTGATTATTGACCACACTTGCCCAGTGGAGTAATTGCTGGGCTCAGGTCAATAGGCATTGAAAGATTATTCAATAAAGCTAATGTCTGCATATTAAATGCTCCCTGAGTCTGACGCATGGTAAACTTTATCCACTACAACATCTGGGACCAAAGACCAACAAAGGATCTGGATCATCATTAAAGTGGAATTATACATCTGAGTAAAGTTTAAAGGTAAGAGTATATTTTATTATATTATTTTAAAATGTAAATTTTTTTCATTAATACTTTCACAATCACATAAGTAGTAGGTAAATTATTATTATTATTATTATTATTATTATTATTATTATTATTATTTATGAGTCTGCTTGAATTTCTAATCTCTGACACTTAGTGAAAGGCTACTACATTTCTGAATCTACCCATCTATCTCTTTATATTTTTACTTTCAAGGAGCCAGGGGCATTTTAAGAGAGGAGGGAGCCCGTGTACAGCCTCCATTTGGGCATCCTTCTCCCTGGCAGTGAATTAGATTCTGGCTTAATGCCAGAATCTACTTTGCATATGCGGGTCTCCAGGACAATAGCACCTGTGCCTTATTTTTGGGGACATCTTTTTTGCTAATGCAAAAGTTACCGGGAAACTGGCATCCGCCATTTTCCCTGTGACTTTTGTTGCGGCACCGGCACGGCAGCTTGTGAATATTTACATGGCAGCCTCTGCAGCCAGCAGAGGGATCTATTCAGATCCCTCCCTGCTGTATCTGCATAACTCCGGGAGCTGAGAGCTCTGACAGCACCGCAGCCCATTGTTCCCCACACTACCTCACCTCAGTTGTTCCTCCTGTCCAGGCTCCATGGTGCTGCTGTGCAGAGACATGTGAGGAGAGGATGCAGGGGAAGATAGCCCCGGTGTGGGGGTGAGCGGTGGTCGGTGTGGTCAGCAGGGGGGAGGGCGACAACAGTGGTGATGACGCATGAGCAGTTTGAAGAAGTCCTTTTGGACATCTCAAAAATGGTGGACGGTAAGTGAAGATGAGCATTATGGTCGACAATGTATAGGTTGACACCAAATTATCGACATGCATTAGGTTGACAGGGTTAATAGATCCACAGGTACAAAAGGTCAACTGACAAAAGTTCAGCAGTGCAAAAGGTTGACTGGGGCAAATGGTAAACACAAAAATGGTCGACACAAAAAATGGTCCACCCCTTTTTTATAGTGTCTTTTAACCATAACCCTAACCCTTCCCATGGTACCTAAACTTAACCCTCCCCCTGTTGCCTAACTCTAACCCTCCTCCAAGTGCCTAAACCTAGCTGTAGCCTAACCCTCCCCAAATTGCCTAACCTTAACCTTAAAAATGTTGAAAAATCATGTTGACCATTTTTGTGTCGACCATTTGTCCCTAACGACATTTTGTATCTGCCGACATTTTGCACTTTCGACCTATTGCATGTCAACCATTTGTTGTCGACATATACATTGTCGATCTTTTTACTGTCGAACTTTCACCCGGATACCGTTTTTTTTCCATTACTTTTTCACATTTTTTATGGAAAAACCTCTTGGACAGACATGCTTGATCATAGTATATAACAAAATAACAACTATCCATATCATAAATTCTGGCAGCATAATTGACTTTATTCTACATGCACCTAAATAGTTGTATGCTTCTATTTCTCTGTTAAAAGAATGCTATGAACTTAAAAGATATAATTGAATTTAATTTTAAACAAAGTGTCTATATTCATCCACCAACAACAAAATAATACCTACAGAACTAGAAAGGAAAAGGCAAAACTAATTTGCAGGATAGATTTTGAGTTATTAATGAGAAGGCTTTATAAACTGTATCTATTTAGCCTGAAGGCCATTCAAGTTTGGATGTCTGTTGCCAGATAAATACTTCTCTGGTTCTGTCGAGAGGTTTAGTCTTCTGCTCGGAGAAACATAAAAATTCTCAAATTTAAGGATTAATTGCTTTTCGCTATCTGACTTGAAAAGGAAGAGTCTTTTTGATCACTTATAAAACCTGACACATATACAACATATCTGGTTTGGAACACTTTGGAGCTAGCAGGGGAATCAGGAGCAAATTGTATGCAAAAATAAATAAAGAAAGATATAAACAACAGCAAAACTGACTTTTTTTCTTACATTTTAAGAAGACACTAACATCGTGATGTAAAAAAAATACCATGAAAATATTGATAAAAAACAGATTTACAGCAGTAGAATATCAATAGTAAATTAAGGATAACAAACTCCCAATTAATGCATGGATTCTATATTTTTAAGACCATTTGATCAACGAGGAAATCGTTTCACTACTTATTTATTAAGCTCCAAAGTAAACATCTATTTAATTTAGGATTAGTATAAACATAAAGGGGCCTCTTCAGTAAAATTATTATAGTTGTTGAAGAGTATTTGTGTGGCAGACAAAATGAAGAAACAGGAAAAAATTGCTTTCTGTGTAGGATCTATAATTCTGAAACTCATCCACATAGAAATAGAATTGGCAACACCCAGCCCCCATTCCCAAAGATAGTTGAAAAACAAAAGAGAGAACAGATGCACTTCTGAGTCATTTTGATTTATACTTTCTAAAAGGAACACAACGATATGTATTTATTTTCCACTAAATTTATAATTCTATTATGGGCACCGCTAATGAAACTTACAACACTTTATTTTGGAGTATACTTTATATATACTTTTGCATAAAGTTAAATGGCAGTAGCAGTGTATTGAGCAAGCTGAGATACAGTATATGCAACAAGACCAGTAGATATGACAAGTTGTTCGCTAATGGCGCTGCATCTGTGTATGTAAGCTGCGGTGCGAAAACATGCAAATGTCGCAGATGCTGAGGATTGTAATGCCGCGTTCACTGGCGGTTTTGAAAATCCAAGCATCTGCGTACAACGACATAGCATCGGTCATAGATCCTTCAGTTATCGGTTTTCTGGTCATCTGAACTGAGATGCTGGAGACATTTTTCTTGTGCACGGGATTGCAGATGCCCCACGCCCCAACATTCGCAACACGCCTGGGTTCTTTACCACCACTCCTAATTACCTCCCCTAAACGCTACCTGACAGTCAATCACACTGCGAGTAAATAGGTGTTGCAAGCAACTGTGGTAATATACCTTAACACATGTGCTGTCATACGCAGATTGGCAATTATCGCTCAACTGCGAACACATCGACATAGTGTACAACTCTGAATTAAACCCATTATTGTTGTATACTATAGCTGCACTATATGAGAATAGTGAGCCAAGATAGGATAGTAACAAATGGGTACTCTTGGTATTTTCATATTGCTTCATTTATAAAAGAAACTATAGGGTCTATAATGGGCGCAGTATGTGCCCACACTGCACCAATAAATTATACTCACACAGGGGCAGAACTATAGGAAACAATGGAGGCACCTGCACCTGGGCACCAGCACTGATTAGGCACCTTCTCCACTGCCCTCAATATATTCACCCCACTTAGGGCTGTAACTATGTACCTGGAGTGTAGCGTCATGGCCGCTCAATACATGGCACCTCTTCCCGGCACCTGAGAAGCCACCATATACTAGTGGAGAGCTCCAAGTCAGACCATCATCTGCTGCCTCCATCTATCTTTAGCCTGTTCCTACTCATTAGTGTCGCTGCTCCTCAGCAGCTTCTTATGTCAGTTTGACACGTTCGGCTCCCCTCCTTACCCACATCTCTCTGTCTCACTCCTCCCTGGCAGCATCCCTAGCCTCAGACCCATGCAGCAGTCCCGGCGCACCCACTCTTCCCTGGAGGCAGCCTTAGCCGTGGAATCGTGAAGCAGTCCCAGTGCCCCCCCTCACCCATAACTCACCATCTCACTCTTCCTGAGTGGCTGGTCCGAGCATAATTGCGGCTGCAGATCTTCTTCCTGGAGCTGAATGTCAACATGTATGCACCAGATGAGGCTACGGGTAAGAGGGCATGGGAGGTGGGGTGTACGACATGCCTATATTCTGTGTGTGGGTATATCTGCATGCAAAATGCTACATTACAGTGTCAGCGGCTGTGAAGGGGGGGCACCAAATTATAACCTGCCTCCGGGCGTCTGGGGTGAATTTACATCACTGTACTCACCTCTCCGGAGTCCTGCATCAGCGCTGCAGATGTCACTGGGAATATGTTCCGGTGCCCATACTACTGCAGTGATTACTGAAGTGATGTCGGCGGTCACAGACTGCTGCATCAGTGCAGGGGGAAACGGACGAGCAGGAGGAAACCCATCCTGCACATTTGCAGAATAGATTTCCCACCTTAGAGGCCAGTTGATGCAGCGGGGAGGCGTAGTCACATAGGATGCGACCCTGTCGGCTGTAACACAGCTGGTTGCAGTCACATCCCATACGACGACTCTAGTTGAGAGGTTGCCCACCTCTCTCCCCTGCTGACGTACGATCTGATTTGGCTGCAGTTGTGTGGGGAGGTGCAGTGCATTCTCCACAATGGGGAGTTTATGATCCCCTCGTACCCAAGATCAGTGCTCAGAAATGCATCAGCCAAGGAAGATTGGTGTGTAGAGCTGAGAACAGTCCTTCTTTTAGGATGAGTGGGCCTGCGTCCACATTGCTCACTGTGTCACTACACTGCCTGAGCCTGCAGTGGGACAGCTCTCACCCTCCGGGGCATTCGTACTGGCAGACAAGGATGCCAAGACATTCAATAAATTTTTAATGACAATTTTTTAAAACAAATGTAGAGCTTGCATTTACTGTGACATGTTATTTATGTATATTTTTAAATTAGTGGTGGAATAAATGTTGTGTAGATAAAGCATTTTGCCACATATCCCATATTTATTATAGAATGACTAAATCCACCCAGATCTGCTCATTATGTCGAACAAAAAAATCATCCATCTACCTTGACGTCCTCAAGACACAGAAAGAAAGGGATTCACTGTGTGTCTGCATTTTTGGAGGGAGGTGGAATTGTGTTCACTTCACTGCAGAAAGAAGCTGGTGGGTAGAGGGGCAGGTGAGTGGGAGGCTTGTGGGCAGAGAAGCATGTGAGAGAGGAGCTGGGAGACAGGTGGCCATGTGAGAGAGAAACTGATGGATTGAAGGGTATATGAGGGAGAAGCAGGGGCTGTAGGGCATGTGAGGTAGAAGCCAGTGTGCAGGGGAGTATGTGAGGGGGAAGCTGGTGGGTAGAGGAGCAGGTGAAGCTGTTGGGCAGAGGGGTATGTGAGAGAGGAGCTGGGGGGGGACACAGGCATGAGAGGGAGAAGATTGGAAGGCATGTGGGGCACACAGGTGGCCATGCAGAAAATAACTTGCTGTGGATTGGGCATGTGAGGGAAAATATGGTGAGCAGGGTCATGTGAGGGAAACGATGTGGAGATTATCATGCCTTCATTAAATTTGTTCTCTTTTGTACACACACATGTGTGGGCATCATGACTAGGACCCATGGGGCCTTAATCTGGATCTGAGGTTTGGTGTAAGGGTATTTGGGTGTATGTATGCCTGACTTAATCTGGGGCATAGCCTACTGATGAGCATTGTCACGAGCAGAACATTTCATTAGGGTGTGTACCTAGGGAAATATAGACAGGGAGACCCTGTGTCGAGGGGCATTGCTATTAACGGCCAGGAGCATGTCCAGCACTTTATTTATGTCACCAATCCTCCCTTATCATTATTTCCCCCCAACCTCTCCCCATATCATGTCCCATTCAATCTCCCCCATATTATCATATCCCACATGAAAAAAAACATTGAAATGCCCCCATTTAATCTTAAAACATGGAGCTTAATTCAGAGATGAATGCCATTTGTATCAATGCGAAAATATGCTTATACTGCAGGAGTCATCCGAAGACAGAGATTCGAGTGCTGCATCCAAGGATGCAGCATCAGATCACCATCGAGACTATCGCTCACGGCATTGGCCATCTGAGTGAGCCTAAGGCTACTAAGAATGGGCATCTCAGCTCCATAGCCGGGAAGTGTACATCTGTGTAGGAAGACACAGACACTGACCTCGCCACTCCCAGATAATGAGTCCGCTCCTTCCCCACCCCCAAACGGCCACAGCATGTTAATCATGCTACAACTTAGGGACACTGTGACCGTAGTTGCAGAAAAAGACCTTTTCACATGCACAGTGCAAATCCTGCGCATGCGCAGATCTCCAACCATCAGAGATGTACGTGAACCCATCGGGTTCGGAGACCTCTCTGAATCAGGCCAATGGTCAACTATGGTTAAACTGACTAGAACATGATCAAACCTGTGACTTATTCTATTTAAACAAATAAAAAAATTATTTACATTTTTGCATTGATATGTCGAACTAGCTTGACAACCGATTTGTGGCCGGTTCAAGCATCTACTAGTCACCTATATAATCCAGAATGGATCATCTCAGTAATAACATTATATGTGCATTATGAGATATATGTACTTTGCCTAATAAATGACTTGCTAGAGAGATTCAATGGAAATGTTTCAAAAAAAAGAAAAAGAAAAGGTTTTGTCTGCAAACCAGAAGAGAATGAATGTGGGCTGTGTTAGCGAGAGCTAAAGATGACAGCAAGAGACAGTTGATTAAGGAAAATGAAATGGAGTAGGAAGAAGATAAGTACATTCTGCAACAGCTATCATCAGTATACATCATTATTAGAGATGCAGACTGCTGGTACAGAACATGCTGCAAGTTACTGATCTACAGTTTCCTACTGTAATAGACAGGAATTGTAATGTGCCATCTCATTGGTGCACACCACTCAATAAACATTATGTACATTCCTCGAGGCCTCGACTCCACCGGGAGAGCCAGGAGCCACAGTCTGTGTCACAGTTAAAAAAGGACAAGCATCTTAATGCTGGATTTCCCAATATTAACTTCTGAAGCTGCGCAGGACATCTTGAAGAATCCATTTCAGTCCCTTTTGTCCATTCTAAATGCAAATCAAAATCTTGTTGGCACTTCGTTAACATATTAATGGATATGCTATTTCATTCCTGAGATTGCTTTGGAAGTCAAAGATGAAATACTATGTGGAGTAAAGGGGAGCCTACGCCAATGAATCAGATTTAAAGCTATTTCTATTACTCTGAAGATTTTCCTACACATCACTGGTAAAGATCCGTAAATGACAAAGTATATGAATATATCAGTGACTGTAACCCAATTACCTCAGCGGACATTGGATATCTTGCATACAGGTGGTCAGGAACAACTGGTATAAGATATAACAGATATAACAATATAACAGGGAGGGATTTATATATATATATATATATATATATAAAATCCACAGAGCCAGCACTCCGATTCACATAACCAAAAGACCAAGGTGCCAGTCATGAGTTAGAATAGTCAGATCGAAAAAGCGGCACTCAGCGGGTTTAATTAAAAAGACTTCAAACGGGCTCCATATATATATTTGCTGGGATAACTGGCGTTGCCTGGGTTTAAGACTGGACCCTGAAGTACACCTGCAGCCTATATTTGTTTACCTCCTGCACCCATTCACGCACACAAGGTAGGCCGGTGCAGTCAGGGCCGCGGAGAAGGACCCGGGTGTCAGCGGTGTTGCTTTGGTGGCGGCCCGTCATCTGATTACATCTGGCACATTGGCAGGCAGACATGGAGAGATAGTGCAGCAGGTCACAAGACAATCAGAGCTCGTGGACCGGCATCCAATCAGCAGTGGCGGATGAATCTGTGTCCCGGCTCCGGTCTTCCCCCAAGATCAGATCCTAAAACGAGGAAAAACGTAACCTTCCCAATATCAGATCTCACTTGTTTAGGATTACATATGAAAGTCACTCCCTCGTGATAAGGCACTATTTCACACAGGAGAGTGGAGGGAGAAGGTGTGGGCCTGGGCTGGAGGACTGTGTTGAAAAAAATACAATTAAGGTGCCATTAGGATGCCATTAGGGCTAGGAGGAGTAGGTCGGAGTGCAAACTGTTTTTCACATAGTGACATAAGACACATGCCTGAAAAAGGGGTGTGGCCTCATGGGAAAGAGCCATGACAAATCTGATTTGTGCCAATTAATGATGGAGTACCGATCCTTTGTACCAGGTGTCACTGCCAAATACAGTGTGAATCCAATGGCTGCAGTGATGATACACATTAATTATGGAGTATAACTCACCAGCTCTAGATGTAGGAGAGCGCTGGTGAAGCTGAACCTGCAGCAGGATTTGTCAATCAGAACAGCCATAGACAAGCCTAGAGCCAGCAATGTAGATCACTAACTGAATGTATAGAAAGAGTGCTACATGTTGTGTATATGCATCAAATTTCAGCGGCGGGGAGATCCATGTTTGTACCCTGCGCCAGCAGCTAAACTCACCGGAAACGGTACTCAGGGTGTCCTGGTAAAACCTGGGTCAGGAATCTGTGGATGTGTTCAGGGCTGCCATAAGAATTTGTGGGGCAGATAGCTGTGTGTGTTAAATACAAGAGAATGTGACCTAAGGTGCTTGGAGAGGTGGCCACATAGTGGGGGAGTCGGCCAGGGAGGAGATAGGCACGGCCAGAAGATGCCAGCAATAAAAGAAAAGGAAGCTACAAGTTTATTGCAAACTTTCATCAGGACAAGACTTGTCCTGATGAAAGTTTGCAATAAACTGAAACATAGACGACGTAGAGTACTAGGTGTTGTGTTGCCAGTTTCTTTGTGCAGCTGATAAAGCCCTGAGAGTGCCACAGCATTTGTATATCTGTGGTAGGAGACGGACAGTGCGGCCGCCCGGGGATTCCACCTTATGAGCTAGCTAATAACCTACCTATGTGAATACTTCTGGGGTTGCTAATGGATATTGAAGGAGTGACCAGGACCTAAACTACTACATGTTGATATAAGTGCTTTTCTGGTTTCCAGCCATTGGAATCCCGGGTCCATCCATTGGAATCCTCTGTACAGAACTACAGATAAGCTTTAAAGATATTTTATTTGGTACGCACAATGATTTTTTCGAACACATGCACTTTTTAAAATATACTACACTATCAGGCGCATGTCACTCCATCCCACTGCTACTGCCCTGAAGCTGGCTGGGGACGGCCCCTGGGATGTGCTGGGAAGGGCAAGAGGATCATGGATGTGAGATTTGTATTGTAGCTACCGTAAGCATTATCAGCAGCATATTCCAGGGCTGGGGCACCTGGGTATATTTCTGCAGCCTCCATGTACTCCCCTCCCTGGCTGCTGAACATGGTGATGGGCATTGTCCTCTTTGCACAATTTACCCTGTATTTCTTGGGCTTTCTGTTGAGTTTCCTTGCCCTGGTCCCCCTGTCCGAGAACAGCACTGACTTCCATGGGATGTGCCTCCTGTTCACTGAGAGTAAGTGGGAACATCATGCTGGAATGGGAGCACTTCATGATGGAGGAGTGGTGGGCAGAGTTCTCCTATAGGTTAAGCTGTAGTAGTGTCTTTATGATTTGATGGTGGCCGTCCAATGTTTGCCACCATCAAATGGAAATCATTTGATGGTGTTCCAATGTTTTTTTTTAATTACTGATATATATGCCACCCCTGGCTCTTTCCTGGCTACTGTGTCTGCATCAGGGCATCTGCATGGGTTTGTTGGAGTCTGTCTCTCACCTGATTCTCACCCCTTTCTAGGCTCCTGCTAAGCAAAAGGGCATTTTGCTATCTCCGATTGGCTCTCACTGTCTCAGAGAGCCAATCAGAGCCCTTGGCCCTGCAACAGCAGCAGTCGCTCGCTGATACACTCAATCACACAGTACAACAGTTTTTCTGTGACTAGCTCCAAGGCTCAGTTTCAGATGCTACAGTATCTTGTTGTTTCATCACCATTGTCAGCTCCTATACAGCAGCTTGGTGCAAGATTCGTTTCTGTCACTTGCTTCACTAAAATTGTCACTGCTCGGCTCCCTTTTGTCACTGACAAATGCTTCATACACCTAAACATTCCTTGACCAATGCTGTAGAAAATAGTGAAAACCTCTTTAAAATTTGTCCAGTGGTTCAAGAGATTAGCCCGAACAAACAGACAGACCCCTAAACCGAGGACTTTGGGCCTGATTCACTACAGTCAGGCAATTGTTTTGTTCTGTGCATGTGGATACATCGCAATGTACGTGTGCGAACTGGCCACTGCGTTTGGAACTGTGATCGCAGTGACTACGCAGAACCAATGTAGAGTGATTGACAGGAAGGGCCATTTGTGGGAGGTGATGGGGGGCGGACTGCATAGATATTGCTACAATGTATACATATATATTAGGGATGTGCGCCGACCCCCGTGTTTTGGTTTTGGTTTTGGATCTGTATCTCCTCATGTTTTGGATCTGGATTTGGTTTTGCCAAAACCGTCCCTTTTGTGTTTTGGTTTTGGTTTTTTATCTGTATTTTTTTTTAAAAATCATAAAAACAGCTAAAATCACATAAAATGGGCCTGTTTTTGTTCCTACATATTATTAACCTCAATAACATTTATTTCCAGTCATTTCCAGTCAATTTTGACCACCTCACAGCTCACAATATTGATTTCATCTAGTTTAGGCCAAAAGGTTGCATCCAGTTAGCTGGCTAACTAAGCTAAGCAACAGCAGAGGGCGGCACTAACATGTGGCAGTTCAGCTTCCAACTTGGCATTGCAGTGGTAGATAGGATGGCAGTTTAATAAACTACAGTATATGACCCCTAGGAATTTTAAACACCACAAATGTTTTCCTTAACTAGGTCAGAGGCCCAACGGAGTTGGAATATGTTTATGGACTTAAGACAGAGAGAGGACAGAAGGATTGATTAGTTTTTCATTTATTTATTTTAATATTTTGATTCTTAAAAAAAATATGAGGGAAGATCAAGCAAGTATCAAGTTCTTCAGTTCCTAAAACACATCTTTGATCTGGGGGAGGTTTTTTTTTTAATTTTCATACATCTAATAGAAATGAGGTGGCCTTGCTTGTGGAGGTGCTGCTAAAACATACTGTAAACAGATGTTTAGTTTGTACTCAGAGAGATTGTTAGGGATAACGGGACCAAGGATTGCTGTTTACATCAGAGGAAAGCAGCCTGTATTTCTCCAACCACCTGCAGAGTCACAAATACGTGGACGATAAACTGTGTTCTGGCCGGCAGTGTCACTAAACAATAATAGCGCAGCTAAGTTGCTAACACACACACACAAAGAAAAAAATATCTTTATTTTTTGTGGATTGATAATATTAATTTTATGTAACTTTTATTTTTTAACACTGCCGAAGAGCACCAGTGAACGAGGCAGCAGCCCATTGATGAACAACACAGACAGCACCCCTACTTTATGGACAGCAAAGCACCCCTGCCGAGTGCAGACAGACCACCTGTAGAGTCACAAATACATGGACAATAAACTGTGGTCTGGCCGGCAGTGTCACCGAACAATAATAGCACAGCTAAGTTGCTAACGCACACACACACAAAAAAAGAAAAGTAGCACTATTATTTTTTTTTCACTGGGGAAGAGCACCCCTAATTCACAGAGCACCCTCCCTGGACAACACAGCATCCCTTTATGGATTGCAGCCCTAGCCTGATGGACAGGACAACAACACAGTAGCTAATTGACAGGACAAGTGACACAGCAGCTGCAGCACCCACTGAAGGAAGCCCCCCTTTATATACTGCAGCCTAAGCCCCTTTATGGACAACACAGCAGCAGCCTTCAGCCCAAGACCCCGACTGGACACACACACTGAGTGACTGACAGTGACTACACGTCTGCTAGCTTCTTTCTCCACAGCTGGAGTGAAAATGGCGCTGATCGCGAGAACCTTTATATAATCCAAAACCTGCGAGAATCTGACAGCAGGAGGATGATATTTTGCCTCGTTTTGAGATCCAAGTCAGGCAGGAAAACCCAAGCCGGTCTTGGATCCGACTCGCAACTGCAATGTTCGGGTGGGTCTGGTTCTCAGAGAACAAGACCTGCTCATCTCCAATATATATATATATATATATATATATATGTATATATATTTTTTTTATATATATATAAATATAGATACAGTACAGTATATACAGGTTGATTCTCCCATATCCAAAATGCTTGGGACCAGGGGTATTTTGGATAATTTTATACAATTTTTGTAATAATTTGTGCCTTAGACAAAGTTTGTGTACATTGAACCATCAAAAATCAAAGGTTTCATTATCTCAGTCATGCCAAAAAAATTCCGTATTTCGGAATATTCCGTATTTCGGAATATTTGGATATGGGAGACTTAACCTATATATATATATATATATATATATATATATGTATATATATATATATATATATATATATCCAAGAAAAGACTGGCACTTAGAGGTATTTGAGCAATAAAGTATATATTGGGTCGACGTTTCAAGGCCGCAGCCCCGTGATCAGGACCCCATCTCAGCATAGACAGCATAGATGTTTGTCTATGCTGTGATGGGGTCCTGATAACGGGGTTGTGGCCTTGAAACGTCGACCCAATATATACTTTGTTGCTCAATTACCTCTGAGTGCCAGTCTTTTCTTGGATATAGTATTATTGCTTTCTGAGCACCGAAGAAAATTTGTACCAGTATGAGAGTGCCGGCAGATGTTGGATCTATATATATATATATGTGTGTGTGTGTGTGTGTGTGTGCGTGCAACAAAATATATTAATAACAACTTCATTTAATTGTTCTATTCATATAATTTTCTCATACCTTGCCACATATATGAGAGTATTACTGAAACATTTTTGGAAATAGTGTTTTTATCATCATTGGTTGTTATATGTAATATCATTTTACAAACCTATATGTAGAAATATTTGCAAAGCAGATACATAAAGTTTAGAGTTAAAAGTTAAAATGGTTATTAAGTACTGTATTATGCCATTGAAGTCACTGTTGACTAGTTATTTATCTATCTATAAATGCAGGTATCTACAGTAATGTATTACCAGGAATGCTTTTGGCCTAAGGGTGCCTGGATAAGAGTGTTTGTTCTAAGTTGGAGTTCCCAACCCAAAATATTCTAAATTACATTTTACAAAGAAAATTCTCTCCCTACACAGCACATAGCCTTGCAATCCTTATAAATTGTCCAGCACTGGTCCTTACAATAACTGTAATAGAAAATACTCAGTGACATTGAATAGCAGCAATTATTTGCCTTCTGTCGTTCTGGTTTTCAGACTTTATGGATAATAGGCTTGGTGATAACATATCTCATGCTTCTAATAAGTTATATTGAGTGTTTCTAAGAGAACCCCCACCATTACTGCATAAGAACACTATTTAAAATGCCTTAAAGCAAGATGTATTGATGTTACAGAGCTAACATGTGAAACAAACACTGTGGTTTTATACCTGAAATGCTTACTGCAACAGTATGAAGTGATACAATTTGCTGTATCGCTATTAACCTACCAATTTTTATTTACAAAACAGGAAATTGAAAGATGCAAACATAATAATTATATTTTCAGGTTTTTCTTCCCAACACAGACCACCCAAGGTGTCAATTGTCATCAATTGCAGCCCTGCAGCACTTCTAAGAGACAAATACCTGTGTGATTGCAAAGGAGGCTTTTAGGCTCTTAAATCTACATGGCATGATAGTACACCTAAGTGCTTAAATTGCTTTGGATTGCATGAAGTATAATAGTGACCTACCAATAAATGTAACACTTTCTATGTGAGGTATAAGAATAACACTTCAGTGCAGAAAGAAAGAAATCCTGAAACTATTTTATATATATATATATATATATATATATATATATATATATATATATATTTATACTGTATATATATTAGAGACGTGTGCCAGACCAATTTTGCTGGTGTTGGTTCTAATTCGTCCTCCATTTTTTGCTCCTAAGGTATTATTAACCTCAATAACATTAATTTAGCCTCATTTCCAGTCAATTTTGACCTCCTGATTGCATTTCCAAGGTGTACCTGCATTTCCAAGTGTATTTACATTTCCAAAGTGTACTATAAGACTACTGTGTAATCCTGCATTGCCTGGTGCATGCTGCCATTATTATAAGAAATAAATATCATCCTGTATGTATCACCAAACGTTTTGACTTCTTGTTCAACCGCACCCAGAGAGGTTCATGACAGTATGACCCAGCCTAACAAAATCTAAGAATGCTGGATAGTCTATCACTCTGGCCTCTCCCAGTCAGCCCATTGCTGCAGAACTCCCTGGGGTACTAGGTAATACTACTACTCCCTGTGAATCCGTGTCAATCCATATACTTCTGCATGCTCAGATAGCGCAGACTCTGCCTTTTTTGCCTGCACTTTTCCTGAAATGTCTGCACTCCTCCAAACTACTACAGTTCCAGAACTGCCAATAAGAGACTAAACTCTGCACTGCCAAAGGTGTCTTCTAGTGACATTCATTTTTAGAGGGTCTCCACTCCTTGTGTTATGGAAGCTTCCAACACTGCCATTTGATGGGAGTGTCAAGTATTCTAGTGGTCCTAGTGCTCCCCTCACTGAGTGAGCTTTTCGCAGATAAAATTAGCTACGTCTTTATTGTGCTAGTTCTGATAACTTTTTGCTCTCTTGCCCACTTTGCAGACCCAAACTTGTTCTGGGGTATGCCAGGATGGAGTTACTGCATAGTGCCTCAGCCCCAGGGGGGGCTCCCATGTGTCGGCTTACAATCTATATTCCCTGCCACATGTACACACACTACGGTTCATTTTTGTAGTATGCAGTCGGGAAGCCGGCGGACCTAATCCCAACAGCCGGCTCCCCGACTGTCATATCCTAGCAAGGGTCTAAAGACAGGCATAGATATGCCGACGCCTGTCATTAGACATACGCTGGGAGTCCGACGCCCGGCATCCCGATCAAAGGGACGCCGGGCGCCGAGCGCGGATAGCCGCGGGGGAGGGAGGGTTAGGTTAAGGGTTCCCGGGGGGACTTAGGGTTAGGCATCCCCCCGAGAGGTTAGGTACAGGCTAGGGGAAGAGGTGGTTAGCGTTAGGCACCCCGAGGGGGACTTAGGGTTAGGCTCCCCCGGGGGACATAGGTTTAGGTGGCAGGGAAGGGGGGGTTAGGTTTAGGCACTTAGAGGGGGGATTAGGGATAGGCACTGGAGGAGAAGGTTAGGGTTAGACACTCTTAAGGGAGGGTTAGGGTTGGGGGGTAGAAATAAGTTAGTATAAACTTACCTTTGACGATCAGGATTTCCTCCTCTGCCAGGATGCCGCTGTCGGGATTCCAACCGCCGGGCATGGGTTCAGCGGTAAATCATACCGATTCCATAGGTTGAGAGTCAATCTATCAGTATATTTTTCGATTGTGAGAGGAAACTGAAGATACCCATACAAACAGAGGGAGAATATGTGAATTCCACCCAGGGAATTGAACCCAAGAACTTAGAGATGTGAGAAAGTAAGGCTAACCATTACACTGACCGTGCTGCCCAAATGATAAATTAACATTGACATCAATACATTATAACTCACTATTTAAATAAATATTATTTGTAGAAACATATACATATATTCATATCACTTGTGTATTTTATTGCAGTAGTATTGCCTTATTATTTAAATGCACTTCCAAATGTTCAAAAACAAGTTAAGGTCAACTAATTGAGCGCTCAGTACATTTCTCTAAACGCACATCCTGCTGTTGAACAAGAAATGGAGCTCTCTAAACATCAGACACACTCAAAGGAACAATTTATTCTAGCACTCTGGTTTTTTTTCTCAGCATGTACCCTTACCAATAATTGATACTGAACTATCAGACACAGACATAACAGGGACCTCACCTATGCCAACAGTATTTCAAAGAAAGCAGACATATTTAAGCTCCCTTAACAGGTAATTAGGATTAAAGGTAATTGGCTTTTTCTGAATAAAAATAAATATATTTCACTTTAAAACATCAATGCATTACATGACCTTGAGAAATGTAAAACTTTTTTCTCTTCTAGAACATCAACACTGATTAATGCCAGTTGCACATATCAAATAAAGACACAGTGACTATCTAGCCTGCTAAAAAGTTATGTCAACACATAGAATCCCATGTGCCTTACTTAATTATAGGATCATCTATAGTACACTAGTTATTTGCCCAAAAATGCAATAAAAATATATTTTAATTGACAGGAAACATTGATAAGGAGAAAGCAGTGCTGTATTAAGCAATCAAAAGGAGTTTACTTTTAATTTACTTTTTAATCATTCTTTTTTAATCAGATAATTGTTTTTTGCAAAACTCATTACGTTACAGCTGGATGGAATATAATAAACCTGTTAACATGACATTTATTGTTTTATTGAGAATGAGAGTAGTCAGATAGTGCGCCGGCTTGGAAGAGGTGTGTAATTGAAGCAGGCAAGGAGAAAGAAAACTTTAATCACATGTTCCGTAATTCCCAACTGCCATGATTTAAGTTTAACTGTCCCAATTCTAGGGGGCTATCCTGATGCCAGCATGTTGGGAAGTGTGTCCTTGTCACGGCTGTGCTGCATAGCAAGGTGCAGAGAGAGTAAGCTGGGGGAGTAACTCGTGCCAACATGACCCGGTCATGCCCTTCTTTTGGATTGGACATGGCTATGTTAAAATTTCAAAACATTCAATGTTAATAGGTTTATGTTTGGGAGAAACCACTGAATAGGTTAAAAATAGGTTGTATCATATGTGAACATAGTGGGCGGGATGCAGGATACATTGCATTCGGGATGAGATGTATGCCAGTGTTAATTACGCCAGTATGCACGAAGACAAAATGCAAAGGACAGCTCTCTCGGTAAGAGCAGTCCTTTGCAAATGAGGGACTTCCCATAAGTCCCTCCGGTATGCTTCTGCACATGCGCAGAAGGACGCACGCCACGGGGGCTGCTGGGAGGGATCTATTTGGATCCCTCCCAGTGGGATGGCCGCAAATAGAAGCCCATAGGCTTCTATTAGGCAATGCCATCCACATCAAAGCCTTGTAATGTTTTGCATTCCGGGGCTGGATGCATATGAGACATTTAGTCAAACCACTGAAAACTGCATTTTTGGGGGGGTTGACCGCATTGCCAATATTAGTGCATATCTATCTATCTATCTATCAATCTATCTATCTATCTATCTATCTATCTATCTATCTGTCTATCTATCTCTATCTATCTATCTCATATCTATCTATCATCACGCCTAGACTACTGCAATACCCTCTACCTTGGTCTCCCAGCAAAAGAATTGCACCGCATGCAGATGGTACAAAACACAGCTGCCAGGCTATTAACCAACCAGCCCCGTTCCAGCCACATAACACCCATTCTCTACCCCCTTCACTGGCTGCCTGTCAGATGGCGAATTGTTTTCAAGACTGGCTTACTAACTTACAAAGCCCTACATGACCATGGCCCAAGGTACCTAAAGCAGCTTCTGATCCCTTACAGTCCCACTCGATTACTGCGATCCGTTGATGAAGGACTATTAACATTACCTAGAATCTCCCGGAATTCGTCTGGGGGTCGAGCTTTCAGTTTTGTGGCTCCAACCTTATGGATCTCACTTCCCCGCACAGTTCGAGATGCCTCCACTCTAGAATCCTTAAAAAATAGATTCTAAACTTAGCTCTTCACCCAAGCATTTCACTAATGTCCCTTGTTTAAGCTTATTTTGTATTTTGTACTGTAAATGTAAAGCACTTTGAGTCCTTTAGGAGAAAAGCGCTATATAAATAAAATTATTTATCTATCTATCTGTCTATCTATCTATTTGTTTTGACATATCTCTCTTTCTTAAAACATAAAAGAGAGGTCTCCTGACCTCATTTTGCACATATTTGTTATTGCTGTGTACCAAACTGACATATCTATGCTGTCCACGTCACCTATTGTACTAATGTGTTATGATTTCTGGCCTTGTTTTTGAATGACATTTCAATCTGACATATGCTTTCTCTTAAGTGACTGTCTGTACAGCTGAACATTGTATATATTACTGGACTTTCTTTTCAATATATTTACATGTTGTTTCCTATAAACTGGTCATTGATTACTGGTTTGATTCCTACAAGGCTGTGACTGCTTGGAAACTACAAGACTATAAGCCATATTGAGATAGAGATATTAGTTGTTGTGGAATCTTACTATAAATTGCCATGTTCACAAAAGTGTCCTTGCAATAGAAATTTAGAGTAAATAGGTAACAAACTATGGCCCTCATTCAGAGCCGTACGCTCTGAGCAGAGCGCACGCTCTGAATGAGGGCCGGCCTCCATTTTCATGGAGCGTCCTCCTGGACGCTCGTATAGCTGTGGGTCACCACCCACAGGCTATACGAGCGTGCATTGTGATGGTCGCGATGGTCGAGACCATCGCGACCATCGAATTTGCGAGCCGGAGCCTGCGGTTGAGGTTTTCAACCGCAAGCTCCGGAGAGATTTTGGCTCTATCAGAGCCAAAATCACTCCCACTGACATCACTAGTGATGTCAGTGGGCCGGCTTCTGACGGGAGGCGTTCCCGTGGGAACGCCCCCGTCAGGGAGGCATGCCCCCGGCACGCCCACCAAAGGGGGCGTGCTGTCGATCAACATTGACAGCACGCCCCCTTTGATCGGACACAACGAGCGAAGGACTTTCCTTCGCTCGTCGCGTCTGGCGCATGCGCACGACGGAGCTCCCTCCGTCGTGCGCATGCTCAGTCCATAACATCGACCCACTTGCGAGCGGACAGCCGCTCGCGAGTGGGTCTGAATCAGGCCCTATAATTGCCTGTGACACCCATTTACAGTTTGATTATCTGGTTTACAAATGACCTCTGTTTATGTTATGTCAAGTTATTTTTATGTACTGTATTTGACTGAGTGAACCAATCATGATTTTCGTATTGTTGCCATGTGACATTAAAGATGTTTTCTTCCCCATTCACATGAGAAAGTTAGTCAACACATCATGCTGTTTTGCTAGTTTTCACCATGTAATTAAATACAATGTTTTTTATTCCGATTGCTTTTTTTTAATACCAACATTTATGCCATCAATTTGCTATCTTGGCAGTGGTTCAATAGCATGTTTATATAAAGTGACAATTTAGAGAGGATGGTTTGAAATGTATGCAAATATATTAAAGTTGGATAATCCTCCCAAAATATTGTGACCTAATGTATAATATTTCCCCTTTGGATACAGCCAATGCTAGCATATTATTTTAACTTTATTCTCTGTGTTTTTAATACTATAGACAGGGTTGGTTTGAGGAGGGGGTCCATGCGCGGTCTCCATGCAGCCCCCCTCTCTCGCCGGCTCATGCGCAGACTGGGCTCAACTATTGCGCCAGAGTCTACTGCGCATTGACAAATCTCCGTGACAATGGGACTATTTTCACCATGTGATTTCTCCAGGGGAGGTGGAGAGGTAAATATCGTCTATAGGTGCACCCATTATAGAAACAACCATGACTGTAGAGTTGGTTTTCATTTTAGCAGTGCTTGAATATACAAAGTATCTGGATTATATACTATACAGTTTCAGTTTAAATATATTTCTATATTGAGGTGCACCATTATTTTATATTTTTAATACCCCATATAAATGTAAATTATAAACCAACCCACGTGCCCAGTAACGGAAACTCCTATAGGCTGTATATTTTTAAAATTCATTCTACTGAAACAAGTTAATCACAAGGAAACAGTAACGGAAACTATGCAAATTAGTTTCATTAAACATATTGCATTTATTTTCAACATTTTTTTAACTCCTTATTTTACAGTTTGCTATAAATATTTTTTTTTTCATGTTGAGACCTAGAATAATAATAAAATAACTAACAAAAGTGTGGACTTTAAAAAAATATATTAGCTAGATGGTTTTCAATTAATTCTAAACTTAAGAGAAGATTTCCCCTTGAATAAATGTGAGTTGCTTTGCAGTACGAAGCCGTGCATGCTTCAGTGGCACGTCACATCATTAATAGGTTTATTCAAAACTATAATTAGTTTATTGGATGCATCATTCCACAGTAGTGATTTGTAAGGATGCTTATTTATTGTACAAGAGTAATATCTATTATGCTGATTAACAATTCTCAAAGCCCCCTTAATGCTATTCATAAGCTTTCATTACCACTCCTATCATGCACTGTAAATCTTACAGAAAGCTCTGAACAAATGAGGAATATATTATGACTGATGGCAAAGCCAAATCATTTTACAAGTCTTTTGATATCACTCATACAAAGGGTTTTCTTTTTGGGAGCAGGGGAGTTTGTTTATTTTTATTTAACCCCCAAAGGGGAAAACAGAACTTTAGCTAAATCATTTCAAAGCTATAATTTTAAAATGCTTGTTTTGAAAAGCGACAATTTATAAATATTTGATCGGTTTATTGTAATCAAGCCTTCAACTGAAAATATTGCATTTATTATCTGTAATTTATTATGTTCTTTGCAATTGAGGGATGCTAGCTTCTCACAAGGCTTATTTGTTTTGATAATAAAATCGATCAATAAACTCAGTTCTCATAAGAGGTCATATTTTCTGAATTATTAAACTTATACCGCTTTATACCTAAATTCCGGGTCTGACCCAAAGGTTGGAACTGGGGGCCCGATTCAGACCCACTCGCTAGGATGCGTTCGCATGCAGCCTGCCGATGTTTGCAATGTGCCCATGCGTATGCAACGCAGTGCACATGCGTGAACTAGTCCGTGCGATCGGCAATCGTTCGCTCGCTGCGCATAGCCACCTGGCAAGAATGAGTGACAGGACGAGCCATTTGTGGAGTGGTGACAGGGGTTGGTCGATGGAAACGAGGGAGTGGTTTCAGAGGTGTGCATAATTAAGAGGCAGCGTCATAGTTCCCCTCACTTGGTTGAAATTCACACTGAAGCACTCGCAGTGCTTGCAGTAGGGTATGGTCAGCCACAAGTGCTGCTAACGCTTCTGATGGTACTCGATGTTACCGATGGTTGCATACACATCCTGGAAATTACATGTTTAAGTGGGCGTTTTAAGACAGGCTGATGGGCATCTGTATACACATCGCACTCCGAGACATAGTAGGCATGCTAATGCCTTGCTGTGCAATCGCGGGATTTGCATACTTTGACAGCATGTGAACGCATCTGGCGAGCGGGTTTGAATCGAGCCCAGGGTTCCAAACCGGATCAGACCCAGAATTTTACCGGCGCCAACCCAGGATATTCCCAAGTCAGGACTGTTCACACCGGCGTGGAAGTGGAAGCTTGGAGAATACGTCATCTCCAAGTGCCACTGAAGCCGGCCAATCGGCCGGCATGCGGCGCGCTCCAGGTCATCGTGATCCAGATCGCACCATTTACACTGCAGGATTTCATGGG
The DNA here is from genome assembly GCA_031769625.1 of Taudactylus pleione. Taxonomy (NCBI): domain Eukaryota; kingdom Metazoa; phylum Chordata; class Amphibia; order Anura; family Myobatrachidae; genus Taudactylus; species Taudactylus pleione. Next base: position 2,062,843 of record JAUIMM010000194.1, read on the forward strand.
TCATTCCCGTGTTAGACCCTGCAAGTTACCTGGGTTTTATTGCCGGGTCACTCGACCCGGGAATCCAACCCTGTCCCCTTTTACACCAAGGAGCTACCCGGGTTAACCCTGCAGTAACCCGGGTTTTAGCTCTGGTGTAAAAGGGGTATGAATAATTGTATGCTCTACACTCATAGCTTTCTGAATAGGATTGGAGCTAGCTCTCAGCTGATTGGTTGATTGATTGATTGATGGATTGATTAGGTGATTTATTGAAACTCAAAAAAGCAGCTGAGTTTGAGGGTACTTGTTTGCACTTTTGATCTGCTATACTGTGCTTCATTCAGTGGTATCAAATAAAAAAAGCCTCAAATAAAGTTCCTTTAATGGATCTGCACCATCTTTTAAATCAATGTCAAGTGACAGATCAATTCTGGAAGAGAGTGTATGTACTATTCTCCTACATTGATCTATCACCATTCCTTTGTATTGATCGCTGGTGTGTATAGCCTGGTTCACCTTAAAAATGCTATTTGAGTTGCATTCTCACGGATCGATGGCAGAGACAAAACTCATATATGTATACTGGCTCTGTATGTGGTTCTACGGAATGTTGAGTAAGTTGAAAGCAAGGCCGTAACTATCGGTGTGCGAGCCTTAAATGGCACCCTGGAGCCAGGATAGCTGCTGCATTGACACCCGGAGCATCCCTTGGACACTTCAGACAGGCACCCTGCAATGTAAAACACCAATGGGATTGTCCTCATGATGCTCTGGTCAGTGCTGCACTAACAGGTGCTGCCTGCCCCACCCCTATAATGATGTCATAGGGTCATGGGGCAGGGCAGCCACAGGGTGCGCACCCTTTTACGTCACTGGTTGAAAGCAAATGATGTCAACCCATGTTTTATCAAATATCAAGTGTAATTTAAGGGGGAGGTTTATCAACCCATAACAACCAGTCAGATTCCAGTTGTCATCTTATAGAGTGTACTAGATACATTACAGCTAGATTGGCTGCTATGGGCAACACCTCCAGTTGTCCTCTGTAGAAGGTTTGATACATCTCCCCCTTTATCTTTAAAGTATGAATGTCAACAAGAGCAATAGTTTTGATCAAGTGTTAATAAAAATAGATAATGATTGCTGTTCATTGATGAGAGGAATAAGACACATTAAATTGTATTTTGGTAGAGAAAGATGATGGTTCCTTAGCTGTGCTTTGGGAAGTGGGAAAACAAAGTTACTGCACTGGTTCTCCCCGTTTTACCCACAATTTGAGCTAGTATGGTTTGAAACTGCCTGTTCTTAGTTATGTTTTACCTCCAGGAAATGGCCTGACAATAACAAGCAGATGCTTTTGCATTAAAGCTAATTGACTGCTATGAAAATGTCTTTCTATGTACGCAAGCACAAACGCATAATTCACGTCTGAGAAAAAGTGGGTTGTCCTTCTTCCATCATATCAGCCCTCCTCCTGTGTTATGCAAGGGCCCCTTATTTTTGACAACCACAATTGTACTTATGTGTTTTGGAATAAAAACAGAACACACCGCAGGATTAAAATAACCTTAAAATATATTCTGTCACCTATTTTGCAAATGCTTTTATGCAACTTGTGTGTGATTTTTAGCCATTGTGTGATACCCCGCATTCTGCAAAGTTTTAGTTTATGTCCCAATGCTGCCCCTATGAGCCCTAAAGAGCTGTGGCTGAAGATAACTACCGCCCCATAAGGCACCGGGCATAAGTGGATGGCACACACATGCCATGCAGTAGTTGGAGAAGCCTGGGAAAAGCAGAGGAGACGAGCAGTTTGGAGGAGGCAGAGTCAGTTCTCGGAGCCCGCATGAGAGCAGAGCTGAGATATAGTAGTGGGGAGAAGTGTTTGAGAAGCACAGAGATGCCAGTAAATTGTCAAGTGAGCCCTGTCTATGAGCTAAACAGCTGCGTGGTTCTAGTTGGGCAGAGAGAGAGAGAGAGAGAGAGAGAAGCGCTGCTGCTGCAGAAAGAGGGAGCGCGAGCAGTTTGCCTGAGAGGGGATATAGAGAGTGTCCCTAAAGAGCCTGTAGAGATAGAGTAAAGCTGTTAAAAGAAAGAGAGTGACTAACAGAGCCAAGCTGCATGTGAGAGAACCAAGCTGCAGTAAGATCGAAAAGAATCCAGCCTCAGAGAGACATTGCTGGTACGTCCAGTGCCACTGCCAATTCTGTACCCATTTTCCAGAAGGTAAGTTGCATCCTGCAAGTTGGTGAGATCAAACCATTTTGTAATACACAAGCATCCACTTGGTGTGATGCACATTGCTTTAATAACACATACATTATTAGCACCGCAATGGTATTGTTTAAGGAAAGACTGCCATTTAGTTGGGTCCCAACTTGTGCAGAAAAAGATTTAAACATGACCCAGGTTACCACCGTTTAAACCATTTAAGGAATTCCGAGACAGCAAAAATGGCCTAGACACTGTTATTTAAGAAAATAGACCTTCAATCCTAACAAGAAACATTATTGAAATGATAGCCCTATCAGTAAGATATTCATAAGTACTTTAGTATAATAAGAGCGAGTAGGATAGTGCTTTAGGAAAAATTAAGTAGGGCTGTAGGATTGCTTGTATAACTATTGTCCATACTATGATTAATCATAGTTTTATATAGTTTTATATAGGTTAGTTATTGCAAGGAACCAGTACCATGTGAAGTTGATTACAACTGTGATTCTGATATTTTATTAAAATTTGTATTATATTCTATGCAATAACACCATGCCAACATCATTTAAGTGATGTGACCCACCTTAACCTCCTGGGTGCAGTTCTTAGTAATAAATACAAAACCCGTTTTTGCACATTTCTGATCTGGCTTATTGTCTATATGTAGGGAGAGATCCTTGCCTCTCTGCTGTGGTGTGGAGAAAGCAGGGACAAGAGTGCTCAGAAGAAAATGTAATTAGGCAATATCGATTCCCTGATGATACACTGTAATCAGGTAACTTTGGTCCTGTGATAATCCTGGACCTGCATTGCAAAGTACTGTCTTCTGTAACTAGAACTCTGGTAAAAAGTAATATTGATATCGGATAAACTGGGTTTGGCTTTTAAATGATTGCCACTTTAAAACATCGGACAGACTCTCCAGAATCTCGCCAATGCCTGCAATCTGCAGGCTATTACATTTCCCCCAATATGTTCACTTCTTGTTCTGACTATCACATCTTCTTTGCGTGTCATTCTGAAATGCATTTCTATAATGCCTATAAATCAATACAGTATGTAGTTAAAGTGAATACTTTATCATTTATTTACTTATTAACTAGTTAATCTATAAACTTCTTACCTGAGTATAGACTTCAGTTAGGCTATATTTAGTTTATATAAACTTGGTTGGATTTATATGTATATACTTACTGCATCTTGGAGGAGTTCTTGTATCTGCTTTGTTATACGGTATGTGTTGAATATTTTGTAAATAGAACATTGGTGAGTGCCCTTTTTTGATAAAAATATCTAGAGACTTGATGCTACTCCCTTCTGAACTACATATATACAGAGGTCAGGTTTAACTGCAGACAAATAATATTAGTTATATACTCTAGGGTCTGAGCTAGATGCAAACACAAAAAGTCAGTTATGCACTCTGCGGTCAGGGCTGGTGAAAGACAAATCTCATATCATAAACAGGCCAGGGTCAGGCAGGTGATAACAGCAGAATCCAAAACACAGGTCATATTGGCAACATGAGGTTAAATCTAGAAAAGCAGGTTCAGCTACATACAATGCAGGATCTGTCAATTGCCATCAGTGCAACTTACTAGTGGCTATTTAAACTCAGGAACACCAATGAATTGAGGTCAATACTGTAATTCATCCCTTTTCCACAACACCTGGGAAAAGAGAGACAACCCATGGGAGAAAAGGATGCTGTGCGGATTTCCAAGACAACTGGCGCCAGTGACATTAATGTGCATGGAGTTGGCGTTCATTCATTGCTAAGCACTGCCACAAGTGTGATGAGAACCACTGCCACATATTTCCAGTTGCCTTTATGTGGAGTAAATTTAGACCAATGTAAAAAAGTTACAAGCATACAAAAGGAGCATACTGTATATTAAAAATACATAAACTCACATTTCATGATGCAAACAAATCCGAGAGTAAGCTGAGCAGTATGTTTGGTAAAAAATATGAAAAGTTGACATTAACAATGGGTGTTGTCCTGGCGTAAAAGTACAGTAGGTTGGACTTTTATGTGACCTTTTGTAAATGACCTTTGCTAATACAGATTCATGTGGCTTTGACCATTACCTTAGTTCCAGCTACTCCAGGTGTAAGCACAGCAACTTTATACATATCCCCATATAATTCTTTCTTACCCCATTTAGGGGTTTATGCATCAAGCAGTGAAAAGTGTGGAGAAGTGGACCAGTGGAGAAGTTGCCCGTAGCAACCAATCAGCTTATATGTATTACATCATAGACTGTACTTACAAAATGCTACTTCAAAGCTGATTGGTTGCTATGGGCATCTTCTCCACTGGTCCACTACTCCATACTTTTCACTGCTTGATACATAAATCCCTTAGTTTCATATAAACCACACCAGCTTCTACAGTACAAGTCTGTCTCTGGCAGAGTCTTGCTATGATACTTTCCTTGAGAAGAGATCTGGTATAGTATCTGTTTTACCAGCTTAAACATAACACATGCTCTCTTGTATTGTGTTACAGTGGATTTTGGAAAATTAGGTTACATTTCAACCTGCAGATAGATTTGCTCAAGGATAATCTACTAGAGTCGAGTTGGGTATAGGAGACTGGCAGTCGGGATGCCGCCCGTCAAAACACCAACAGCGGCATTCCAATGCTCAGAATCCTGACAGGGGCTAGGTAAGTATGCTAACCCTCCCCCCTTCACCACTAACACTCCCTACCTGCATCCTAACCCTCCCCATCCCACACCCTAAACCTAACCCTCCCCCCTTAGTGCCTAAACCTAACCCCCCTGGTGGTGCCTAACCCTAACCCCCACTGTCCGCAGCCTAATACTAACCTCCCCCTTCCCGCAGCCTAATCCTAACCCCCCCCACCCTCCGTGGTGCCTAAACCTAACACCCACCCTGTGGCTAATAGCTAACCCAACCCACTGTACTTACGTTTGGGATCCCGGGTCGGTGTTCTGCCCGCGGGTCAGGATTCCGATGCCGGAATTTTGAGTGGCGACATCCTGTGCAGAGGTAAATTGACTACATCCCGCTAGACTCAACCTTTTCCTGCAACAGAAAACCTAAGCTCACTGTCTTATTATTATTATTATTATCCTTTATTTATATGGCGCCACAAGGGTTCCGCAGCGCCTTACAAAGTACAGAAACTAATGAGCACACAAGGCAACAGTTATTAATAGTACAGACAATGTAGGACAAGTACATGATTTATAAACAATGCTGCATAACACCTAAATAAGCAGCAGGGTGTCAGAACCAAGTTTTAGGTGCCACTGTAAATTAAAGTAAAAGTAAGGCAAAAAGAAGCACCTGAGGGAAGTGGGCCCTGCTTGCAAGAGCTTACATTCTAAAGGGGAGGGTCAGACAAACAGGGGTGACACAGGGGCTAGATAGTGAGGAAGGAGAATAGAGTAGTCGGTTAAGATGAGCGCTGGAAAGCATTGAGGAAGAAATGGGTCTTGAGAGCCCATTTGAAGATTAAGAGCCAGGAAGCCAAGTGTTGGAGGAATTTTTAACGAAGGCCAGGGAGACAAAAAAAGGCAGCTACTCGAAGAAGTTGGATGAGGAAAATGTCATTAGTGTTGAATGGAAAGAATGAGATGGAGGGTTCAGAAGGTAAGACTTGGTAGGAGTGACCCAAGGATAGCAGGACCCCAAGGCCACCACCCTGGAATCCTCCAGGCCAGGGTGTGTGAGAGAATGGGAGGCCCCCAAAGTCTTATAACTAGAGATGAAAATAATTACCAAAACTATTTTGCTAAATGTTTGCATCTGGCAATATGCATTACTACATCTACATACTAGTCACCATTAGAAAGTTGTAGGTAGATGGAGAGGGTGGGAAGCGTGTATAAGACTGCAGGCATCTTTGTCAGACACTAGCTGGTACCTGCAATCCAGTACAAACAGGCTCTTGTGTATGCTTGTTAGAAGTGGACTTAAAGTGAACTGCCCCTTACTTGCAATTGTTTTTCATAGATGTGCTATATCCTTTTACACTGCCATTTGTTTGCGCCGCTGCTCTGACACTTAGTTTAGCCAGCAGCTGCAGCCTGTAGTCAATATTGGTGAAAACAATATTATGAGCTGTGAGGTGGTCAAAATTGACTGGAACTTACTTAAAAGTAATGTTATTGGTGTTTATAATACTAGGAATACAAACAAGTCCAAATTACATGATTTGAGCTGTTTTTGATTTATAAACCGATCCAAAAGCAAAACAGAACCAAAACACTTCAGGGTGATTTTGCCAAAACCAAAACACGACAATGATTTAAAACCAAAACCAAAACATGGGGTCTGCGAACATCTCTACTCCTAACCACCTTGGAATAAATTTAATTTGAGTAAATTGAATTGACCTTCACCAACCCAGCTCTATTCATAGACAAACAATTTCATCCAACCTCCATTCCTTTAAATGCTACTGTGCCTTAGATGTAACTTATTCACTCAAACTTACCTGACTACCATGTACTGCCTACCCACCATCTGCTAACTTACCCACTTCATGTTTCCCCGCTTCCACCACTTCTACCTTTTAACTTCATAATTTAAACTCTACCAAGAAGGGCCCTCCCTCCTCTTGTTTAATCCCTCGCCACTACATTTCTCATAACTATACCATGTTGGTACAGTATAGCGAATGACAAAGCAAAAGTGGAAAGTTTGTAAAGCCTTAACTTCACACAGCTTCTGATTTCCTCCATCTCTACTAGTGCCTTTACTTTTATTAGTTCTAAACAAAGTACATATATAGTTATGAAATTATGATTTTTTTTTAAATCAAAACACTTCTACTTTCAATAGAGCTATGCATATATAAACATTGACTTATCATGATTAGACTGCATGTTCGCTGAGCACCTTTAAAAACAGTTTCACTGTGAAAGACATTAAATGCTTGACTAATGTTCTCATTTACACAGGAGTCGAACAAGTGTTAATAGCCAAAAAGTGAAACTTGCTCCTGATTGGTTCAATAGTGTTTGAACAATTTGTAATAGAGATTTACAATGAACTAAGAACTTAAAAAAAAAAATTCTAATTATGCGAAATGCATAAGATGCATTTTAACAGACATTTTATTGAGAACCTGTTAGCTTTAATTTTCCCAGTATATACAACTCTAAGCTACACCAGCTGGGAAGACATTATAGCTCTGCAATAAAGCTTAATGTCGGCTCTTTATTTAGTTTTACATTTTAGATCTTTATCTCCATCTCATGCATTTATCTTATTTTATGTTTATCATATTGATTTTGTACGTTTCTTTGCGAATGGCATTGCTATGTAAATTATTGGTGAGTTAATGTTCAGCTGTGTGCCAAGGAAAGGAAACAAGGCTATATACAAAATGTAAAGCAAAGTATTACTAATTTAAGTATACACCAAGAACAAATGCCACAATCAGCTCACACAATATATGCTGAGAGAGTAAATGACCTCTTCAGGACTTCATGACCCTATGACCAGAGTTTCTGTTGGTGGTCACCTCTACCATCTATGGTCTGATAGATGAGCAAAGGTTTCATAACTGCTCAGTGGAATTTTTACATTTTTCAATGTGGAATTTGATAGATTTCTAGAATTTGGCATTATGTGTTTCTAGCAAAATTCCCATAATCAATTTAGTTCCACCAAGAATTAAAAGGCATTAATCGTGCACACTCTTTTTATGGACTATAAGTAGGACTGAATATGGAACTTGGAAACAGAGTACAGAGTTGCAATTTCACAGACTGGTGGAAGAAAAGTAAAATTCAGAGTGCCTTCCCACTCCAGTTTGACTTCTTCAGTCGAAAGAAGTCCTTAGTGTAAGAAGCAACATAGTCTGCATGCAAATATATTTATGTTTGATTAATGCTCTTGCACAGTACAGAAATATGTATTTTATGCAAAGAGAACAGACAAACGTCTAACTTTACATGAACCCCAAAGTGAACATTTGCTCATAGCACATAACGGTACATAAGTATGGGGTCAGTCGCTCTCTGCCTATGCGTGTATGATGTGGTGTTTAGATATGTGTGTTTTGGTGAATGAAATAAGGACAGGACACTGCGTATGGGGTGGCCAAACCTTTTATTGAGTAGTCACAATGCTGCTCTGGTGTGGTCTGGGGGGCGGGGAGAGGGGTGGTTGGGGTGGTGGAGTGGGAGTGTGTCAGGGTGTAGGTGGGGGGGTTTGTATCTTGGGTGGACTAGCTCTTGGTGGGAGAATGGGTGGACCCTTTCAGGGGGCTCCTTACCGTGCGGTTCTTGACCAGCACGTCCTCCCTGCTGGACCTTTGCTCTACAGTCTTGTGAGCTGTCAGTGTCGGTGTGGTGTCTTGGTGGGGTGATGGTATGAGAGGCAGTTCTATGAATGCGGTGTCCCGTGTAATAGTCAATGTCAATACTTATCTACCGATAGGTATTGCCCGGTGGTCTCTTGTTGCTGCAGGTGTTCTTTGTTGTAGAGATGGGCGCCTTGCTGTTGTTGTGTGGACTAAGCTTACCTCTCTACGTAGGTGCCGTCTAGATGTAGTGATGCGTGTGGGTGGGAAGTACCTGCCAACCTGGGCCCGGATGTTGCCGTCAGCTTATGGTGCTAGTGGCTGGCCTGTGGTAGCAGGAGCTCTTCCCTGGGTTGATGTAGCAGTGAGTGAAGGTAGGGGGTTCCTGCCGACCTGGGCCTGGATGGTGCCATCAGCTGATGGTGCTGGCGGCTGGCCTGTGTTGGCGGGAGCGCTTTTCCAGGTTGCAGCAGGGGTGAGGTGAGTCACCGCCCGGAGTGCGGCAGCTACTGATGGATGGGAAGAGGTGTGCCCCGTCGCCTGCTGCGGGGCAGTTGCTGCTGATTGTGGGTGGGCGGTGGTGTCCGCGGCTAGCTGGGACCGGGGTATGGGCGGCTTGCAGTGGCTGTGTTGAGGTGTGCGGTCGTAGTCCGTGATGCACGGTGACTTGTCGATGGGTGAGGGGAGCAAGGGTCTGGCGTGGCGCCGGTTCCGGATACCAGAGCACGTTGATTCCAGTGAGGTGATGGCAGTGTTGGCTGTCTCCAACACGTTTTGGCTCAAGATGCCTTCTTCAAGCAGCAAGTCACCATGCATTGCAGCCTACGACCGCACACCTCAATACAGCCACTGCAAGCCGTCTGTGCCCCGGCCCCAACTAGCTGCGGACACCACTGCAGAGTGCACCTGTCCCAACACTTCACTTAGTTATCTTGACGCGCAGGATTTGGTACTCCTGTTTTTTAGGTGCAGCACTCCGCATCCCCTTCCCCCCACTATTATCTCCCCCCCACTTCCATACACCCACACATCCTCCTCTTCACCTATCCCATAGCGCAGTTCACATCCATATCCTCTCATAGCACATCACAACCACTGACATAACTTCCAGAAGGTTGGATACGGGATCCCGGTGGTCGGGATGCCGGTAGTTAGAATACCGACAGGGGCTTCCCGACAGTCAGAATCCTGACCCAATTTGTTAGGTGTCCTAAACCTCCCCATAACCCACCTTTCCCATAGCCAAACCCTCCTCCCCTGCAGCCTAACCCCAACCTACCCCTTAATGCCTAACCCTAACCCTTAATCCTAAACCTAATCCTCCCCCTAACCCTAATACTTACAGTTGGAATGCTGGCAGTCAGGATTCTGGCGCCAGGATTCCGACTGTTATCGGGATTCTGGCACCAGTATTCTGAGCACCGGCACCCCGCCCGCTGGGAAGGTAACTACATCCCCTCCCAGAGGTAACCGAAGTTTTTGCATCTGGGCCCCAGGTAAAAAAGCACCTGCAGAATTCCGGGGGCCCATCAGCCTAGGGTGCCTATTCTTCACAGTCTAGCTCATGCACTGCCTGTAACAAAAGAAGACATTTCCGTCCTTTTAAACTGTGCATTTCCTCCCCCTCCCATACTTGAATCCTAGGCTGTGAGCTGCTTAAGCAATGATTTTGGCGAGGGCGATAGTTGGCTATCTTGGATGAGACCATGCCCCTAGACACCAGTCAATGAAGTTGCACTACTCATCACACCTGATTATAATAACCTATGCAATGCTTACATGCAAATTATCCCATTTAGTTTCCAGCATCATTACAAGAAAATAGATCATACGGGACATTAATATGCAAGGTTACAATGTGAAAACAACCACCTTATAGAGAAGATAAAGGAGGAAAAAATTGCAAGGAAACAAATCAAAACACCCACGGAAGTATTTAAAAGAGACAAGCTCAAGTAGGTATAGAGCCCATAATGTTACTTATTTATATTGTGTATGCAGATAAGCTCGGTAAATGACCTTGTGTAGTAATTTGTAAATTGAAAGAGAAAATACACTGTGGTTTAAAGTTCATGCGTAATAGGGATGACTACTGCACAAATAATAGCTTTTAAGTGCCTACTCTAATGTGAATTAAACATTGCCTAATTTAATGTGCTCGTAGACGCACTGCGCATTTTGATGGCATGTGTCATTACTTACGTCTTCTTTTTATGAATAGCAACATCTGCTTTATGAAACCCTCACAACCAGCCCTCCAGGTCAATGTAATTTATAAGTCTTATAATACCAGTAACATTAGAACATCTGTAGTAAATACTATCTTTGTTTTCCGTGTTAATAAGGAAACTGTACAATTCTAGGATGGTAATTCATTCCCCAAGGTATAATATTGTTTCAGGTAGATTAAATGTAGACCAAAAATTAAATCAAATTATATTTTGTGTGCTTGGTTTTCTTTAGGGAACCAAAACCACTGAAGTGTAAATGTCTAATTAATTATGTTGAATGCTAATGGATTTTAAATTAAAATACTTGCAATATTTAGCTCGACCAATTTTCTTGTAACTAAAAAGATATAAATATAGACCAAAATAAACTCTGTTTATATAGAAACATGTGATCATTTAAAATGTCTTCGTCAAAGACGTTGCTAGAGATGAGTGATTCCTGATTCATTTTCCATTTCACCTAGTTCATGCAGTCAATGAAAAAACATTTAAGATTATTCGCTAAAGTAAAACAGTAGGTTCCTGCAATGCAAATTCCATGCCGTGATTCTGTCACGTTTGACTTCGGGAAATCCCCTACTGAGGGGTGAAAGCTGAGGTCCCGGGTTGAGGGAGAAATCGGAGGCGTGGGGCCTGTATATACGATCTCCTCTTCCACGGGAGGTGTTCACCAGTGACTCCTCCAAGCAGGATATGGGTTTAAGGTGAACCCAGCAGGCAGGTTGTGGCCCTTTGGTCAGGTATCCGATACAACGATGGCCCAAGAGAAATACTTCAAGAAGAAGTACAGCTGTACAAGTAGTTGGTATTTGTAATTGTACACAGGTAAAGGGTTTTTGACGCACTGCTGCACCAAGAGGTGGCACTTGTAACTGCATGCAGGCATGATGTTTTTGATGCACTGCTGCACAAGGGGGATGGTACTTGTATGGCACACAGGCAAGGTGTTTAGACGACCTGTTGCACAAGGAGATGGCACTTGTATGGCACACAGGCAAGGTGTTCAGACGCACTGTTGCACAAGGAGGATGGTACTTGTATGGCACACAGGCAAGGTGTTCGGACGCACTGTTGCACAAGGAGGATGGTACTTGTATGGCACACAGGCAAGGTGTTTAGATGCACTGTTGCACAAGGAGATGGCACTTGTATGGCACACAGGCAAGGTGTTCAGACGCACTGTTGCACAAGGAGGATGGCACTTGTATGGCACACAGGCAAGGTGTTCGGACGCACTGTTGCACAAGGAGGATGGTACTTGTATGGCACACAGGCAAGGTGTTCAGACACACTGTTGCACAAGGAGATGGCACTTGTATGGCACACAGGCAAGGTGTTCGGACGCACTGTTGCACAAGGAGGATGGTACTTGTATGGCATACAGGCAAGGTGTTCGGACGCACTGTTGCACAAGGAGGATGGTACTTGTATGGCACACAGGCAAGGTGTTCGGACGCACTGTTGCACAAGGAGATAGCACTTGTATGGCACACAGGCAAGGTGTTCGAATGCACTGTTGCACAAGGAGATAGTCTCATAGAGACTTGAGGGTATCTCGATGAGGGAACCTGGGACGAGGTGACGGCAAGTATACACAAGGTAGCGACAACATTGTACAGGCCACTTCCTGCTGTCTGGAGGCTGGTTATATACCTAGAGGTAGTAGATCATTGGTGGACAGCGTCAGCTGACCACCAGGTGATGAAGACTGTTTTGGCTGCATCCATGATGGCAACTGCAGTACCCAAGGCACGGCACAGCTCATGGATGTCCACATGGCTCTTAGCTATAATACTCAGCGCGTCACTCGCCACTGCAACTGGCGTCTGACCACCTGAGGGATCAGGGGAGGCCGGCGCTGGGTGAGTAATGGCCGATCCTAAGCTGCATCCTGACAGATTCAATTTTGTGTGATGTGTCCATTTCAATTTTAAAGTGCATTGACTAGCGCAGGCCTGGTCAACCTGTGGCTCTCCAGCTGTTGTTAAACTACAAATCCCAGAATGCTTTATCAGCTGATCGGTGTGAGGTTATGATGGGACTTGTACTCAGGTCTACAAGCACCCGGTACGAGAATTATAGGAGCGCCCCTCCATTCATCACACCTAACAAGACACATACAATAATACAGTTACAGGAAGAAAGAAACTGACAGGCATTGGCTTATCTCTAATGGGTGCATGTTATGCACTGCATACGGGCCACTGGTTCCAGAGGGCCCACATAATTATACTCACCCCTCTGCAGTCCAGCATCAGGGCTGCAGCAGCATCAGAAATCGCCAGTAAGGTGCTCCATTGGCCATTTTACCTGAGACCTGCACATGTGCAGTAGACTCTGGCACAATGATAAAGACTATTACACCACAGTACGAAGGGTGCAGTGGGGAAGGGGATCCATATGAAGCCTGCACTCAGGCCCCCTTCTCTCTTAAACTGCCCCTAAGGACAATACTATATTTATAAAGACCTTGTTAACATACATATAATTGGTATCCCCAGCATGCAGTCTGGGGGGATGGAGTCAGTATACCGACTGCCAAATGCCGGCGCCACAATCCCGATACTTGTCAGAATCCTGGCACTGGCATCCCGACCACTGGAATCCAGAAGGTAAGTAGCGGGGTTAAGGGGAGGGTTAGCATTAGGATTTGGGGCTAGGGTTAGGCACTATGGGGAAAAGGTTAGGGTTAGGGTGCTGGGAGGGGGAGGTTAGGGTCAGGTATCGGGGAGGGAGGGTTAGGTGGAGGGGGAGGTTTAGAATACTTACCGAAAAGTGTTGGTATTCTAGTCCTGTTGAGCAGCCGGCGTTGAGATTCTGACTGCCGGGATCCCAAGTGTCGGCATCCCGTACCCATCCCAGTATGGAAGGAGGTGAGGAACAGCACAGTGTGTGTTGTCAGCTGAGTCATGACTCACGGTTGAAAAAGGAAATGCAAGTCATGCAGTGCCTGCCCCAAACTCATGGTGACCAGTGAGAGACAAGTCTGGGTAGGCAGGATGCGGGATTACAAAAGTGTATCTACAAAAATAACGTATATAGGTATAATAAAGTTACATGTGAAACATTATTAAATGTCAGTCACAATACAATATACAAAAAGTATAAAACATGTAAACTGTTACCAACTGTTTAGTCCAATAATGGCTCTCATAGCCTACCTTAGGTGTCTTTGGCAGTTAAATGGAGAAGGCACAGAGCTGCACTATAAGCCTTCTAATCAGTGCATGTGGGCGTCCGCTGCTGCTGTTGTAAAGTGACATTGTGTATTTTCCGTTATGTGGTGATCGCATTCTCCTGCTTCTAGGGTGAAGCTGCTGTTTTGCAATGATGTCCTCTGGGGGCCGATGTAAGTAAGCTTCCATTGCTACTGGGATCTGTCAGTGGAGAGGAGCCGGTGTGGAGGAGGGGCCGGCCAAGCTGTTGTTTTCCTCTATCCAAACACTACTGTATGTAACCCTAGTGCTGCCAGTGGCTGATCAGTCCCAGTAACTGCACTGCGCCCTCTATGGGGTAGTGCCCTCGTGCAGCCGAACTGGTCAAACGACCCTCGAGCTGGCCCTGCTTGTAGTTTCACAACAGCTGGAGAGCCACAGGTTGGCTCGTCTGGACTAGTGCATCAAGGTAATGGTAGCTGAGGAGTGCGTCTTATGGTAGGAGCTCTGTAACATCCCTAGATGAAAATAGGCTAGCTCAAGGGTAATAACAAGACATTTCTACAGAAAGCCCAGGACTGTAGAGGGAGGAGCTTTTCAAATAGTTATGTACTGAACATCATCATAGTATTTGCACAGTGTTCTCCTGAGAATGAGATATGCTTTTAGGTCTGCAGTACAGCCTGTACCATACTACATGGGGTATTGCTCGTCCTGTTCCTGTATTATTGACTGCTTACTTACAGTACTCTATTACCTACAGCTGGTGTTAACGTGCTGAATAATTTTAGGAGAAGCATGTCCAGGCCTAATGAGAGGGGAGACAGCTGGGAGTAAAGGCCCCCATACATCAGAGATTGATTGCAGCAATCGTGCAATTTGCAATCGATTGTGTATAAAAATCTTTCCCTTTTTCAATCGATTGCAGATTGCAAAATTGCCACAATCGATTGAAAAAGGGAAAGATTTTCATACACAATCGATTGCAAATTGCACGATTGCTGCAATCAATCTCTGATGTATGGGGGCCTTAACACTCACCACCACAGAAAAGGAGTTGAGCTGGCATTATGCAGGTGAAAGTACTGCCATCCAATTTTACTAAAGCTATATTTTACTAAGATTCGAGATGGTCCTGATTTTCAAAGTGATTTATCTCGCTGGTACTCGACAAAATTTGGGTGATTTAATCCCTATTTTTTTAACCAAATTTAACAACAGGCGATTTGAGGCTACACGAGTTTGCCGATGGTGAAGCAGACTGGGATATCTTTCCCGAGTAAAGGTCCCCATACATCAGAGATTGATTGCAGCAATCGTGCAATTTGCAATCGATTGTTTATTAAAATCTTTCCCTTTTTCAATCGATTGTGGCAATTCTGCAATCTGCAATCGAATGAAAAAAGGAAAGATTTTTATACACAATCGATTGCAAATTGCACGATTGCTGCAATCAATTGCTGATGTATGGGGGCCTTAACTCATTTTGCAGGAGATTACTCACCCGAGATTGCAGTGTTTTCACTCTGCAAATCTCTCTAGAGCTAGCAGCCAGCACATATCAGTGAGATATGTGCTTGCTGCTTGTGTGTTAAGACTTGTAAAAAATAGAAAAATGTTTTTATAAAAAAATTACGTGAGGTCCCCCCAAAAAAAACACTAACCAGCCTTGGGCTTGCCAGCCTGTCCTGGTTCTTAATTTACAGGGAAAAAAATGTGTAGAGTTCCACTGTAATTTACGAACCAGCAACAGGCAGCAGGGACAGAGCTGGTTTTAAATATACGGATAAAAAAAATGATGTGAGGTTCCCCTGTATATTTAAAACCAGCCCTGGACCATTTCTAACAGGGGACTGATACCACAGCCAGGGGTGCCCTTTCACCAGGCCCCCCAACCGCAGCATCAGCCTTGTCCATTAGTCAGCCCAGGCCAGGGATCCCTGGGGAGTTGGAGACACCCGTAATAAAGGGGTCACCCGCTCCAGGGCACCCCTGGCCTAGGCTGATAGCCCAGGGCTATCCCCGTCACCCCTGGGTGGTGGGTGCCGGGTTGATAGCGTTAGGTGTAGTGTAAAAATTACAATTTTCATCATTGTCTTTACAGTGGAACTACAGGTCCCAGCAAGCCTCCCCCGCATGCTGGTACTTGGAGAACCATAAATACCAACATGCGGGGTATTAAGGACCCACTGGTACCTGTAGTTCACCTGTAAAGAAATAGTTAATAAAGCACACAACACACCGTGAAAATAAAGCTTTATTGCATCCATAAACCCACTTACACATACTCACCTGTTTCCAGATGTTCATGTCCCCTTGTCAACGTAAAGTATCCCAACGAATTACCTGCAAAAAAAGATCCAATACTCACCTTTATGTCCCCCGATGTTCTCCGCAGAAATCCAATACGTGCCCCAGATACAGTGTAACAACATGCTTCTGCATGCTGTTACACTGTGTTACTGTCTGCTTGTGGGAAATAGTTGACATCAGTCCCGGGCCACCGGCCAATCAGCGGCGGCTAACATTAGCGGCCGCTCATTGGCTGGGACCCATGTGGGCTTAGCCAATGAGTGGCTCCTCCACCATCTTTATGTTTCACCAACATTACTCCAGTAACTGCACCATCACTTCATAAGATGGTGGGGGCATGAACAGGAAGGCCGAAACTAGGGTGGTGCGACTTGTGCTATGGCACTGGGCACCGCTGGGCAGGGGGCACTGTTTGGGCCACTCAATTTTCATGTTTATTATCATTCTTACTATTAGCTTCCTCTTCTTTTATCCCCAGAATCTCCTGGCCTCCTAAATCTCTTCCTTAGCCCTTCCCCATGAGGCCATGGACCTTTTTCGGGGTATCATTTTATGTCCCTATTTGAAAAAGGGAGAGGGTGCGCCAATGCTCTTTCAGGCACAGGGCACCAAAAAGTCTAGTTACGGCTCTGTGAGCAGGGGCAGGAGTTAAAGAATACCCTGTCCCTCTCCTGTCCCGACGTCTCTATCACTGCCTGTTACCTAGACTTGTGGGAGGAATGGCCCTGATTCCTATACCTAGAAACAAAATCACTACTATATAATGCTTAATGCTAATTTTCACACTTGGGGGGGTGGGGAGATAAGGGGTGGATGTATCAAACATTTGGAGAGCGATAAAGTGGAGAGAGATAAAATTCCAACCAATCAGCTTCTGACTGTCACTTTTGGTACTTTATCTCTCTCCACCTTATCTCTCTCCATGCCTTGATAAATCTCCCCCTTTATCTTTCTCAACTTTATCTCTCTACAAGGCTTAATACATCATCCCCTTACTAAGCAAACTTACATATAATAAATGAAGTTGCTGACTCAGACCTCATGGTAGTGGAATTGTGCCGCAATACAGATAACAGTATCTAAGTAAATAAGTTTTTTGGAATCCATTTACCTGGCCGTCTTGTAGAGTGGAACTCACCTTCGGCAGGTATTATACTTATGCTGGTCTGCACTAGGGGTGTGCACCGGCCACTTTTCGTGTTTTGTGTTTTGGTTTTGGATCTGGATCTTTCTTCGTGTTTTGGATCTGGATTGGTTTTGCCAAAACCACTCTTCCGTGTTTTGGGTTCTGGGTTTTGTGTTTTGGATCTGTATTTTTTTTTAAAAAAAGCATAAAAACAGTTAAAATCACAGAATTTGTGTGTTTTTCTGCTCCTATGCTATTATTAACCTCAATAACCTTAATTTCCACTCATTTCCAGTCTATTCTGAACACCTCACACCTCACAATAGTGTTTTTATATCCAAACGGTTGCACCGAGGTAGCTGGATGACTATGCTAAGAGATATGAGGGGGCGGCACAAACACGTGGTCCATCTAGGAGTGACACTGCAGTGGCAGACAGGATGGCAGTTTGAAAAACTAGGCCCCAAACAGTACATAATTCAAAGAAAAAAAAGAGGTGCAAGATGGAATTGTCCTTGGGCCCTCCCACCCACCCTTATGTTGTATAAACAGGACATGCACACTTTAACAAACCAAACATTTCAGCGCCAGGGTCTGCCACACGACTGTGGCTGAAATGATTGGTTCGTTTGGGCCCCCACAAAACAAGCTGGCAATTAATCTGTCCCTGCACAAACTGGCTCTATGGAGGCAAGAGTCCTCATCCTCCTCATCCACTGATTCCTCACCCTCTTCAGTGTTGTGTACATCCTCATCCTCACAGAGTATTAATTCGTCCCCGCTGGAATCCACAACCACAGGTCCCTCTGTACGTTCTGGAGGCTGGTCTCCCTGGAAGAGTTGATAATTCATTTTATGAACATCATCTTCTCCACATTTTGTGGAAGCAACCTCCTACACCTTTTTCTGACAAGGTTCCCGGCTGCACTAAGCACTCTTTCGGAGTACACACTGGAGGGGGGGGCAACTCAGGTAAAATAGAGCCAGTTTGTACAGGGACATCCAAATTGCTTCTTTTTCCTGCCAGTACAGGTACTGACTGTCTGACATGCCTACTTGGATGCTGTCGCCGATGTAATCCTTTAACAGACAGACGCATGCTTGTCGCTGCTGCTTTGAGGATGCAGGTGCGGCTACAGCCCACACAATTCACAAAGACAGGAAAAATAGAAGAATTTTTTTATTGTTTGTGGAGCGCACTTTGAGGGTTACACCACCCTTTAACAGACAGACGCATGCTTGTCGCTGCTGCTTTAAGGATGCAGGTGCGGCTATAGCCCACACATTTCACAAAGACAGAAAAAAAAAGAAGAATTTTTTTATTGTTTGTGGAGCACACTTTGAGGGTTATACCACCCTTTAACAGACAGACGCACGCTTGTTGCTGCTGCTTTAAGGATGCAGGTGCGGCTACAGCCCACACACTTCACAAAGACAGAAAAAAAAAGAATATTTTTATTGTTTGTGGAGCACACTTTGAGGTTGTCACCACCCTTTAACAGACAGATGCACTCTTGTCGCTGCTGCTTTAAGGATGCAGGTGCGGCTACAGCCCACACATTTCACAAAGGCAGAAAAAAAAAGAATTTTTTTATTGTTTGTGGAGCGCACTTTGAGGGTTACACCCCCCTTTAACAGACAGACGCACGCTTGTCGCTGCTGCTTTAAGGATGCAGGTGCGGCTACAGCCCACACACTTCACAAAGACAGAAAAAAGAAGAATATTTTTATTGTTTGTGGAGCACACTTTGAGGGTGTCACCACCCTTTAACAGACAGACGCACGCTTGTCGCTGCTGCTTTAAGGATGCAGGTGCGGCTACAGCCCACACATTTCACAAAGACAGAAAAAAAAAGAATTTTTGTATTGTTTGTGGAGCGCACTTTGAGGGTTACACCACCCTTTAAGAGATAGATGCATGCTTGTCGCTGCTGCTTTGAGGATGCAGGTGCGGCTACAGCCCACACATTTCACAAAGACAGAAAAAAAAAGAAGAATTTTTTATTGTTTGTGGAGCACACTTTGAGGGTTACACCACCCTTTAACAGACAGATGCACGCTTGTTGCTGCTGCTTTAAGGATGCAGGTGCGGCTACAGCCCACACACTTCATAAAGACAGAAAAAAAAAGAATATTTTTATTGTTTGTGGAGCACACTTTGAGGGTGTCACCACCCTTTAACAGACAGACGAACGCTTGTCACTGCTGCTTTAAGGATGCAGGTGCGGCTACAGCCCACACATTTCACAAAGACAGAAAAAAAAGAAGAAATTTTTTATTGTTTGTGGAGCACACTTTGAGGGTTACACCACCCTTTAACAGACAGACGCATGCTTGTCGCTGCTGCTTTAAGGATGCAGGTGCGGCTACAGCTCACACACTTCACAAAGACAGAAAAAAGAAGAATATTTTTATTGTTTGTGGAGCACACTTTGAGGGTGTCACCACCCTTTAACAGACAGACGCACTCTTGTCGCTGCTACTTTAAGGATGCAGGTGCGGCTACAGCCCACACATTTCACAAAGACAGAATAAAAAGAATTTTTTTATTGTTTGTGGAGCGCACTTTGAGGGTTACACCACCCTTTAACAGACAGACGCATGCTTGTCGCTGCTGCTTTGAGGATGCAAGTGCGGCTACAGCCCACACAATTCACAAAGACTGAAAAAAAAAGAATTTTTTTATTGTTTGTGGAGCGCACGTTGAGGGTTACACCACCCTTTAACAGACAGACGCACTCTTGTCGCTGCTGCTTTAAGGATGCAGGTGCGGCTACAGCCCACACATTTCACAAAGACAGAAAAAAAAAGAATTTTTTTATTGTTTGTGGAGCGCACTTTGAGGGTTACACCACCCTTTAACAGACAGACGCATGCTTGTCGCTGCTGCTTTGAGGATGCAAGTGCGGCTACAGCCCACACATTTCACAAAGACAGAAGAAAAAAGAAGAATTTTTTTATTGTTTGTGGAGCACACTTTGAGGGTTACACCACCCTTTAACAGACAGACGCACGCTTGTCGCTGCTGCTTTAAGGATGCAGGTGCGGCTACAGCCCACACATTTCACAAAGACAGAAAAAAAAGAATTTTTTTATTGTTTGTGGAGCGCACTTTGAGGGTTACACCACCCTTTAACAGACAGACGCACGTTTGTCGCTGCTGCTTTAAGGATGCAGGTGCAGTTACAGCCCACACATTTCACAAAGAGAAAAAAAAAGAAGAATATTTTTATTGTTTGTGGAGCGCACTTTGAGGGTTACACCACCCTTTAACAGACAGATGCACGCTTGTCGCTGCTGCTTTGAGGATGCAGGTGGATTCTAGACAGGATTTGGAACCGGGGACACACTACCTCCATCAATTGTCTAAATCCCACTGCACTAATGGCGGATACCGGACGCACGTCTAACACCAACATAGCAGTCAAGGCCTCAGTTATACGTTTTGCTTCAGGATGACTGCTGTCGTACTTCATCCTCCTCGCTAAGGACTGTTGGAGGGTCAATTGTTTAGTAAAAGTAGTGGTGTTCCTACTTCCTCTCTGGGATGATGAACAACTCCAAGCAGCAGCAACAGCACTAGGAGGAAGTGGTTCTTGATCTTTCCCTATTTTATTTTTATCGGAGAAAGTTTGGTCCTCCATTTATGTTATATTGATATATACGTGCGGCTAAGGCGCACACAAACACAGAAAATATTTTTTTATTTTTGCTGGAGAGTAGTGCATTTTGTGGGTTACACTACCCTTTAAGAAATTAGCCAGACGGCTCTTTACTTATGGGACACAGGCGCACGCTTGGCGCTGCTCCTTTGTTGATGCACGTGCAGCCACAGTGCACACAATTCACAAACACAGAAAATATTTTTTTATTTGGTTTGGAGTGTACTTTGGGGGTTACAGCACCCTTTAACGGTCAAGCCAGCCGGCCCTTTACTTATGACACAGGCGCACGCTTGGCACTACTTTGTTGATGCACGTGCGGCTACTGCGCACACAATTCACAAGCACAGAAAAAATATTTTTTGTTTTAGCACTTGGGGCGAGCACCCCTGATGGACAGAGCACCCCCTGGACAACACTACAGCACCCCTTTAGGACTGGGACACTGCACAGGACTTTGGAGTGGACACAGCCCCTATGGACAACTGACTACACAACATAGTCCAGCCAGCCCCTATTGACTTTGAAGTAGTGGACACAGCCCCTATGGACAACAGCAGCACAGCACAACACAGCCAGCCCCTATGGGCTTTGAAGTAGTGGACACAGCCCCTATGGACAACAGCAGCACAGCGCAGCACAGCACAGCACAACACTACTCTGCACTACACTACACTACACAGCCCAGCCAGGCCTAACTCCCACCCTCCCTCTTCACTGTCCACAGCCGAGTGAGAAAATGGCGCCGACGCGGGTACCTTATATAGGATCCAAAACCCGCGAGATCCGGAAGGCGGGATGATGACGTTTTGCCTCGATTTCAGATCCGAGTCAGGCGGGAAAAGTTGAGCCTGACTCGGATCGGCCTCGGATCGGGGGGGCTCGGGGGGGTTCGGATTTCAGAAATCCGAACCCGTTCACCCCTAGTATATGTGATGTTAGTCACTGTAGCAATCTTATTAAATGTCATTTATTGTCATTGTGGAAAAGCTTCAGAAAAGCAGAAATGAGCAGCAATCTTTTTTTCTTACGATCCTGACAGTTCCCGGATTGTAGTGTGATGCCGTAGTTATAACAAGGGGCCTCATTTAGAGTTGTCTGATATGCAGATATTTCCACAGATGAGTGCTAATCGGCAAACTGCGCATGCATCAAAATCACACTGCGCATGCGTCAAGCTACATCACCATAGTCACTCGCAGCAACTATTTACTCGCTGTGTGATTTACAGTTAGGGAGTGTTTGGGGGTGGTAATGGGGGGTGGTGGCTAAGAATGCAGGCATGTTGCGACCGTCTCGGGGGCGTATTACATCTTGTGTCTGTGATATGCAAGGAAAATGTTTTCGGCATCTAAGTTCACGCATGGTTGTTCAAAAGACAGATATACAAAGGATCTGAGACCATCGACCGATGCTGCGTCTATGTATGCAGATCTGGATCTGCAAAGCAGCCGGTGTGCATCTCAATACAATCCTCAGTGTCTGTGACAATTGCATATTTTTGCACATCTACTGCACGGAGGGGCCCGTCACCCGAGATAGATTCTATAGCACAGTCATTGCATCTTTGTATGCAGCAGCTGTGAATAATTATGCAAAAGCTGCATGAGGCGTCTTAAGTAAGCTGCAGGATTCTCTGATCCGCTGCATCTGAAGACACAACATCGAATCAACTACGTACACATCAGACATCAGGGTACTCAGGATGTCTAGGTAATTCATGCTGCTGGGCAGGGGAGGGGGCCCGTGTCCAGACTCGGTGTGGGTCCCCTCCTCTGTCCGGCGGAGCCGTGGTGCACCGGGTGCGGTAGACTCTGGCCTAGGGCACGGGTCTCTAGGAAAATGGTGCCTGCACCGTTTTCCCAGAGACAGCAGTA
The DNA here is from genome assembly GCA_031769625.1 of Taudactylus pleione. Classification (NCBI taxonomy): domain Eukaryota; kingdom Metazoa; phylum Chordata; class Amphibia; order Anura; family Myobatrachidae; genus Taudactylus; species Taudactylus pleione. The sequence goes on from JAUIMM010000194.1 coordinate 2,085,689, forward strand.
CTGTGCAAGTGCGAATCACCGGGAAAATGCCCACCGCCAGGCATTAGTCTTATACTTACCGGACAGGTAAGTATAAGACTAATAGTTGCAGGGTGTGCGGTGTGGGCCCACCTGAACCCGCACACTCTGCACCCATTATAGATATGCCTCTGCTCCCGGCACCAGCGAAGCACTGAAAACAAGGCAGACACGCACCTGTTTTCTGAAACGCTCCCTATTGCCATCTTACCGCCGCCCCAAAACGCCAGCAGCATGTCAATTATGCTGCGGTATTTGAGGCACTGTGACTTACGTCACAAAAACAGATCTGTACATGCGTAGTATGACTGCTGCGCATGCCCAGGTCTGCAAACATCGGAGATGTACGTAAATACTGAAGGACATACATCTCTGACATAGGTCCTGTGTTAGAATTCCTCTCTCCAGGCACAGGTGAGTAAGTGAGATGCGCTCAGGTCTACAATTACATATGTTTGTACTTTTGCTTTTTGAGCAAGCACAGAGCAATTTTGAGCACAATACACTACACATACATATTATCATGTAACTCATTCTGCGTTATACCCATACTAAATAATATAATATTTTGTTCTTAACATGCATGAATGTCATAACGTGTGGAAAGACAAAGACATAAACATGGGAAGCCCTCCTGCTCATGCATTAAGCTACAACATTATTGTGATCAGCCGTCTGGTGCCCAGTTTATTTCTGACCTTGGTCATAACACAGTTAAATAAACTTTGGATGGGGATTAAGGCCCTGATTCAGAGTGCTCACAAATAAATGCAAATAGTTGCGTGTGTTCAGAATCGGCTAAACTGTACCTCCCAAGCATTCCGCTTTTCAGGCACAGTTCTGCCATACTCCTCCCAGTCCGCATTGTCCTGGGGTGGGATCGGGGGGAGGGCCCCTCTCACCCGCTGCTCTGAGTAACAGAGCTTCCAGTAAATAGATTTCATGCACATGCAGATTAACTGGTAGCATGCCCAGCAGCTCCCAAAGCACTGGACAAGCCCACCGCATGGCAAAAATGGTGGGCATGGCTTGTAGGCACTGCATTTCTCGCAAGGTCACACCCCTTGCTGCTAGGTCACACCCCCTTTTTAAGGCACTCACCTTCAGCGTGTACAATAGTCCCGCTCTCAACTTCAAGAAAGTTGGGAGGTTGAATGTGACCACACTGCCCCCATTCATTTACCAGTGAAAGTGCATTTGCACCAGTTCAATGCTACATGCAAAAGATCTATCTGAAATTAGACATATCTCTTGATATGCACTTCTCTGAATAGTCTGTACTTACATGACACGCCCATGGCACACTTATCCTACGTATGAATGTGCCATTGCCACCCAATTGCGTCCACAATGTTGCAAGTGCAGCTGCGATGCTCATTGGTGGTTGAGATGGTGGGGTTGCAGCCCCGGCCAATAATTAGCAGAGTGGAACAGGATGACTCAAACCCCTAACTGTGCCTGTAAAATTAGTCTGGGGGGCGGGCAGACACGGGTTACAGTCAATAGATAGATAGTAAGAAGGTCTACAATGTCTGGATAGACAACAGATGTTAGACAGGCAATAGGTCGACAGGGACAAAATCTCGACACAGAAAAGGTTTACATGGATGAAGGTCGCCAGGTACAAGGGTTAGGCACTAGAAGGGACAGTTCTAGTTAGGCACTTACCCGATGGTTAGGGTTAGGCACCAGGATGGAGGGTTATTGTTAGGGTTAGAAAAAAAACATGTTAGGGTTAGAAAAAAAACATACTGCATGTCGACCAGTTTTATTTCGACCATTTCTGTGTCAACCTTTTGACCCTACCAACCTTTTGTACATGTCTACCTTCATCCATGTCGACATTTTGCCCTGTTGCCCTATTGACTGTCTAACATCTGATGTCTATGTAGACATTCCTGTCTATCTTTTATACCAAACCCAGTAGACACATTAGGGAGGCTGCTAATTGCTCTGCCCGCAGCTGTGATACACGCCTCTGATCAATGCCAGTGATGTCACCATTCCCATAAACTCCTGGTAATAAGAAGAAGCGTTTACAGGCACAGGTATGGGCTTGAGTTATCCTGCTTCCCTCTGCTTGTTTTGGGCTGCAATGCATCCCCACTGTTACACCACTAGTTGCGCAAAGTTGCACATGCGAGACCCCATAAAGCAATGTACTCCAACTGTATGTAATTAGCTTTATACAATAACAACTCGGAAGTAGCCTTATTTATAATTAACATTGCAAACTGTATAAAACGTATTGTTTTAAAACTAAGAGAATATTTGTGAATATCATCCATTTCAGCTTCATTGTATTTTAATAAGACATTTACTTTTCACCCCATTAAAGTTGTCCTGCTCTTCACAAAAGAAAACCACATTTTGGATGCTAAAAACTTAATAGCAATCTAGATGTCACATTTGATAAATTGATGTGCTTAGACTGTAACATCAAATCAATTCAAGGTCCATTAGCTTCTAGTGCTTACCATATATATCTTACCTGCAAACCAACACTGCCAGATCCAGCCATCTGGTAATTGTTCTTCCACCAGAAGGTGAATCCAGCTTCATTCCAAGCCGTCTCCTCTTATATCATTGTTTAATGGTATTTGTAATCTTTCATGTATAATTTGCGCTTCTATTGGCTGTTTTGTAAACCACATTGATAGGTTTCTGTGTCTTCCCTGCCAGTGGTTTCAGCAATGACTCATACAGAAATGTAAGAGAGAGGAGTTAAACATTAAAACGCACATTTGGATTGTTGAAGTGTTTTCGGCTGCAAGATGGGGTAGATAATGAACTCTGATTGCTAATTTATTTTTCAATTAAGTCCTACTCATTTGTGACTTGTGCATAGCAGTTTTTAAGAAAATAAAATTGATATGCAAAAAAAAAACTTGCTCTTTTGGAATAATTTGATTTTCCAATGATGTTGGCAGAGTTTTATGCATATTTGATTAAATAATGAGAATTGCTGATATCACATTTGGCAAACCTTCCACCTGGAGATGTAATGTAGAAATTCATATATTTTTTTTTCAGCTGTTGTTTATATAAATGAGAATTGTGAGCCTCTAACAGCTCTGTCTGACAGCAGAAATTGTTCCTCTTAGACAAATTTATGTTCCAGTGCTGTATTGGCAACAAAAAGTGTTACTTATACTTAGAGATGTGCGGGTTCGGTTTTACTCGCACATCTCTACTTATACTGTAGGTGACAAGTCTGAGTTTTGAAAATGTGGAAGAACGACCCAAAAAAAAAAAAAACCATTAATCAGATGGCCTATATTTTAAACACCTTCACAACAAAGGTGGGCTTTGTTACTATGAATGAATAGATATCCGGTCGACGTGTTGACATTCTGAAGTCGACATTCATAATGTTGACAGGTTCTGACTTCTGATTGTCAGCAGCCAAAATGTCGACATGGTCACGACATTGCCAATCAATATGTAGACATGCACTTAGGTTGACATGGTCAAAATATTTAGGGTTAAGCTTAGGTTTAGGGTTAGGTGTAGGGCTAAGGTTTAGGTATAAGTATAGGGTTAGGTTTAGGGTTAGGGCTAGTCTAACCAAAAAAACATATGTAGACTTGTTGATGTCGACATGTTAAATGTCAACATTCTGAATGTGTCAACATTATAATTAGATATGTTCGCGGACCCCTGTGCTTTGATATGGGCTTTGGCAAAACCCTCAAGTGTTTTGGTTGGTTTTGTATTTATTTAAAATTGATTAAACCATCTAAAATCATATAATTTTGGACCTATTTACATGCAATCTAAATCCTTGAAACTAAATGAACTTTTAGAACCACACTACAGAGGTCCTCGCCTATAACAGCCACCGTTTTCCCATAGACAATGATGTTCTCACTGGTACTTGGATGCTGCCAGGACTTAACTCAGCATTGTAAGAGTTTATGCAAGTAACCAGGTGGCAACAGAGAATGGAGCTGGAGTGGCAACATGCAATAGAATACCTGAGGTAGGTGTAAGTAGGAGACTGCAGAGGAACTAGAGGTGCACTAGCAAGCAGGGTAGTAATAGACTAGGCAGAGAACAGTAGAGAATGACAGGGCTCCAACAGGGTCCAATGACAGGTACAGCATGTACCGGAGCCAGGAATACACAGACTACCAGCAGGCTAGACAGGTCAGGAACACAGCAGGCAGGTCAGCTAGTTTGCAGGGCAATCCCTATAAATGGCAGTGAGGCCAAGTCTTCATCCAATCAGGATGCCTGCTCGACCAGACCCCCTAGTTAACTAAACAAGGCGCAGCAGCCAAGCAGAGAGTTGGAAGTGGCAGGAGAAGCGACCCAACTAACAATAACCGCCGGGTCCAGTGTTCAATGTGGCCGGCATGATGACGTTATCCAGTGTCCCTGCCGCCTAGTAGCCGGTACCCGTCAGAGGGATGTGGGCGCTGTGGCTAGTGTGGCAACTCATAACAGTACTATGGTGTTTTGTTACTTATTATACAGTATAATGTGATTTTGCTGCTACTTAAATATGCATTGTACTATACAGTATGTATGCACACACTGTACAGATTAATTGGGATGAAGTAAGTTTTTGTCATTTGTGGTTTTAAATGTGGAGGCTATATATAAAACTCAATGAGATTTCATTATACTGCTTACTCTATTTGAGTCAGTAAATCTAGTGTTTCTTGGATGTTTAAAACACAAGAAACATTAGTTAAACAAGGTCTGTGTTACTGAACAGGAAAAAGAAATGCGGACAGAAATCTAAAACAACGACTTGACGCACTATTGGATAGAAAAAATATTGTCTGTCTAAAATAAGCAAAAACTTACAAAGTGACTTAGAAGTACCAGCAGGATGTGTGCTGATTAGTTTCTTAAGCTCTGTTTAAAACTTATCCAACACTATTTTATAAAAAATATATATTTTTTAAACACCGTACACCATAAAAATAGCAATTTTTATGGTATACTGTAATGATGGTCATTGACAGCACACACACACACCATATATATGTGATTTTTTTTTTTTACACAAAATACAATGCCCGATCACTGTGACCAGCAGTGATCGGGACTTGGGGGACAGACGGTGCAGAGTTGTAGCCAGAAGGAGGGGTCGGGGACAGAACACTGGCAGCCGTGCTGGGGAAGTAAGGAGTGGGAGCGGCCGGGTCAGAGTGTGGCTGCTGCTTCTGTACTTGTATCAAGCCAGGCAACTGCACCAGGATGGAAGAGTGGGAGCGGCAGTGGAAAAATCAGTAGCAGCTGCTGCTTCTGTAGTTGTATCTATCAAGTCAGGCAGTGGCGCCAAGAAGGAAGGGGTGGAAGCAGTCAGGGACAGAGCAGTAGCCACTGCGGCGGCTGCTGCTTCTGTAGTTGTGTCAAGTCAAGCAGCCGTGCCGGGGAAGGAAGGGGTGGGAGCGGCCGGGGACAGAGCTACAGCCATGCTGGGGGAAAAGGAGCTGGTGGTCCCGCCGGTTGCCCAGGCCGGGAAGACAGCAGGGTTCACGCCGGCGTCAGTTGTGGCTATCAGGAGTCGAAGCTGCTGCTTGCTTCTATTGAAGACACAGCTGCCAGGAGGGGGGTCCTGCTAGGTGCCCGATCACTGTGGCCAGCAGTGATCGGGATACACTGGCAGGGAAACTGAGGCCAGTAGGTCCCTCTGACATAGGCAGTTGTGGGAAGATTAGCTTCCCGCAGCCGCCTAGTGGGCATTTCTGACTGGTTGCATCAGATGGGACCATGTCAGGGAAAGCCTAGTCTGGTGTGGACACATCTGATCATATGACCATGCCAGGCAAGTGGTTAGCAGCGCTGCACAGACTTCTAGAAGTGGGAAGAATTGCACTTCATAAAAAGAGAAACTTCTTACAACTAAAATGAAGAAAACCAGTGTATATAAATCTTTGCAGCTAATAATGATCATATTAATTATTAATAAAATGTAAATAATTCTATTTTTTTTTTTTTATTAAAAAGCAAGCTTTACACCTAATACAATTGCAAATCACTTTAATATACCATAATAGAATAACTTATTAATACATTTAACCACTTGAGTGCTAAGTATGAGTGTGACTTATCATTACCATGTACATCAGTCCAACTTTTCCTCAGCACTGCAGTGCTGTAAGTGAGAATTAATCTTATTTACCTGGTCTCCATGAGTAATTACTACCAGTGGTGACTAATACCCCTTTTCCACTGGCCAAAATACCCAGGTTAAAAAATCCTGGGATATGCCCAGCATTTCTTCCCAGGTCTCGAGCAGGGTTTTACGCGGGTAAAACCCTGGTCAGGCTCAATGGAGACCCATTTACAGCATAGTGATTGGGTGGTATTCGGAAGCTGTCTACGACAGCTGTCACCGGGGAGGGAGAGATTACAGCCTCCCCGTATGGCCGGTTTTTACCCCATCCCCGCTTCATTGACAGCTGTGACATCACAAAGCCTCCCGAAAGTACACCCCCTCCACTGGGAAGGACACCCTCCCCTGGTTGCCGGTCCATCTCCAAGCACCAGGACTGCACACGTGTGCAGTGTGAACGCCGCCCACCCGGGATATGGGCAGTGGGAATGATTAAAATCCCGGGTCTGACCCGGCTTGGAACCGTGTTCCAATCCCTGGTCAGACCCAGGATTTTGGTGGAAAAGGGGAAGACATGGAGGCACCCTCATTTGAAAGAAGAGTCACCTCATGTATCCCCATAAAACTTATTGTCTGATGACCAGCATCATCACCATGCAACACTTACACTGCAGAACACTAAAGAAGTCCGGGATTTGGAACTCACATTGATTGGAGGTAGTCTCCGTTTGCAAATTGTGTGGCCCCTTAGCAGTTTTTTTCTGGTGATCACCTATTATCACTAGTCAAAAACACTGCACTGTGGAAAACATTAATGCATTTGCTTTTAGCTCACTGTCTTACAATTTCAATAATGTTAACAAAAACACACTTTTCTGGACATTCTGTGTAGTCTTTTTTGCTATTTTAGAAGTAATAAGCAAACTAATGGTATTTTCTAAAAAAGAAAGAAAATGCTTGTGTTTTCAGTTACTTCATAACAAAAATACTGATATTGGTGTTGGAATATAACCAGCCTAAAAAGTGCCAAAGTAGACTTAGAAATGGAATGAGAAAAGCCTCAGCAGCAAAATAAAAGTACAATGCAGTGGTGCAAATATGAAAAACCCATACTACTGTAAACTAACAGTCTGTTTCTGTAACTTTAGCATTGCTTTTTCATATTAATTTGATCTGTGTGAGGTCCACCTAGTGGTCAACTTAACTGAACATTCAGGCCTCTGTAGTTAGTTTCCCTATGCACCCTGGGTGGGAGATAGTGGAGATCTTCATTTTGGATATCACATCAGCAAACAGGTGTATACAGTATATCCTTCCCTCAGTGCAGCATCAATGATAAGGACTTCGACCTAAATCTGCAATCATTAGATTAGCTACAGTTCAGACCTTCAGTTATGGTATGTGTTAATAAGTTAGTACATTATGGTTACACTGTGCTGTTTTCATGTGTGTATTCATGCTGTTTGCATACATTGCATTTCTCATATTGTATGTTTTATGTTTGTGTTTCAGTTTTACCAAATCATATTACTACAATAAACACAGATCTTCATATCTAATTTGGTTTATTAAAAAGTAAGAGTGGTTATGCTGTCTGCAGGGCCGTAACTAGGGTAACGCGACCAGTGCCATGGCACAGGGCACCACAGGGCTGGGGGCACTGTTTGGACCTGTAATTTTTTTCTGTTTATTATCATTCGCACTTGTAGCTTCCTCCCCTTTTATCCACAGCATCTCCTGACCTCCCCTATCTCTTCCCTGGCCCTACCCCATGAGGCCATGGCCCTTTTTCAGGTGCACTATCTTATGTCCCTATTTAAAACATGGGGGGGGGAGCAATGCTCTCTCTGGCACAGGGCACAAAAAAGTCTAGTTACGGCTCTGGCTGTCTGTCTAATTATATAAACCAAAGGGAAGCATATAGGGCCTCATTCAGAGGCGGTCGTTAGATGCAAGTGGTCACTCTGAATCAGGGCGGCCGCTTGCATCCTGAACGGCTGCCTCCTTGACGATCGATAAGCTGTGGGTTAACACCCACAGGTCTAACGACCGACATGGGTGATGGTCGCGATGGTCTTGGGTAGGGTCTGGGCACTCGTAAGCCCCAGGGAGCTTCCTGCTCTGTTCGAGCAGGAAGTTCCCCACTGACATCAGCGATGATATCAGTGGGACTGCCCTCAAACGGCAAGCGTTCCGACTGGAACACCTCCGTTTCGCCGGGCACGCCCCCGGCCCGCCCAGCAAACGGGGCGAGCTGTCACTCAACATCGACAGCTTGCCCCGTCTGCTACAAGACCCTTAACAACTGAGCGCCCGTCGTTAGCCGGGTCTCGCGCATGCGCACAACGAAGCCGGCTCTGTCGTGCGCAAGCACTGTGGTGCAACATCGAGTTGGTTGTGAGCGCTCACGACCGACTCTGAATGAGCTCCATAGTGTGGACAAAATTATACATCATTTTTTATTCTGCTAATTTACTCTGCTGCAACAAAACCCTGACAAACATGAAACTCTCAGTATGGTAACACCTCTTATTATGTTTAAAATGAGGGTGTGCAGTCCAAGCCCCTCCCCCCTTTCCTATTTATTTGTCCATATAAAGTACAATTGAAGGCTGAGACTCCTTCTGCATGGTATTAGTACCCCCTCCCACCTGCCCTTAGATGATTTTTAATCAGCACAGGTTCCTGCATTGCTGACTAAGGGCCTGATTCAGGAAGGATTGCAATTGCTTATACGCACGTAATCGGCCGAATGTTGCGTTCTGCGCATGCGTATGCATCGCACTGCGCGTACGTGAACCAGCCGCTGCAATCGGAACTGTGTTCACAGTGGCAGAGTGATTGACAAGAGGTGCCGTTTGTGGGTAGTGATGGGGGAGTGGTCATGCGAACGCAGCCGTGCCAGTGCGTTTCAACGCCATTTAATAGCCATGCATAAATTATCCACTGCAATACCAGACGCAGCCTGTGGCCTCATAGCATGATCGCTGAAGAAAGCAATTCCTGAGTGAGGTCTGACCTGCTTTAACTGTGCGTATGGGTCTGATGTTACACGATGCTACCGATTGTTTCGCTATGTTGCCAAAGTATATGTATGTGAGTAAGGGGAAGTGGGCGTCCTTATGTTAGGCTGTGATCGCAATGCGAATGCAAATATTTACATATCACCACTGATATTAGCAACTGCGCTGTGTACGTATAAGCAGAATAGCGATCCATGCTGAATCAGGCCCTATGTTAGCATGGGCTCTATTAGTTGTAAGATAAATTGAAATAATGTTTTAGTATTAGGTATGTTAGGGACCTATCTGATGGGGCTCACCATGACGTGATAGGTGGGCTTGCATTTTTGACCAAGCATGTACTAAGAACCTCACTTATACTCCATGCTAACTGTAGTGTTTATCAAAAATATTTTGACTATCAGTACTCTTAGGGCCTGATTCAGAGCTGAACGCTCTGACCAGAGCGCTCGCTCTGAATCAGGGCCCTCCTACCTGTTTTTGGAGCGACCTCATGGACGCTCGTATAGCTGTGGGTTACCACCCACAGCTATAGCGAGCGTCCATGTTGATGGTCGCGATGGTCAAAGACCATGGCGACCATCGGGCTTGCGACGAGACCCTGCGGTAGGGTCTCGCTTCCGCAAGCCCAGGAGTGATTTTGGGGGCGTGCTGTCACTCACCATCGACAGCACGCCCCCTTTGGTGCGAGACCCCGAGCGACGTATTTCTCGTCGCTCGCCGGGTCTCGCGCATGCGCATGACGGAGCTCCCTCCATCGTGCGCATGCGCATTCACTAAACATCGACCCGCTTGTGAGCGAACTTCCCTCGCGAGCGGGTCTGAATGACCCCCTTAGTGCTTAGAGTGTGCACCTGTATTTTCTTTTTTTCTGCAAAATATAAAACTATTACAAAATAACTATTATTTTTTTAAACATACACCTAGATATATCACAGCCCTGTAATCAAAATAGTTTGGAACAAATGATGACAAGTTCAAAATAAACTGTGGTCTCTTTTACTGAAATTCCCACAGTATATTGTGAACAACTTGGAATTTAAATGAGATGCTCAACTTTGATTTAAAGGTTATAACAGCAATAAAGTCACATATACTGCAAATGTCCCTGCAGTTACTATGATGTATCACTTGTTGCGTTCCTCATAATTATATCCCATCCTCCCTCATTGCCATAGTAGAAGGGTTTATGCGCCATAATACAGCTCTCTCTCAAATAATCGAATAAACATTTTTTCTTTCAAAATAACAGCTTACAACAAATAGTCTCCATCTTATTATATAGCTAACATATCTCATGTCAAGTTAAACCACAGAAAAGAACGATTTATTAAATTATATAAAGTTCAGTAGGCTAAAATTTAAATTTGCAATTTCAGCCATTATTTTTACTTTTTATATATATTTTATTTGCCTTATATTTGTATATGTTTATATTGCTATATTTTATTTTTCTTATATTGGAGCAAAGAAGTCAAATTTTTTACTGTATAAACAAAATCTTGAATGTATACGTTTTAGGGCATTCTGCATAAATTGTCCAATGCAAAAACATTTACTGTAAATATCATTAGATTAGCTAATGAGGACTCACACAATAATACAATAAAGTGGGCATTTGTGTGGCATACATACGATACTTTGTTTTATTATTGCAGTAATTACATCGTATTACTTCCTCAGGCTGAGACAATTCAACTTGTATAAGGATCCACGCAAATACAGTTAGAACAAATTTGTACTGTAAAGCTGGCCACACACTAGACCAACTTACATCCAACCAGCCAACTTGTTGATTGGTTGGAATGAAAATCTGGTAACGTATGGGAGCAAATGATGATCAGCAATTTGCTCCTAAATGCCAGAAAATAGATGAAAATGGTCGTTCAGAAAAGTTTGTTAAATGTTTGATCTAAATAATTTGTTCAAACAACAGTTTTTGTCCATTTTCGGGGGTTTAGGAGCAAATTGCTGATTGTCATTTGCTTTCATTCCTTACCAGATTTTCATTCAAACCAATCAACTAGTTGGATGGTTGGATGTAAGTTGGTCCAGTGTGTGGCCAGCTTTAGTGCTTTCTTGTGATGAGTAGAGATAAGCGGTTTGGTTCTACTCAGTTCTTTTTGCCAAATTAGTGCAAGTTCGGAATTATCCAAAACACGTGAGAGCCAGATAGCCAATAAGATGCAGCTTTCAAGATCTGAACGTAATTGAGTAGAACTGAACCGCTAATCTCTAGTTGAACGTAAATTATACCACGCACTAATATCATGTGATGCTCGCATACACTAATTTGACACTTACTTTTGCTGGGTATTTCTAACAGTTGCCAAACTTTACAAACATTATTAATAAATATTGTATACGTCACCCACTAGTTCCATTGTGCATGGAGGATCACAAGAATCTGATTAGTAAAAATTCAATTGCAAACAGTTGATGTCCATTACGTTCATGTTGCAACTATTTAATTCTGCTCCTGGTCTACTTTGTATTTAATATATGTCTATTTTCTGTCTTCTTGATTTACATAGAGACTGATATGGTCTGAAATATTTTGCATATTGTCATACAGCTGGTACCCTGTATAAGATGGGAACACCGAGCAAATCCTTATTATTTTCTATTTTATTTCAAATATTGCCCAATTATATAAAAGTTGATGAGCATGTAGCCACATAAAGAAGAATAGGATGTGGTTTAAAAATTAGTCCTTTGTCACAGCTCAGATTCCTTACCTGACAGGTGAGTGTATTTGATTTAAACTGCATGTTAGAGCTGTTAGTGTAGGAACTTTCAAATAATAAGGAACTGTGGTTAGATTAAATATTTTGATCAAAATATGAACTAATATCCCACTCTTCTTTTGCTAAATATGTTCAGATTTGCATTAGGAGGAATAAGCACTGACAATTATGTGGACAATTTTTCAGGCTTGTTGAAATGCACAGAATGACATTCTAAAAATAGATCAATGTACAGTATTTAGTGAATTTTGCAGGAAGCTTCTAAAAGCCAATCAAAATGATGTGTATAGTAGAAGCCCTATTAAGCAAAAAAAAAATTTAAATAAAATTATACAGTATACTATACTGTTGTTTTAAGTCTTTTAGCGTACCCCTCACCATCTCAACTGGTTCATTTAAATTTAGTCTGTAATTAACATATATAGAACATTGGCCCTCATTCAGAGCCGTACGCTCTGAGCAGAGCGCACGCTCTGAATGAGGGCCGGGCTCCATTTTCATGGAGCGTCCTCCTGGACGCTCGTATAGCTGTGGGTCACCACCCACAGGCTATACGAGCGTGCATTTTGATGGCCGCGATGGTCGAGACCATCGCGACCATCGAAATTGCGAGCCGGAGCCTGCGGTTGAGGTTTTCAACCGCAAGCTCCGGAGTGATTTTGGCTCTGTCAGAGCCAAAATCACTCCCACTGACATCACTAGTGATGTCAGTGGGCCGGCTTCTGACGGGAGGCGTTCCCGTGGGAACGCCCCCGTCAGGGAGGCACGCCCCCGGCACGCCCACCAAAGGGGGCGTGCTGTCAATCAACATTGACAGCACGCCCCCTTTGATCGGACACAACGAGCGAAGGACTTTCCTTCGCTCGTCGCGTCTGGCGCATGCGCACGACGGAGCTCCCTCCGTCGTGCGCATGCTCAGTGCATAACATCGACCCACTTGCGAGCGGACAGCCGCTCGCGAGTGGGTCTGAATCAGGCCCATTGTTCTGTATTTTTACTATACTAAGAATAGGCAAACACAGGGGAGGTTTCTAGTCGCCCAGAAACCCCCTCACAACCAGCGGCTCAAATCATGACCACAATAACAGTAGTATACTGTATAATACAATTTTACTAGAGCTGCGACCACAACATACAGTACATGTGACCGAACAGAGCTGCTTAGCTTTCCCTACCAACTCTGCTCTGTGTGTAGATTTGTACAAGGTAGACCAGAGAGCAGCTGCCAGCAAGAAGAGACAGGCATCTTAACATGAGGTTGGAAAATGTATTCTTAGACATAATACTGGTTATTACATATATTATCAATTATATAAGAAGACCAATGTGCACATATATGTCCGGGGCTGGTGTTACTGAACTCTTTTGTCACTCCTGAAGACTCCCAGACTTGCTCCTAAGCTGCGCAGAGCAGGGGACTTGCAATGTGTAATGACGCCCTCATTAAGAAAAAAAAAAAAACATTCAGCACAGACGGGCTGGCCCTACTGCCACATCTAACGGCTTACTGTGATTGCTGGCCCTGTACATATCACTGCACTCTGTATAGAGTAGGAAAAATAGTTTGCTAGAGTTGACACTTGTACAAGGGACTAGAAGTAAATTATTGCAGCTGTCACCTAAAAAGGGTAAGTGCAATGCCCAAAAGAGGAGCAAAGTACCATGAGGCACAGAAACGCTGTGCCTCATGGTACATTGAGCTGCGAGAGCCAAACCTGGGACAGTGTGATCAAGGCAGACCGATACAACGGTGCTACCTACAGCAGTCCACATTTACACTGACAACTTTCTGGCAAACACCTCCGCACTGCAAGTACTTAGCAGTACTCTCCCCATGGGGATCGAGTACAGCTGGCCGGTACAGACGGGGGATGAAAAGGCTTTAAAATAGGTTTATGATACAGCCAAGCTGAACCCAGTGTCTTCACAAAAGCTTCTCATATAGCCAGCCTTTCAATCGTCATCTGGATATTTCAGCAGCAGGCTCTGGACGAAGTTAATAGTCGGAATTACTGGTGCCTGCAAACCATGTACTTTTCATTATTTATATTGCTGGAAACACAACTCTAGCGCCCTATACACCTTTCTTAATTTGCCCTCTACACACTTGTGGAACAATCTCTATTACCACTCTGCCCCCCAATTACCTGGAAGACTCAAAAGAATATTAAAACCCGGAAACAATATTGGGACAATATCATCCTGAATTATCTGGAGAGCCTATCATCGTTCTGCAGTACTCACAGTCTCGCTAGCACTTGCAGCTACCTCACATTATACAAAATTGCTTCTTAGTGCTACTAGGAATTAAATATTTTTTAGGTTCTAACACTATTATCTCTGAATACTTTGAATGTCTATAAATGTATACTTTATCTGTGTATTTCATTTTTTAATAAATGTGTTTTAAGTAAATAATTCGCGCAGTCTCTATAAACAGACTATAGCTTGTTAAATGCATATTATGTCCCCTTCATGGGCTGGCCATACTCTTTATTAAATCAGGCAGATAGAAATTCCCCCTCTAGAAATCCTGAGCTTGCTCCTGCACAGCTAAATATTTTATTACAATACTCACCAACATAATTCACTTGTTGTCCTTACTGTGTTTCTGGCTTCGGGCCTGATCCAGAGATATATACGTCTTCATCCGAGGATCTGATTGTTAGGGATCTGCGCCTTTGCGGGATCCGTTCTGCCCATGTGTAGAATGGGTCCTGCGATCTAATTCGCAGACCCCACCAAACCGCAGCATGATTGACATGCATTCGGGGGGCGTAGCAAGGGCGTGCCATCCCCGTTTTCCGGAAGGGACGAGGCCAGGGTCTGTGTCGACAGATGCAGATATCTGCCCACTTGCGTGACCCGGCACCGGTCAGGCTGCGGGAAGCTTCAGCTCTTGCAGCCTGACCAATGGAGCAACCATCACGACCATCGGTTGCGATTGTGATCCCAGCTTGCGATGTGTCTGACACCTCCATCTGCATTTGCATCCGAGATGGACGGATTTGCACAGCCGCTTGTGTGCAGCTCTGCAAATCCGTCCATCTCTGAATCAGAACCTCTGCCCATTCCATGATAACATAGCGGCAAGCAATACAACTGGCTGTTTACACTCTGTCAGCAACTAAGCCATCTCGCTTAGCTTTAGATTTTGCTGAATTCTACTAAAGTTAAATCCTAATTGAGTAGCGAGAAAAAAAGTTTTTCATCAGGCAAAATTAAGATTTAATGACTCCTTAAAAAGTCCACTAACACAAGCATACTTTCATGGCTGGCATCTGCAATAACCCTCGTGTAATTCAACTTTTGGAAACGACATAGCGAAATAAGATCACAGAATGAAACCGTGTTTTCCAACAGTTACCGTTTAATTACCAGCGCCTATGATCTGCACAGGCCAAATAACACCATGGTGAGGGAAAATGTTTGGATATAATTTTTTTTTTTCCACTTTACTGCTGGCACTAAATTATCTGCTGGGAGCGCATTTAAAATGAATGCTATCTGGCCAAGCAAGTTGCAGAGTGGTGATGATAATATTTCTGAAGAGTTCCTGCTGACTAAAAGAAAAGATCTGCCTTTTGGAACGGATTGCTGGCATTCTGACTATATAGTTATGTGTCTTTATGTAGCTCTGAAATTACATAAACAACATGAAACTTGTGAAAACTATACCTCGTGTACTTACGGCTCAATTTCCGATTAGATTAGGGAGTTATAAATCAAGATAACCCTTCAGGATATAGAATAGTTAAATGCTGAAATAAACAACTTCCAATGTGACTAATTATCCCACTCTCGTTATATTTTTTCAACCTGCAGATAGTCCAGTGGCTTCTAGGCACTTTTCATTGTTATGTAGAAAATTATGGAAATAGTAGTGGAACAATACACAAAGATAATAGACATCATGCTGTCATTATTGTGTGATACAAAAAGATAAGAGTCTTACTTATCATTAAATCTAATGTGGTGTCTGAACTTGAAATAACTTAGAACTAATTTCACTAGTTTCTATCAGTACCTGAGTAGTTTTTTAGTGCATCACGTCTCAATTTAATGGAACCGGTCTGGGTCGACAAACTCAAACTTTTGGGCAAAATGATCTCGAAAATGTTGAAATGTATTTTTGCTTTGATCACTATGGTTCGTATTAAATACTGTTAAGGGGCTTATCCATTACACAACTTTGTGAACAATCCGACCAAAACCAGGAGGTTTTGGTCAGATCGTGTAAAAAGTCGTGTAATGGATAAGCTGCAAACGCCCTGCGACGCACACTCCCGTGAACAACTGTTGGAGTCTTTTGGCGTTTGAACATGCTGGTCAATTTCTGTATATTGCTGAACGACTTTAGAAAGTTGTTCAGTGGATATGCAGTGAACGACCAACGGTGAACGGCAAACGACTTCTTTAATGAATATTCACTGCACTCATTATAAATTTGGTCCTTGGTCTATGAAGAAATTGTTCACACAAGTCTATCATGTTTGTGAACGACTTTTGCATGAAAGACTTTTTTGTTGGCAGCTAAAGTCTTTGGTCTCTGGTCTTTCACAAAAAAATCTTCAAATGGATAAGCCCCTTTAAGCTGTTCACTCGGATTAGAAGTATGGGCTCAAACATGTTCAAGATTCAATGGCTACATTTAATAGTGTTTGTAAACATTTTTGTTTTAATTGAAACAGCCAACACGTTCAAGTTCATTGTTTGCACTTTCGCAGTGCTTTATTTGGCACCTTCGGCTGGGTGGTAACTTTCAACCTGGGACAGCAAATACAAGCAAGTGGTCCTGGCTTTTCTACCAGTACACTGCAATGTAGGCTTGGTGTAGCTAATGTGGGTGTGGTTTAAATAGCCAAAGCTATATATGAAAAATAGTTATAAACATATACAATACTTGCCAGCCCCATCGGACAAAGCAAAAAAAATAGATATTCGAAAGAGCATAACAGTGATTTTTAAACAGTACAGAAAACGTACTTGGGACCGATACACAATACAGGGACCATTCTAGTAATTGATATACAATACAGGAAGCATACTAGTTACCATTTTACTATACAGAGAGCATCCCAATGGCTATTGCCAGTGGTAACCATTACAGGAGCTTTAAATGCACCGCAGGCTGTCCTCCTATGTCATCGCCATCTAAGTATCGTGAAAGTGGAAACAATCCACAGGTAAGTTCTCATGAGCAGGGTCCTCTCACTCGTGTGCTTTTCCTTTCCTAACCTACATCATCATTTCCTCCCCCAGGGTAATCATTTGCTATCAGTCTCACTGAATCTGTCCAGTGTACCCATCAACTGGGGTACTGGCTCTGCCAGCACTGATTTCCTTACAACTACCATGTATACTGTATATTGTTCTCATTTGTACTGCTATGTCTGCATTGCACTTTTTACTGCAATGCTTGTTTTGTACTTTCGTATCCACCTTTTAGAGCACTGCATGTCCCTGTGGCAAATTAAGAATAATAATGTTTGTACAATCTTAGTGAGAGGATGGGAGCTATATTTGCAAACTAGATTCTTAGGTAATTTGTAATTGTTTATGTTAAACAGTACTATGGCTGCAATTCCCCATCAGCTACAATTAGGTCTGGCGCTATATCTAATAAGGTGGTCTCTTAGGGGGCCAAGGTTTTGCTAGCTCATCATCTTGGTGATGAGCTAGCAGTGTGTTACATAGTCAGTAGGAACCTAAGAACTTTTAGTAACCTTTAGTAACATACTTGAACTGTAAGAACGTCCTAAAGCTTTTCTCCAGTAGGATTCAAAGCACTTTATATTTGCAAAAAAAACACTATATTACATAGTGGGTGAATAAAAAGATATGAAGTACAAAGTTCAAGTTACCCAAGGAGTAATTAGTTATGTGGACTGTTCATCCGACCCATGACACTACCAGGCAAGTCAGCCATCTTGTGCACTCTACATAGGTAACCATGGATGGGATAAGCAATACGTGGAGATGTGATATACATTGGGGAATTATTGAATACAGAAAGCAATATTCTAGAATCAAGATAAACAATACATAGAAATGCATCTTGGGTGCATAACAGTGGACAATAATGAGCAATATAAACTATTAATAGAACCACATGAAACCTATATGGTGAGACAGACTAGTAATTGTTTATACTAGTGTTACAGAGGACAAGTTAATGATTACTTAGAAACAGACCTAGATGATAACCACCATGGCTGGGACAACCTACAGTTTTGGGTACCGGTACGGAGAGTCAATATCATTTATTGTTCTTTCACTCTGCTATGGAACGTCTGAATATAGGGAGAAATTTACAGTGGATGAGACCTCATTAAGCATAATCTATTTTCTGGTAACTGGACTTCATGCAACAGAAAGGAGATCCTGGAATCAACTACTATCACTTCATTGCTAATTTATGAAACTCCTTGGTGTAGGAATAACCTGCAACACTCACATAACCAATGCCTGTACCACCTACTAGTGCAATGCTTCATCTAGTCACCCTTCTTGAACAGGCTCAGTCTGCGGTTTGCTGTTACTCCTCGCTTACAATGATTGTGGCTAGGGCTGTTGGTGCACAACCTTACCAACTTTTCTGTTGACCCTGCCTATAGTGAATTGGTTCTGCCTACATGATGACATTTTCTGAGTTTTTTCCAGGTCTCTTAAAGTTCCCAAACTAAGCAACCACTAAAACATCATGTGACACTGTGGCCATGTTATAGTGGAGATGGCCACTCCATGACGGATGCATGTCATGTTTGCTTATTTATTATATTGAATTGTATTTCCGGAACCTGGAAAAAAGTCCTGAATCCAGACTTTTACAAAGTGTGTTGAATGACGTTGATCCGATGTTGCTTGAACCACTTTCCACATTCATTGACTGTAGGTCACAACTTCTGAACACCCAGCTCATATGTTAATAGCACTGGGGAAACTTGAACACAAATGATGCACCTGATTACAGAGAATGTGAAGGAAGCATCGATGAGGAACCTTGGTGTTTCTGCACGAAATTGATGATCTGTAAGAGCCAGACCATCCCTACCACCTTGCTAGTGGAAGAAGTTAAACACATTATCTAACATCTTGCTATACGGAAAAAAAATACAAAGTGTAAGAGCAATTATCTCTATTAGTGGGTGATACAAACCACCCACAATCACCTGCATACTGGCATTTTTGATTGGTCTTCATGATCACATAACCACCGGGACAGTTCTTCCTGTGAAAAGATTTCCCAAAAATTAAAAGACCTCCGGGGTTTAAGACCCAAGAGTCCTAATACGCATGCTCATGTACAAACTCTGAGGAACAGAGAGGGATGTTTGAATAGGCAACACCATTGGGTACAAGCTGAAGAAAGTTATGGTTTCTGGAGCTTGCTGCATACAGGCACATCGCAGTCCTATAGAATCCTTATACAATATATATGGGGATCCATGTGTGTTGCGGTTTTCGGAAGTTTTATCGTGTTTTACAATTAATATATTATTCCCCTTGTGTTAAAAAAATTCTAAATCATAAATAAAATAAAAGGTAAGTCTTACTAAACCAGCTAAACTGAGGCAGAACAAGCATCAAATTGCCAAGGCAGTTGTGTTCCAAGGAAGACGCTAACTATATTTAATATTCTTCACTTTGACCAAAGAAAATGCTGAAATGACATGAGAATATAATTCGTACTGAGAACCAGTTTTGATTTTTCCTGGTTAGCCTAGGCAACAGAATAGTTCATCATTGTGGAAAGTGGCTTCCTGAACACTGATAGAACATGTTATAAATTTGAGTCACAGCAGAAAACTGAGAAATAATCAGAACACAGTTAGTGCCTGAAGCTAAGATTTTTTTTATTTGATATCTCAGTGCAAGGTACTGTACTTTGTGCTGCAGGATTCCATAGAATTGCAATAATCATCACACTATGAATATATAAATCTTTGTAATTTCCTTTTCATGGCTCTCTGTTTACAGCCTGCCGTTATAGAAATGAGAAGCTGCTTAGACAAAATTATAAACTCGTCCCTTACAGTCAAATTTGATTCCGTTATTACTGAAGGTCAGTGTTTTCACCTTAAAAACATGCTTTGGGTTTTGATTACTTGCAAATAGAAAAAAAGATGTGATTTTAAAGTAAAATTTCACAACTGTATATTCATATAGTAATGCAGATGTACTACTTATAATTGCCGACATCCTGGCTGCCACCTCCGAGAGGGAGAAACCAGGTCGGCTTAGCAGGGGGCGGGGCCAGCAAAGAGGGGCGTGGCTGTGCAACAGTACAATGCATGTAGGGGCAGAGCTGGTGCATTTTGGCTCCGCCCCCGCTACACAATGCTGAAATTTCCGGCATTGTGAAGCAGTGGGCGAGGTCATGATGACGTAAATCTCGTCATCACCCCCCCTCCCCCCCACGCTGCGGTAATTTGTGGCTGCATTGCTGGGGAGACTTGAGGGGCGGTTGGCTTACATACTTTTCCGAGGGGCCGGGAGCGGCACACGATTTTCAGGAGGCTCCAGGGCCAATCAGGAGAGTAGGCATGATGTATGGTACTACTGATCTGAATAATACATACTTGCCAACTCTCCCGCACAGGCTGGGAGGCTCCTGAACATTGGGTGGTGCTCCAAGCCCCCCACGGGAGAGGACAAGTCTCCCGGTTTGGCCACCACCCCCAGCTTCCCCCCTCAACTTTCCCCCTCCGTACTTATTTGTCAAAGTGGGCGGTCCATAGGGGCCCATCATCGTAGCCCTGTCCTGTTTTACAGTGCCAGAAATCTCTGCATTGTAAAGCAGGGGGTGGGGCTGTGATGATGTGATCACGCTGCCATTCCCCCACCCCCCCACAACCCACTGTTACTGCCGTCGCGCCCCCTGCAGGGCCAGCCTGACTGCCCCTTCTCGAAGGGGGCAGCCAGAAAGTCGGCAAGCATGGACTAATATACCTGAAGTAACTGAATGTGTATCCGAACTATCACATCCTACAGAACACTGTCAGGGGCGGATTGGCAGGTACTTTTTGCGTGAAAAATCCTGGTGGGCCGATTGGTTGTGGGGCTGCTTTTCTGTGAGGCCCTGCCCCCTTATTTGCGTCAACCGCCGCCTCCTTTAGAGACTCACTTTCACAGGCACCCGGCAGCCTGTCAGCTCTGTCTGGCCGTGCCTTAGCTTCTCGCGAAAAGAGAGGCCAGCGGCAGCCTATTTAAACCCCGCCCAGAATGCTGTCGGCATCACGTTCACACCCCGCGGAGGACTCAAGACAGGAAGTGTCATGGCCCGTGGGTGACAGCAGCCGTTATCATGACCGCGAAGGAGGTAAGTTGCGGCGCGGGTAGGTGCCGCCCAGGTAGTCTGTTAGCCTGATCGTCTCCTCTCTACTCTTCCCTCCCCAGGCTGTGAAGTGTCAAGTTTAATTTCACAGCCTGGGGAGAGGGCAGAGTGGAGAGGAGACAATCGGGCTAGCTGCAGCAGGGCAATGGGGCTGGGAGATGGAGTCTGGATACTGGACTCGGGATGTCTGGTGTGGGGGGGCCTTCTAAGGGGAGAATGAGATCATCTGTCTAAGGGGGAGGGAAATTGATCTGTCTAAGGGGGAGGGGATATCTGCAGGGGAGATGCTGAACTGGTGGGAGATGGTCTTTCTGTGGGGGGGAGGGGGTCTTCTATACTAGGGGGGAGATGATCTGTCTGTGGGGTTATTTTGTGCCAAGGGGAGATGGTCTTTCTGTGGGTGAGGGGGGCTGCTGAGATGATCTGACTGCGGGGTGGGCTCATTGTTCTAAGAGGAGATATTTTTATGGGGGGAGTCTGCTATATTAGGGGGAGATCTTTGTGGGGTGGGGTTATTTTGTGCCAAGGGGGCATGGTCTTTCTGTGGGGGAGAGAGAGTCTGCTATAATAAGGGAAAGATAATCTGTCTGTGGGACAGGGTTATTTTGTGCCAAGGGGAGATGGTCTTTCTGTGGGGGAGGGGAGTTCTGCTAAACTGGTGGAGATGACACATACAGGCGGCTTCCAGACCTTGGGATCTCGTGCTTGAATAGCAAATACCAACTCAAGACACTGCCTGTCCAGGGAGGATCAATTTCTTCAGAGTTTCCCCGTTGCAGAGAAATCATATAGGTAAGGAAATGCTCATGCACATGCTTGCTGTGCTTAGTCACTGGAGAGAGGCACTGTGGGCATACCCATCAGTTCCTGGAGTGGTAGGCATGCCCCCAGCATGACTGAAACAGGGGGAGTGGCTCGCGGGCATGGTATTTCACATTAGGCCACACCCCTTTCCACGAGGCCACACCCACTTTTTTGGCACGTGCACCTAGGGCCACTTTCACTGATTTTTCCAGGGCCACTTTCAATTCCCAATCCGCCCCTGCACACTGTTATTAACTGTTATTTATTATCAGTTATATAGTTATATATATATATAGTGCCTACATATTACACAGCGTATAACAGTCATACACGCACTAGCTGTAGTATGAAGGAGCATGAAGACTGATGCAAATATTCATGTTCACACTTCTGTCTGCTCCAATTCACTCCATACACCCCCTCAAAAATGAGGGTGAATATATCCAGTTTCTCTCCCACAGCTTTGTCTCTGAAATGACACTAAAAGTAATTCTTACAGGCAGTTACAGTATGATGAATCGGCAGACAGAGGGGGAGATTTATCTAAGTTTGAAGAGAGATAAGATGGAGAGAGATAAAGTACCAACCAATCAGTTCCTGTCATTTTTCAAACACAGCCTGTAAAATGACAGTTAGAAGCAGAATGGTTGGTACTTTATCTCCCTCCACCTTATCTCTCCCCCAAGATGCACAGCTACTTGCTATTTCTTACTCTATTCCCTAATCTGAATCAGGCCCCGAATTCTAAAACTTATTTTGGATTCATATTCGCAAATTTATTTACCAGCTCTGAAATCTATAAAATCTCAAATATAATTTCTGCCCTCACTAATGTAGGTGAAATAGATCTAATGAATACCCACAGTGTCACCTTCTCTTTAATAATAACATTCATTTAGCATTTAAGTCTATGTGGACATGGATCACGTCCCCCCTCTTGCCCCCCTCTTATCCCCCTCTACCCTCATGTGTTTTACTTCCCCTTCCTCTCCCTATCCTCCCCCATTTTCTTTTTATTATTGTTTAAAAATATATTCACAACCCAAATTTCCACCATGGGAATGCTGGACACCCCTTCACGCTATGGCATAGGCAAGGACTCACCTCAATCCGACATTTTTTTATAGATAGTGTTTCAAGAAAACCCTTAAGACTAGCCCAAACAGGTGATAAATACCCAATGGTTAAAACATTGCCCTTATCCTACCTCCGAGCCCAACATTATATAGCTAAAATCTCTAAAACACTAGCACCAAATGATTATAATAACAGCTTAGATGATTTTCTTATAATAGAGAATTCCCAAAACAAAGCAATATCACAACACTACTCGTTTTTACGTAATTCATTAAATTATGAAACTCAAACAACAGGCTTGGCACAATGGTAAGAATATTTTCCATCTTTATCTATAGATCACTTTTTACGCTCATTTGAGCAATCGATTAAACTGGTGCCTGCAACATCTTACACAGAACGTTTCTTAAATGTGTTACACAGAACTTACCTCACCCCTAATCGCAGATATGCAATGGGATTGCTAGAAACTTCTAATTGTCTTCGGTGTGGAACACCAGAGGCAGAACTAATGCATTGTCTGTGGAGTTGTCCAATAGTACGAGGTTTTTGGGTTATGGTGGGGAACTATGTCAATAGACATTTGGTGAATTGCCTACCATTAACGCCTGAATGGGCAATATTTGGAATTACACCCAAAGAAACCAAAGTACCAAGAGGAGTTAAAAAATTATTGATTATTGTATCAGCAGTAGCAAAGAAATGTATTCTGCAAGTGTGACTACAGACTACAGCACCTACCTTAACTATGTTTCAGGGAAAACATTTCCATATATTTCATATGGAATGGCTGGAGGCCTCGCTGCAAAAAGAAAAGTTTACAGAAAACATTTTTGCCACTTTGGAAAGTTATATTGAAACATTATCCCAACCATTAAAAGAACAAATAGGGAACTATTTTAAAAATAGGCTATGGTATGAAACAGGTATATGTGTAGGAGATCCTCCGGTTTTACTTTAAAATATTTGGTAAATTTATTTGGCGTTATGAGACGATACTGAGGACCCGGGCACACACAGGGTATACATGCTCACATTATCTCTATCTACATTGTTTTGTGTAGAATTTTGTGGTGATATGTTGATGATAAAACTTGTGGAATACATATGTCAAGGATATTTAATTGTTTTTTATATAGACTGAATGTGTCTGTTCACTATTTGAAATGTTGTAACTATGTTTATAATTATTATGCTTTAATAAAGAAACAATAAAAAAATATATATATATATATATATATAATACTGTTGTATAATTGTCAATCACCAAAAAAACCCCAAAAAACAAAGGTAAAAAATATTGATAATATCGATGGCAAATCTTTGGGTACAATAGTAACCCACACAGTATTGTTGCTTTTCTCCTTTTCTTTAATGTGATATGGTATTGCCATCACTTTCAAATTTTATATAATTATAATTCCTGTACCTACATTCATTGATGTGTATATCAGTATGACGTATGGTCTGTTATGTACTATTTGTGATTGACCTTTTGAAAACCAATAAAAGAAAAAAAAATGAGCATTTAAAAAAAGAATAACTGTGTATCCTCCAAACAGGTTAAATCGAGTTTCCTAGGAAGCACCTCAATGAGTTTTTCATACAACGATACATAATAAACCAATTAATAAGACACTAACAGCGTTTGGAGGTACAAGACTACACCTGACACTTGGAAACACTCTTGTTTAGTAGTTTTATTTGAAGCATAACAGCACAGATCCAGATTCCAGACAAGCCTGGAGACCTGGGACTGGAAGCTTTATAGTTCTCTGCGGTCACCAAGATTGACAACATTTGGAAAAGTTACAAGATTACGGTCAAGGTAGTAATTTAAACATAATTAGTTGCTCAAATACGAAGTAAGCTGTATGATGTCCATTTGTGTAGAGTTTTAGTAGATAATTGAAATTTAATGGAGCAATAGGACCATCAATAACATAAAAACCAATAACCATAAGTACTTCAAAACTAATGAGGTTTACTTTGGTCCAAGGCTATGGGGAAACATTAGTATTTGAGTGACTAACCATTAACCCATTCACGGATATGAACCAGTTTCCCTACAGTTACTACAAAAAAATCCAAACATTACAGATAAAAGGAATCCACATTGTTTAGTTCCATGTGTTGCAGAATTCCTGATGTAATGCCATATTGTTGGCTTTGGTGAAGGTCTGGTATGAAGGCTATGAACATTTTTGTTGAAACTGTCCTTCAAAACTTCCTCAGCACCTACTTTATATGTATCTGTCAAATTATATTTAGATTTTCTTTTTCTTGTTGACCCAGGCTGAAGCTTGTATACGACGGATAACTCAGCCAATGGAGACTATTTTTAAGCTTAAGATCCATGAATATATTACTGTTATCTGTGGACATATGATGTTCTCCACATTCTTTCATTACCCTCTGAAGAAACGCGTTAGAGAATGCACTATTAAGAATCCAGTTGCACTTTTTGGGGTCTGTTTACTAAGCCTTGGAGAGAGATAAAGTGGATAGAGAAAAAGTACCAACTAATCAGCTCCTAACTGTCATTTTCCAAACACAGGCAGTAAAGTGACAGGAGCTGATTGGTTGGTACTTTATCTCTCTCATTATCTCTCTCCAAGGCTTAGTGAATAGACCCCTTAGTCTGGTCTCCAGGGACAGACAGTCTGATTACAGCAGCACTTACTCACCTGATTGATTGAAGCCATTCACTATGTGTCTGTATACCAGCAGCACTCCTAGGGAACAGCACAATGCTGAAGTACTTACCTGTCTGGCTGGAGCTGCTAATGATGTGCAGTGCAGTACAGTACACTGCAGCTGATTGCAAAGAGCAGCTCAGTATTTTCTCATGTAGCAATACAGTGCTGAGTATTTGCCTGGAGCAACATACTTACTGAGCGGTGGAGCGGTCTGCATTTTGCTGAACCGGCACCATAACAGATCACAGCAGCATGCCACTCTCGGATTGCTATATCCACGGGATTGCTCTTGGCATCAGCTCCCACTCACAACCGGTAATAAAGCTACTGCAGCCAGTTTCCTGGCTCATTGGACATCCACTACATAGATTACCCTGAACATAATATGTGGTTACAATCTCTGTGTCTCAGTGCTTACGCTGATCAATATCCAACATTTCAGTCTGAGTGTTATTTCAGATCACTGCGCAGTAATTATCTGCTTATTTGGATCCTACAACAACAGACCAGTGTACTGTTTAATATCCTTACTGCTATATGGAAACTTGTTAATTATATCCATCGGTACATTGACTCTGCATTTTTGAATTTATGCAACTTGACTTTATTGTATTTATATATACATTTTTATTGTGTGCTCATTATGTGCCTTTTATTGAATATACTGTTTATTATACACAATCACAGCTAATTCCTTGTGTGAGTAAGATGTAACTTTAGCGCTGTGTGTCTACTATGTATTTTTTATCCTTTCCATGATTATGACCAGTTAATAACTGAGTTGATGAGTCTGTAATTACTGTAAATACATTAGTACAGTATATAAACCTCCAAAATCAGGTAAGATATAAATTGGTTTCTAAATCAGGAATCCCACTTAGCCCTCAGATAAACCAGTCTTTTTATTCATCCTTATCTTTGAAGCCATCAGAGAACTGGACTTCCTGCTCTTTTCACAAACCTTCCAATTTGACTACTCAGATCCGAGAAATTGGAGAGATACATTTGTACATACTAGCAGGTCCCAGGTTCCTAGAGTTGGGACATTTTCAGAAGATGGTACAGTTGAATAAGATGATTAAACTGAGTATTGCTTTTAAGAGGTAAATTCAGTTATAACGTAAGTAGAGTTTTGTTCTGGTTAGTATACTGTACCTACATATAATCCATGGAAACATTTTTGTCAGGTCTGGAAAGTCATTCTTACACTATAGGACCAATCTCTGACAGTGAGAACAGATTTCTAGCAAGATTATCTCAAGGATTGGGCCATCATCAGTAAATGTAAGATGAGCAATTACTTACAAAGCATGGCTTGGGTTCATTTTAATAGAAACCTGGAAATTCATGGAACATGAAGTTTATTTAAAGCCTCACTTTCTTCCTTTCAGGAATCACAGCAGTAAAATAGTTGGTATGGCCCAAGCAATCCTCATCAGTCTACAACGATTAGGAATATGAAAGATTACAGATTTTAAGTGGCAGAAATTGGGACTATGCTGGGAAGACCAGTATTCATGGGACACTGGCCCTGATTCAGAGCCGGACGCTCTGACAGAGCGCTCGCTCTGAATCAGGGCGTCTTTCTTTTTTATGGAGTGGCCTCCTGGCCGCTCGCATTGCCGTGGGTTGCCACCCACAGCTAATGCGAGACACCCAATCTGTGTTACGATCTCACGATCTATCAGATCGTACGCATTGTGAGATTGGATATAACAAATCGTGAGTTAAAAAAAAAAAACAGGCTCTTGACTATTGGTGGGAAATTTAAATAGCAATAACAATGGGAGGGGCTATCTAGGGAGTATAAAAAGCAGGCACCCTTTAAACTCTGTGTACATTCTGCTCTGCTACTAGATGAGGCTAGGTGTATTCCTGCTGAATCCTGTACATTGCTACTGTGCTCTTTGTATTTGGCTTGCCTTTTACAAAGTTTATTCTACCTGCAAGTGTGTGCTACCTACCTGCATTCTATCCTGTTCCTGAATTCTGTACTGATGCAATTCTGTACTGATGCATCCCTATCGGTATAGAGTGTTGGTCGCTGAAGCTTGGGTCCGGGAGATTAGGAAGAGGGCCCAGCAAAGAAGGACGAGAGCATGCTGGACCAAGGAGTGGCTGCTACAAAGGGATACCCACTCTCACATGTCCCTGCTGATGGAGATCAACCCGGACGACTATCGGAACTACCTGCGCATGGATGACGCCAGCTTCCAAGAATTGCTGCATCTGGTGACCCCCCACATCCAGAGACAGGACACAAGTTGGTGGAGGGCAATCCCTGCTGAAGACAGACTGGTGGCTACCCTAAGGTACCTGGCTACAGGAAGGTCACTGGAAGACCTAAAGTTTGGGACACTCATCTCATCTCAGTCCTTGGGCGTCATCATTCCGGAGACCTGCAAAGCCATCGT
Source organism: Taudactylus pleione (assembly GCA_031769625.1). NCBI lineage: Eukaryota > Metazoa > Chordata > Amphibia > Anura > Myobatrachidae > Taudactylus > Taudactylus pleione. Next base: position 2,113,881 of record JAUIMM010000194.1, read on the forward strand.
AAAAGTGCTACAGTACCAGTATTGCAAGGTAAGTTAAAAAAAAACACCACACATTGGTTTCTTGTGCAAAGAAAAATACTTTGATCGCTGGTCCTGTATATGCTGGAATTATGACACACAATACACTTTGTGTGACGCTTATTAAAGCTGATTAAGTGCTAATTTTACCCTCTTCATGGACAGGCCACACTCACTCTAAAATCAAACATTTGGAAACCCCCCTCTAGAAATCCTGCTTTTGCCACTGCTATCCCATGCAGCAAGCACCTATTAGAATTCATATAATTTGGTGACATTAAAAGCAAGACAAAAAAACAACCAAATTAAATATCACCAAATTTTATGAATCCCAATAGGTAGCCGGCTGTATGTGATAAGGTGGGTCAGACGCCAGTTTGAACAGGCCAATACACACATGGCACAAGTATACATTGTGGCCCCGGCTTCCAGCAATGTGTACTTGTGCCATGTGCGTAGTGACCTTGTCCAAATGGCGTCATCACCACCCTATCCCATGCAGCAAGCACCTATTAGAATTCATAAAATTTGGTGACATTAAAAGCAAGACAGAAAAAACAACCAAATTAAATATCAAATAAATTTACATATCTGTATATTGGGGCGACTCATCTGCTGCATCCAGCAGAGCATTATACAAGGTCGTGCTGGTGCTTGGTGGGGGAGTAATATCTAACTGGGCGGGGGGGGGCGACGGATATACCTATTTGGGGCAGGGGAAAATAGCATTGGATCTGCAATGTATGTAGAATTTGTGAGATTTTTGCTCATACAGCGACTCAATAGGTCGTGGGTTAACCTTAGAAAATTTCTTTGGATATCTGTATCCATATTTCTCAATGTGCTGTTCACATGAGCTGTGAAATCATCTATTGCATCTGGGGGTTTCTGCAGCAGCCGTTCTGCGTTTTGCAAATAATGGTCCTCACGTTCAGTAAGATTCTCCTTTCTCCCTTGTTTTTTTTTCTTCTTTTTTTGGGGTTGTTGAGAAGATGAGGGTCCAGGTGGAAGTGGAATTTCCACTTGTGTGCTATTCTCTGGATCACTGTCACCACCGAGCAGACTGAGGTCCGGTGTGGATGCTAAATCAGGGTCTTTGGTGGGAGTCTATATAGGGAAAAAAGATATAAAAAAAATTATAGTCATGTTTTAACCCCTTTTTTACTATTTTTCCAGTTTCCTAACACCGTATAGGAGTGGACCAGCATAGCGGAAGATTTTGAACAACGTTGGAATTTCCCTAACTGCGGAGGAGCCATCGATGGGAAACACATCCGCATCAACCCACCTGCCAACACCGGATCATACTACTACAACTACAAAGGATTATTCAGCATCGTTCTCATGGCAGTGGTGAATGCCAACTACGAATTTCTGTTTGGGGATGTCGGCAAGAATGGCCGTGCTTCGGATGGTGGGTCCTTCAAAAAGACGGCTTTCTACCAGAGACTTGCCAACAAAACCCTCAACTTGCCCTCACTGGACCAGACAAAGCACGGCCTAAATTACGTTTTCGTTGCAGACGAGGCTTTTGCATTACATGAACATGTGATGAAGTCATTTGCACACAGGGGCCTGACCAGAGAGAAAAGGATCTACAACTACCGTCTATCCCGGGCACGGCGCATTGTGGAAAATGCGTTTGGAATAATGAGCAACCCTTCCGCATTTTCCACACCACCATCAATCTACATGTGGAGAAGATAGACTGGGTCGTGATGGCATGCTGTGTGCTGCACAACTTTCTGCGAAGAAAATCTACTCAACGAGGACCTGTCCCAGCTAGACCAGAAGATGTAGGACCCCTGGAGGACATTGAACATTTGATATCTGTGTCTGCACCACCAATTACAACAACATCAACCGCACATGCCAAAGAAGTGAGGGATGAGTACATGACCTATTTCAATGGACCAGGCGCTGTACCATGGCAGGAGGACTGTCTGTGAACTACTGACAACTTGGACATTTGGGATTTAACAACAAAAACATTAAGGATTTTGGTTTAAACTGTGTCACTACTTACCAAGACTTCTGCAACCTCCTCATCTCCCTCACGCTCAGACATCAAGATGATTGATTCCCTTTGAGGCTCTTGTTCACTGATGAATGACATCATTTGGTAGTACCACAGCGCAGGACTATATATTTCATCTGTGCCTGCTCCTGATTTTTTGGAGTCATCCACCTTCTTTTTTTCTTTGATGTACACTGTCCTGAGATTTTGAATCTTTTGCCGTACAGTTTTCAGGTCTGCATCAGATATGTATTTTTTCGTATACACCAAAAGTTGCTCTAGAGCGGCCAACTTGTGCAACTTATTGTGGTACTTCCGAGAACTGATCTTCCACAGACACTCTTTCGAGTGCAGGATTTCAATGAAACCTGTAACAAATTCACGTTCAGAATCCATGGACATTATCTATGAATAAGAAAAAAAAGGACATTTAAATATTTGTGTATATAGTTTTGTTAAATGTAATTTTGTTATAGTTCACATTTTTAATGTTTTAATATTTTCTTTTTTACAGGTTTTTAAAGGTTTGTTATGGTATTCTAATCATGTTTTCTTTTACAGGAATGTCATGTGTTTATTGCTTGGTAATATAATGTTTTTCTTTGTTTGACAGTATGGGTTTTCCACCTTTGGGCCTGTCATTGTGGCAGAACTACAGATCCCAGGATGCCCTAAAAACAGTTTCAAAGGTGGGTGGCAGGTCATCCTGGGATCTGTAGTTCCATAACAGCTGGAGACCGAAAGGTAGAAGACCCCCAGCTTTAAATAATGTGTGTTTTTAAATGTAATGTATGGTGATTTTTTTGTAAAATACGTGTTTATTTATTTATTTTTTGTTATATTACACACATTGGTGGGCAGTGGGGAAGCTTAATGCTTGACCCAGCCACCGCCCGCCTCAATACAGCGGGCGGTGGCTGGGTCATGCATTTATTACCTGGGGGCACACATTGGTGGGCAGTGGGGGAGCTTAATGCATGACCCAGCCACCGCCCTCCTCAATACGGGGGGTGGTGGCTGGGTCATGCATTTATTACCTGGGGGCACACATTGGTGGGCAGTGGGGAGCACATATTGGTGGTCAGTGTGGTTGTATTTAAACTGTACCAATACTCACCAAAACTTGTCCAAAACAAGAATCCAGTGTGCAGGCTCCTCAATGTCCGACTGTCTTGCTCCATACACGATGCTGCACAAGATGGCGATGGGGCGTGTCCAGGCTTCTGTCAGTCAAATTCCACATTGTGTGATGAATCGTACGATTCATCATGAGGGAAAAAACCCTCACGATCTGCTTCTATCGTGTTCATGGTTGGCTAATCTGCCCTACAGGACGGCAGATCAGAAGATGCGATATACGACGAGCGGGAACGCGCATCGGCATCGTGCTCGTGAGTATAAACTCACGATTTGTACTTTTTTTTACTCGATTCGTCATCACTATTCGTCGAAATCGGCCAAATCGTGTAAAATGTCGCTATGTGTGTGGGCACCTTAAGAAGTGCAGAAGAGATTTTCCAAGGCCGTAGTATTATACTCCAACACACATTGTACACCAATCACTGTAAATACATTTGTGTGCAACCTAGAGCAGGAAGGTGGCAGATATCTATGATATTTATAAAAATTAGTACCTCTTTTACAGCTATTGCTGTGGTCTAGTAAAATGTACAATGCAATGATCTATTTGTAATGCAAAATATTGTCAAACCAGAATATCAATTTTTGTTCTTAGAAAAATTTGATATTAAATGTGAATCCAATTAACCTATTTATTCTTTTTCATAGTATTATCTAAGAAAAAAAAAGATCAACTTAATATTATTTGTTTTCTTACTTCTTACACAAATTTTCCCTCCCCTGAGTTTTAAACTAACTTAATTAAGGACACCAACAGCACAAAATCTATACTAAAACTCACAAGTGCTGGATTGAATAATGAAAGATATAGCCTTAAAAAAAAAAAAATGAAGAAAAAAACAGGTGGTTTATATACTTCCAGACATAATCATTTTCCCGGGTGACATAAACTACGTAGCTTATTGAGTAAGTACACAGCAAACAGTTTATTAGATGTATTATCTTTTTCTGTCATCATTTTCCAGCAATGTATAATATTTAAAAAAAAAAATGTGTGTATCTTAAAATAATGGCAGGTAATATTGAACATCTGTTTCAAGCCAGTTATAGAGGTCTCGTAACCTTTAATAAATAAATGTGTTTTTTTTATTAGAGGTGTTTTAATTTGGATCTCAACTAGCTAATTGCTGGGGGTTTTTGCTATTTTTTTTATACAATATGATTCCATTTATCTGTATCATATCCCAGTGCAATAAAAAAAATGAATATTAAAGCTCTTTGTTGAAATATAAGTTTTAATACGTACAAAATAAATCTCATCACACTTTCCTGCAGAAATCCCAGTATTCACAATGAGATAAGGCCATACCGCAAACACTTTGCCACGCTCCCAGTACTAGTGCCTAACACATAATATGACTATAGGAAGAGCTCAGCAGCACCCTGTGTTTCTGCTCATTCTACACCAAGTGCCTGATTCATCAGGGATCGCAACTGCAACAGCGAATGCAGATCGGCCGATGGTGCGTACGCAGGCGTGCCTGTCCGTTTGAATGCCGTTGCATGGGCGTGCATAAATTAGCCACTGCGGCGGCATACACAGCTTGAGCACTCACTGCGTGCAACGAGGTTAGCAATTTCTGAGTAAGGTCAGAGGTATTACGGAGGGAGGTAGTGGGCAACTCTATGCTGGCTGTGCGACGACTTTGCGTTTGCATTCATTAGCATATTTTCACAGCAGACCTGCGTGCGTAATCGCAACTGCAATCGCAATAGTGATCCGTGATGAATCAGGCCCCAAGTCCAATCAGCCTCTTTTTTGGGGGCATATGTAGCTGCTATTATAAATATGCACAAACTCCTTGAAACAAATTGTCCTGAAAGCCTAAGATCTTTCCTGTACCAAAAGTTATATTATATTTGTTATACCCTATGTAGAATAATTTTTTATCATGGGTGTATCTATAATCATACTTACCTACATTGCTGGGCAGCTTTTCCGGGAGCAGCAGGAGGGGACCTGCTGCTCTCCTCTTCGGGGGGCGGGGCCAGACGATAGACGGCATTAGGCCCCGCCCTCTTTACAGTAAACCCCCGTGATTCGCGGGTCCGTGAGGAGGGGGCGGGGATAAATGACGCGATTTGCCTAATTTAGCCCCGCCCCTTCCCGACGGACCCGATAATTTCAGGTAAAATCTCCCCATCCTGCCCACTTCACTAGGAAGTGGGCGGGATGCGGGAGATATGCCTAATCTTCCGGGATCGCGGGGGGTTACCGGAAAAATCAGGAGCCTCCCGCGATTCCCGGGAGAGTAGGCATGTATGTCTATAATAGGTGCAGAGAGCCCAAGCTGCACATCCTGCTCCCATAGACTATACTTACCTCTCTGCCGAGTGGCTCATCCCTGGGGAGATTATGCTGCCGCCATTATCGCAGAGATTTGCACATGTGCAGTACACTCTGACACAGTGCCAGAATCTACTCAGTGCATGCACCAGTGACAGAGGCGTAGGGGCTGCATGGAGACTGCACACGGACCCCTCCCCTCTTGAACCACCTCTGTTTGGCATTGTACATATAGTGTGTATATTCACTAATTTTGTTAGTGATTCAGTTATGGAGACCACTCAGATACTTGTTTATTATTTTATTCACTGAAGTGTTAACATACAGTTATTTTACTTATTCTCACTTAGGGGCCTATTTCTCAATGGGAGCACAACCCTAAATTAGGTGTAAATTATCATTATCACCAGAAGTATAGATTCTCCCTATTTATCATGCCTCACAGCTGGTGATGGCTTCACCGGATATCCTCAGTGTTAACCATTGCTTGGGCTCTCTTGCAATAGTTTCTCCATACACAGCATGGGAAGCTACTGTAGTTATTGCATACTGAAGAAGCACAGCGGTGGCTCTCCTCCTATGTAATCATCATACCTGAGATTTGGGTAATATTTCTGCAAGCCGCAGACAAATCACTGAGGGCTTGGTTCAGTAAGGATCGCTATTGCAATTACGCACGCAGTCTCACTGCGAAAATATGCTAATGAATGCAATCGCAATGCCGTCACAGCCCAACATAAGGACGCTGCTTTTACTTTACACAAATCCGTAATACTTAGCAAGACTGCAAAACCATCTGTAACATTGAGTACAATCGCAGCCTCAAGCACACTTGCACAAGGCCTGACCTTACTCAGGAATTGCTAACCTCATCGCATGCAGTGAAAGCCCAAGCTGCGTACGGCATCGCAGTGGATAATTTATGCACGCCCCTGTAACGGCGTTCAAATGGCTCGCCTGCATTTTGCCAACAACAACCCGTCACCACCCCAAAACGGTCATTTCGTGTCAATCACTCTGCGATGGGTTTTCGTAGTCACTCGCAGTCCCGATCACAGTAGAGTCTTCGCGCACACGTACAGCCATGCATGCGCAGAACGCAACAACTGGTTCGATTGCGTGCATAATCGCAGTTGCGATTGCTAATGAATCAGGCCCTTAGTCTGAATAAAGTGCAACTGAAAACTTGCTAAAGATTGGACTCTTAAAAGGACAGCTTGTACTGACTTTGTGCCCGATTTAGCAGCATACACAATAGCGATTACGCAAGCAGTTGATCGATTGTTTGCCATTGCGAATGCGTACAAGCCGCACTGCTGCTCCTGTATGTACTTATGAGCGAGAAGGAGCAAAACTACAAAAGGCGATCAGAAAACTGAGAGCCAACATACGGCCTGATTCAGTGATGTACGCAATGCCAATATTTACGCAGCTATAGCGGTTGTATGCCATTGCACGTACGTGTAAGCTGCACTGCGCACATGCAATTGTTTTGTGACTATGCTTGCACAGCGGATTCAATCGCAAAGTGAGTGACAGGTCGTTAGCCTTTGGGGGAGGTAATGTGGGGGGGAATAGACCAACGCAGGCGTGTCTGACTGTTTAAACTCCGTTTCATGGGCGTGCATAAATTAGCCATTGCTATCTCCTACACAGCACAAGAGCCCTCTGTGTGTCTGAAGAGACGCTGTGTTTGAGACGGGATGCGGTTAATTTACCGCTGCCCGGAATGCCGGCTGTCAGGAAACTGGAAGTCTGACCTGGTATTAAAGTTAGGCACCTAAATCCCGACGCTATCTTTAGCCAGATGCCAAAATCCTGACGCCCGGCATCCTGTACGGATGTAAGCGGGGACTGTTAGCCGTTAGCTTCGGGGGGAGGGTTAGTTTTAGACACCCCCGGGGGGATTTAGGGTGAGGGTTAGGCTAGGGGAAGGGTGGGGTAGGGTTAGGCACCACTGGGGGGAGGTTAAGGCTAGGCACCCCCCCCCATCCCCAGAAGTGTTAGGTTTAGGGTACGGGAAGAGGAGGTTAGGCACCACTTAGGGTTAGGCACCAATGGGGGGAGGTTAGAGTTAAGCGCACCACTAAGGGAGGGTTAGGGGGAGAGAGGAGAGTGTTAGGGTACTTACCAGCCCCAGTCGGGATCTCCACTGTTCGGGCTTCTGGCGTTGGCGTAGTTTCGCCGGGAACACATCCGGCGGCATTACATGCAGATTCCGTTTGAGACAAGTCAGTCTTGCTGCATGGCTGTCCGATCTGCGTCGATGTTACCAATGTTTAGGCTGGTGCGTGACGTCGGACAGATATGAGAAGGCAGCAGTGGGCGTCTCTATGCACGGGTAAGCTTTGGAAACATTAGCAAATTTTTGCAGCTGCATCGAGTGCGATATCGCACATACGATTGCATTAGTGTCCATCTCTGAATGAGTCCCATAATGAATAAATATTCATAGTAACAGCAAGGTGCTGGTAATAGGGCACTGATTTTTTTAGTCTATTCCAGAAGACATTTACTAACAACCTATATAACAAGCAAATAGAAATGACTGTCTCCTGGGAAGAAGGCTAAGAAGAAAGTTACTGTTTTACAAATGGAAAACTGTTAAAATCTCTAAGTTGTGTTCTGAGGCTTATTAAAGAATAACACATAATAAGAACACAAAAAAATGTCAATATAAATGACACAGAAATAATAATCTGTATAGAGCAGTAAAAAATAATTAAAGCTTAAAAACACAGTACACAGCATAAAAGTATTACTGTTATGTCCAACACTGGATGTCATGTATTCATGTGGAAAATTAAGCATCTAATTAAACAACTCTGTAAACATTACAACCCATAAGATAATTTATTTTAATGAATACATTGGTATTTTCCCCCAGCAGTCAGATCATTTATATATACAGACGAACCGGGACACCATACAGAGGGCCTGATTCAGACCTGGTCTCAAGCGCTGAGCGCTCGCAACCGGGTTGATGGTGGCCCAGAGCGCATGCGCACAACGGAGCCGGCTCCGTTGTGCGCATGCGCGAGACCCGGATAGCGACGGGCAATCTGTCGCTCCGGGTCTCGTACCAAAGGGGGCGTGCTGTCGATGTTGACTGACAGGATGCCCCCTTTGGTGGGTTCCCATGTGAACGCCTCCGTTTGGGGGCGGCCCCACTGACATCACGAGTGATGTCAGTGGGAGAGATTTCGGCCGAAATCTCTCTGGGGCTTGCGGCCACGAGACCCTACCACAAGGGTCTCATTGCAAGCCCGATGGTCGCGATGGTCTTGACCATCTTCCTGGCCGCTCGCTATAGCTGTAGGTGGTCACCCACAGCTATGCGAGCGGCCAGGAGGCCGTTCTACAAAAAAAATAGCCCGGCCCTGATTCAGAGTGGGCGCTCTGTCAGAGCGTCCGGCTCTGAATCAGGGCCAGAGTTTGTAGCCAGGTGAGAGGGAAAGAGAGAAAGAGACCAGCAACCGGGCGAATGTCTGGTCACAAATACTTAGATCTTGTTTCCGATACATATGTTAAGTATTAATTGTACCCGTGAAAGCTTCAGTTTTATCTGCTACCTTCCAAAGTATACATATAACACTGTACTGTATATGCCAGGTGAGAGAATAATCCTGACTTGGTGTCTAGCAGGCAGAAAACTAAACAGATGGCAGAGAAAAGGATACAATTTCTACATTCAGATCATGCATAAATGAGCAGGAAATAATAATGATAATAGCACAAACTGCCTGAGACATCGAGCTTCAGTTGGTAAGCTTTAACCAGAATAGTTAGCAGCTGCCAAAAAAATAACACATTAACATGATTTTGGTGGGATTATATTAGGGGTGTGCACCGGCCACTTTTCGTGTTTTGTGTTTTGGTTTTGGATCTGGATCTTTCTTCGTGTTTTGGATCTGGATTGGTTTTGCCAAAACCACCCTTCCGTGTTTTGGGTTCTGGGTTTTGTGTTTTGGATCTGTATTTTTTTGAAAAAAAGCATAAAAACAGCTAAAATCACAGAATTTGTAGGTTTTTCTGCTCCTATGCTATTATTAACCTCAATAACCTTAATTTCCACTCATTTCCAGTCTATTCTGAACACCTCACAATAGTGTTTTTATGTCCAAAAGGTTGCACCGAGGTAGCTGGATGACTATGCTAAGCGACACGAGTGGGCGGCACAAACACGTGACCCATCTAGGAGTGACACTGCAGTGGCAGACAGGATGGCAGTTAGAAAAACTAGGCCCCAAACTGTACATAATGCAAAGAAAAAAAAGAGGTGCAAGATGGAATTGTCCTTGGGCCCTCCCATCCACCCTTATGTTGTATAAACAGGACATGCACACTTTAACAAATCAATCATTTCAGCGCCAGGGTCTGCCACACAACTGTGGCTGAAATGATTGGTTCGTTTGGGCCCCCACAAAACAAGCTGGCAATTAATGTGTCCCTGCACAAACTGGCTCTACGGAGGCAAGATGTCATCCTCATCCTCCTCATCCACCGATTCCTCACCCTCTTCAGTGTGTACATCCTCATCCTCACAAAGTATTAACTCGTCCCCACTTGAATCCACCACCACAGGTCCCTCTGTACCTTCTGGAGGCTGGTCTCCCTGGAAGAGCTGATAATTCATTTTGATGAACATCATCTTCTCCACATTCTGTGGAAGCAACCTCCTACGCCTTTCGCTGACAAGGTTCCCGGCTGCACTAAACACTCTTTCGGAGTACACACTGGAGGGGGGGCAACTCAGGTAAAATAGAGCCAGTTTGTACAGGGGCCTCCAAATTGCCTCTTTTTCCTGCCAGTACAGGTATGGACTGTCTGACATGCCTACTTGGATGCTGTCACCGATGTAATCCTCCACCATTCTGTCAATGGTGACAGTATCATATGCAGTGACAGTAGACATGTCAGAAATTGTTGCCATGTCCTTCAGTCCGGACCAGATGTCCAAACTTGGTCCTGCCTGCCCTGCATCACCGCCAGTGGGTTGCTTAGGATACCTAAGTTTTTTCCTGGCAGCCCCAGTTGCGGGAGAAAATGAAGAAGGAGCCGTTGACGTGTCACGTTCCGCTTCAGCTGACAGTGTGTTCACCAGCAGGTCTTTGCACCTCTGCAGGCTTGTGTCGGCCGGAAAGAGAGACACCACATAGGCTTTAAACCTAGGATCGAGCACGGTGGCCAAAATGTAGTGGTCTGATTTCAACAGATTGACCACCCTGGAATCCTGGCAAAGCGAATGAATGGCTTCATCCACAAGTCCCACATGCCGAGCGGAATCGCTCCGTCTTAGCTCCTCCTTCACTTTCTCCAGCTGCTTCTGCAAAAGCCTGATGAGGGGAATGACCTGACTCAAGCTGGCAGTGTCTGAACTGACTTCACGTGTGGCAAGTTCGAAGGGCTGGAGAACCTTGCACAACACGGAAATCATTCTCCACTGCGCTTGAGTCAGGTGCATACCCCCTCCTTTGCCTATGTCATAGGTGGATGTATAGGCTTGTATGGCCTTTTGTTGCTCCTCCATCCTCTGAAGCATATAGAGGGTTGAGTTCCACCGCGTCACAACCTCTTGCTTCAGGTGATGGCGGGGCAGGTTCAAGAGTGTTTGCTGGCGCTCCAGTCTTCGGCACGCAGTCGCTGAATGGCGAAAGT